>OX637695.1:31234156-31851235 GCA_951802165.1 Adalia decempunctata | reverse complement strand
CTCACACACATTCGATCATTATTAAAAATAGATGCACCGTGAGAAGAATAATCGAATCAAAACCAAATTACCAATGTACTACTATTCTGAATATTGCATAAATGAGTCGGTAATTGATTCAAGGTAAAATCGGTATCGACCGCATACAAAAAATCCAAATGAATCTTATCTAGTCATCCTCATTGTGAATGTCTAGTCTGAGGCAATTCAGCACTATGATCATCCTTCGTATTCACAGAATGTTTCTTTCTCATTGGGTCTGTTTGAGCGATAGTATACTGCAATTAATACCGAAGGTGTTGAGCTGTCAAAATCTCATAATGGAACCATTAGTTTCGGTTTTCGTCTGTTCGTGTGATGATCCACATAAAGATAAATAGGAAAGCCGAAATCCTTGGGATCTCTTCCTGACATTGATTTAACTTTGGGGCGTTTTTAACGCTAATCAATTCGTTTTTTACGTCCTTTCTGATCAGTGATATCATACGCGACCTGGGAACAAATAATTATTGTGTAATCTTACCTGCTGCTCTTTATTCATTGAACGTGCAGAAATAGGGTGCAAGACAACTTCAGCACAAAATATAAGGAGCTTTTGGGCGCTTGTTCATTCATTGAATTTGACCACGGATTTGTGATCAGTGAGTCGTTTGCGATCATTCCCGGCTCAAAATTCGAAAAACACAGACATCGTGGCGTAATGATATACCTAGCCCTTGTTTGAGTGGAACGAAATTGGGAAGTAAACCGAATAAAGTTCTCCTCGAAATGACAATTTAACAAGAAATAATGGTATTGAAATAATTATTTTAATCTGTTTTGCCAACTCTAGCTTCGAAACAAGCACGTTTTGCTATCTATCAAGCTGATTTTTTTAGGGGAAACATTTGAGCCTTCTAATAGTGTGTGAATATCGACTGATAGCTACAACATTTTCAAACGATCAATTATAGGAGCATACAGCCTGGAAATTCTGGACCGATAACGAAAAATATCGTGGATGATTAAAAAGCATGTTCCTACCCAAAGTTCAATATAAATATTCGCTAAACCAGAAAAATCTAGTTTATAATTTGAAGCGTGTTGCTGCAAAGTGAATGGATTGAAAAAAATTTATATATCAAGACAGAAAAAACTCAACGAATGGATCTATTTAATATATGGAGAATTTTGTCATCACATTGTAACTTTCGATATTCGTGAACAATATGGAGTTAAATATGTTATATAAAAAATGTGAATATTCCTATTATTGTGATTCAACAACAACTGTTATTATTTCCCCATCTGGGCAGAATTCGTCATGTTCATAATTTAAAGCTTTATGTCAGCAATATCATAACATCATAGATGCATAGAATACCTGGTGTATCGACTCCCTACCTACTTAAAATCGTGACCAAAATTTGTAGATCAAAACGGCATTCTAGATTTCAGATTTTGGTCTAGTTCCGGAATAAATCCGCAATTTTTATCGGTCGTGGCGCTGCTGCGGCAACGACTAATGGCGCGACCCCTTTCGGGAGAAATGAAAAGCCGCACAAATTCTCGGATTTTCGATCGACAAGAAAGTCTTAAATAAAATCTAATCAGTGCCAACACCAGGTATTCCATGCATCTATATAACATCCTAAATATTTTGACTCATCTTCTCTATGTGCTCTGTGCGTGCTTTCTATTTATTAGCTGTACATTCTTCAAGAGCCTCAGATTTATCACTTGCGCAATTATTTGCCAAATTTGTTAATGACAGACAAAACGTCAGTGATATTTTCAACACCAACCCGAATTCTGGAACTCAAAATATTACTGAATGGGCTATTACCAAAGTAATTTCGATTCCCCAAGGCCCCCCCAAATGTCAATAATTCTTGGATGAACTGTAATAGTTCAATAGATACCTTATATTTTCTATAAAAAAAATTTCGTTTTAAGTATTTTTTTATTTAAATTATGGTGTCTCGGCAACTAGGCCATTGACACATGGTACAATATTCTATTTTTAATGCGTTACAGATGAGGACAAACATTTCAGCAAAATATGGATATAAACAGAAAAAGAAATATACTTTAGATGTATATTGTTGGTAAAAATTTCTATCTATGAAAAAATGCATGGCCCCCCCCTTGAAAATTCATCTCGATCCGCCAGTGGTCGAAGCAGTCTTATCCAAACTGATAGGCCAAATCTTGTCAAGTTATTAATTTATTTGCCTGTTCTTGTTAGTGATTATACAGGGTGAGTCTTTGACTTGTACATATATTTTAACTGTAGATTCCTCTCATCAAACGAAACACTTTTTTCCTATACCATTTTTCAAAATTCGGTTTGGTTTGGGAGATACAGGGTGTCGAAAATCCATGAAAAAAACACTTTTCTGTTTATATCTTCGGAACCGTTATTTCGAATGAACTGAATTTTGGTTGAGTTTTTACTCTATTCATGGTGCATATTCCTCAATCGAAACCTATTCAATATCTTCACTAGTATAAAAGTTACAGGGTAGTTGACTCATCAATACACGCTAAAACACCATAAAACCACTTTGAAAAGATAAACGGTTCATATTTTCGAAAGAATCAATCATTTAAGAAACTATAAGTATTCCTATTTTTTTTCAATAAAACGCGTCGTTTTCGAGTTATTTCCAATTTTACCCGCAGAAATTTGACGAAAAAATCATTAATTTCAAGAATAATCTGAATGCGTCTCTGAATTAAAAAAATTCATCGAATATTATTCCTTCTCTGGTCTTTAAACGAGTTAACAATGTTGTCACAATATTTATCAACTTTGTCGAGATATTTTTCAATATTAAAACCCCCAAATGTGGGAGATAAAATCGAACACCAAGGAGGATTTAACACGCACAGTTTCTATTGAAAATACATAGTTACCGGTCCACATTGAAGTTAAATGTCGATGAAATACTAAATTCGGATATGAATGATGAATCTTAACACAAACTACTTATTAAATTGAAATTAATGAAACGATACCTGATAATCGATGTTTCTATCTAAACAACATCCTCTTGGAATTTTATAAAATCGACACGGTTGAAATTATATTAATTCACTTCAGGTTATAATCACATTAGAACAACAATCCACTGAATGTAATGAATGTATTCAGAACTTCACATAATGTTTACTGTTTGTTCAGACTGTTCAGAGACTGCTTTGTTATTGTTTATAGTTGGCTCCAGATAACCAATATTTCGGTTTTCGCTCTACGCATGCGTGGTAAAATTTGGCGGCAAAGTCGATTTATGATGGAAACGGCAGAATTCATAGATATTCATACCACGGTACACAAATGTATCGTGATTTACATGGTCACCCGCAGAAACCCGTAGAAATTTTTCTCAGGGGGGGCCAAAATAGAGATTGAATAATATTGAAGTGTCGTGCTGAAAAACGTTAGGGCCATCAAAATCTCAGGGGGGGGCATGGTGATTTATACTATGTTTCGTAAAAAATCCTTAACCTGAATGAAAATATCAGCAAGCTGACAACATCTTCTTGACATTTCTGTGCAAAAATTCACAGAATCGATACAAATTAGATTAGGTTAGGTTGTTTAATAATAAATCTGAATTAAAGTCTTTCTTCATGATATTGTTTGGGAATTTCGGGGAGAATATGAACTAGTTATTAGTGTTTACAAACTAATCTGCAGAAAAATCGAAGAAGGAACTTATTTTGTTGAAATAAATGTGGCTTTTTAGTTGCAGATATAATCCGATGAAACTAACTGTTCTTGTTGAAATTATCGTGTTTGCAACATTTTTATTCCAATAAGGTTAGTACTTGACTACTTGAGTATTCCCTAAATTGGGCCTAAATGTATAAACTAAATTTCTATCGAGGAAAATGAACTTTGAATCAATTCAACACTATCATTTCAGGGACGTATTTAGCCCAATGTTTTTTTTTTCAAATGGCTATATCTTTTTAACAGTGCCGAATTCGGAAAAATGGAAAATGAAAAAAAGGTTTCTTTTGGCCTCAGGAATATCGAGTTAAAATATATGTACAAATCAAAGATTCACCCTGTATGTACCTTTAAATGTATTGCAAGAAATATTTCATATTAATAGTGAGTGATTCCATCTGAGTAGGATTGTCTGTACTTTCAGGCAAATATCTCAATAAATAATGAACCAAAAAATTAGTCGAATTAGGCGAGGTCTGTGGTTCTATCATTAAATTGCGGTGATGGTCTTCATAATGGTCATAATGCGGAAATTATAGTTGACTGAAATTGTTAGTCAAATATTGCCGGTCTACAAATTGATGAAGGTTCTTCGAATAAGTATTGGCCGCCCATACTATTACTTTTCTGTATTGGCTACCCATGTCGATCAAGAGGTACAAATGGTGCACTCAGATTTTAATGATTCAATTTAATCATCTGCGGAATTCACTTTGAACTGTGTTATTTCTTAGTATGCCAGACAGTTTTTTACTTTAACATGTGTATTATGAACAAATCGTTAAAATTCTTGCCCCCCTAGGTTTCTCAATAAATAAACAATATTTGTACTGACAATGAGATGAATTTTTTTAATCCATTTTAACTGCAATAAATTCTATAGAAAACCTTTAATTGTTACTCTTTGCTTTGCGCAGGATGAGACAAAATAGGAAAAATGCGAAAAATCTAAATTTATCAATTATTTATTTTTGATTGATTATAGCAGTTATTCCACAACGACCACAACTGAATCCAAATTCAATGCTCCTATTTCAATCCACTGCCCCATACGCCTAGGCATCACACAAATCAGGTCATTAATAAAATTTTCAGGCAACTCGTTCCATTCTTCCTGAAGACCAAAACTCATTTGATCATGAAAAGTTGAAGGTGCCTTTTGGCGTTTGGATATCGCTGTCCCAAAGTTATTGCATACGTGCTCAATTCATCCTATGGATAATGTCCTCTTGAAGAATATGATATGTTTACGTCCATTTTTTCAACGAGAAAGAAAAATATCGGGAAATTGACTCTATACAACTTTTATTCCAAAACTACGCCGACGTTTCGCGGCAGATTTCTAAGGCTAAAAAACAATTATACAACAAGGGAGAGTACAACACAAGTTTATCAACACTTACCTAGTCTGAAAATTTAAAAGTTACACTCATAAGATGGTGAAAGGAAAATATCATCAAAAGTAAAGTTGAGGAAGCGTCTATTATGATATAAATTAAGGTTGATACTGGTTCAACGGCGCAAATGTGAAACAACAAAAAACAGTCAGTAAAGACACATGCATAAACAAATCGGGAACGAGGCTATGGATTAATGTTACAATCTTGAAAAACTATGATCTATGGTTACCGAATCTATGGACTAGGAATTCATGATACTAAAGCCATTTTTTCGCGTGAATCACGGTTCAAAACTATTTCAAAAACATTTCGAAGTAAACGTCACCAGTTCATGCATCGCTAAAATGTCACAATTTCAAAACGGTGACGTCATCATAGAAATATCAATTCAATTTATGAATTTAAAAGTTAGAAACATGATACACGCACATAATAATCAAAATATTTATAATTTTAGGTGTGTTTATTGTTTATTTGTATATTATTATTAAATCTTGTATTTTCAAATTGGACTCCAATCATTTTATGGTGAATTTGAATGTTCTCGTCCTGATTAACGACTTGTTGAAAAAAATATACGCAATATTCATATTGATTGAATCAAGAGGAAGAAGCCGTAAAATCAATTTCAAAAATTTGCACATACATTTTCAGAACTAAATAATATTTCAGAATTCTAAAATAACGGTGTGTTCTACTCGAAGTGATTTATTACTTCACAGTCACAGGTTACAATGCATTCTTAAAACAAAGCTGTCATATTCAAATAATATTCAATGCAATGAAGAACAGTTATTATTATTATTTATTCAAAATAAAAACGGTGAAAACAAAATAAAATCCAACAAACATAACCTATATTCTTCAATCAGCTGATTCCAAACTTCAAACTGCAGTTCGAACTATTCCGCTACCTGCTTTCAAACCGCTTCAAATTATTTTGAACCATTTGGTGCGTGACGTCACCAGTTCGACGCGAAAACACGAATATTTCAAAACAGACGAAATAGTTTTAAAATATTGTCACGCGAAAATTCGGTTTTAGTTATGCATGAACTGGTGACGTTTACTTCGAAATGTTTTTGAAATAGTTTTGAACCGTGATTCACGCGAAAAAATGGCTTAAAATAATTGAACTATGGGTGAAATTTAAATTGTAGTCAACATTTACAACACTGAGTAGGACCACAAAAACTCAAAACAACTGGCTATATAAAATGCTCAGACCCTGCACATCTTCTCTATGATTTACAGTTTCATTCTTCTTTATGAAAATCATCTCGCTGATGTTTCTTGCGTACCTATTTTTTTCATAATCTAAAATTTTTACCTCATCAAAATTGAACCTATGACCTGTTACGTGTGTATGAGTGGCTAAAGCTGTTTTTCTATCATGGGTTAGATTGTTACAATCATTTTTATGTTGTTTTATTCTTTCTTTTAGATGCTGTTTGGTTTGTCCAATGTATGATTTTTCACAATTAAAACAAGGGATTTGGTAAACTAAATTGACCTAAGTAAATTCGGCACTTTGTCCTTTAACATGGTGTGAAATTTTTTTACCCTATCAACACTATAATAAGCACAGCAACAACCAAACTCCTTGAGATTTTTTTTAATGCTTGGAGACAGACCAGGGATGAATGGGAATTTATAATATTTAAAGTTGTTTTCAACGGTACCATTGTTGAAAACTTGTTAATAGAATATGTAATAACTATATATATAATATATAATGTAGGGAGGTCTGATGTTACAGTTTTCAACAATGGTACGGTTGAAAACAACTTCAAATATTATAAATTCCCATTCATCCCTGGTCTGTCTCCAAGCATTAATAAAATTTTCAAAGAGTTTGGTTGTTGGTGTGCTTATTATAGTGTTGATAGGGGAAAAAAATTTCACACCATGTTAAAGGACAAAGTGCCGAATTTACTTAGGTCAAATTTAGTTCACCAAATCCCTTGTTTTAATTGTGAAAAATCATACATTGGACAAACCAAACAGCATCTAAAAGAAAGAATAAAACAACATAAAAATGATTGTAACAATCTAACCCATGATAGAAAAACAGCTTTAGCCACTCATACACACGTAACAGGTCATAGGTTCAATTTTGATGAGGTAAAAATTTTAGATTATGAAAAAAATATGTACGCAAGAAACATCAGCGAGATGATTTTCATAAGGAAGAATGAAACTGTAAATCATAGAGAAGATGTGCAGTTGTTTTGAGTTTTTGTTGTCCTACTCAGTGTTGTAAATGTTGACTACAATTTAAATTTCACCCATGGTTCAATTATTTTAGTATCATGAATTCCTAGTCCATAGAATCTGTAACCATAGATCATAGTTTCTCAAGATTGTAACATTAATCCATTGCCTCGTTCCCGATTTGTTTATGCATGTGTCTTTACTGACTGTTTTTTGTTGTTTCACATTTGCGCCGTTGAACCAGTATTAACCTCAATTTATATCATGATAGACGCTTCCTCAACTTTACTTTTGATGATATTTTCCTTTTACCATCTTATGACTGTAACTTTTAAATTTTCAGACTAGGTAAGTGTTGATAAACTTGTGTTGTACTCTCCCTTATTGTATAATTGTTTTTTTCAGCCTTGAAAAAGAGGAGATCTGCCTCGAAACGTCGGCGTAGTTTTGAAATAAAAGTTGTATAGAGTCCAATTTCCCGACATTTTTCTTTCTCTCCTCTTGAAGAATGTTTTGAACCCTTCGTGTGCAGTGTGGTGGGGCATTATCATCATGATAAATGAAATTATCCCCAAATTCGTTGCTCAAAGGAACAATGATTGGTTCAATTATGTTTTCTACGTATATGACGACAGTCATTTTTCGTTCAACGATAATAAGATGGGTACGGCGACCGAACATTAGAGCCCAGCACATTATTGATCCACCTTGAAAGGGCACAACTTCCCGGGACATATTGAGCCGTCCTAGTCTGCCTAGGCCTCTTCGAATCCTGTCTCGTTGACTATCACTTTAAAACCGAATCGTGTCTCCTCCGAAAAAAGTACGTTGCGCCATTGGACTTTCGAGGATTTGTGTAACTAAACAATAACTTCAACCCAAATGAACTCATTATAGATGATGTTTCAGATACCTCTAAATAGGAGGTTGAAGACAATTTTCACACAAGTACTGCTACAGCAATTCCATCTCAATTATCCCTAGTACCAAATATTCAATACAGATTGACTGCTGAGACAAATAATTCCACGCACCAAATTGTCTAACAGGCTGTATGAAGAATTCGACGAAAACAGTTACACAATAACGAACTAATTAACAAAATTGCTTTTTTTTCGCCTCTAACCCATTTATGTCCAACTAGAAAAATCATATAAAAGAAGCAGGTACAATGGTTCAACGAGCATCAATCAAACTAATGATACACTTTGTAATTTCAACATTTGATCACATCGAGGAGCTATGGTCGGCTATCATACGGGAAACAGAAGATGATGAATGCCTATAATTTAGTTAAGAATGTCTATATCGAAGGTGTTAGGAAAACAATGGGAAGAGATGTACCATACTTTTGATGTTTCCGAAACAGTTTGGCCATACACCGAAAAGGAGCATGGACTACAAATACAAATAAGGAGTTCGAGGTCACAAACCTCTTTCGATGATCTTTTCGTTGGGATTGTTCAGTTCATTGTCAATGATTTATGAGAGTTAGCAATCAAAAGAATGAAAATTTAATATCTAGATGATGATGAACACTACAAAATGCTCCTAAGAGTTTGGTTTAGTAGACTCTTCCTCTAGTCGATTTGTTGTTCTGATATGGAACTGTTTTCGAGGAAAAGGTTTTGAAATGTGTCTGAAAAATCCTTCTAAGCTTCAAAAAACGCACATTCACGTGTAATACACGTTTATCTACTCCCATAGAATAATATATCCATTTGATTTGGATCTGTAATAGTCTCTATAAACCAATAGTGTGAGGTAATAATAACTCACGCCTATAACTCACTCAATAGGAAAAATGTAGCTTACGAAATGAATAAAAAAATGCCGTTTTAAATTTATTTCCTTGTGAATTGCCTGACGCTTTCGCGCTTCAAGCAGAATTGGAAATAATTTTTCAAAAAATGATGCAAAAACCTGACGGACCTCCTTCGTATATGAGCGAAATAATTAGAACTATTTTAGATAAAAAAAAAACATCTCTAAAAGTGGCATTCAAATTGTGTCAACTTGTTTTGACCGCTGGGTACTCAGTGGCAGCTATAGAAAGAAGTTTCAGCATTATGAAATTCATTAAGAATTCTATGAGGTCTCAAATGACGACAGAACGTTTGGACTCTCCCATTACTCTGAAATGTCAGAAAGATTTAACCGATAATTTAGATTTTAATCCAGTTGTGAAACGATGGGCTGATTTGAAGAACTGTCGGATAAAACTTGAAACCTTAATAGCTATTTATGTAACAAGTACATAAATTAGGTCTTTATGGACGAGTCCAAAATTTATGGCAGAGCGAGCAAAGCGAGCGAGGCCAATAATTTGGGCAAGTCCATAAGCCTAATTATGTACGAGTTTGCATACAAAGCTTTATGTTTGACTGCAATGCAGACATTTTATTTTCTGAAATGGCAATTAATATATTCGTCGCTTTATTTCAAGAAATACTTTGAGTGTGCTTTTGCTTATCTTACCTTAGTAACCATCAGCGACCTTAGCAACCGCACTGAACAAAGTTGTTTACTTCGTTAATTCTGTGACAAACGTCATAATAATCCCAAAAATGGATAGTTCGGAAGAGGAAAGCGTGAATAATTTAGCCGCAAGTGCCAAAGAATCTCTCCTACCCACTAAAAGTGCTTATGAAAATTTGTATGCGGCCTATAACAAGTGGTGTGAAACGAAGAAAATTGCAAAATCGAGAGAAGAATGACACTTGAGTCCAATAAAGTGGTGTCCAATAAAGTAGTCAATTCTGGACGCTAAACGAATTCATGATTCAAGTGTTTATGAAGCAGTCGAACATAAAAGTGATTTATTTCGGACCTATCTATTTCTTCTATTTCGAGTTTTGAGCATATTCTTCATTCTGAAATTTCACTGGCAAATGTTAAGTTTGTAACCTCATAGTTTTTTGTGATACATACATTCATATAGGTAAAAATGCTATTTCTTTGTGAAATCCCAAGAGAGGATCCATAATTATCTTTTTTTGTGTAGATATATAGGTACCTATACTATGTATGGTAGAAGTTGAATCAATGTTTATTGTTTTTGAAGACCTAAACAAAATTCTAATTGCACCTGATTAATTATAAGTATCTTTGAAATTGTGCTCAGAATATCAAAACATACAACGGATGCTGTGATCTGTGAACTAGCCTCACAACATTATTCGTTATTAGTCTTATTGTGAAACATCTTATATAACTGATTACATGTTCTATTTTCACCTATGTTTTTTTTTTCATTCACAGACGCTGTGTAGTTCTGTAGAGTGTGGAGTGTGTTAATCAGGTAATGCAGAGTAAAAGAACTAAACTAAAAAAATTTCTAATTATTTTGAATGCTCTCGGTGAAGAACATTGACTCGCAATCCAAAATACCACCCTCCCCTTCTACCATTGGTTAGAAAATTTTCGAAGCTTTCCCAACTCAAGAATTTGGCTTCGGCCTGTCCCTGGATGTGCCCCTCGACCCCTTTTGCCTTTCAAGAACCATGAGGAGGTTGCCAGTACCAAGAATTCACAATCAAAAGATGCCTCCCACCAAATGAAAATTGCCATTTCGGCAATATCTATCTGAACTGTTTCATAAGGGCCACCCTGTATATCAACAAGTCGGATTGTCGGATTTTGCACTTGGCGGATTGTAATGGAAAAGACTGCGCCTAACTGTAAAAAAATGTCAATTCTCAAATGTCATTTCGGGCCCTTACCGCCACTTACCATCTGTTTCACTTCCATAAATCACCGAAGATTCCTTTCCCAATTTGTCGATACGACCCTGTTTCACACGAAGAGTGCGGGTTCGTATATATCGTAAGGGTAATGATGTTGATGAAGTATCTGGTGTTTTACGCCCGGTGAGTGATACGGGCACTGGTACACTGTTTGGTTCTGTTTATCTCGGCATGTAGCTGATGCAGAATGCGAGCCTACGGCCACCCAGCAAGTGCCAGCGTGTGCGACCTTCCTCTTCTCACACCTGTTCTCTTCTTACGATCAACTCCATCTAACGTTCGAAGGAATATATTCCAATATTTCCATTGATAACGAGTGTGAATAGGATGCTTCAGTAATTGTGGATAGTCATATTTTCATCTAGGGGTACTGCCCTTTGGATCATGATTTTGACTCAAACTTGATTTGTTTCAAAAGAAAAATCCTGCGCCAATGGTTTATCATTTTATAGCGACTTCAGATTCTAGATGGTGAAGGGAAAAACAAGATGTGCCATTAGCAGATAGATTTTTCAGGCACAACGGAAGCAGATGAGGTTCAATAAGATCGGCAAATCTCTGAGTAGTATATTCGATATGCAGGGTTTCTACTTTAGAAGTGTCCACCCTCAATAACTCAACAACGAATCAGAATTTGTGAAAACACCCAAATCGATTTTTGATAACGGGGAAAGGATCTGGGATACAAAGCTTGTTTCTATACTTGCAACCCCATCAGGAATTTGAAGTGGCTAGTTTTGTAGCACAAATGTATGCCTGGATTCAGATTTGTATGAACCTGCAGCTTGTGTTCTTATAAGTGGATATTCTCAAAGTTACAGGGGGTTTTTATAGAATTACTAGCTGGCCCGGCGAACTTTGTTCCGCCTAAATGATACTTACGGTGGATTTCACAAATCGTAATCACCGGTGATCGGAGATCAACAGCTTGGTTCACTGATTTTTGAACTGTCAAATGTTTCGATGGATATGAGCTGTCACATAGAACAGATACATAAAAATAATATGTTAATTATAGCAATTTTGGATTTAGTGATTTCCGCAAATATATTTATTACCCAAACAGAAATCTAAAAACATTTTAAAAATTATGAGAAAAGATGAGAATGGACATATCACGATTGAAACTGATCGCCAAAATCGTATATATCTACTTGACATTTCGATAAAAATTCACTGTGATATTCACGCGCTTCTGGATCTGTTAATAGCCCATCATGGTACTATAAGTCCTATGCAAATTACACAGTAATTGATGTCATAAGTTCATTTTTCGGCCGAAATTCTCGGAAAAAAAACAGATGACATAAATCGATGGTCGCGAAAGCCTCAACAAATTCATCGCCATCTAATGGTGCTAATGTCAAATATAGTACCTTAACGATAAGATGTCTAGAATAATGGTGTAGGCACCCGTCAATTTTTGAATGGAATGACGTTCGACCAAATCGAAAATATTAGCAACGTGGCAGCGCCGCAATATCATTTCAGTGTATTTTCCGTGGATTTATGTATCAACAGCTGATTTGCCAAAGTCAATTATGACATGACAGCAGAATGGCATCTTTTTATAATGAAAGTTTTCTACTTTTCCTAAGAACTAATATACATCAGAATGTCAGGAATATAAACACACATTATTGCTTGACAAAATTATCTACCATTAACACGCCACGTTCGCCAGAATAAATTCGAATATTTGAAATAACTGATGAAAATCAGTCATAATTTGTGAATAGCGTCACCTGAAGTGGAAAGAACAAAACATTGCTAATATAATCAATTTGGTCACAACAAAATCTAATCAGTGCCTACACCATTATTCTAGACATCCTACTTCACGATCACGTTATTTTGAATAAATAAAACTATAAAAATAACTAATAATCAGTCATAATGTGTGAAGAGCGCCATCTGAAGTGGTACGAAATCTAATCATTTCAGACATCTGTACTACTGTACTCCTACGCTAAGACTTTTTGGTGTTGGCCAACAGCGCAGAGTTGTAGGCAACTCAAATTGAACACTATTACAGTGAGTATGGTGGTAATATAGTGATTGTACACACTATATGTTAACAACACCATCTAACGGACAGAATATGAAATCAAGTACCTACGAATAAGCGGTAGCGTTACTGTAACTGTAGCGACACCTAGTGGCCTCGCTCAAAAGGAGGAGAAGCATTTCCTGTATAAGTGAAATTTTCATCGATTTTTTCGAAGTTTTATTGTATTTTATAATAACCAGACCGTAGACGAATCCTTATATGAAGTTTCATAACAAACACTCCATCCGATCTCGAGTTATAAATGGTGTAACCAACATCTTTCTTTTATATATATAAATGGTACCGATAAAACTAAATGAAACAGAGATGTTCTAATTGATCGTATAATTTCTGTTGAAAGAAAAATATTTTCAACAAACATTATTGGTAAAAATTTACCGTAAATGCTCAAAATGCTCGATATTAGATTGCATGCAGCGATACAATCGTTTTTCAAAATTATTAGGTCGTCTGAATCTGCAACTCTGGTTTTATAAACTTGTGATTTCGTTGAGTTTTTGTAGGTGTTGTGAATGTTGCTCCCTGAAGAGGTGAGGATTTTCATCAGGCCAAAACCAACCTTCATGTTTGCTGACGTTTCCGTTGAGGAAAAAGGTACATTCATCCGTAACCGTACTAGTGCGATTTAGTTTTTTGTTTGCAACTGATCCTGTTACCTCAAATTAAGTACCAACTGAATCAAAAAAATTTTATCACGATGTCGTTCATTAAAAACCCTCGCAGTAGCCCTAGCACAATCATCCCTCTGGAAATAAATTTCTAACATTTCCTTTCTTTCCTCCAACGTGTTAACCATTATTTTGTAATTTTTATTAAGAACTGATAAAACGCACTTCTAATCATTCTGCAATAATGAATACTGAAACGGAGTTTTCTGAAAGCAATAATCTCTTTGCGTATGGCGTGGCAGTGCAGATTCTTATTAGTTATTAGCATCATGAAGAGAAAAAAGGCAATTGACACTTTGTTTTGATTTTTTCTTCTAATAGAAATTATTTGATCAATTAGAACATCTCTGTTTCATTTAGTTTCATCATTCACATAATTCCATAAAAAACACCATATACCTTTGTGAATATTCACTTGTAAGAACACAAACTGCAGGTTCACACAAACTTGAATCCATCCACCTATTTGTGCTACAAAACTACCCACTTTCCCTATTCAAATTCCTGATGGGGTTGCAACCCTCTCCAGGGAGTTGCTAGTAGAAACAATCTTCGTATTCCATGTCCCACTGTCATCAAAAATCGACCTATCTGAGTGTTTTCACAAATTCTGATTCGTTGTTGAGTAATTGAGGGTGGACACTTTTAAATCAGATACCATGTATGATATGAGGAGATGCATCACATTGAGTCCTATGATAAACGAGAACAGATAAAAACTCTGTCTCCAAGGACAAAGTAGGAAAATCGAGAAAGAAACTTGAAATGAAATTTTTGTACAACTGCCATTAAAAGTGACACATTTAATGACAGCAAACAATGTTAAAATTGATTGTTTACGTGGAAGCGTGTTAAAAATATTTTTAGCACTACATTTTCTTATGATGAATTCAGATGAAAAAAATTCAGCAATTGCAAATTTTTATTATCAATATTTATCAATCATTACTTATGAACATTATTGTATATGGCTTTGGTTCTGGCAGTTTGAGGAATTCGGCAACAATAGATGGAATTTTCCCAAATGTATTGATACCAACTGGATTGGCAGTGCTTTCATTATTCACGTATTTCAGGAAAAAACGACGATGTTTGATGACAGAATGACGCAGTGCAAAGTACTTTTGAGAATAGTCAACATACTTCCCAATAATACTGAAAGAACGACTGACTTTCGTTTTTGTGTTTGAGAGTTGTATAACCAATGATTTATTCGTTATTTCGATGTCTTCCACTGATGAATTACACAATTCTTCACGCAGACAGGCTCCAAATATGTAATCCGAAAATAGTTGCAACCTTAACCATCAAGTATTTCTCATCTGGTGCCTCATTTATAAACTTTTCAACTTGTTCACGAGTGAGAATATTCCATTTTTTTGGGACAATATCCTTCACTTTTCCGTGAATATGCTATTACCTTAAAATATTTTCTAACTTCCACACCATTTTTAATGAGGGCACTTGACTTCATCATTGAAAATTTGCTCCACAAAGTTGATGAACTCCATATTTTTGCCAGGAAAACAGGTTCACTGAAGTTCCCTTCTACATTTTTCAATTTGCACCAGACCAGGAAATTGTTACTGCTGAACAGATTTTATAGGTAGGAGTTCCAGATTTGCCCTTCTTGCACTTCTTGCAGACTCTTCAATATCCACAGGAAAACCAAATCGTCACTTTTATTAGTAATTGGACTCTCGACAAACATCATAGACAACTTATAGATGGACCACTCTCCTACTAAACATTTGAAGCTGATTTTGATTTCATCAACACCCACCAGACAGCGCTCGCATCGCTGTTTTCGGTTTCTTTCCTTGCGATTTTCGTTTCCTCTGTGTTTCTGTCATCTTTCTGTGTTGAACTGTCTAAGTGTCTAATGTGTAGCACCGTGTTTTTAGCGAATTTTCTTAAATAAAATCTATTTCCAAATTGGAAGGAAATATGGGGTTGAAACCTAAGTGTACCAAATTGTGAGGATAGGACCTGGAAGCGTCATCGGTTTCCGAATCCAGGAAAATATCTTACACTCTTCAACCTTTGTTATTTTTTTGATATCCATCATGTCGTGTCTGAAGGTATTTGAAAAATTATTTATATTATGATAAATGATACTTTGTATGAAGTATACCGAAATATAATGCTTTATTTTTGAAATTTTTGTTTTTCTTAATGCCCTTATATGTGAATTCGATAAGATAATATCTTATTTCAGTAAGTGGTTAAGCATTCAAAATAAGAAATAAACAAAATATTGGTAGGGTGAGATCATTTTAAATTTTCGCGCCAGTTAGTACTATATATCACCACTAGGTGCTAACATTTTCTAAAATAACTCCTTCAACACCAGGGAGCGTTTCAAACCCAAACATTAGGGGGAGAGTTTCCCATCTATAAGTTGTTGTCTATGACAAACATATTAAGCAGTTAAAAACCCAAGACGAAAATTGGACAGGAACGAACTTCAAATCACAGCGTCTTTTCTCATTTGTTAGTAATCATAACGTTGGCAACGTTTGCCATTCACAACAACCTTTTGATTATTTGAATATTAAAATGCATTTTGAAGTTTATTGTCATTGCAGATTCGCCCATTTCATTATCAAATTAGGGCAGTTGTACAAAAAACATTGTATGGTATTTGTGTTAGAAGTGATTTTATTTTGTTCGTGAAATTGTTCAATTCGCTCTGCTCATTTCACAAACTTTTTCATTCACAGAATAAAACGTCACTTTTAACACTCATATCATAAATAACTATTTCGAATACTTTTTCAGGATTCTGCTAATCCTTTTATCTCTTCTTTCGGTTGCATTTATAATACCGTGTGTTATCTATTATTTCCTTTTCTTCCTATGATTATTTGGAACTGATTATTGCGTTTAGTAGGGACTATTTTAACTTCTCATTAATCAAAATTCTTTCAGAAACTTGACTACCTAATGCCTACCAATTCCAACAGGTTTTTTCACGCCGGAAAGAACGACAAACAACACAAATTTGCAATGACAAGATGTCCTGCTCCACATGAAAATTGGCATGTTTTCCGAAAAAACTCATTCTTGCTGAAATATCCGGCTCGACTGATATATGTAGGCCACCGTGTATAGACATGCCTAAATAATAGCAGTGCTCCACACCTCAAACTCATCCTAGGCCGTTTCCAATCTCAGACAGCGATAATAACAATCAAATCTAAATTTCTATCTACTCGAAATCGAACCGTTCTTTTCACCCTCCATATTTCAACCGGACCGTTTCCATAAATTCCGGGTCCGACAAACTTTAAAAGCTCCAGTGAATCAATTACAAGCATAGAGTTCGACCGCGGGTCGCACACCGTTCGGGTTTCAGAAAGAATTTACTGTTATCGCTACAAATGCGATCCTGTCCCGAAGCTAAGCCCTCTAAATTATTATTAAACTGCCTTATAAAGAACCCAAAAACATTGTCACATGTTTTAGTTCAGAGATAGAAATGTTTAAATTTATTAATATTAGCTGAGGCAGATGGAGTTTGAGACACAAATATGTGACCGTACGGAGCCAGCGTCTACGATTGCCTTTGATATCATCTTAATTTATGATTTTGTTCGATTATTTCTCATACGTCGCTCCTAAATCCCTTTCTGGATATTTGTTTTATAAATCACGGGATTATATTTCTACTGCTTTACAAATTGATTCTGTGAAGGGAAATATGTCTATCTCTGACGGAGTGAACCGGTATTCAGAGCAAATTTTTTTCAAACGAGAATACTTTCACTTGTTCCTATTACTTCCATGCGGATAAAATATCGGGTATTTTTTTAGAGTGGTTGAACTTTTAATTGAAATGAAACACATTTGAATCAGGATTGAAGTAAATTTTCTTTTTCATTTGAAAAATAATTTTTTGTACAACTGCCATTAAAAGTGACACTTTTAATGACAGCAAACAATGTAAAAATTGATTGTTTACGTGAAGCGTGTTAAAACTATTTTTAACATTAGTGTTGAAAATATTTTTATCACTCCATTTTCTTATGATGAAATTAGATGAAAAAAATTCAGCAATTGCAAATTTTTATTATCAATATTTAACAATCATTACTTATGAACATTAATATTAATCGTAAAACTAGAACAATTACTAACATTAATGCCCTGTGACGTTATGGAACTTCGCAACACATTATTAGAATCCTCAGCAACATCAGTACTTGTAGAAACCGGAAGTATAATATTGGATGATGATGATCCAAAATCTGTTGAGGTTTGGAGAATTTTTTCAGCAATGATATTTCTATATGCAATGGAATGATCAACATAGCCCTCGGCTACCGTCGTAGACTTCAATCCACCATGTTTTTTATATCCGTAATATTTGCTCCTGATTCTGATAGCAATAAAGCGGGGGGGGGGGAGAGATCTTCGAAATGTATTAGTGTATATTGCTTTGGTTCTGGAAGTTTGAGGAATTCGGCAGTAGTAGATGGAATTTTCCCAAATGTATTGATACCAACTGGATTGGCAGTGCATTTATTATTCATGTATCTCAGGAAAAAACGACGATGTTTGATGACAGAAGGGCGCAGTGCAAAGTACTTATGGAAATAGTCAGAATACCTACTTCCCAATAATACTGAAAGAACGACTGACTTTCGTTTTTGTGTTTGGAAGTTGTATAACAAATGATTTATTTGCTATTTCGATGTCTTCCACTGATAAATTACACAATTCTCCACGCCGACCGGCTCCAAATAATCCGAAAATAGTTGCATTGAACCTTAACCATCAAGTATTTCTCATCTGGTGCCTCATTTATAAACTCTTCAACTTGTTCACGAGTGAGAATTTTCGATTTTTTGGGACGATATCCTTCACTTTTCCGTTTTTAAAATATGTGCATCTAAGTATGACTAGTTGCTTTTTTGTTTTTAATTTGGGAAAAAAATGCATGGGCATCTATCCCTATCAAAAAGGATAGTTGCCCTGATTTTTCGAGGTATAGAAGCCCTTAGGGGCATCTATCCCTCTATTGACTCTATACCCCTGTATAGTCTGAGTGTTAATTCTTTTATATATTTTTAGTGTTCTGTTATTGTTTGTGTACCGATCTGAACTCCTTACTGATTTTAGCAGAACCATGCCGCGGAAGTATGAGAGGAAAGAAGGAGTACAAGCTCGAGTTTACTCTTGGACCACAGAGCAACTAGAAGCAGCTTTTTATGAGATGGACAAGAAAACCGTGGGAGTAAACGAGTGTTTCGAGAAATATGAAAACACAAAGTCTCAATCCGACTGGATTCAGTGTATAAGGTGTCACAACTGGCTTCATGAAACCTGTACACTCTTTAGGAACTACTGCTCAAGATGTGGAAAACTTAAAGCACTATCTGACTGATCTTCTCTTCGTTGTGTTGTTTTGTTTTCAAAATAGTATTTCTATTTCTGTTGAAACCTATTATTTAATATTTTATAACAACAATGAAAAATTCATATACCTATTTGTTGATACCTATAACTAATATTTTATGATATAAAGAATTTATATTTTCGTTTAATAAATGCTTCTGAAATTTGATTATATTACGATTATAACAGACATAACGATAAGAGATTTCATTCAATTTGGTTGGGTTTTTGGATAACACAATATCAAGGGCATCTATCTCGGACTGTATGCATCAATCCTTCTCAGTAATTTCATGGTGGGGCAACTATACATACCTGTAGGCATCTATCCCCAAAAAAAGTGTTCCACAAAAATTAAAATTCTGTAAAATCTGCAAATGCTAGGTCAGAAAAAAACTAACAGTATTTCAACTCAAATAATAAGGCTAGCTACTTTTATAGAAATTATTCATATACAAGCCTAATTCTCAAAAAACATTTTTGAAGATAAGCTTTTATAACAACATTCATCCGCCATTTTGAAGCCGCCATCTTGAATTCCTCGATTTTGAAGAAACGTAATTTCCGACCCAGAAAACCCCCATATACCAATTTTGAATAGAATATGATCATAATTACAAAACTCGTCCGCCATATTGTGGCCGCCATCTTGAATTTCCCAATTTTGACAAGAGTTTCATCATTCTCGAACCCAAATACCTCCAGATACTAATTTTGAATGGAATCGGATCATAATTACAAAACTTATCCGCCATTTTGGAGCCGCCATTTTGTTTTTTTTTCTATAAAAAATATTTCATGATGCATAGTCACCAGGATTAGGTACACCTGCAAAATTTCAAATCAATCGGACGATTAGAAGTGTGTCATATTTAACTTGCAAGATTTGATTACAGACAGACACCGGGACAGGTGAAACTAAATAAAAGCTTATAAAAATCGATATTTTCGAAAATATGAGACAATTTCAAAAAGTGGGGCATCTATCCGGGTTTTACCCTAGGTGTTCAAAGTGGCTACCTCTAGCGTCAATACGCATTCTACACCTTCTTAGAAAATTTTCTTTCAATCGCATAAAACCTGCCCTGTTCTCTCTTAGGACACGTTCAGCTTCTCTTATCTTCAGTCGCAGCTCGTCTTCACTCGAACATTCTCGGGCGTAAACAATTTCTTTGAAATAATCCCAAACGAAAAAATCGATGGGATTAAGGTCAGGTGAACGTGGGGGCCACTTGATTGGTCCGGTATGAACGACACCCGAACAGATGGATCGGACGCAGTCGACCAATCAAGGGGCCCCCACGTTCACCTGACCTTAGTCCCATCGATTTTTACGTTTGGTGTTATTTCAAAGAAATTGCTTACTCCCGAGAATGTTCGAGTGAAGACGAGCTTCGACTGAAGATAAGAGAAGCCGAACGTGTCCTAAGAGAGAACAGGGCAGGTTTTATGCGATTGAAAGAAAATTTTCTAAGAAGGTGTAGAATGCGTATTGAGGCTGGAGGTGACCACTTTGAACACCTACTGTAAATTTTATAAATAAATTTCTTTTTATTTACATTATGATGTGTGATTTATTGCCATACCTTTTTCTTTTTTTTATCTAGAACTTTTCTTGACCAACATCTAAAGCTAATTTTCATTAATTTTCAGCATTTTCTATCATAACTTGATCAGAAATATCTTAAAATGGCAAAAAATAATTTTGTAGTAAATGTCTAGTTCTTTGATTTTTTCCACCTCGATGACTTTCAAGGCTAATTCTTGCAAAAGTAGAGTGTTAAGTAGCATTTTTTTTATCAGTGATTCTAAAAGCAGACTGTTGAGCGCAGTTTTTAAGCATACTAAGAAACCGTGAATTAGCCTTTTTACATTTTTAATTTTGATTCGAAAATTCAGATCAAAATCCAATTTACGTAACTTTTTCACTTGAGACCAACATTTCCATAATTTTTATCAAAGTTACGAATCTGCTTATTTTTTGTATAAAAGTACAATTCATGGAGATTAAGTTACAGAAAGAATTTCACAGAGAAGTCTTGTACTTTTTTTAATATCTTTTTTAAGATGGTCAAGTCGAAAATTCTCAAAGTTCATAAAAAAATTCATAAATCGAAAACGGTAAAAAATAGCATGACTTTTTGACGTAAATCCCTTGGCCACCCTGTATACTGGCCCCCTGTATGTCGAAATCGTAAAACTATAAAAATTGCAGAATTGGAACACTAGGATGATACAGGAGAATAAACTATAAAAATATCCCTCCCACCAACAATTTTCGGCAGACATAAAATCTCAATTATCACCTAACGGCCAAATGAGCTGAACTCTTGAACCACCTGAGCGGATGTTACCTGAACGAAACCGAAAATTTGTGATTAATCGATGTTATATATCGAAATGAAATGGTGAATGGATAATAAAACTCCATTCTTGGAGAGAACAGTTCCATATATTCTTGAATATTCATGTAGAAAATGAACGGATGAAATAATTATGCAAATTTTTATCATGCTCCATAGATGTCAATGGTGTCTGCCAAATGTTAGTGGTGCGTAGGAAGAGTTGATACCATTCAGATCTTGACCGATAAGCATCCTGTAGAAAAATATTTTAGATATTTTATTAGTTTTGTGTTCATTCTTGAGATATATAAGCGACCTTACGGTCAGAAGTGTTTGGTTCCATTCTATAATTGGTGTCAAACCAGAAATTCCATCTGTGTAGCATAAATTGTTGACTTTGTTACATCATTCTTGGAGAAAAATTATCAGCTTAAAAATCTTATGAATCATAATTTATAGAAATTTACTAATCAATGTAGTCACTTTAGGGAGTTATAGTATTTTCTCTTTTTTCCCGAATGCACCAATTATTCGATTATTTTTTTTCATGCTCTACAACCCGAATGTCTTGATGAATTTCAACTTATAAGATGTCACTAGATTCGTATGAATTGTGGGAGTGACATAGGCTATGTTCTTTCTTCCGAAGAAACTTAATTCAGTGAGAGAATATTGTTCATGGGATTCGAGTCGATTCCTGATGTGAATTAGTTTGTAAAAAATTTCAGAAAATTGGCTCTGAATTTAGTTCGATCATTCCTTTTTAACTGTAAATTCCATTTTGTGGCCTTTCTTTACCTACTAAATAGTACACCTAATTTTTGAGAGCTCATTGGTTTCAAATCGACTAGGTTGGACTAACTGATCAATAATCCGTGGTCAAATACTATTCCGTCCGGGCGTAAACACTATAACTCTCGAACAGATGAACCCAGACGCTTAAAATTCGTTAATGTGCGAAATTCGATCAGCGGTTCTGTAAATATGGCCGATAGAAAATAAAATTTAAAAAATACAGTTTCGATCTATATAAAATTCTGGATTATGTGATGGATAATGCGTATAGGTATTCTGAAATATTATATCCAGGATCATGGACGACTACTGTCAAATATTATTTGACAGCTGTCAAAAATTTTTTCGTTGGATTATTGAATGCGAATCCACCTATAAGATGAATCAACTTACAATATGGATCTACTTTCAACATCGATCTTCATTCAGGATGGATGCATTAACGAGCGTTCAAAAGCTCCGTATTTCACTTCAGGTTACCTATTTTTCTTTAATAATTAGTTTCCTCTTTGATTATATTTTTTTCACATTCAACTCAATGTGTGTGAATAGCAGCCTTCCCGACCAACGGAGAGCCAACCAGATATTCACCTTCTGTACTTTTTTGTGCTAAGTCTCTATGTTGTGCCATATTTGTGAAACTTAATTTGATGCAGAAATTGGAAATTGGATTATAGTCCCTCTTTAGGGTTGAATAGGTACAATCTGTCTCGCTGTCTATAAATCACCTTCATTCTAGTCAGTTCGACAAAAATGATTCGAATTAAGAAAATGTATGGAGTCGTAATGAAAAAATCAAAACCCAAAATAGTCGTCTTGAATCCCCACAAAAATGATTATTTGTGAAGGAGGATAATTCTCAAGAGTCGTGGTCACAGTTGAATATTCTACTCGCATAAAATGTCTCCACTTCGTCCCGTGTGATGAACCTTATCCGCGTGAAAAATATTCTTCATAATATGCCCGTTGAATTATAAATTGGTCGGTTTTGTATGCAGAAGAAAAACTTCAATAATGATATGTGACATGACGCATTTTCCGATTCAAAGTGCATAGATTGCATGTATAGGTTTGGGAGGTGAAATAATGTGATGGTAATCTTCACATCAAGAGATATCCCATTGGGAACATTTTAAGTGGAAGAAAAAAAATTGTTGTCCTTTTCATCAGATCACTCTGTATATGTCCCTTTAGTGCTCAACTTGAAATACTTTTCCCTATAATTTCCCACAGTCCATTTCATTTGATTTGTCGTAACTACTGAACGAAATAACGCCCATACAGTTGTACCATCTCGAGATGATATATTTTTATATCTCTACCCCACCGTAAATATTTGACATTATAACTATCATCCATGTAAGAATTCAAGTTATTCATTTTCTTTTACGATGTTAATAATAGTGAGGCAGTGCCTAAATTATGAATATGCAAGCTTTATCTCGGCATAATATCGAAATTTCTTTGCTATCACAGCGGTTAGTCCAACTGGTTTCAAGCTCGTCCTGTAAAAAGGTTGGTATTAATTTAATTAAATTTTATCGCATACCTGGAATAACTCCTTATCGTTAAATATAAACAGATCACTCATCCCGAGATTTATATTAGGAGGAATCTCATCGTATCATGAAAAGCGATACACCTATGCATTTAGATCTGCTTGGGTCAACCCATTGTCTTCTCACATTACAATCGAATGTAGCTCTAAATAAATGTAGTTTCTTCATTTTTGTTCACCTCAAAATTAGAGTTACCTAACTTTAATGACTGATTTGAAATGGTTGAGAATCATTTGAGGATTTCTGAAAATAGTAGGAGGTCTTAAACGAAAATATTCACTAATCAACTTTTCTTCTAATACTTGACCTACTTTAATCCAGAAAATGAACAGGCCAGCGAACTCACCGGACATGAATCCAATTGAGCTAGTATGGGATTACTTGGGGAGAGCAATATCCAATCGCAAAAACTCACCTTCAACTTTTCAGGATTTGAGTTTAGCCCCTCAGGGAGAATGGAACGGTATGCCTGAAAATTTCATTAGAGACTTGAATCGTGTGATACCTAGGCGTATTGAGCAGTTGACTGAAAGAAAAGGCGGTAATACGAATTTGAATTATGCTGTGGAATAACTAGAAATTACCCAAAAATAAATAATTGATAAATTTAGATTTTTCCTGTTTTGTCTCATCCTGCATGAAGCAAAGAGTAACAAAAAAAGGATTTCTACCAAATTAGAAAACACTCTGATAAATATCAACAAAAGCTGCATGGCCACGAGAACAACCTCTTAGACCAGCTGACAAGAAAACCATTTAAATTCAGAAGATTGCAAAGAACTTGGCCAATAGACTTAAATTAGGTAGGTACGTATTTCAAGGAAGTGTTAATATGTAATTTAATTTCTTTAATTCTTTAATTTCTCAATACTCCAATAGAAGTAGATTGTAAACCTCAAAAAGAAGCTAAAAAATAAATTCAGAACAAAGATTGTTCATTTCTCCTCCTATAGGAGGGCCAAGACTTTTGACAATGTGCATGTCTATGTTCCTGATTGCAATTCCAAAACTCTCTCCAGTGTCTGCTTCAAAAAACGAAGAATTTCTTCCTTCAGGTACTTGCAGTTTGTAAATGAAGCGTTCATTTACCCATCTTGTTTGTATAAATCCGCATTCAAGAATCCTATGAAAAAGTTTTGAGACACCTTAAAAAAATGGTCTGAGGATCCCAGATATGTTATTACAAAATTACGGGAAATTTTATATTTTCAATAAATCGCTAACGTTTTGTGTGGTTCTAATGCAACAATCTGAACAAAATTTTGCATGCTGCTTGAATTGGTATGACATTCCTCAAGTGAATGCGAAATTTCATCTCGATTGTATATGTAATTTTGAAAATGATCCTAAAACATAAACATAAAACACTTCGTGTTTTGTTTTATCATGTGTGGGTGTTGTTTTTGTGATGTCTGTATGCAATTCTCGCTCTGATTGTCTTCATTCTTGTATCGACCGAGTTGTTTCCATGTACATCGATGGATTTTTTCCCTTGTTATAGGTATAAACCTATTTTTACGTTATCGACGATTTTCTTTGACAGAAAGATTCAATTTTTAACTTTTAAGTTTTTCCTGTATTCCGATGGTGAGTTTTGTTATTTGCCATTTCAGGTGTATTTTATTCATAATTGTATTTATTTGTTCACATTCTGATGTTGAACCATATATGTCTATCTTTGATTGTTCTTGCCGACCTGTTGTTTCATCGTATTCATTTGTTTTCAGTGTTTCCTGGCTAATTATTTATATCATTGTAATTTTTCATTTGTATATAATTGGAAATGGATGAATCTTTCAACAAACCTTGTCGATGGAATAAAGAATTATGTACCTACTTACTTTAAATCCGAAATAATATTTTCTTTCAAAAATATCCAACCTTTATCGTTTCTACTTAGTCTTGCTCCTATACCTACATTATTCGAAAACATTAGGATAATGGATAAAAATATAAAAAATTGAGTTACCTAATTCATTTTCTGCAAGTCTCAGTGTCAAGAATAATGATTGAAGGACGAATGGTTTTGGAGACTTCAACGCTCGATGAGGAGAGTTACCTATGAGAGCCTATTCAGATGTAGATTCTTCAATAATTACATCTTCACCTTTAACAAAAAATTATTTTTTATAGATTATAGGTACAGGTAGGTAATCTTTTTACTTTTTCTGATGGATGCGAAACTGAGTTTGATAGTTATACAGGGTGTTTGGAGGGTGACTAGCCATAGGTAAATGGTGGATAGGTGATGCTCTTGGCTACTTGTTGCGCCTAATAAAATATCATTTTGCCCAAAGTTCAAGGTGTTATAATTTTTTTACCATTTTTCTAGAAATTTCCCATTATTCTCATTAAAACCTTGATTTTTTTCAAATTTACTGCTCGAGGTGCCTATAAAATGATTTATTTCCTTAGTCTAGTCTTGTCTTATTCAGATCGAATCATAATTTCATACAAACGTCTTGAAAAAACCTGACAGCGTCGTATTAAACATCAAAATGAAAAAAAAAATAATGTTGTGTCCACTTTACAAAGTGAAATAAAAAAAAATTACATAGTGTTGGGTTTTAAAATGGCTTTAAAAACTTCTCTAGTTAATACTCTTTGCAATGGTATGTAACATGTACCATTAATAATCAGATAACTCAACAAAAAACCGTTTTGTCTTCAAGGATGCCTTGAAAGGATGACGACAAAACTATTCCATTGAGCAGGCAAAATCTTTTCTCTCATTCTACCACAGCTGAAAATAGCGTGCCCTCTCTATCATCGGCTAACAAAACTCCCAAGGGCGTCGCCAGGGAGGGGGCAGCTGCGTTTGTATGAAATTATGATTCGATCTGAATAAGACAAGACTAGACTAAGGAAATAAATCATTTTATAGGCACCTCGAGCATTAAATTTGAAAAAATTCAAGGTTTTAATGAGAAAAATGGGAAATTTCTAGAAAAATGGTAAAAAAATTATAACACCTTGAACTTTGGGCAAAATGATATTTTATTAGGCGCAACAAGTAGCCAAGAGCATCACCTATCCACCATTTACCTATGGCTACTCACCCTCCAAACACCCTGTATAACAGAATTCAGTGAAATTGTGTACCTACTTACCTATGTAGGTAAACAATATTTTCAATTTTCTCTTGTTATTTGAATTACCAGTGATATCAGATGATGGTGGAGTGTTTCTCAGTTTTACCAAATAAATTATAGTTTCTACAGCAAAGTCAGAAGTCATAGCAAGGATAGCAATATCATTAGATACTGCCGTGGCAACCTCTTAAGGTCAAGTGGCATGTTGTTATCGGTATTGAAGAATAAAATTACAAGTGAATTAACTCTTTTTGACGACTTCATACAATGTTCCGAACATTGAGACAGATTCTAAGTTAGATAAACAGTCAGCTAAATTTGATAACAAAATGTTTCGCCTCTAAACATCAGACGGGAATTTAAAAGTGAAATGCTAAAAAGTTATAAGAATCTAAAAACTAAAAATCTAATGATAAGATCAAAGAAGGATTAAAATAGTCCCATTGACCACAAACAAGACACATACGAACCATTTTTTCAACATATTTGGATACCTACTTAATAATATTCAGAAATACAACCAAATCTCACTTTCATAAAGAATATCTGACAACACTGTTAAAAACATCAGTAACACAAAATTAAAATAGCGGTACGAAATTAATTAATTAACTGGCCACAGGTTCAGAAAACGGTGCCGCCCTAACGTGCCCATTGAGGCAAAAACGGCCGAGCCGTTTCGCGAACATTCAGATACTTTGGTAGGTATAGGTGATGTGAAAAATGCACAGTATTTGAAGAAACAAATACTCATTCCTGATGACATTCACGCACAAATGAGTAAATGAATTTCAATCTGAAGTACTCTTCATTTTTATTGAGAGTTTATTTATTAGAAAATTCAAAGAACGTCAAAAAATTTGTACTACATTCTGATTTCCTAGAGTTACTCAGTTTAGTCCTGATGATTTCGAAAATTGGCTTCACTATTTATTATTGAAAGGTGCGTCTCTTCTTTCTTTAGTCTAAGGGTTGAAAGCAATGTTAACGATATTCTTCGAGAGGATAATTTGTGAGTTTACAACAAGGCTCAATTTGCGTTGCATAATTAGCGTTCTGTCGATCGTCAATTTTGTGTTAGAAATGATTGATTCATGTAGGTACTTTACTCGACTCACTCGTCATAACACTTCGAAAACAAAAATTTTTAACAGGAAATCTGTGAATTGTTAAGGAGAATATGGAGAATACCTAGGTATACCTATGAGTACAGTGTAGAATGCAATTGTGGAACATTTTTCGAAGTAAGAAATCGGAAAATTGCAAACCTTTGTTATGGTGATAAAAATATCCATCACCAACATTTTTACCAAAAGTGTCAGTCTTATAGTGATTCGAGTTTCTAATTATTTCTACTTTATGTTGAAAAAATTGACATCCGAAGACATCCTTAAATTCAATACAATTGATTAAGTTTGCGCTGTCAAGAATAGTTTTGTCGAAAAAAAAATGCGTTATGATTTGAAGATTGCAAAGAGGGTTGAAATGCATTTTCTTCGTATAATTTTCACATTGAAATGTTTAGTATACCTACCTGCTTGAGTCACTAATACTGAGAAAAGAATAGCAGCGATGAAGTTTCCCGAATAGTTCCTGATATAGTAGAGGCTTATCAAGAGCTTGAATCAAATTAAATCTAGGTCCGCCATGTGAATTAAACTAGCCATTTTCCAAGAACTGTCCGATAAACCACTTATACCAACGCAAGTTCAGAATTTCCCATAACGCATTAATCTAGGAATTCATCCAAATTAAATACGAGCCGAAAAAAATTCGGGTTAATATAATCCCACTCGAATCATCATCATTTGTATGATAATAAAGAACTCTAATTTATCATTCGGAATCTCTCTTTATAAGACAGTTTCATCAATAAACGGGTCTCAAAGAAATCAGAAAACATTTACTATTCAGATATTTCCCATACGTACTATGTATATCTCTCGATAAAAATCCAGTTTCGTTTATGTGTAAAAGGTCAAAGGCCACATATAGCACGGGTTAAGCTGGGCCATTTGTCTTTGGTGTTAGCTAATAATGTGTCATGTGCCACATGCCGGGCTCGGGGGAGAGCGACGGAAGGTGTAAACTAACAGGACGGTCAACCACACGTGTCCCATCCGCGGAGATGTTGACCAAGTTGATGCTAACGCCGCACCTTGCTGTGAGCTTTTTCCGTGGGGAAATTGATGCTTCTTCCTTGTAGGTTCATATGGTTCATGGAAAGGTCGAAATTATTGTTGGTCCTGATTAGGATTTGGCTCTGTTCTTTCTTTGGCAGCATATACCTGAGGTTGGTGAAGTTTTAGAGGTTGGCTTTATTTGAAAAGAGATGTGTCGTGTATCTGGTAGGGATCTTGGAAACCGGCAGATATAGAGAATAAATATTAGGTCCTATTTACTGAAATATATTTCTACACAAAAGTTAAGTTTAGAAATGTTGTGGCCGTTTCGAGAACAGCCGATTTTTGTCCCCAAGTTTTCATTTATGAGAAGTAAAATGCTTATTCTCTTACTACTGAATGGTTTTTTTGCTCCTCGTTTGATAACTTTTTCAGTTCTTGTCGTTTGCGCTTCTAATAATTTGGGATCAGTTATTGTTTTAGGTTTTTACAATCAACTTTGATTCAACATCTCATAATATGTTTTGCGACAATGCCTGCAACTTAGTAAAAGGGTACTATCCCGGCTGGTCCATCGATGTCGAGAAACTAGAAATGTGACCAAGAGGTGGATGCCCAAAGTATATTACACCTGCACAAGATCGGTTCCTGACGTGCCGTCTAATAAAACCGAGTGAAGTTTGAAGAAGTGGGTAAGTATTATTAGTGACAATGTCTATACAAAAACTCGATTCTGTCATTCAAATGGTTCCTGAGAAATTAGCGAAAAACTAAAAAAAAATAATTTTTGACACCCCGTATCTCTGAAACGGAGACCCAGAGGAAAAAATGAAAGAGCAAAAAAACTATTTTTTGGAAAATCTGCAGTTGACTGTTGATGCATGTTAATTTAGAAAGCAGGAAAATGAATAAATTTTAACGAGAATAATAAAAATATGACTTTTTATCTCAAATTATATTTCCTTCCAACTGACATTATTAATCAAAGATAGGGAGATCAAAAATATGAATTATTCCCAACATTCTCCCCCCTTAACAATTCAATAGAATATTTAAATTGTTGAAACCATAGCGTTCTGGTGCTATGACTAGACGTCCTGCTCTAGTGACTCTCTGGACAGCTTCTTCTTTCTTGTTTGCAGTCGCCTTCTCTTCCAAGTCTTCTAGGTCACCATTTTTTCTTTGTGGCACCTGTATACTTTTTAGATTTCTCTCTTCTAATTTCTTCATCACCAGAAGGTTCAGAATCCTTAATTTTAAGTTTTTTAGATTTTCTGTCATTAGCCTCAAATAAATCTGTTTGTATTGCTATAGAGGTCCCAACAGCATATTGTTCATTGTGATCTTTTATTTTTTTATTATTTTCATTGTGTCCAACGTCAATTCTTGATGATCTAATGTCTTCGTCAATGTTTGTTTCTTTCTTCTTGTGTTTTTTCTTCTTCTTCTTTTTCGATTCAGAAGAATCATTTCGAGTCTCTTCCTCGGCGTTGCTAGATTGCTCATCTTCGGATTCAAGTTTTTTATTTTGTGATAAAAGAACGTAAGCTCTATCATCCTCAAGTTCCCTCATAATAGATTTACCTCTCTGTTTTCTTGGATCATATCTTCCCATTATTGTCCACCCAAGATATGTTTCAATAGCTATCAAATCATTGGTGACTTTCTCTGAATTTCCTGTTAATAGTTTGCCAAAAATGTCCGCTCCAAGTAACAATTCAATATCATGTTGACCATTATTGGCATCTATATCAGTGATTATTATATTTTTGCTTTTCAGATCGTTTATAAAAGTAGCATCATCAAGCCTCGGTATGGAATTGCATATTCTATTCTGACTCAAAACTGTCTGGATACATGAAAATTTGTTATCTAAACTTCTTATTTTATTTATATTTATTTATTTATAAGATTTCCGCTTCGACAACTAGGTCATTAGCGGTTTTGGAACAGTAAATTTTACATATCACTTAAAATATTATTCTATGAAGAAAGAGAAAGGATTAAATAAATTCAATGCAATATTATATCTTGATTCCAATTGTTCTAAAGAACAATATTGTCTTGAAACTTTCTGGTCTGCTGATGTTAAGGGCTTCTTCCATTTTGGGGCTGACTACGCAGGATTTCCTTTGGTTTTCATAAAGAGGACATTCTGTTAATATGTGTTTAATTGTTATTTGAACGTTACATGAACTGCACTGTGGTGAGGGTTCTTTCTTCAGTAAGTATGAGTGGGTGAAACGTGTATGACCAATGCGAAGTCTTCTCAGAGTCACAAGTTCATTTCTTCTTGTCATGAGTGGATGGGATTTGGTGGTAGAGTGTGCAATGAGGGAGAGTTTCGATCTTCGGTGGCGGAATACAGTAGCCCATTTCAGTTTTATTTTGTTTTTGAATTTAGTGCTTAGGTCGTACGTAGTCATGATTTCCATAGGTTGTCCTTCGGCTTTTTTGCATATGTGTCGACTTCCTCATTGCCTTCGATTCCTGAATGAGATGGTATCCATATCAGTGATATTTCAGTTGGTGCCTGGTTTTGGTTTATTGAGTCTGAGATGTTGTTGACGATTGGATTTTTGGAGTACATATTCATAATAGCCTGGATTGAGCTCAAAGAATCGGTGCAAATAATTGGGTTGCGAAAGCTTTGGGCAACAGCATATTCGATAGCTTTTTGTATTGCTATAAGTTCGGCGGTGAATATGGAACAATCTTCTGGGAGTTTATACATTTGTAATGTTGCGGTAGAACAATAGGCACATCCAACTCCTTCAGGCGACTTAGCTGCATCTGTGTATATTATTTGGCTGTTTTCATAATAAGAAATCATCTCTCTGATAAACTTCTTATTTGAATGTCAAATATGTCACGAATTTGCGGTGAAGACTGAAGACCTCCGAAAACTCCTTGAATTATGGTCTCTTCGCCTATTTTATTCAAGTTCAAACGTTCGGCACATGAAGATAGAATGTAAGAACGTTGTGAACCTGAATCCAGCAAACCTCGCACAATAAGTTCTTTGTTTCCATTGATAATTTTGACATTGATAGTTTGCAATAAAACAATATTTGTGTAATTACTTGTCAAAGTATTATTGACCATCGTGTCTTCAGTTTCATCTTTTTTCACATTCAATTGAGAACACATTATCGGGTAATGTTTTCTGGAACAAATCACACATTTAACCAAAGATCTACAATTCTTACTGATATGATTTTGTTTTAGACAAGCAAAACAAACTTTTTGCTCATGATGAGGTTCTTTTTCTCATCAAAAGTTAATTTTTGCGCTTTCAGACAATCCTGACTTCTATGAGATTTTTCGCAAAAGAGACAAAATGGAATTCTCTTATTGCCTTCGTCTCCTTCCTTAGAATAACCAGAGTGAAGCGCTGCTGCTATATATAATTCACGCTCATCTGAGTGTCTTTGGTCCCTTACAGACGTATACTTGAAGCTGGTCTTCTCCTTTCGGAAACTCGCTTGAGCCAATAAAATTCTTTCTTCAGATTCCACCTCGCCCTTCAAAAAATCTTATAATAAAGATAAATTATCATTTTCTGATTGGCCCTGTAAAAGTGAAGTTTTATTTATATTCGCATTTCTATGTCGTTCCCAGACTTTCAATAAATCCTCCGGTAATGCGGACTCAACAAGAGGAAATATCATAGCGGCGTATTTTTCTTTTGTGACTCCAAGTGTTTCCAAAGCTCGTAATTGAGTCTCTAATTTGTCATACAATTGAGAAAGTGTCATTCTTGTATCCTTCATTGCTTGTTTCAAAACTAAACTTATCAACTCTCTCACATATACTTCTATGAGGAATTCATCCCTAGCGAATCTGGCTTTCAATTGGTCAACGGCAATTTTGTAATTCGCGCCTGATGGAGGAAAACTCTGTATCAGTTCCCTAGCTGCAGATCCCTCTTCTGTTGACTGCAGCAAATACTGGAACTTGTCTTCTAGATCAATATCTTCATCTTCGTGGATTTTTTTTAAATTGACCCCAAAAACCAATCCAGTTCCTTACGTTTCCATCAAATTTCTGTAATTCAATCTTTGGAAGACGAAATTTTCTTTTACTATGTTCACTAAAACTGCGTGAACTGCACTGCTCCATATCTTTCTTGAGGAAGAATTCGCACTTAGATTTGTAGTTAATTAATTCTTCCCGGAAAAGTTCGACTTGATTTAATTCTTCTTCAAACGCTGCGTCGTCGATGTCTGAAGATAATAATGATGTTCTGATATTTTCATCCGCTCTGAACAGTCTTTCGCTTTTATCTTCTAATCGTCTCAATGCTGCTAACAGATGCTGCTCATGTGTGGCCTTATCTAATATCATCTGGTCCAACTCTCTGCAGCATTTTGAGAATTGTTTTCTCATCCATTCTCGCTCCTTCTTGATAACATCCATTTCCTAGTCCTGTCACGGTCGCCAAATGTTAATTTAGAAAGCAGGAAAATGAATAAATTTTAACGAGAATAATAAAAATATGACTTTTTATCTCAAATTATATTTCCTTCTAACTGACATTATTAATCAAAGATAGGGAGATCAAAAATATGAATTATTCCTAACAATGCATTTAATAAGGAACACTCTTTTTAAAAAAAATACACCAGAAACTGTGAAAGCTGTGAATAAATTAACAAAAGAATTAGTTAGAAGTGAGTAAACTATAAGATTTCTCAAATTTATAAAACTGGGGAAAAAATGGAAATTTTTGTAACACTTTGAAAATTTGTACCTAATTTGTGATTTGCAAAACTCTGAAAATTTGTAATTTGTATCATTCTGAAAATTTCTGAAATTTTGTGAAGCAGTATATTGGCTTAACCCTCTCATATTTGTACAGATTTGCTTTGTTGATTTATCGATTCGTTCACGCCCTAATAGAATTCAAGATGACATTATTGTTCCGAGAAATCCCTACAAAAAAAATTACCTGAATTGGAGATTCAAACCAACAAAGGGAGATTCCTTGGATGTTATGAAGAATAAAAATTTAACGAACGCAAAGGCTTCGTTTTCGATGTTCAACTACGATATTGAACTTCAAATCAAATGACATGTCGATTGCTGGTGAAAATCTGTAGGGTTACATTTTTTCTGGAGCAAGGTCCACTTTTCCTCTGAAAAAATAAGCAATTTCAGATCTTCACATGCGGGAATTTGTAAAATACCAGACACAATGTAAAATTTTTTAATTTGCAGATCATCACAGAAAGAAGTATAATTTTGAAAATTTTTTGGATTATATGGTTCATAACTATAATTTCAACAATATTTTCAATGATTCGCTGCAAAAGATTCAGGAAGTGCCTCAGATTCAAATAGAGAAAACAGGGCTCCTGAATTGAAACTTTCAATCTCCTCAGAATTACAACCTGCCGAAAACATCCGAAATTTGTTGATATATTACGAATCTGAGTACTGTAGAAATACAATAATACTTTTAGTGAACTTCCTCTGACATATACTCTCCATTCGCTTTAATGAAGAACCCCGATTGGCCATGACATTTCACCGTGTATATTTTGAGAATGGTTAAAGTTATATTTTCCTGTCAGATAACTACGACACGTTGTCCTATCGACATAGAGGTCTTAGTAATTACGTCTTCATCAAAATGTGCAGTTACTTTGGGAAATAAGGAATTCGAGAAAATATTATGTGAATTCAATAATCCTAAAGACCTGGCGGATGATGAGGAAACTTTTTTCTCTGTTAATCCTACTGGAAATATTTCACGTATATAAACATGGTTGGAAGATTCAGTTATGTTATTTTCTTGTACGGAAATCAAGAATCAAGTGAAGTGTTGCAATTTTACTGAAAAATAATGGACAGAATGATCTGTTACTTTGTGGTAGTTCATTACAGAAAAGAATAAAAGTACTCTAATAACCTGCAAGAAAAACTGAAAAACGAACAGACGGACCTATGGAATTCCCCACTTTTCATAATTGTCAAGAAATAAGCCTACAGAAGACATTCAAATTCCCTTTTGCACAACTTGAAATACTCTAGTATGAAAATGTAGTAGTAATATGAAACCTGTGTCACAGTTAAACCTCAAAAGAACCAACTCCATTTAAAAAGTTCTTGAGAATCTATGTGAATGATACACTGTATCGGGAAGAACATTGGCAACGTCTCTGAGAATTATTTTGACATTGTCGACATTTCACGAGTGCCAACCTGCGTCAATTTTAAGTAAAAAAACTTGATAAACCTAAATCTTGGCCAACCGGGATACTTAACAAAAGTGATTGGAGTTTCTTCGTCGATTTCTTTGAGGTTATCTGAAATAGTTGAATACTTACCTCAAAATATTGCGAATGAATGTAACAAATACTACAACTAGAGTCAATTGATTCCAATATGAGAGAAGATGTCAATCATTTATATTGAATGACATAATATTCCCCTCCAGCCAAATGTAACCTTTCAGCAAGCTAGTATCAGACGACATAATTCTGCAATAAAACTCAGCGCATATCAAGATTTGCACGGCACTTTTGACTCAGCGAATTTCAAGCAATTAAACAGAAGAATGCGGCCGTCCAAGCGACGTTTCATGCGACAAGTTCAAGAGTAAATATTTGATAACCTCAAGGTTCTATACAGTATTTTATTTGAACTGAATTATGTTCACTAAAATGGTTCTGTAAACAGACCGTGTTTGAACTGCCGAGTGAAAATATTTCGAGATGACTCCATTTCATTAAAATGATCGCTCACTTTGTCAACAAATCGGGAGCAGGGTGATGGTTGCGACGTGATGTAGAACACCCTTCCAGTTGAAATCTATACGTGTTTGCAGTAAGACTGTAAAAGGATCTCTTCTGTGAAATATTCAGGCAGTCGAGGTGTAGTTGAAGAGCGACCACTTGAAAATCCACTTTTAAGGTTACCATAGGAACTATGTATACAGGGTGTTTCTTGCTAACTTTATGTATCATACCTGAGAAGCAGCTTATAATCGACTACGTCGGATTCATTTGCTGGGAAAAAGTGGATCACACTTTGGCTTTACTGTTCCTTCTGCTATTTTTTTATTTCATTTTCAGGAGGCTTCATTCAATTCACTCATTCCTTCGTACATTAGTAAATTCATTCATTCACTTATTTTATACCTGAATTGATCTATAACATCGTGATTATCATCATCGAATATTTGCTTTGGAACCCTGACCTGCCCACAAGGGGTATCTGGAAGACAAGTCTGAATCGTCATTCGGCTTCACCATCCCTGAATCAATGGGGTACGATCGGACGGTGACCCTTCTATCATCTAAAACGAGGTCAGATCTTTCCTTAATATTAAAGAGATTTATATTGATATACTGACTGCTCCAGGTCCAGAAGCAGTAAAATTGTGTCGATATTGAAGAAATTTTATGATTTAATTACACAACCTGAATACCTTCTTTATTAATAACAACTAGTGTCAACTGTCTGTAACGTTACACTCGGGGAAATATTTACAACATTATTATTGTATTAATATTACAGTCAAACAGTCAATCAAATTCATCGTCAGGTCACATAACCTAATCGATCATACCATCATTTATTCTGCTTTGTTATTTCGTAATTTAGAAAAAGTGAAGTTCTCTTGTACAATGAATAATTGTAATCAAATTACGTGGCGTCCTAATTAAATATAGTTATCTTTAGATATTTTTTTAAACACCCCACTCTACGCTGAGGGGCATATTTTGTATTTTAGGTTCTATTCAGTTCTATATTGCCTTAGAGAAAAAAAGGCAATATATGTTATCATAGCACCTAATGGCAGTGCATCTTCATTCAAATACAGTGCGCGTCAAAATTATGGAACAAATTCATTTTCTCAGAAGTTAGAAGAAAAGCATACTGCTCCACAAGAGTTAGGGATATCGTATTCAATCGTTTTTAAAAGAAGGTAATCTTCGAGAAAATCACCGTAATATCATTTATAATTCAATAACAACTTGAATCGATCCAATAAAAATCAGTATGAGACATTTCGTCAATCTGGTCGCCTTTTTTCTGAAGTTTGGTTCTTTGCATAATATGCTTCATGAATGTTCTTATTTTGAAATGAAGTCAGTTCATCTACGGCTTCGATTTGAAACGAGTTTTCTGAAAATGCCAAGACGTAAATAACAAACGCTGAGGCTAATAGGGCTATCGGAATGCTACAGGGTGGCCTCACTCAGGTTGTTGTAGCGGAAAGGCTCCATCCAAGTCAGCCAAAGTGTAATATCTCGACTTTGGAATAGTTTCAGGGAGACAAGTTCCATGTTGGAAAGATCAAGGCTTGGTGGGCGACGAAAAACAATACCTGCTCAGGATCGTTTCATCGCGGTTTCGGCGATAAGAAACCCTACATCTACGTGTAGAATGATAAGGAATACTCTTCAAAATGCAGATGGGGTTCAAGTTTCCATCGAAACCATCAGACGACGTTTGAGAGAGGTGAATCTAGGTTCTAGACGTTCATTAAGAGGAGTTCCATTAACACGTGACCATAAGCATCAAAGACTGGAATGGGCAAGGCATCATATCAATTGGAACGATCAATGGCGTAGTGTCCTTTTCATTGATGAATACAGATATGGACGATTTTCAGATTCTCGAAGAATAAGGGTATGGACAATCCCACGCATACCCCGTAATCGTCGATATGTCCAAGAAGTCCATCCATTCCGAGGCGGTAGTGTTATGGTATGGGCCGGGATATTATATGTTTCAACGAGCGGACAGATGTACACATTTGTCCTGGGAATATGACCGCCCTACACTACAGGGAGCATGTCATTGACAATGTTGTGCCAAATTTTTACGCTGCTATTGGTGAAACTTTTCAATTTCTAGACGATAACGCTAGACCGCACCGTGCAGCCATAGTTGAGAATGCGCGCGAGGAGCTTGGTATTCCACATTTACCAATAACTCCGCACTCACCAGATTTGAATTTCATGGAACATGCATGGGATATGCTCCAAAGAAGATTAGATAATCATCAACCTACCCCAGAATACTTAAATGATCTGAGAGAGCTTCTGTCCCGTTTATGGAACCAAATTCCTCAAGAAATGTTCAACAACCTCGTGTGGAGTATGCAAAGAAGATGTCAAGCTGTTATTGATGCCCGTGGAGGCCATACATTGTATTAATAGTCTTAAAATGCTTGAATTCTCTGGAAATAAAATTTCGTTTTAACTCGATTTTTCTTAACCACCCTGTATACGCTGCAGACCTACAGGCTAAAATCAATTTGCAACGTGAAATCATATTAATATGAATTTTCATCAAATAAATCTGTTTTTAACTAAATTTTTTTGCAATTCAAGTCAATATCCCTAACTCATGTGGAGCAGTTTATTCGGCAACAAAATGCTGGAACAGGTCTATTTTTGTTTCACTTCTACCGAATTTTTATGCATTTTTGAATGATTTTTGTTGTACCCTGTACCATCCCCATCAACCCTCTGAATTTTTTGAATAGGGAAAGTGAGTCATGTGGTACTTTTTCAGCAAGGTCTTTGTATCTTCTTCACAGGCGTGCAGAAATTTTTTTTTATGAAAAATTAGTTCAAAGTGGTTTTCAGTATGTGCACTTTGTCATGGCTCATTTACTTTGAGACGATGGTACCTGATGCAATTTGTCACCGAATGAAAGTCGACAATTAAAGATTTGTTCATGCACAACTTTCAACCCATTTCAACCCCCTCACGTGAAAAATTAGAATGTGTGAAACACAGTTATGATCTTAAGTAGGTATGTTATTAGTACGATTCTACTGTTGAAACTTTTCGATAAAATGTTTCAATTCAAAGAAAGCCATTTCAAAGTGCACATACTGAAAAATTCTTTGAGCTAATTGATTTTTCAAACAAATTTTTTTCTTGAAAATTTCTACACGCCTGTAAAGAAGATATAAAGATCTTGCCAAAAAAGTATCACATGACTCATTTTCCCTTTTCAAAAGATTTTGAAGGTTGATGGGTATGGCATAGGGTGCAACAAAAATCCTTCTAAAATACATAAAAATTTGGTGAAAGTGAAACAAAAATTGACCTGTTTCAGTATTTTGTTGCCAAATATTTTTCTTCTGAGAAAATGAATTTGTTCCATAATTTTGACGCGCACTGTATATGGAAATCCCTTTTTCAGATATAAGCAGAAGGAAACTCTCGTTTGTCAGTAGATATTCCAAAAATATGTGAAAATTGGGTATTTCCTCATTTCCGACGAATCTTAGGATTTAAATAAAAACATTAATGTAGAGGTCCACCCTCACTTGAGAAGAGAAATCTCTACGAAAAAAAGGGGACCCTGATCCAGGCGATTTCCAATCGCATTTACTCCTGTGAATCTCTACCAAAATAATCAGATTATGTGAAGGTCTGTTCAATTCGTCATATCTCGAACTTGTGGGAGGTGCAAGCGATTCATGTTGCAGCTCCGATTGTACGACGGTCGTAATAAAAAAGTTGGGTTGAGTTACCCATACATCACTTTCGCTGCCTTGTCATTCTGAAACTATGTTAATATTGTAAACTTCGAAAAAGGCGGTCTGGAATCGTGAACATCTGTCAAAAGTTAACATTATAACTAAGATGAAAAGGTTGGTTCTCAGTGACTTGCTAATTAAATTTCACATCCAGTCGAGTTAGGCTCAGAGACGTGGCCGACATGTTTGAAACTATTCCGACAACCATGAACTCGCCAGAACAGCGATTGTTGTGCATATATTGCTCCATCTTCTTTCATCTTCAAGCTCCAGACATCACAGTTATGTCTCATTAACCACTATCCGGAAGTTTTTTCCTTCGGGAGGAAACGAAAGTTCGTGGGAGATGAACTGGGGTCAGATTGGAATCCTTTAATATGGTGTCGCTTGTCAACGAATAGCACGAATAGTGGATCGTATGGTGCCCAAGAATTTCACGCTGTTGTATTGTTTATTCCTCGATATATCACCAGAGGAAGGATCATCGTTAATTCCATAATAATATAATAATGAAGGGTTTTCCAATAAGCGGTGTTATTTCGAATGGCCCGCTATTTCGGTAGTAATTTTTGACATTTGACAAGTAGAAACTACGCCATTAATAAAAATGGAACGATACAGGCTTCAACAATGCATTGAAATTATTAAAATTCACTATATAAATGGTAAAAATTTGGCAGAGACGGTTCATAAAACTCGAATATGCTTGAGTCGTCGTGAAGCACCTTGTCGAATCGCAATACAGAAATTGGTTCAAAAATTTGAGCTGTTGGAACAGGTTAGTGATGTGAAGAATAAATCCCGTGCACGTCGCTCAAGAACAGCCGAGGATATTGCTACTGTAGCCGTGTAAGAAAACCCAGGTTTTTCTCTGGAATTGGGCATTCCACGAATGTCATTACGCTGTATTTTGCATAAAAAGTTGAGTCTTGAGGCATATAGAGTTCAGATAACACAAGAACTCAAGCCGGCAGACAATCAACAACGACGTGTCTTTGCTGATTGGGTCCTTGAAATGCATGAAAATGATCCGGAATTCCATCGAATAATCATCTTGAGTGACGAGGCCCCTTTCCACCTCGGAGGCAAGCAAAATTCATCTGGGGCACGTAAAACTCTAGAGTTATTGTTGAAAAGCCCCTCTATCCTATCTTACCTATCCTATCTTACTTTTTCGAGACTGAGGCTGGAGCAACAGTTTCGGTGAATGGATTGCCCTATCGAGAGATGATTAATGATTTTTTACTGCGCTACTTGCCATACTAGTATTGATCTTTCAAGGAAAGATAACCACAATTGGCCACTGAGATCTTGTGATTTAACTTTTTGCGACTTCTTCCTTTGGGGTCATGTGAAAGGGAAGATTGACGCCAAGAGCCCAGCGTCGATTCAAGACCTCCAAGATGGAATTCGTGGGGCTATCGAGGACATAGGGCAGCCACTTTGCATTTGTTTATGGAAAATTTCATGAAAAGGATATGGTCCTGTAGTCGTGGTCGTAGGGGGCATTTGGCTGATGTCATTTTCCATCATTTACGGCATAGCTTCATCTTTCTAATGAAATAAACATCATGTATCTAAAAAATACCAATCATTTTTCACTCCTTTAGGACATATCAAATGCATACTCCATTCACTTTTATAAAGTATCGCGGTTTGCCATGAAATTTGACACATTTCACCGCGTATATTTTGAAAATGTTAGGCTATGGTCATTCCCCATTCAGAAACGCCCGCAACGTTGTCCTTTCTGCATTAAAATCGTAGTAATTACGTATTTATCAAAATGTTAATTTATTTTGAGAAAATAATGAATTTGAAGAAACATTATGTGGATTCAATAATTTCAAAGACCTGGCAAGTATTGAAGAAACTTTTTCTCTGTTTATACTGGAAATATTTCACGTATATAAAAATGGTTGGAAGATTCAGTTATGCTATTTTCTTTTACGGGAATCAAAAAACGATGTTGAAATTAACTGAAAAATAATGTACAGAATGGTCCGTTACTTTGTGATAGTTCATTAGGAAAAAGAATTAAAGTATTCGAATAACCCAGAAAAACGAAGGGAACAGACGAACATATGAAATTCCACACTTTTCAAAATTCTCAAGAAATACCTACAGAAAACTTTTAAATAACTTTTTGTACAACTGCCATTAAAAGTGACACTTTCAAGGACAGCAAACAATGTTAAAATTGATTGTTTACGTGGAAGCGTGTATATTTTTAACATCAGTGTTAAAAATATTTTTAGCACTCTATTTTCTTATGATGAAATCAGATGAAAAAAATTCAGCAATTGCAAATTTATTATCAATATTTAACAATCATTACTTATGAACATTAATATTTATCGTAAAACTAGAACAAGTATGATGATCCAAAATCTGTTGATGTTGGGAGAATTTTTTCAGCAATGACATTTCTATATGCAACGGAATGATCAACATAGCCCTCGGCTACCATCGTAGACTTCCATCCACCATGTTTTTTTTATATCCGTAATATTTGCTCCTGATTCTGCTAGCAATGAAGCGGAGGATCTTCGAAAACAGTGTCCTGTAAATTGTTTTGGTTCTGGCAGTTTGAGGAATTCGGCAACAATAGATGGAATTTTTCCAAATGTATTGATACCAACTGGATTGGCAGTGCATTTATTATTCATGTATTTCAGGAAAAAACGACCATGTTTGATGACAGAAGGGCGCAGTGCAAAGTACTTATGAAAATAGTCAACATACTTCGCAATAATACTGAAAGAACGACTGACTTTCGTTTTTGTGTTTGGAAGTTGTATAACCAATGATTTATTTGTTATTTCGATGTCTTCCACTGATAAATTACACAATTCTTCAAGCCGACAGGCTCCAAATAATCCGAAAATAATTGCAACCTTAACCATCAAGTATTTCTCATCTGGTTCCTCATTTATAAACGTTTCAACTTGTTCACGAGTGAGAATTTTCGATTTTTTGGGACGATATCCTTTAGTTTTCCGTTTTAAATATGCTTTTACCTTAAAGTATTTACTAACATCCATACCATTTCTAATAAGGGCGCTTGACTTTATCATTGAAAATTTGCTCCACAAAGTTGATGAACTCCATATTTCTGATTTTCCTTCTAAGTAATCCAGGAAAACAGGTTTACTGAAATTCCCTATACATTTTTCAATTTACACCAGGCCAGGAAATCGTTATATGCAATATCGTACTGCTGAACAGATTTTTTAGGTAGGAGTTCCAGATTTGCTCTTCTTGCAGACTCTTCAATATTTACAGGAACAACAAAATCGTCACTTTCATTAATAACTGGATTCTCGACAAACATATTTAGCATTTAAAAACCCAAGACGAAAATTGGACAGGAACGAAATTCAAATGACAGCGTCTTTTCTCATTTGTTAGTAATCGTAACGTTGGCAACGTTTGCCATTCACAATAACCTTTTGATTATTTGAATATTAAAATGCATTTTGAAGTTTATTGTGATTGCAAATTCGCCCATTTCATCATCAAAATAGGAAAGTTGTACAAAAAACATTGTATGGTATTTGTGTTAAAATTGATTTTGTTTTGTTCGTCAAATTGTTCAATTCGCTCCGCTCATTTAAAAAACTCACAAAAATAAAACGTCACATTTAACACTGATGTCATAAATAACTATTCAGCACAACTTGAAATACGCTAGTATGAAAACGAAGTAGTTCTACGATACCTGCGGCACAGTTAAACCTCAGAAGAACTAACTCCGTTTACGGAGAAGTGGACTTGGCAATGTCGCTTGATTTTCACGAGTGCCAACCTGCGTCAAATTAAAATGAAAGAACTTGGTAAACCTAAATCATGGCTAACCGCGATACTTCATAAAATTGAATGGAGTATATCTAATGCATTCGATCCAGATTTTTTGACAGCTTTCGAAACATGTTTTCAATTAATTACCTGACAGTTAAAAGTTGAAGTTTTTCAACGTATTCGTGATATTGATAGGAGTTGTTGTTCGCTAGAAACATGTATAATGTTCATTTGAATAGAGGTGAAGACTCTTGAGTATTGCCATCACTTGATTTGAGGACAGACCTTAAAGTAGAAGAGTGCATTTAAAATAAGTGCTGAAACAGGACGAGAAGATCAGGTACGTGTCAAGTGTGCTTCGCATTATTTGAAAATTGATATTTGCCGGTATGATCTCAATGGCGTTCCCATATTTAACGATCTCACGGTCCTCCTTGTGTTTAACAAGACATGTGTTATATTTGTTCAGTTCGTAAGTAAATTAGAATATTGTAACCCGAAAGCTATTCTAGTCTGAATGTGAGATGAATTGCAAAACGAATGGAATGGGCATGAAATTCAGTGATTGTCAAGTCGCTATAGGCACAGCGTCTACAGTTTACCCAAAGATAATACAAAGTGGACCAACAAAACCAAAGGCAGCGGTTTGAAGCTTTTCCATTTGTGATTTCGACAATGACAGTCATTTTGGTTTAAAAAAAATATTTTTCGAAAATATATATAATGAATAAGTAGAAATTGAAAGGAAACACACTATATTTCAATATTTTTTAATACTTAGGCGATCGATTTCGGATAATTATTCCATCATCAGGCCAGCTGAAAAATACACAATGATATATACACACATTTTTTGATTTCTTTTTATATTACATTCATTATTTTCTTTTCGGGGATGGATATTTTTAGGTTAAGAGTATGCAACTTATAAAACTTACTGTCGTATGGAAGTCAATATGGATCTATCATTCTTCGTTATTCATTGTTTATGATAATTTTCCGGCTGAATGTCTGTTTTGTTCTTTAGATTTCTTAATTAATCGATTGGAATTATATGATTATCTCTTTTCTTAGCGTGGTGTCAGTCGGGAATGAACAGGAAACGGTTATGGTCTGCCCTCAACGTCACATTGGTGTATATGCTCTGCGAGCGGGAAATTTAATTTTTGTTTTCTTTATTTAGTTATCTATAAGTTTGAAAATATTTCTTCCATTAAATTCGATATTATCATTCAACAAATATGGATTATCTTTATTTTTTATGATCTCGTGTTGTTCTAGTAAGGTTAATTTGTAATATTTATTCTCTCTGTGTAGTATCTTCAGGTTGTCGTAGTTGATTGTATGTTTTGAATCTTCAATATACAAACCTAAGGCTGAATGAGGTCTGTTTTTTCTATGTTCGTTAAATCTTTTTTCAACGCTGCGTGTAGTCATTCCTATGTAAAATGAGGGACAATTTGTGCATGTTATTTGGTATATTCCGCTCTGTTGTTCCAGTTTTGGTTTTGTTTTGTTGTTAATTAATATGTTCTCTAATGTTCTATGTCGTCTACTTGTAAGCGTGTAGTTGTATTTTCTTAGCGTTAAGTCCAGTCTTTCATGTAAATCTTTGTAGTAAAGTGTGGATATGAAATATTTTCTGGTTGTTAGGTGGGGATATATTTTATTTATTATTCGTGTTCTTTTCATTGAAGTAAAGATCTCATTCATGAATTGTATTGAATATTGGATATTGATTCCTATCTGATGTATGATGTTGACCTCTTTTCCATAGTTTTCTTGTGTTAGTGGCCTGATGATGGAATAATATTATCCGAAATCGATCGCCTAAGAATTAAAAAATATTGAAATATAGTGTGTTTCCTTTCAATTTCTACTTATTCGTTCATAGGACATACTATGGAAGAATTTATTTCAAAAATTTTCGAAAATACTTTTCACTTCAGATTAAGCACCAAACATATTTTCTGATACGAAGGAAATCCTTTCACTTTGAAAAAATCTACAACTCTTTCCATTTTCAGTGAAAGTTCTGGTACGTTCACAGTATTAAAGGGTATTTCGATAAGAGCTCAACATTTCAATATTTAATGGGGTTTTCTATAGCAAAGTATTGAAATATTTATCAATTCAGAAAATATACATTTGGGACTTATATTGAAAATGAATTTGTGGGAATACGACAAATGAAAACTTGATGGTCTTTAAAGCATATAGAGTGTAACAGCCAAATGGAATAAATTCGATAACGAATAAATGAGGGCGTGTTGGGATGTAATTTTGAATGCGCATATTTTTCAAGAAAATAATATTATATAGGATGTTCCATGTGACCGTGGCCAATACCAACTTTCTCATTTCAAATCCAACCCCCTGTATATTATTTATTTTTTGGATTCTTCAGAGAATTCTAGACACAATTCAATATTCATGCACAATGTCCTATACCTATCTTTAACTATTTCGGAAGTATTAAGTGTTTTCAGATTTATTGCAAAAATCAACGTTTTAAAAAAAATTATTTTATATCACAAATTCGGTACATTACACTTAAAACCTAATAAGTAATACTGATTATTTCTTAATTATTAAAAAAAATATTAATGTCAATGTTGGAAATGTTCAAAATGCTCGCCGCGAACGTCTTGGCAACATGCAAATATGGTGTAGAATTGTCTTCTAACGTTACTCAACATTTCAGGCGTGACTGATCTAATCGCAAGCGTGATTCGGTTTTTTAGGTCATCTTTGTTTAAGGGTTTCGTTTCGTATAAAATACTTTTGACATATGTCCACAAAAAGAAGTCTAATGGTGTCAGATCAGGAGATCGTGCTGGCCATTCTATCGATCCGCGCCTCCCTATGGAAAAATTTGGTAATGCAGCGGTGCTCCATCTTGATGCAACCATATTATATTGGCAGGAACTTGTGGATTTGCTGGATCAGGATATAAGTTTATCAAAGTTGGTACGACATTATTCTGGAGTAGTTCTAAATATTTTTCTCCATTCAAGTTGCCGTCAATGAAAAAGGGACCTACGATATGATTTACGACAATTCCTGCCCAAACATTAACATTTTCAGGATATTGCGTATGTTCTTCTCTCATCCAGTGAGGATTCTCATCAGACCAATAGCGGCAATTTTGACGATTATCATGACCAGGTAGTGTAAATGTACTCTCATCAGAAAACAAAACATTTTCTGATTGGATCACATTGTTATCTAACATTGCCATCATTTGCTCACAAAAATGCGTTCTCCTATCGAAATTGTCTTCTATGAGCTCCTGAGTTGCCATCATTCTATATAGGAATGCATCTTACTTTCCTTTAATATTCGAAATATTGACGTGTGGCTGACGGTGAACAGCGGGGCTACTTTTCGAACAGAATTATATGGGCTTTCTTGAAACAAGCTCTCGAAACTGCTTTTCTATTTTGCTAATTGTTCCTTGGGATTTAGGCGGCCAATTTGGAAATTTTTCGTGAAATAAGCGAGAAACTTCCATTTGTGTCCGTGTGTAATCTCCATAACCAATCATTTGAAGAATGGTTATTTTGTGCATTTCTGTTAAATGAACCATTTTTCTAATATTATTACGTACCTACAGTTATCGAAATTCAAAAGACAATAGCACTTACACTGATCACTTATTGTCATGCGAACAGACAACGTGTTACTAAGGCTATGAGAATGAACAAATCTGTTTTTGTTTTTTTTAATTTCTTCTCAGTAATGGTTTTTGCTTACTTTCTTCATATCAAGAGGTAAATGGGAAATAAGTATTAATTGTAATGTATCGAATATGTGAAATGAAGTAATTTTCATTTGAGATGTTAATTTTTGTAAAAAAATCGGAATACACTTAATATTTCCGAAAAAGTTGAAGATAGGTATAGGACATTGTACATGAATTATGTCTAGAATTTTCTGAAGAATCCAAAAAATAAATAGTATACAGGGGGTTGCATTTGAAATAAGAAAGTTGGTATTGGCCACGGTCGCATGGAACACCCTATATAATTTTATTTTCTTGAAAAATATGCGCATTTAAAATTACAAATCGACGTGTTCGAGCGTTTTTCCTAACACCCCCTCATTTATTCGTTATCGAATTTATTCCATTTGGCTGTTACACTCTGTATATTTAGCGACGTTTCGTAGATTCACATCTGCTTCATCAATTAAGTGGAAACAACGGCATAAGAATTTTCACAGTAATAATAAATGAATAAAATTAATTACAACAGCCATGCATCAATCATAACCTCCAATTATTCGAATTGTTCTTTATTTTTCCAATTGTCTTTGTCTTAAAACCGTTTCCGTTTTTCAGAATGAAATTTAGAAATTGACTATTTATATTGTCTTGAAGATGTCCCACACTGAAAGGACGAAACGTCGACATTTTTCACAATAAAAAGAAGAAACTTAGGTCAACGAAGAGAAAATTTATTCATCCCACAATCTCTATAAACCCAGCATACCAATAGAGATGCTGAAAGAATCCGAAAACTGATCGCAGGCTGCCGACAAAAATCGGTAAACCTATCAGGGAGTTACAAACGAGGTTTTGGAATCGGTTAACACGTCTGTTTTGCATGTCTTTAATCGCCACGGAGATTGTCGTCGATGCACATACTCGCCTCAACATCACATTTCGTGTGCATCATCCACCTCCGGCCCAATAATAAACGCTTCATTTTACAACGGCAATAACACACCATTACAAGTACTTGAGTAAACAGCACTAAAAGATGCTGTGAGATATTCACAAGTCTGATCCATTCACACGCGTTCTGTGAATAAACATAACTGTGCATCAGAGAAATTAAGTAGTTATATAAGAAAGTTTATGCATATACATCACCTGCTGCATATCGGATGCAGTAGATTGAAATTATCCCGCATTTTATTCAGCTGAAGTGTAAGATGACACTCCAGAAATGCTGAAGAGGATTGGCTTTATTGTTTATCTTCGGGAGGCTAGGAGACGGAAACTACTGCATATTACTTTGATTGTATGGGTGACTTGAGCGCTGGCTTATAGCTACTGCATCGGTTTTGCGCCCACGATTCAAACTTCTTTCAAGTCTTTATATCCTTTGTATGGCCTTCTTGATTTGGGACCCCCTCGTATTGCGTTCAAAACGTTTTCACTAGTCCGTCAACTCCATTCTCTCCTCTTGCTCCGTTAGCATTCGATAATTCCATCTATCCTCTCCATTTTCTCTGATCCTCGTTCGGTTATTGCAGGTCGTGCGAATGAATGGAAAATTTTTATGCTTCCACAAGGGAAAGTGAACCGATAAATTTTTCAAACCATAAATCTAGAAATCAATTGAGAATAATTTTGGACATAAAATAACCTCCATTCAACCGTTCATCTGGGAACTCTAAGTGAAAATAGAAATTGCTTTTTTTCAATTAATTTTCATTCATTCATACTTTGATCAAGAAAGTACCGAAATTCTCGAAGAGATGGAGTTGCTTTCGAATTCACGTTATTTTTTTTTAATTCAATTTGTGAACCATAAAAAAACAAGTAGTAAGGATGAATTTCTTTGAATGAGAAGATTCGTAGATTCGTCTCATCAAAAGAAACACTTTTTTCTCATTCCTTCTTCCAAAATGCGGTTTCGTTTGAAAGATACCTATTCCTATTCAATATCTCTCCTGGTATGAAAGTTACAGCGTAGCCGACGCATAAATCCACTCGAAAATACCATAAATCACGAAGGTGAAACCTGATAACAAAAATCAAACAACCAAAAATTGCGTATACGAAATTCCGTGTGAATGCGGCAGGTCCTACATTGGAGAGACTAAACGCCCCCTTGAGGTTAGAATCAAAGAGCACCAAAAACTAGCTCGACTGGGAGAAACCGAAAAATCTAAGCTAGCCCAACATGCTTGGAACGAGGGCCACAACATCATATGGGATGAAGCTTCCATAATATCAAAGGAAGAAGGATGGAGAAGGAGGAAATTGAAAGAAGCAGCCTTCATGGCCATAACTCCCAACCCAATTAGTACACCCTCTGTGGAAATAAAGGATGTCTGGGCACCAATCATAAGATCTGAATTGAGAAGGATGAACTCGGCTCAGGGTGGCAATTAACATTAACCCAACCTAACCTTACCTAACCTGACCGAACTTAACCTACTGCGTATATCAACTGCGCATCTGATCGGGTCAAGGTGACCTCTACCAGGAAATAATACTTCATATATAACTTGAATAGTATAATAACCAGTTTAGTATAGTATATAGAATTACCTGCTCCGGTAGACCAGTGGTTAGAGTGACTGGAATTTCGAAATTGCAACCTTATAACACGCGTTCGAATCCCAACACTGTAATTCAATAATCGAAAAAGTATGGTGCGTACAAGTCCAGACAGATCAAGTTTGGTTCTCAGGACCTACACCCTGAAGACGGCAGGCGAATGCTTGCCGAAACGTCGGAAACAACAAACCGCATAGATAATGGAAACAGCCCAAATAATCTTTCAACAAATATTCCATTATCAAGAATATCAAGAAGTTGAAAAAGATAAACGGTTTATATTTTCGAAAGAATCTTAGAAAATAAAAGTATTCCTATATTTTTCAATAAAACGCGTCGTGGTCGAGTTATTTCTAATTGTCTTCGATAAGATTAGAAGAAGAAATTTGAATTTCAAGAATAATGTGGATGCTACCATGGATTTTGAGTATCATCGAATCGCAGAAAACTTAATCGAACTACATCTTAACAATGTTTTTCAATTTTCAAATATAAATGATGGAAATACGATTGATGTAGACATATCTAATAATGAAATCCCACAAACTTGGGAGATAAAATTGACCACCAAGGAGCATGAGATTGTACATGAGAGCCCTTGGTCCAGTGGTTAGGACGTTGAATTAGGACCCGGCAAGTCCGAGTTCAATAGCTAGGAAAGAAATTTTCTATAGTCTGTTCAAATATAAGAGAATGTAAACAAACAAACCAAATCGGTTTGTTTTGCGCATACTAACAGCTTATTGGTCAAAGGATCTTTTCTACAATTCTTGTCACGCCCCCAAAAGACTGCCAGGATCGTACTTAAAGCTTAGAACGGAATGTCGAGAGTTATGAAAGTTATGAAATTTGAATACAAGTGAATGTTTTGGATTTCTTTGCTACACTCAGTTACACCCTTGTAACCCTTGTAATTAGGTCCTCTAAAATTCGCAACGGTTATAACCTGTTATATCTGAAGTAGGTACCTCAATTTGTCCCGGTTATAAATATTTGTTTGAATTGTACTTAACCCTTTGTCGGTTTCCGACGAGATTTCTGAAAAATAATATAAACGAAATCATCTATTGATTCCACCTAAGCAGAAATCCCAGTCGCTAAAAAGCATCGATTCAATAGACGATTTCGACATGAACTTAATTAGGAGAATAGTTCACGGTTTTTTTTCTTGATGAAATTCCTACAATTTCGAAGGTTTTGGAAGTTGTTAATAACGATGACAGCCTGCCGAATTTTAAAAAAACAACATTTTATAAATTATTGAAAAAAATGAAATTCAAATTCAAAAAACGTGGTCGTAATAGTTTATTGATTGATAGAGACGAAATAGTTGTTTGGAGGAGAAATTATTTGAAGAAAATTCGAGAATTTAGGGAGCAAGGCCGAAAAATTTATTACCTTGACGAGACATGGATAAATGCGGGATGTACAAAAAATTCAATATGGGTCGATGAATCGATTGGGTCCAACAGACAGGCTTTTCGAGAAGGTCTGTCAACTGGTCTCAAAAACCCAAGTGGAAAAGGAAAAGGACTGATTATATGTCCTATAGGGGGAGAAGACGGATTTGTAGAGAACGGCCTATGGTTTTTCGAATCGAAAAAATCCGGAGATTACCATCAGGAAATGAACGGGGAATCGTTCGAAAAGTGGTTCTCAACAATTTTGCCAACTCTGGATCATAACGCTGTCATCGTAATGGACAACGCCAGTTATCATTCGAGAAAAATGGAATCGATTCCGTCTTCAACCCGCAAGGAAGATGTCAAAAATTGGTTGCTCAGTAAAAATATTTCCTTCGAAAATGATCTTTTGAAGGCGGAACTTCTTGCTCTGGTCAAGGCAAATAGAGGGAGGTATGAAAAATTAATTATAGATGAAATGGCCAATGAGACGGGAAGAACAGTATTGAGACTCCCACCATATCATTGCGAGCTGAATCCAATCGAGCTCATTTGGGCTCAAGTAAAAGGAAAAGTAGCTGCTCAGAACTCCTCATTTAAAATTGCTGAGGTTCGTAATTTGTTTCTGGGAGCTATAGGCTCGATTGGTGCTGAGAAATGGAAGAAATGCATACATCATGTTGTAACTGATGTCGAAGAAAAAATGTGTCAGCTCGATAATATCATGGAGTCAACAATAGAGCGAGTGCTGGTGAATCTGGATGAAAGTGACACAGAAGAAGACCAACAAAATTCTGAATAATTTTTAATAGGGTAATACATAATATATTATTTTGGACGCTGTATCATTTTTTTCAAACTTATGACATTTGTAATTTGAATATGTTGAATAAATGAATTTGAGTTTATATGATTGTGTGAACTATCCTCGATCCGACCCTGGAGCCCTGAAATAAAGTCTCTACCTGAAGAAAGCCCATCCTACCTCTGCGCGACTTTGTTTATTTTGATGTCTCTTATATTTGAACAGAGTATAGTCTCGGTAGGGGCCACCATTTCACTGTTGGGTCAAAAATTAACAGTGCTGTGCCTAAGGTGGCGTAAGGACACAGCACGGCCTTCTAAAGACATGGCCGGGCGCCTTGAGCGGCAACGCCGCAAAACACCAATGTAGGGAGGTATACTGCTTACGATGCTTAGCGTGAGAGATACGATATTTGGAACGTATTATTTCATTTCCTGATGTTGATAAATGTGTTTTCCGATGAATATCTGAAAAGAGGGTGGATGTATGCCCTACTCAGTCAATAAATTGAATATAAATGAAAAACAAAATTGAAATTAAAGCGAATTGGCTGATGTTTTATTCAATTTATTGTCCAGCAAGAACCACGGGGAGGTGTAGGGCCATCTCTCGCCAAATTATTCTTATCCGATAAAAATGCTTCTAATGAAGTCCAGGAATCTCTCAATAAATCTGATGTAGATTTACTTTTATTTTCATTAGAAACATTTTTATAACGGGAAAGCAAATTGGTAACTTGAGACCATCGGCTGAGAATCAAATCAGAAGTATCCATTTTAAGTCATTAGCAGAAGTTTGAACATCTTTATGAAATATTTTAATCTGGAGACTTTCATTAATCTCTAAAGAAGTTAATGATTTTTCGAAATCCAGAATATAAAAATAAATTGCGTTATCGCATGTTTAATTTCCCATCCAGATAGGTAGGTACCTATATCAATTTTGGCCGAATAATTTTCAAGTAAGTCTTTGAAATCTTTAATCAAATCGGAACTCAAAAAAGCTTCTACTTCATTATTATTTCTATTAAAAATTGCTTCCCTTCTACACTGAGGATCGGTCCTTTTCATTTGATTTTGTTTCGAAAGGTATGAGGGTAAATTTGGAAAAAAATTTGGGATAGCGTCTTCTTTTAATTTCGGGAATCTTGAAGAGAGTAATTTGATGTTTATCGAATTTAATTATATCTTCGGAATCAAAATGTTTCTCGCAAACAAAACTATCATTAGTTGGAATGAAATTTCGCGGTATGGTCCTCATCCATAAAAGCTTACGCTGTTCATCTTTCGGAAAACTAAAACAACTAAAATATCCTTCATTATTTGTAGACGCTTAATTACTCCTACAGGATGGAATACAACACGTTTTGACCATTTTTCGAAGCAGATGATCTCAAGTCCAAGTTGAATTTATAGGTTAGATATCAGACTTACAAAAAGACCAATTATTCTCTGCTATTCCAAGAAGAATTCACTAACACCAATATCACAAACACTTTCACTGTACACAGCACTCGAACAATCGCAATATGTAACAATAATTCACTTATTTTCTCACAAAAATGACCGGAATGAACACTAAACTAAGCGCGGATGCTACAAAAACGCCACTAGAGTACTAGACGCTTGTTTACGTCCGTATATGTCGGGTAACAATACCCCAGTACATTGTTGCCGCACTTCGCAACAGCCGGGCCCTTTGTCTTCAGATGGCCGTGGACACAGTAACAAAGCCTACACAGAACACAACTGCTTACTCCGAACTCGGCACAAGTTACAAGCTTCAGAGCTTGTAGTTTCAGAGGGGTCTCCTCAGGAGATCTAGGAGTAATCAGGATAAACAATATATCATATATCATTTAATACGCACAGTTTCTAAAAAAAATTGTTGTTACCGGTCCATATTGAGAATAAATGTCAATTAAATACAAAATTCAGATATATGAATGAAGACTGTCGATACAAACCACCTATCAAATTGATAAATAATATAAATATGATACTCAGCACTAAATAATCTGTGGCGATGTTTCTATCTAAACAATATACTCATGGAATTTTATAAACTCGACACCACACGGGTAATTGTACATTAATTCACTGAAAGTTTTCACATAATCATCCCGAGATCGAAGAACAACACCTTGAATAATCAGTTTCCCCTTTTACAACAACAAAGCTGTAGAAAAGATTTCCTCCATATTGGTTCACAGATAACAGATCGCGCCGGTTTTCGCTTTACGCATGCGTCGTTGAGACACATACGTTTGTAATGGGTCGTGTCGTGTCTTGCGTAATATTAGGAATATTGGTGAAGCTGGCAACGTACACATCGAAATTTCTGTGAAATATTCATAGACGATTTTTGTTTTGAATGCAAAAAGGGTAAGGTTAGGTTGATTAATCATAAATTGAGTGATAAACCATTCTTTATAAGATATTTTTGGGATATCGAGGAAAATATGAACAAGTTATTAGTGTTCACAACTAATCTTGAGAAAAATCAAAAAAGGAACTCATTTTGCTCAGAGAAATATGTATTTTTAATTGCAGATATAATCGGACAAAACAAAGTGTTTTTGAGGAGTGTTTTCTGGAATTTGCATTGGCTATTACCGAGTTTATTCAAAACCATTATATAAATGTTCATCATAAGCTATATTCTTAGTTTGAAAGAATATTATTTCAATTTTCATAAATATTGGAAACCTAATACTACATTTAAACAAATGTAATAGTCAAAAACTCATAGTGTAACAAGACATGGAAGAGTATTTTTCAGTGAAATCGATCACTCGACAATTTGTTCGCAGATTTTCACGTATCCGGTATCCTTCTTATTCCTGCGACTATGATGAAATGATCTTTATATGTACAATAAGCAGTGTACTCCCGACTGTATTTATGGATTATTTTGATCATTAGGCCTTTTTACGATATTCTCATAGTTTCTTCATCGAAATAACTCCGAACTATGACTTTTCATGAAGAGTTGTCATCATCAATCAGCAAAAATACACACATGTACCCTCTTAATGAGCATTCCAATATATTTATGGATCGCATTTATCTGTAACGCTTAAACACTACTAAATGCACAGGTAACATGACGTTTAATACCTGACAGTAAAACGCATATCGATATACCAATAATATACGAGAAATTATATTACCTTCTAATTTTGAAAGTGACCGTAAACGTCTCTAATGAATTTTATGTCTGTTCAATGTATAGCGACCATAATTTTCACGATGGTACTCAGCTTGGGTGATCTTTATTGTGAATTCGAGATGAAGATAAAAATGCTTTGAAATTTTGAATGCTAGATACATTAAAGAATGATGACTAGGAGGGGCTGAATGACATGTTGAACTTAAACGGGTAATAAACAGAACGTTTTTCAGTTACGACGATTTGATTTCAGCATATAAAATGTCTACAAGATAATTTTTAATTTATCATGTCATCAAGAACTCTTACAAAACTCAACTCGTGTTGTGCATTCCTGAGAATTTAATCACTAATTTAGTAGGAATATATTTGCACTGCCCAGTGATTATGCAGAATGTCGCATACTCAATGTAGCTTTCTATACAATCCTGCCTGATGAAACGATCTGAAAGATTTTAAACAAATCAGAAAGAACACATTTTGAATGTGCCCTCCATCAGAGCTCTTTTCGGAACTGCGCAATCGAAGAAATATATACTAGGTGTTTCATTGGTATTAGGCTGGCAGATCGCTCAATGGAAATATGCAATGGAGATAAATTCGGGTACCTACATGGTCCTTTTCTAATTTTTGATGGAATATTATTCCTTTTTACTCTCACTCTTTTGTTGAACGGCGCTTAGTCTGAACACAGCTAAAGTAATTAGGGTAACAGTCGCAAGAAGCAGAGAGTGAAATTAGGCGCATTGTTCAATTCCACTCTCATTTCCTAAGTGCTAATTCGTATGAGAATAAAGCAAATAAGATAATATTCTGATTATACTGAAAGTAGTCGACACATACAAAAACAAATTGAGGTGAAGGTGAAACGATTACATTATATTATTTACGATGATAGTTTATTCTATAAAGAACAAACTAATAAGAAATACTGCGTACTCATATGCAATATAGGATGAGAGGAAGATAGTTATTATGAATTCAAGAATCATGGGGCACCACTTATCCCTCTACATGCCAGACATAAAACAATATTGGTCTGCAAGAAACAATTATTACATCGGGAGAATATGATGCTATTTGTCGATCCTGTATGCATATTACTTACAGAAACTTGAAGGTATTTGCATTACAGCCTTGGATTTATTGTTCTTTAATGAACTAACGTTGCTAATTTTCGAATAATGAACAGCTACTGCATCCCATATATTGTGCTCTATTGGCCTTCTTCTGAAGTGAGCCATTATAAGATGAAGCTGAGAGTTCGAGGAAAATTATCTTTGGACTCTATTCAAGTTGTTTATTTAGTGATTGCCTTCTTATGGGATTTGCATTCTTCATAATATCTGCATGAGCTTTCATTAAAGATGAGATAAACTTCAGAATGCGAATTTTGATAATTGATTGAAAACTCAAATTAGTAAGGGTCCCCCAATCTTTATTTTCCATCCCTAGCATTTTCATAATATCTACAATACAAGCAGGGCGACCCAGCTTCGCCCGGTGAGAAATTTGTTTCACGCGGCGGTTTCATCTTCAACACTTCAACCCGCCATATCTTTTGATGTACTCGTTGTAATTGTATGATGTGAGGGGCAATTTTGTTCTAAATTAAATACTGGGGATAAATAACGTATAAGGTTGGATGAGGATCAATACCCAATTCATAAAAACACACTCCCAAATAGTGCATAATTTTGGAGAACATCTGATTACCATAAACAGGTAATAGCAAGTCAGTCTTGAGAGATAGATATATGCTATCGCATACTTTTTTGTAGAACTATTTGAGAGGTACATTTCCGTCATACATTATTGTATCCACGTAAGTCTTACGGTTTCTGCAGCGCACGTGAAAATAGCTGATTATGGCTGATTTTTTTGTAATTTTTGAAGTTATAGTAGGTATCCTCATTTTTTCGGGTGAAAAGTATAGCCTATGTCACTCAGGGATAATGTAGCTTTCTAGGGGTGAAAGAATTTCTGAAATCGGTCCAGTAGTTTTTGAGCCTATTCGTATCAAACAAACAAAAATACAAATCTTTCCTCTTTATAATATTAGTATAGATAAAATAGAATGGTTGTCTCTGTGATTTTCTGCAATTATTATATACACTCAGAATTATACAGTATACATTTTAAAAGATACACTGAAATAACTCCTTGGAAAGAGCCTGTATCAAAAAATGTTTCAAATGAAAATTTCTGAGTTTTCAGAGACATCGAATGCAGACACTCAATCTTACCTTGGAGTAGGATTGCAAGGTCATTTCAAGTCAAGATGATTTATTAATAACGAATACATGTTTTCCGTTGCAGAATATTACTTTTCGTGAAAAAATAAAAACATTCCGGCTTTTTTCATAATATGAATCGTTGAGGAAATATGAAGTCTTTTATGCTCAGAATGGCGAATGCGATGAGATTTTATTATCGCGATGTCAACTCATGTGTGCGGTTCGAAAAAAATTCGGAAAACAAACCACGTTTTTTTCGAACATGTTTATAGGCAATACAAAACCAAATGAATCTATGAAAAATAACTTTGAAGTACTTTGCCATGACTATTTTAAGAATGAAACATTTTATATGTTTCCTATCCAAAAAATCCACTTGACCTTGATATCAAACTCCAAGGTCAGTTTATACGCCTGTATTCGATGTCCCCCGAAAAACTGAGAAACTTCCATTTGCAACATTTTTGGATGGAGGCTCTTCCCAGAGAGGTATTTCAGTGGATCTTTCAAAATGGGTCACCCTATGCAGGGTGTAGGTATTTAAAGGTTAGGCTTTTTTTTGACAGATGGTAGAACTCATCAAAATAAATAATTTCTTATATGAATTATGCGTTATGTCCCTGTTTAGTGTTTCGAGAAAATGAAACTAGAATATTTTCTAGTTTCTAGGTGAATCTGAAAATTCCTCAGTCCGAACCTGCTCCCTTGCCTGCTTCTCCGTAGATATCAACATCTGTTGTTTTTGCCTCCTATGATACATGATTCTGAATATTGATTGTGATCAGCAATCGATCGTGTTACGCCAAGGGTGCGATGTAGATTGTAAGAGTGTTTAGGTTAATTCAAATAATGAACTTGTTGATACGTTTTCAAGTTATGATGAATCAAAATAAAATGCTAGTTCAGCGTACAAGTTGTACAGAACAAGATTTCGTCAACCAACTTCGCGGATGTTCATATACCTGGAATGGAAGATTCAGACCAGAGTAGTATTAAGGTATCGATGCCCAAAATCATTTATAAATTTTTTAAATTGAACATTTCATATAAGAAGAAATTAGTGGATGCCTATGATTAAAAATATTTATATTTACAAGGTGGTTCACGAATGTTTGACGGTAGTTTTTTGCTGAAATTCACTTTTTTACTGTGACGTCAGGGAAGCATATTTACGAAACGTTCTCTTCGATATAGTATTTTGATGAGAAAATATTGCACAGTACACATTTTTTATACAGGGTGTATTGCAGAGAGAACCAATAGACATAATTCTTTTTTTTAGGATTAATGCGAAACTCTTTATTCACGGATTGATTTCTGGGAAAAGTAATACCACAAACATATACGTGCGTCTCTAATCTCCAAAACATTCAAGGTGGTTCAGTAATAGGAAGGTATTCTATATTGGGAAAAGTACAAAAAACATGAACAACCTGTATTCAAAAATTTCCTCGATCAAATATCTCCAGGGGAATGAATTCTAAATCCGATGCTGTGACCAGTTTTCGACATACAGGGCGTTGTATTGGAGAATTACTGATTTATCAGTTTTTCTTCAAATTGAAAAGCCGGATGGATTTTTTTGTTGCGCCTATGAGTTCAATATGAGTTTCGGTCAGTTATTAAATACATGCAAGATAAATCCAATCTAACTTCTGGAAATTAAGAATAAATTCGAAAATCTGGGCAATTTTCAACTTTAATTATATATTTATATTTAAAAAACTAGCCATATTATTAGGTTGGGCCAATTGACGCTTTCGGTTACTGATTCAGGTACAACAACATACCAAACATTCAGAAAATTTTACCGGTCGCCACTTTACATAAGAAAATAGCAAGGTCCTTTAATATATTGGAATTAACATATATACCAATGACAGTGCCACTTCCTCAATAAACACCAAATATCATTCAAATGTTTATAAATAATAGTCAAGTCCTTATGAATTTGAAAGGTACACGAAAAGTCCAATCCCTACGGCATAATTCATTTCCTGATTTATGTAGAAAATTTCGCGTTTTTGGCAAGAGAGTAATTGAAAAATAAAACCTCACCTTCCATCGATTGTCGCATGGATGTGCAACAGTTGGTCGCGAAGGAAAGAAAATTGTCGTGCCCTTAATCTTCTTGAATAGATTGACTCTGCTATCTTAATATTAAGTTAGCTATGGAAAAAATAAGTAGGATCGCAACAAATTTATTTCGATAACAACAAATTCTCGAGAATTAATGAAACAGATAAAAGGTCATAGAACCTTAGGCTAAAATACGAAATTTCCACAGAAAACACTAAATTCAAGGAAAGCGGCATATAACATGGTATAAGGAATGGATATTTTGCATGTTTTTGTTTCATATGAACTTCAACAATTGCTCGACTATTTATTCGAAACTGCTGTGATGATATTGGGTGTTTATTGAGTAAGTGGCTCACCTTACTTAGAATTGAGTTAGCAAAGCCAACCCTCGACATTAACTCGATATTAAAACTACACTGCGCAAAAAAATTGACGCACATTCTGAAAATCTCAATTTTAATGAAAGTTAACTCTACATTGACTTTATAACTTATTTTTTATGTTCTTTCGGGAAGGTTTTGAACGAAACAAGACACATTAAATGAAAGAAAAATTCAGGATTTCACCGAATCTTATGTGAAAGAAGAGAAATGAACAATTTTCAAAATACTGAAATGCTGATAAGTGATTTCATACTTGGTATTTCCACCCCTTTCGTTAATTACAGCTCGGCAACGACGGTTCATATTCAAAATGAGTGATCTTAAAATGTTCTGATCTAATCCTTCCCAGATTTCTCCGAGTTGGAGTCCTAAGTCATTAAGAGTAGCTGGATGATTTTCTGAACTTCTCAGCCTTCTATTGAGGTTGTCCCAAACCTGCTCAATCGGATTGAGATCTGGACTTCTTGCTGGCCATTCCATTCGAGAGAGGTCTGGCATTATCGTCCATAAAAATGAAATTTTCACCAATGTATGGGGCAAATGGCACTACATGCTCTTCAAGAATGTTCCTTATATACTTATCAGCATTCATAGCTCCATTATCAACGACCACTAGGTCTGTGCGAGCATTCAAAGATATTCCACCCCATATCATAATCGATCATCCCCCGAAACCAGTAGTATTCAGGAAATTGCACTGAGCATATCTTTCATGTGCGGGACGTCTGTATACAAGGGAACGTCGATCACAATGGTAGAGGCAGAATCTAGACTTATCTGTGAAGAGAACTCTTTCCCAATCGGCCTCTTCCCAATGGATATGCTCTATCGCAAAATCCAAACGCGCCCTTCGATGGGCTGGGGTAAGAGCTGGGCCTCTTGCCAATAAATTCAAAATCTGATAATATCATCTTTTTTTATTCCTGCTGTATTGAAGAAAAACGTTGAAAGTGGATAACATATACATGCATAATTCTGATAAAAATAATTATCTTCGAGAACACCTTCAGTTGTAGAATAAATTTGAGATTTCCATAATGTGCGTTAATTTTTTTGCGCAGTGTATTTGAAAATTCGCCTGTTTATACTGGGATCAGACTTTTCAACCTATCAATACATCTTACGGATTACTGTAGCTTTAGAGGTTTCAAATTCAAGTTAAAGAGTTTTTTATCTGAAAGGGCGTATTATTCAGTAGCTCAATACCTTAATGAAAGGTTCACATTGTTATACACTGGCTCGGTTAATTAAGAATATTGTTTTGTTCCGTCAAATGTTTTTATTATTCCTGTTGAAACCCAAGAATGTGACGTGTCTTATATCAATTGTATGATCTATTGGACAAATAAACTTGATATTATTAATATTAAAATCAATAAGGTTTCACTAATTTCCTCGCAAACGGCTCTGCTAAAAATAAAAAATTCCCTTATCTTATCGCATGTATACGAAACCAAGGAAATTAATCAACACACCAGTTGATTTTAATCACAATCGAGTTCTATCAGTTTTATAAATTCAATGGCGTAGCTAGGTTGAGAGGTGCCAGGCAGCATACCTAAAAGTGGCAAATATCCGCGTAGCTACAAAGAGGTTTAAACCTTGCTGGAGCTGAGCAGAAGATGCTGCCCCTTGTGCCAAGATAGCTATACCAACGTATGAATTTCGAAAAGTTCAAGACCACTGCAAAAACTGAATTCTAGATCAGTTGAAAATCAGTTACTTGATAAAGTTGGCTGCTCACATACTCCATACTCTGAGTTGGCTCGGTTGTCACAGGCGTGTGAGTAGCCGGCTTATAAATAAGATGCAGTAATGAATCGGACTTCAATCCCAAATTCAAATACTGAGCATCCCTCCTAGGAAATGAAGGTACCTTCTAACCTGCTTAGCGCATGGTACAAGTGTGAGAAGTCGACGATGTTCTCACATCTAAAATTGGGCCCGCTAATCACTAAATTATCCTCGAAAGAGGAGACCTGCATGTAACTTCGCAAATTATTCAACAATGTACCTATATATTATAATATATGGAAACAGATTCGATGTCCGTTATCTCGGAACGGTCGTGCCTGAGATTGTTTCCAGTAATTATTAGGTGTCTTTGAATCCACCGCGCGCGGTGAACGTACTGGACCCCTCGGGCTATAAAAATGTCATATGCATGCAGACTTTTTTAATGCGCTCACTTGCCGAAAAAATACGGTGATGACTATTACCGGCATTACTGAAAAGCAGAAAATGCAAACAAGGACGCGAAAAAGATTTTATAGACGTTTATTTGGATATGTGAGTCCATCGATTTGGAAAATTCGCATCCAGAAAATCCCTTACCTGTCGATCTCAAAGTGAATGCGCTGCATCTTGTTGAAAATAGATATGTTCTTATAACTGCCCATTATTTCGAAGTACAGAAATACCATAGAATTATGAATATAGAATTTAAGCGTAGTGGCAAATGAGTATGCAAAAGTGTAGTCCTACGAGGTTGTATTGATATCTAGTTAGCCTATAGACCAGTTCCATGCATAAACAAAATATTGCGATACCATATGAACGAACAATACCTAACTTAAAAGAAGTGTCAGTGTAGAGTTCGACGTCGAAAAAGTAAACCAGAGTTCCGCAATAAGTTAAAGAAAAAGATGTCCACAGAAATTGTAAAAATCGAAAAATTGAAGTATCGAGCCATCATCAAAGTACCTGTATTCAAAAGGATTAAGAGGTAAGCAGATTTACGAAGATATGCTTAATACCCTTGGTGATCAATGTCCTTCGTAAGCGACCGTGAAAAATTGGATTGCAAGCTTCAAAAGAGGTAAATTTTCCATTGAATGACCGATCGGGAAGGCCAGTTTCTGTGTCAGTCCCCGAAAATATCGATGCAGTTCATGACATGATTTTATCAGACCGTCGAATTGGGCTAAAACGGATATCTGAAGCACTGAAGATTTCATACGAACGCGTTCATCATATAGCTCACCTCAATTGGGACATGAGAAAAATTTCTGCAAAATGGGTACCCAAATGTTTGAATGTTAACCAAGAGCGTGCAAGGGTAGAAGCATCGCGTTCGATCTGTGCTCGATTTGAAAACGATGTAGACTTCTTAAACCGAATTGTTACTATGGATGAGACTTGGGTACATTTCTACGATCCAGAAACAAAGCAACAATCGATGGAATGACGACACTCTGGTTCTCCAAGACCTAAGAAGTTTCGTGTCCAAAAATCTGCTGGAAAAGTTCTTGCTTCAGTTTTTTGGGATTGCCATGGAGTAATCATGATTGATTTTTTGGATAAGGGTGGAACAATAACTGGAGATTACTATTCGACATAACTGACCATTCTACGGGAAAAAATTGAAGAGAAAAGACGCGGAAAGCTATCCAAAGGTATTTTGTTTTTACAGGACAACGCCCCAGTACACAAATCTCATGTTGCCGTGCAAAAAATTCGTGATTTGGGGTTAGAATGACTAGAACACCCCATTATTCACCAGATTTGGCTCCGTCCGACTATCAATCTCTTTCCTCAACTGAAAAAAAGTTTAAAAGGTCGTAAATTTTCTTCCAACGAGGAGGTAATAAAAGCTAAGGAGGACTGGTTTGAAGAGCAAGAATGAACATTTTTTTTGAAAGGTCTAGGAACGTTGCAGGTTCGCTGTAATAAATGTATTCAAATAAGAGGAGAATATGTTGAGTATTAAAATATTTTGACATTGAAATTTTGTTTGGTTCTATAGTAGGCTAAGAATTTTTCAATATATCCTCGTACATACAAAGCCAGTTGTCGCTATACGCATGCGTCGGGCGAAGAGAAGGGACATGTCATTATGTATCCTTGGCTACCTTATGGAATGTTCCTCGTGCTGCCGATTACCCAGTCACAATATTCCTATTGCACATGCGCAATCGTTCTCACTGGTGCTTGGCAGAACCCACTAGACGGTACACTTTTAATTTCCATGATCGAGTTATAGGTATACAATTGTATGAGGAATACACACATCGTCAAAAGTCTTCCCCTCCCCCTGGCTTTCTCAAGAAATAAACAATCTATTCCAACTGCAATATATTCGATAGAAAATTTTTGTTTGTTACTCTTTGCTTTATGCAGGATGAAACAAAATAGGAAAATTTTAAAAAAATCTAAATTTGTCGATTATATATTTTTGACTAATTACAGTTATTCCACAACTCAATTCAATTTCAATAGTCCGTATTACCATTATTCTTTCAATAAACTGCCCAATACGTCTAGGCATCCCACGATTCAAGTCATTAATGAAATTTTCAGTCGTAATATCACAAGAGATTGAATTTTCGTGACTATTCCACTCATTTCAAAATCTCACCAATCACAGTCCAAAGACAGCTCGTAATTTCGCGATAAAACCAACTGTCTCCGAATTCTGATTGGTCTGACAACTTCGGTATTTTCAACGATTGAACTACAGAATGATCTGTGATTGAACTATGGATACGAACGCTTTGACAACTGATAAATATAAATTGTAGACGTCAACATGAGTTTTTCCTTGCTTTACTCGAATATGGAGTTTCTGACCTTTTATTCTGTTCGTGAAATAGTCTCATTAAATTTCACTCGAGATTGAATTTCCCTCATAAGTCTATCTTTTATTTCCGAACTCAAATGAGTTGCTTTAAGGAAACACCACGCGTCCTCCGGACTCGTGATGTTTCCAACCAACTCATTTTCGTTTGGAAATAAATCGATAGACTCATCACAGAAATTCAATCTCTTGTGATATTACTACTGATAATTCTATCGATTTATTTTCAAACGAAAATGTGTTGCTTGGAAACATCACGAATCCGTAGGGACCGTAGGACGAGTGGTGTTTCCTGAAAGCAACTCATTTGAGTTTGAAAATAAAAGATGGACTTATGAGGTAAATTCAGTCTCGAGTGATATTTTATTTCAAGAACAAAATAAAAGGCCAGAAACTACATATTCGAGAAAAGAAAAACTGATGTTGATGTCTACAATTTATATTTATCAGTTGTAAAAACGTTCGTATCCATAGTTCAATCACAGATTATTCTGTAGTTCAATCGTTGAAAATACCGAAGTTATCAGACCAATCATAGTTCAGAGACAGTTGGTACTATCGCGATAATACGAGCTGTTTTGGACTGTGATTGGTTAGTTTTTGAAATGAGTCAGGCATATTGTTGCGTTTGCTGACCATCAGTTCATTTTATGGATATTGTTCTCTTGAAGGGTGTTTTGAAATGCCGGAGCGTTATCATCCTGATAAATGAAATTATCCCCAAATTTCGTTCCACAGAAACAATGATTGGTTCAATGATATTTTATACGTAGATGTCACCAGTCATTATTCGTTCAACGATAATAAACTCTTCTCGTCGACTATCACAGAAAATTGTCATGTTACTCTCAACATGTTGAGAGTTGATAGGGGTGCCAAAATTTTTAACGATGAGTGTAGTTTGATCATTAGTAAATCTGAATTCTTGTTACCATTCAAGTTTTTGCCAAAGAAAAATGGACATATAGGCCTATTTTCTGCAATAACAATTGAAACATGCAACTTAAGCTATTATTTTATTGATGCCATGATGATTAGGTGCAATATTAGCTTCCATGTAAGTAGGTTATTTTAGAAATATGTGAGCTGACAAAATGTATTCGTTTGTTCACACTGTACCTATGTTCTCGCAGTACCAAGGTGAATTATGGCAGTTAAAATAGAATAAACGGAGAAAACATCTGTTATTAGGAAATTCTCCTTAAAGTCATAAAATATATGTTGCACATAGCAGGAGCGCATCTTCACTACAAATAGCGAATAATTTAAGTGTGTTATATTCTATTAGTTTCTATCTTAAATGCAACCATAAACTTGGAGCCTCGTAAAATATTCAAATGACTTACAAGATGTTACTCGGAATCATCCAAGATTCCCACTTAACTAGGCTGGGATGGCAATTCAGAAATCATAAACAAATGCTCTCAGCATTTCATTCGAATTACATCACTTGAAAAATTAGAAAATCATGCATCAGGATATTTGTACAATTAAGACGCTGTAAAGTCGGCTAAGACTAGTACACCGTAAAATAAAACTTGTTATAATTTATTCAGCTCTATAGGTCTTTATATAGCGTTTCGAATCTTTAATGTGGAAAAAGTACCCCTTCGTGAAAGTAGGTTTGTATAGTACTTTCTGATTTTCAATGTTCTTCTACGTATTTATGACATATTCAATTTCATAAATCTCAATTAGTTCAATTTCAATTTTCTTTATAAACCATGGTTTTCATTGAGACAATCTGTCAGGCAATGGACATTCATAGTTGTATGACAAATTCAATGGTGGAAACCGCATATGGATATCATACCTGGTTTCAGAGTGAATTCTTGCAAATGGGTATTTTCGAAAAGTTGCTGTAACTCTTTTCTTATCACATCTTTGTTTCTGTGAAAACATTCCCGGATCGAATTTTTTACATGGTTTTTTATCAGTTTTTTTTCTAGAATTTGAGTGAATTAATGTAATATTTACCGTGTAGAGTTTAGTTTATAAAATTGTTTGGATAGAAACAGTATCATTTTATTTTTCATTAATTTCCATTTGATACGTGGATTGATCGACATTCATCATTCCTACAACAGTATGGTGCAAATGAAAGGAATAAATTCGTTATTTCGTAAACCGGCGACTTTAAGGAAAAATCCTGAGACACGTCGATGTTCATTTTAAAACGGGATTCTCGTAAGGATACCTTTTTATTTTTGACGTCATCTATATGAGCCTGATGACGTCATCGCTAAAATTTATGAATGGAAATGTGGATGTTGTGATACATTATTTGAAAGGTCTTTTAAGGGGCAGTTTCACCTTTTGAATCGTGGTATATCTCCATTCAAAAGTGGTCTCTTCATTTCACGAGTAAGTACCCTAATTTCGACGTAGAGACTTGTTTTTTTTTTAAATTGAAGTTGAAGAACGTCCCGAGGGCAAATAGTTTTTTTATTTCGATTTAATCAGTTTTTCGATTAAAAAAACAGAGTAATCGTTAGATCTGAGGTTATTGAATATGTTTTTCGTTTTTCATGAGTACAAGCTATATTTTTGGAATAATCATAAAATTTTTGTGGTTCATAGAAGATTAAATTTCCGAGGGCAAGTAGTTGCGATATTTTCGATTTAATTAGTTTTTCAATTAAAAAAACAGGTTGAACTTCAGCGTTTTGGAAACTACACTTAATGATTTTTTTCCGACGGTTATTCATCATTTTTTGGAAAAATCGCAACTATTTGCCCTCGGCAATTTAATCTTCTATAAACTACAAACATATTTATGATGATTATTTCAAAAATATAGCTTGTACTCGTGAAAAACGAAAAATATATTCAATAACTCCAGATCTAACGATTACCCTGGTTTTTTCAATTGAAAAACTAATTAAATCGAAAAAAAGAAAACAATTTGCCCTCGGGACGTTCTTCAACTTCAATTTTAAAAAAAATCAAGTCTCTACATCGTAAATTAGGGTACTTACTCGGGAAATAAAGAGACCACTTTTTGAATGGAGATTTACCACAATTCAAAATGTGATACTGCCCCTTAAGTACCTATCCAGCCATACCAATATGTACAGTAATTGATTTGCTAATTGTCACAAATATTATTGATGAAATTTCAACAGGTTTCTTAATAAAATTTATTATATTATTGGTATGATGTATTTATTGACACACAAAAATAAATTTTGTAAAGGCCGTCATTGTATTTTAGCGGAAGGTGAACAATTTAAGCACTTAATTTAGGTTTCGTTATATTTAATGAGTGATACATATTAAATATTCATTGTTATAATAAAATTATATTAATTTTTTAAACAAATACCAAAATCAATTACTGTAAATCATTGATATGACTGAATAGGTATCTGAAAGACCTTTCAAATAATGTATTACCACATCCACATTTCCATTGAAAAATTTTAGCGATGACGTCATCACGCTCACATAGATGATGTCAAAAATAAAAAGGTATCCTCGCGAATAGCCTGTTTCAAAATAAAAATCGACGGGTTTCAGGGTTTTTCCTTGAAGTCGCCGGTTTACGAAATAACGAATTTATTCCTTTCATTTGCACCATACTGTATATCCGAATTTTGTTTTCATCGATAACAATAAATTTTAATTGAAATTGTGCGTATCAAATGTATAATTTCATGCTGGTTAGTGTTCAATTGTATCTCCCACATTGGTGGGATATCATTATTACATATCTCTACATCAAACGTTCTTCCATGATTTAAATTTCACTCTCGACAAAGTGGATAAACATTCTTACAACATTGTAAACTTGTAGTACGATTAATTTTTCTGCAATTCGACGATATTTAAAATCCAGGGGAGCATCCAGATTATGCTGGAAATTCCTGATTTTTTCCACGAAAACGACGCGTTTTATTGAAAAAAACAAAGTGATAGATTTATTTTCTAAAACTATCGATTCTTTCGAAAATAGGAACCTAAAGAAATAAAAATAATTCTTTTTCAACTGGTTTTATGGTATTCTAGCCTGGATTCATGAGTCGGCTACGTTGTAACTTTTATACTAAGAGAAATATAAAATAAGTTTTGATTGAGGAATATGCACCATTTGAAATAATAGTTACGAAGATATGAACAGAAAAGTGCTTTTCAATGGATTTTCAACACCCTGCATCTTTCAAACGAAACCGAATTTTGAAAATTCGTTTATTGAGAGGAATCTACAGTTAAAATATATGTACGGGTCAAAGACTCACCCTGTATATTTTGCTGCAGTCATATTTGAAATATGAAATTTCTAGATTTCACGCCTAGTGAAAACACTAAGACCAGTCGATTTTTGATGACAGGTGGACATGATCGGGGACACAGAGCTTGTTTCCACTAGCCTGGAGAGGGTTGCAACCCCACCAGGAATTCGAATAGGGAAAGTGGGTAGTTTTGTAGCACTAATGTATGCATGGATTCGAATTTGTATGAACCTGTAGTTCGTGGTCTTGTAAGTGAATATTCGCAAAGTTACAGGGTGTTTCTTATGGAATTATGGTACCTACCGATAAAACTAAATGAAACAGATATGAATGTTCTGATTGATTTTGAAAGAAAAAAACAAACAATAAGCTGATTAAAAAGTATCAAATACCCTTTTTTTCTTCGTGCTTATCAGAATCTGCACTGCCAGGCCATACGCAAAGAGATTATTTTTTTCAGAAAATTTCGTTTCAGTGCTTCTATATTGCAGAATCATTAGAGGTGCGTTTTATCAGTTCCAAATGAAAATTACAAAATGGTTCACACGTTGAAGGAGAGAAAGGAAATGTTGAAAATTTATTTCCAGAAGAATGACTGTGCTACGGCTATTGCGAGGATTTTCAATGAACGACATCCTGATGAAAATGTGTATCATTCATTTATCATTTAGTTGATACATAAATTTGAGGTAACAGGATCAGTTGTAAACAAAGAACATAATGGCACTTGTAACATTACTCCTGAAAGGCTGCACAAAGTACGAAATAATTTTGAAGAACGATTGTTTGGCTGCAGGCAATCTGATGACGAGCACTTCGAGCATTTGCGGCAAATTTTAACTAATACTGTTTGTTGAAAATATTCTTCTTTCGATAGAAATTATACGATCAATAAGAAAATCTCTGTTTCGTTCATTTTTATCGGTACCATTAGTCCATAAAAAACACAGTGTAACTGAATATTAACTTATAAGAACACACACTGCAGGTTTATACAAATTTGCATGCATGCATACATTTGTGCTACAAAACTACCCACTTTCCCTATTCAAATTCCTGATGGGTTGCAACCCTTTTCCAGGGGGTTGCTAGTAGAAACAAGCATCGTATCCCAGATCATGTCCCCCTGTTATCAAAAATCGACCTGTCTGAGTGTTTTCACAAATTCTGAATCGTTGTTGAGTTATTGAGGGTGGACACTTTTAAATGATGCATCATAAACATTGTGTGGTAGTGATTGATCGTTCTTAAAATGCCACTGTGATGGATATGGAAATACTGAGGTCTTTCTGATATGTCTGTCTCTAACATTTCAGTGAGTTTCATGCTCTTATGTGCTAATGCAATACAAGTTCCTCTCATCGCTGCAAAACCTCCGAGTCGCCCTTGTCTGAAGATGTTTCAGTAGAAAATATCGAAAAGCTGACAGCTCACAGTAAGGATAACAACTGGAACGGTCAAAGGATCATCATAGCCAGCTTCTCCATGTCATGATCCTCAGAGAATATTAGTTCATACACACCTCGTCTCATCTATGGATACATAATTTCTTCAACGACTTCCTTGATGAGTTCCGATAAACTATAGTAGGGCATGCAAAGTGCTGAAGCATAAGCATAGGTCTCGTAGTCTCTTCACCTAGCGTGTATATGGCTCTTGACTCTGACTGACCTTTTGACCTCTCTCACATTACCATAGCCAGCGAAAGTCAGACCAGAGGAGTTGCTATCTATGTTCGGTTATAGATCATTCCGAATAAACCACAGAGAGGCTAGAACGACACGTACCTCTATTCGTCCACAATTAAAACACTTATACGTATAATTACAGGATGGTTTTATGTATCGGCCCACGCGTTTCTCTCTATTCCCTTTCGATTTTTACCTGCGTCTCTTATTGAATCATAATAGTTCGCGCTCACACGATTCTTCGGATCTGATAAATGTGTGCAGGCTGACCGATTATTAATTTTTAATTTTGCGCTATGGAGTATTCGTGCTTTAGATGGACTGATTCGCTTACGATATCATTCGCTGCTCTACGGATATTAACGGAAAATACTTTTTTTCTGCGTTACCCAAAGAATGAAAATATACAGGTTGTTTCTAAATTGGAGGTGCAAACAAAAATAAGAGATTCCTTGCATAATTTTGAGGAAAAAATCTCAGAAACATGGTACCGCAAAAGCTTCGTTTTCGAGATACAGGGTGGTGAAGTTTGAATTTTTTTCAGGTTTTTTCCTCGTAGTATCTGCACTTTATAAGATATCCCACTGAAATTTGGCAAAGATATTACAATTTGGAGTTTACACCATGTTACACGCCTATTTCATTTTCAAATCTACTATTTTTTCTAGAATACTGTCCACCGTTCTTCTCTAGAACTTTATTTTGGTGACCCACTGTTAGTTTGAAAATTTTCAGCATTATGGTGTCTTGTAGTTTTGTCGTTTATGCTAACGAGAAAAATGATTTGAACAATTCTCTCGAAACCCTTCAGAAAAATCGTCATAAGAAACCAATTGGTATAAAGAGAAATCCAAACTTTTTGAGTCTGGGGATCTGACGAGCCATGACTGACCTCCACTACGTCCAATCCACCTGTTTTAATGAATTCCGTTCAAATACTACGTAGTACATCCTATGTATCGAAAACAAAACGTTCATGGTCCAATATTGATGGGTTATTTTCTTGAAATTATATTATAACCCGTCTTGGCCATCTTCGTTTATACCTCAAATTTGGAAACACCTTGTAAAGGGTTTTTCAATAAGAGGTGTTATTTTGACATTCAAAGAGAAATGCCATTTCTTCAGATAAATGATCGCATGTTTATTTCATTATAAAGAGAAAGGTATGCTGTTAATAATGGATAATAACATCAGCCAAATGACCACCATCACCCCTTCTACAGGACCATATCCCCTTATTCATGAAAGTGGCTGAGGAAGACGTCGCAAGGTGTTGAATCACAAGATCTCGTTGGCCAGTTGTGACCAACTCTTCGAGAGATAACACGGTCCGAAAACTATCAATGGTTTCATTACTTGTGTGGCACGTAGCGCCATCTTTCTGAAAGTAAACGTTGTCCAGATCAATAACATCTAATTCCGGCCATGAAAAATCATTAATCATCTCTCCATTGCGCAATCCACTACCATTCGCCGTTATTATTGCTCCAGTTTCATTCTCGAAACAGTAAGGTCAAATGACCCCGCCGGACCATAAACCGCACGAAACAGTCACATGTTGAGGATAGAGATGATTTTTCGATGAAATTCCAGATCATGTCATGCATTTCAGGGACCCAATCAGCGAAGACACGACGTTGTTCATGATCGGTTGGCTTGATTTCTTGTGTTCATTGAACTTTATAAGCCTTAAGACCCATATCTTCATGCAAAATACGTTGTAATGACGTTTGTGGAATGCCTAATTCCGAAGAACGACGAGGAATGGACAAAACTGGGTTTTCTTCAACACTTTCGGCTACAGCAGCAATATTCTCGGCTGTTCTTGAGCGACGTGCAAGGGGATTGCGGTTCGACGAGGTGCTTCTCGACGACCCAAAATGTTCGAGCTTTACGAACCTTCTCTTCCAAATTTTTACCATTTCTATTGTGAGTTTTAATAATTCCAATGCGTTGTGGAAGCATGTATCGTTCCATTTAGAAAAATGGCGTAGTTTCTATTTGTCAAATGTCAAAAAATGACAGCTTCAGAAGTGACATCTACCAAAATAGCGGGCTATTCAAAATAACACCTTTTATTGGAAAACCCTTCATTTTACTTCCTAAAAATAAGTTCTGTGGACTATCCAGATCATCAGTATCATTGGGTTATCCTAATATTTTACACAATAATAAGACGATATATTGAAAAATTCTTAGCCTTCTATAGAACCAAACAAAATTTCAATGGATAATAGAAACGTAGAAACGAAATAAAACACACTCTATAATTTATTCTTTGGCGATCGATTTCGGTTTTCTAAAAAACCATCATCATCAAATTTCAATATTCTCCTCCAAATTGAAAACATTTATTACAGCGAACCTACAACGTCTCTAGACCTTTCAAAAAAAGTGTTTCTTCTTGCTCTGCAAACCAGTCCTTCACAGCTTTTATTAAAAAATTTAAAAGGTCGTAAATTTTTTTCCAGTTGAGGAAAGAGATGATAGTCGGACGGAGCCAAATCTGGCGAATAGGGGGGTGTTCTAGTAATTCTAACCCTAAATCACGAATTTTTTGCATGGCACCATGAGATTTGTGTACTGGAGCGTTGTCCTGTAAAAACAAAATACCTTTGTATAGCTTTCCGCGTCTTTTCCCTTTAATTTTTTCCCGTAGAGTGGTCAGTAATGTCGAATAGTAATCTCCAATTATTGTTCCACCTTTATCCAAAAAATCAATCATGATAACTCCATGGCAATCCCAAAAAAGTGAAGCAAGAACCTTTCCAGCAGATTTTTGGACACGAAACTTCTTAGGTCTTGGAGAACCAGAGTGTCCGATTCCATCGATTGTTGCTTTGTTTCTGGATCGAAGAAATTTACCCAAGTCTCATCCATAGTAACAATTCGGTTTAAGAAGTCTACATCGTTTTCCAATCGAGCACAGATCGAACGCGATGCTTCTACCCTTGCACGCTTTTGGTCAACATTCAAACATTTGGGGATCCATTTTGCAGAAATTTTCCTCATGTCCAAATTGACGTGAACTATATTATGAACGCGTTCGTATGAAATCTTCAATGCTTCAGATATCCGTTTTAGCCCAATTCGACGGTCTGATAAAATCATGTCATGAACTGCATCTATATTTTCGGGGACTGACACAGAAACTGGCCTTGCCGATCGGTCATCATCTTCAATGGAAAATTTACCTCTTTTGAAGCTTGCAGTTCAATTTTTCACGGTTGCATACGAAGGACATTGATCACGAAGGGTATTAAGGATATCTTCGTAAATCTGCTTACCTCTTAACCCTTTTAAATACAGGTACTTCATGATGGCTCGGTACTCCAATTTTTCGATTTTTACAATTTCGGTGGACTTCTTTCTTTTTTAATATATTGCGTAACTCTGGTATGGTATCGCAATATTTTGTTTATGCGGGGAACTGGTCTAGGCTAACTAGATATCAATACATCCTCGTAAATTGACCGTTTCCAAAAATCCAGTCCCTTTTCATTTTTCAAACAAAGATAAAGTGAAAATCAAACCAACGAAAGAATTAATGAAATTTATTCTCGTTCGTTACTGCATCGCAGTAACATCTTGTTTAAACAAAAATGCGAACAAGAATCTGTTGAGCTATAAACCTGTTGGGAAATATTCGTACCATACATAAGTGAAGACAAACATTTTAACACTAGTTGAATACATAGTTTCTCTGAGGCGAACTCTTGGCGGCACCATTTATGACTGTTTTTATTCTGGTGTGAAAGATCTTAAACTCGGAATTAATTACTAAGTCAGATTCGTTTTATTGGCATAGCTTTAATGGAACAATTCGAGGTTTAAACGCACGGCAATGTTAAAGAGACCGGCAATATCTGATGGCCGAAAAATTCATCAGCTCGCCCATAAATTCGAACAACATTTATGATAGTGTTGTTTTTCTATTTCCTCACCTTTTTATGGCTTTTGTACTCGATCAGAAAAATTATCGTTCCCAGTTTCTGTCTGAGAATCATTGTCTTTTGTTTTCGTGTTCCACTTGAATAATTATATTTCTATGAATAACTGAATGGTGTTTCAGTAAGAGCGCATGTTTTCTGTTTTCCGTATCGAAGTATTGAAACATACCAACTGGCAAAGAACCTGCAACACCCAGAAGCAGTTGTTTAATTTTTTTTTTGTAAAACATAGATAGTACTTATAACAAGGAGTGAATAATTTGGGGAAAAAAACTAAGGGTTCACAATTTCTTTTAATGAATTTGTTAATCTGTTTGTCCACCGCGATTATCTACATGTGTCGCTTCAAAAAAATTTAAACTTACTCTGGCAACATAAGGTCGAGCATTATCTTGCTGAAATATTGGATTCTCGATCCGGTTCAGGTGTAGGAGAACATATGGCTCCACTATTTCTTGAAGGTAACGCAGCGCTGTCATGTCATGTTACCTCGAATAAAGACTAAAGGTGACCTACATGCGGGTGCAATAGCACCCCATACCGTAACGCCTACTGTCCGGTGTACATGACGATCAACATCAAACTGAGGATCACGTCTTTCTCCCCGAAGTAGTCTTACCCTTCTTCGACCATCATGGGCACCCGAGGAGATTCATCAGAAAAGACGACCTGATGCCATTCCAAATTCCAATGTTGACATTCTCTGCACCACTGTAATCGTTGCCGTCAGAGGTAACACAAGATTGTGATAATGCTGCAGTACAAAAGCTTATTCGGCGGTTGACCATTCGGACAGTTACAGGATGGCCTTGTTCTCCTAACCTCTCATCGTCCAAAGAACGAGTTATCGCAAATCGGTCTCTAATGGCCATAAGTCTAAGACTTTGATCTTGAACTTCATTTGTGCCCTTTCGACGCCCGGTACCTGCTCTTTTTCGATTTTGGGCATTATCAAACCACGATTGACAACATCTCATAACAGTAGTTAGATCTCTGCTGACCTGCGACTCTAGTATGGGTATTAGGGCATTGTGGTGTTGAAGGAAATGAAAAAGCCGATGAGCTTGCGAAAAGTGCATCAAGGTTAACACCTGCATGACCTTGTGGGCTTGGAAAAGACCAATATAAGGCAGCGGTCCAACAATGGGAGTTGGACAGCAGAATAATCCTCTGGAGAAACACTCCTGGACATACTCAGTCCAAGAAATTCGTAATGCGTCTTTCAATTCCGGCTGTCTGGTTTTCTTTTCCAAGTTTGATTTTATGGCCCAGATATATACAGAGTGTGACAGCCAAATGGAATAAATTCGATAACGAATAAATGAGGGGGTGTTAGGAAAAACGCTCGGACACGTCGAATTGTAATTTTAAATGCGCATATTTTTCGAGAAAATAAAATTATATATATATGCGACCGTTGCCAAAACCAACTTTCTTATTTCAAATGCAACCCCCTGTATATTATTTATTTTTTGGATTCTTCAGAAGATTCTAGACATAATTCATGCACAATGTCCTATACCTATCTTCATCTTTTTCGGAAATATTAAGTGTTTTCAGATTTTTTACAATAATCAACGTTTTGAATAAAAATTATTTTATTTCACAAATTCGGTACATTACGCTTAAAAGCTTATAAGTAATACTGATTATTTCTCAATTATTAAAAAAAAACAAAAAAAAAACATCAATGTCAATGTAGGAAATGTTCAAAATGCTCGCCGCGAACGTCTGGCAACATGCTAATCTGGTGTAAATTGTCTTCTAACGTTACTCAACATTTCAGGCGTGACTGATCTATTCGCAAGCGTGATTCGGTTTTTTAGGTCGTCTAAGTTTAAGGGTTTCGTTTCGTATACAATACTTTTGACATATCCCCACAAAAAGAAGTCTAATGGTGATCGTGCTGGCCATTCTATCGATCCTTGTCTCCCTATCCACCGATTTGGAAAAATTTGGTTCAAGTACATTGATTTGGTAATGGGGCGGTGCTCCATCTTGCTGAAACCATATTATATTGGCAGGAACTTGTGGATTTGCTGGATCAGGATATAAGTTTATCAAAGTTGGTACGACATTATTTTGGAGTAGTTCTAAATATTTTTCTCCATTTTCTGATTGGATCACATTGTTATCTAACATTGGCATCATTTGCTCACAAAAATGCGTTCTCTTATCGAAATCTTCTATGAGCTCCTGAGTGGCCATCATTCTATAGGGATGCATCTTACTTTCCTTTAATATTCGAAATATTGACGTGTGGCTGACGGTGAGCAGCGGGCCTCCTTTTCGAACAGAATTATGTGGGCTTTCTTGAAACTGCATTGGCAGCAATTTTTTTTATTTGTCTTACATGACCAAGCTCTCGAAACTGCTTTTCTATTTTGCTAATTGTTCCTTGGGATATAGGCGGCAAATTTGGAAATTTTTCGTGAAATAAGCGAGAAACCTCCATTTGTGTCCGTGTGTAATCTGTGTCCGTAAAGTTAGCACCCACATTTTCGAAAATGAAGAAATTTTTTTTTGCATTCGTTAGTAACTCGTTAGTAACTATTTGTAACCTCAAAATTTTCGTTTGTACCTCAAGGGAAGGGAACTCGTAGAAAAACGCCGCATTCCGCTAGGTGCTAACTTCACGGGCACCCACTTCTCAATTTTTTGCGAAAACAAAAATACGATCGGAAAGTCCTTCGTTAGTAACTATTTGAACATGAAAATTTTCGTTTGTAACCTAACCCTTACTGAAAAAATGGCACCCCTTAAATGCGAAGTTAGCACCCACATTTTCGAAAATTTACAATTTTTTTATTTCAAATGTTGGTAACTCGTTGGTAACTATTTGTAACATAAAAATTTCCATTTGTAACCTAACCCTTACTGAAAAAATGACACATCTGACATGCGAAGTTAGCACCCGCATTTTCGAAAATGAAGAAAATTTTTTTTGCATTCGTTAGTAACTCGTTAGTAACTATTTGTAACCTCAAAATTTTCGTTTGTACCTCAAGGATACTCATAGAAAAACGCCGCATTCCGCTGGGTGCTAACTTCACGGGCCTTACCCATTTTTTGCGGAAAAAAATACGATCGGAAAGTCCTTCGTTAGTAACTATTTGTAACAAAAAAATTTTTGTTTTTTTTTGTTTGTAGCCTAATCCTTACTGAAAAAATGACACCCCTTAAATGCGAAGTTAGCACCCACATTTTCGAAAATTCACAAATTTTCTATTTCATTCGTTAGTAACTCGTTAGTAATTATTTGTAGCATAAAAATTTCCATATTTAACCTAACCCTTACTGAAAAGAAGACACATCTGACATGCGAAGTTAGCACGCGCATTTTCGAAAATGAAGAAATTTTTTTTGCATTCGTTAGTCACTCGTTAGTAACTATTTGTAACCTTAAAATTTTCGTTTGTACCTCACGGATACTCATAGAAACACGCCGCATTCCGCTGGGTGCTAACTTCACGGGCTTCCCAATTTTTTGCGAAAAAATTTACGATCTGAAAGTCCTTCGTTAGTAACTATTTGTAACAAAAAAATGTTTGTTTGTATCTCAAGGGTACCGCAATCCGATGGGTGCTACCTTCACGGGCATCCACATTTTCGAAAATGAAGAAATTTTCCGTTCATTCGTTAGTTACTATGCAACATAAAATTTTTTGTTTGTTCTATTTTTTAATGAGAAGGCGTTCTAACATGCGAAGTCAGAACCCTCATTTTCGAAAATGAAGAAAATGTTTTTGCATTCTTAAGCAACTCAAGAGTTGCTGTTATATATAAATTTTTGTTTGTAACCTAATCTTCAGTGAGAAAAAGACACCTCTGATATCTGAACATTTTCAAATGAATACAATAGTTTTTTGCTCTCGATAACTTTTTTTTATGAACTATTTTTGACTATCAATTTTTCACTCACCAGGAATAGCTTAGGTCATTATACTGCCATTTGTCGCAGAAATGATGGAGCCTTGGAGGTGTATGATGATATGACGAAAAAAATAAAATTAATACCGAAAACAATGGTAGGTACTTGACGTCCACCTACTATTGTATAGTATTTAAAATGTTATTTTGAAAATATATTTTTTATTGAAAATTTGTTGAATTTATTTGCACGAATGTATGTATATTCCCACTGAAAGCTAGGTTACAAACGATGATTTTTATGTAACAAATAGTTACCAACCAGTTGCTAACGAATGTGAAAAATATTTTCTTCATTGTCTAACATGTTGGTGCTGACTTCTCATGTAAGGAGTGTTACTTTTTTCATTAAAGAATAGGTTACAAACAAAAATCTTTTTGTTACAAATAGTTACTAATGAGTTACTAACGAATGGAAAAAAAATTTTCTTCGTTTTCGAAAATGTGGGTGCTAACTTCGTATTCAAGGGGTGTCATTTTTTCAGTAAGGGTTGGGTTACAAACGGAATTTTTTATGTTACAAATAGTTACTTACGAGTTCCTAACGAATGAAAGAGAGAATTTGTAAATTTTCGAAAATGTGGGTGCTAACTTCGCATTCAAGGGGTGTCATTTTTTCAGTAAGGGTTGGGTTACAAACGAAAATTTTTATGTTACAAATAGTTACTAACGAAGGACTTTCCGATCGTATTTTTTTGTCGCGAAAAATTGAGTGGATGCCCGTGAAGCACCCAGCGGAATGCGACGTTTTTCCATGAGTATCCCTCAGGTACAAACGGAAATACAAATAGTTACCAACGAGTTACTAACGAATGCAAAAAAAAATTTCTTCATTTTCGAAAATGCGGGTGCTAACTTCGCATGTAAGGTGTGTCTTTTTTTCAGTAAGGGTTAGGTTACAAACGGAAATTTTTATGTTACAAATAGTTACCAATGAGTTAGTAACGAATGAAATAAAATATTTGTAAATTTTCGAAAATGTGGGTGCTAACTTCTCATTTGAGGGGTCCCATTTTTTCAGTAAGGTTAGGTTACAAACGAAAATTTTCATGTTACAAATAGTTACTAACGACGGACATTCCGATCGTATTTTTTTTTTTCGCAAAAAATTGAGAAGTGGGTGCCCGTGAAGTTAGCACCCAGCGGAATGCGGCGTTTTTCTACGAGTTCCCTTGAGGTACAAACGAAAATTTTGAGGTTACAAATAGTTACTAACGAGTTACTAACGAATGCAAAAAAAATTTTCTTCATTTTCGAAAATGCGGGTGCTAACTTCGCATGTCAGATGTGTCATTTTTTCAGTAAGGGTTAGGTCACAAACGGAAATTTTTATGTTACAAATAGTTACTAACGAGTTACTAACGAATGAAATGAAAAATTTGTGAATTTTCGAAAATGTGGGTGCTAACTTCGCATTTAAGTGGTGCCATTTTTTCAGTAAGGGTTAGGTTACAAACGAAAATTTTCATGTCACAAATAGTTACTAATGAAGGACCTTCCGATCGTATTTTTTTTTTCGCAAAAAATTGAGAAGTGGGTGCCCGTGAAGTTAGCACCCAGCGGAATCGGCGTTTTTCTACGAGTTCCCCTTAGGTACAAACGAAAATTTTGAGGTTACAAATAGTTACTAACGAGTTACTAATGAATGCAAAAAAAATTTTCTTCATTTTCGAAAATGTGGGTGCTAACTTCACGGACACGTGTAATCTCCATAACCAATCATTTGAAGAATGGTTATTTTGTGCATTTCTGTTAAATGAACCATTTTTCTAATATTATTACGTACAGTTATCGAAATTCAAAAGACAATTTCACTTACACTGATCACTTATTGTCATGCAAATAGACAACGTGTTACTAAGGCTATGAGAATAAACAAATCTGTTTTTGTTTTTTTTAATTTCTTCTGAGTAATGGTTTTTGATTACTTTCTCAAATCAAGAGGTAAATGGAAATGAGTATTGAGTGTAATGTATCGAATTTGTGAAAAAAAATAATTCTCATTCAAAATGTTAATTTTGTAAAAAATCTGAAAACACTTAATATTTCCATTGTACATGAATTATGTACAGAATATATAACGGCATGCAGACAATTGAATATTTTTGAAATTCCGGAAAAAGTCACACACCGTGCAGGAAACGAACCTGCGTCTCCCTACTTTCCGGGCGGGGGCCTTGTCCACTGGGCTAACGATGCATATGATACTTTTTCCGGAATTCAATATCCTGAGGTTCACCTCATATGTTAGTGAGAGGGGGGTTCCTAGGTGGGGAGCAATGATTCACCATCATTAGTCAGGGGATTCCACTTATCCTTCACTCTACGTCATCGAATTTTTTCGATTTCAGTTATTAGATCGGATTTCGGATTCCGACCAATGATGTTATTTAATAAGTCGAGAATAATACATGAAGATAGGTTTAACGTCTGTAATAATATTCACAGACGTTGAACCTATCTTCATATGTAGAGAATTTTCTGAAGAATCCAAAAAATAAATAATATACAGGAGGTTGCATTTGAAATAAGAAAGTTGGTTTTGGCCACGGTCGCATGGAACACCCTATATAATTTTATTTTCTTGAAAAATATGCGCATTTAAAATTACAAATCGACGTGTCCGAGCGTTTTTCCTAACACCCCCTTCATTATTCGTTATCGAATTTATTCCATTTGGCTGTTACACTCTGTATATATCTAGGCCATAAAATCAAACTTGGAAAAGAAAACCAGAAAGCCGAAATTGAAAGACGCATACGTATGACTTGGGCAGCGACGGGTGAACTGGGGTTTGTTTTGAGGGATCCGAACATACCAATAAATTTGGAAACTAAAGTTTTCAACTCGTGTGTTCTCCCTGTTATGACATATGAAATGGAAAATATGGCTCTGACTGTAAGCACAGCGAACAAACTTCGAAGAACACAGACAGCTATCGAGCGTGCCATGTTGGGAGTAAACCTTAGAGATCGAATTCGAAATGACGACATAAGGAGACGAACGAAAGTCGAGGACGCCATCGTCAGGATTGCCAGACTGAAGTGGAGCTGGGCAGGACATGTAGCCGGAGATCAAGAAAATAAGTGGACTAAACGTTTGTTGGAGTGGAGACCGAGAGAACAAAAACGGAATAGAGGTAGACCACAGAGACGCTGGGAAGATGATATAACCGACCAAGTGGGAAAGAACTGGATGAGAGAACCTTTGTCCAGGAGTGGGCTTTGAGGGGCTGCTGATGATGATGATGATGAAATACATAAATAAGGACTGTCAAACATGACGCGTAATTCAAATCTTGCGATCTTATTGAAACATCCTTTATTGATACGAGAAAAACCTAGTGACACCATTAAAAGAAAACATTTTTGGCACGAAGAGAGTTACTTCAATTTTTCGATGTTACGTACACTGCGCAGAAAAATTAACGCACATTCTTAAAATCTCAATTTTAATGAAAGTTAACTCTACATTGACTTTATAACTTATTTTTTATGTTCTCTCGGAAAGGTTTTGAACGAAACAAGACAATTAAATGGAAGAAAAATTCAGGATTTCACCGAATCTTATGTGAAAGAAGAGAAATGAACAATTTTCAAAATACTGAAATGCTGATAAGTGATGTAATACTTGGTATATCCTCCCCTTGCGTTAATTACAGCTCGGCAACGACGGTTCATACTCAAACTGAGTGATCTTAAAATGTTCTGATCTAATCCTTCCCAGATTTCTCCGAGTTGGATTCCTAAGTCATTAAGAGTAGCTGGATGATTTTCTGAACTTCTCAGCCTTCTATTGAGGTTGTCCCAAACCTGCTCAATCGGATTGAGATCTAGACTTCTTGCTGGCCATTCCATTCGAGAGACTTCAACCTCTTCAAGGTACTCCTGAACGATGCGCGCACGATGGGGTCTGGCATTATCGTCCATAGAAATGAAATTTTCACCAATGTATGGGGCAAATGGCACTACATGCTCTTCAAGAATGTTCCTTATATACTTATCAGCATTCATAGCTCCATTATCAACGACCACTAGGTCTGTGCGAGCAGTCAAAGATATTCCACCCCATACCATAATCGATCCTCCCCCGAAACCAGTAGTATTCAGAAAATTGCACTGAGCATATCTTTCATGTGGACGTCTGTATACAAGGGAACGTCGATCACAATGGTAGAGGCAGAATCTAGACTCATCTGTGAAGAGAACTCTTTCCCAAACGGCCTCTCCCGAATGGATATGCTCTCTCGCAAAATCCAAACGCGGCCTTCGTTGGGCTGGGGTAAGAGCTGGGCCTCTTGCCGCGACACGAGGCCTTAAATCATATTCTCTGAGGCGAATTCTTATTGTCTGAGTGCTTATTTGCACCTCATGAGTTTGCTCAAGCTGATTTTGAAGGAGGCGAGCGGTTGCAAACCGTTGTCTCAACGAAGAAACTCTCAAGTAACGTTCTTGAATGGCAGTTGTTACCCGTGGTCTACCCCGTCCTGGTCTTCGGACATTCATACCTGTCTCCCTGAATCGCTGCTACATTCTGGACACACTTGTAAGGGAAACTCCAAAATTTTCTGCAATTCTTGTGTATGTCCACCCTTCTTCTCGCAAAACTATCGCTTGGGCACATTCCTCTTTGGTCAAATTGCGTGTTTCGTTGCATAGCGATCGAGTGTAGAAAATCAAACGAAAGAAAAACTATTGATCACTACAATTGATCGAGAACAACTGATTTTAGAATGGAGCCAATACATTCAAAATCTGATAATATCTTCTTTTTCTATTCCTGCTGGGAGAAAACATCTGTATTGAAGAAAAACGTTGAATGTGGATAACATATGCATGCATAATTCTGATAAAAATAATTATCATTGAGAACACCTTCAGTTGTAGAATAAATTTGAGATTTCCATAATGTGCGTTAATTTTTTTGCGCAGTGTATTTTCGAAAAACACCCTAATACTCTGAAATGAGGATATCAGGAAACAAACCTAAATCTTTCCCTCTACCGGTGTCGCCTTGTTGACCCTATTTCATGGCATGTTATATAAAGACTTCTTACATACAAGATATGGAATCACTCGTATGATTTATAGATAAAGCAGAGATGCGCAACGAAACCGAACAATACTCACTCACGACTAATAACACCTTGCAATGATACCCTTACGTCACTACAACTTTTTTCAAATATCTACAAAGATGTAAAGCACAATTTTCATAAGTTAACCTATTAAAGTCAGAATATGATTTACAGTCGGCGTAAAATTTTTGTGATGTATTGTTGTTACCTTCTTTCAAAACTAATTAGGTAGCCAGTGAAATGCAATTTTGAAGAAAACATCGAGATTGGCAATACGTTGATTGATATACTGTTTCCAGCTGGCATTAAACCATCACCGTTAATTGTAGGAGTCTGTGCTTAATGGCGTCTTCTTGCAAAGCCATCTCGGATCGCGGATCCAGAAGAGCCGTTTTTAGTGAGCGAAGACGCCTCACGTCTATGACGTAATATATGGTCCATTGTATTGAACGCAAAAATGGATTGTACAGTAAGTAATAACACATGTGATTGAAGGCAAGAGCTTGACTAGAATGCTACTTGTACGAGCGGCTTTCTGAGGCACATTTTACCGCGCTGGTTGACAGGACTCTTCAATGCCATAGTTGATTCCTAGATACATAGAATTTCGCCTTGTGTGTTCCCATTCCTCTTGCTCGCCAGAAGATGAATTGATTTCGATTGTTCTGAATAATCGAATAGCACTGCATACAGCTTGACCTTTTATTCCCCACCTGTGCGCTTCAAGGGAAGAATGGAATGTGAATGTTCTTTTTGTATGTGGATGTGCCTCACTTGAGCTTTTGAAGTCTTGAGTTTGTATGCTCCTGAAGGAATAAAGTCCCATAAAAATTTACATAATTTGCTTAAACATTCGGAGATATTCGAAGTCGAGTCTGATGCTGAATTTTGGAAGCTGGATTTACCTGAGGTTAGTTTGAATTCAGCCGACCTTATGTCTAATATTTCAACAACTACATATCCGTTCTTCCAATTGCACGATGATGAAAAATTCTTCTTATGATTATATCTACATAATGAGTCAATTCAGACGATAAGTTTTGGAAATATTCAATTCTTTTCAATATACAGGGTTATCAAAAAAAGGTGTTCCTGTCTCTAGGATAGGTAGGAAACTGAAAAATAATTGGGTTTGCAAAAAATTATTCACATTTTTAAAGATTTTCCCGAAACCACTAGCAACATTGTAATGAAATTTAATACCAATATGTTTTGGGAGCTGATACATCCCATGAATTTGTTTTTATATCTGACTCTCATAAAAATGCCCTTGTCACACGGCTCAATGCTCATAGCAAGTAATATTGAACATATAGTACTCGTAAGTACTAAAGTACTCTCGGTAGAACTCGATACTGTGTACCGTTTTCGGAATATTGTGATTTGAAAATTATGAAGTAATAACCGATGCTGATAGTGTAAGGCAATGACAAAGTTATTGATTATTATTATTATTAATTAGTATGCATTATGTGAATTGAAAATATTCGGACGTGTTATTGATACCTCATCGATGAATCGGATGTTCAAAAATTGGGATTGACGGCTTTCTTTTTCAGTAATGTTTCGTTTGTTTTGTTCAATGCCCTTTATCTTCAATGGGGATGGCGTTACGAAAATTTTTACTGAGCAAACCCTAATTTTTTTTTAGTTTTCAACCTATCCTTGATGCAGATTTTTGCCAGTCCTATCGGATGAAATAAAATTCAAACATTGTAATATCCCAACCAGAAGTGCTTGGGTTTACATATTTTCAATGGAGATTGAAAAGGCACCCATGCCCTACCGATAGGTATCAGTTGAATTTAAGAATTTGGTACGTTCTTTCGTGAGAATCGCATTAATGATACAGGGTGTTTCATTGGTAAATGAACTTACGGTAACCTGAGCTAGAGCTACCCTAGGCGAGTCCAAAAAAACCGATATATGATAGATCTAATCAATTCCATAACTGAAATACAGGGTGGTTTATTATTTACCAAAAATTTCAATTCCTCATAACTTCTGAACCAACCAGTGTAGTCGGTTGATATTTGGAACGCATGATTCACTTCTACAGGTCGATCGATTTACTTTTGAATTTCCAAAAAATTCCAGATCCGTATTTGAAAAATATGGGACTTATTCCAAGCTGAGATTCAACACCCTGTTTATTGAAATTTTGGGATTTGATTGAGACAATTGAATAGAGCAGAAAATTTTCAATGGGGTTCAGTAGATTTCATTGTCCCGCACGTCATTTTGCTCAAAGAGAGCTTCAGGAAAAGATCCAGTTGAATATTGCACATTCGAATTTCATAATATTCTGAGGAATCATTTGGAGTTATGTATTTCCGGAAAAATATTATTCATCGAGAAAAATTTATTTCAATTCAACAAAGATGAATAAATAACTGAAGAAACATAAAAACTTAGCGTGAATTACAGAAGGCGCTCGAAAGTACCACCATTTTGTTCGAAAAATATTCTTGCCCCTTTTCAAAATATGTCTGATACATTTTTTGATCATGTCTGGATTATAACGTATTTCATTGCAGGCGACTTCGATACGTTGTATGAGGATATCCTCATCACTTCCTATTTCAGATGAATATACTGAACAATTCAAATATCCCCAAATGAAATAATCAACAGGATTGAAATCTGGTGACCTAGCGGACCAGGCATGCGGTCCACCTCTGCCTATCCACATATTTGGAAAGTTCTTATCTAAAAATTGTCTGACCATTACTCTAAAATGGGGTGGAGCTCCATCATGCTGAAATTGCATTCCTGCAATTTCCGTACCTTCGAGTAATACAGAAAGATGATTTTGGAGGAAATCTAAGTAAAGATCACCCATAAGCCGTATTGGTAGGACGTGTGGACCAATCAATCGATTTTTTATAAACGCCACACCATACATTTTTTGAAAATTTGTAATGGGATTTCGTATGCCTGACTGCATGCAGATTCTCTTCAGCCCATTCATTCGAATTCCTCATATTGAAGAACCCATCCCTCGTGAATATGGCTTCATCGGTAATAAAAATTCTGTTGACCATTCTTCCATTTCGTAAAATCCAGCTACTAAAGTTAGTTCTTCTTATTTCATCACCTGATGGTTCCAATCGTTGTTCCTTCTCCCAACTTTTTCGGTTTTCTTCGATATTCAGTAGTTTATAGAATAGGCAAATATGAAAACAAAGAAATGCAGAGTTTTCAGATAACTATGTATTATTCTATAATAATAAAAATGAAAAATGTATATTCTTGTGATAATGAAGCATTCATATAATCTCATATTATATACCCAAACAAACAAAAATCCCGTGAGATCGATCAATAATCGAAATTAATTTCAAGTCACACAACTAACAACATGGCGTCAGCCAGTTTTATAAACCTGAAAGCATTACTCTGCGAAACAGGCGTTTGGTTTGAAATGGTAATTAAATGGTGAAAAGATTCTGTTCAATAAAACTGACCAAATGGGCTATAAATTAAGAAACAATTGACGCATGGAAGAATATCTGATATGTAATTCAGCATTCCCAGCTGCATCAAGGATTACTCAGGCATTTTTGCTTAGAATAGCTCCGGCATTGTGGATGAGCATAATGAAATATAAATGGGTGCCTACATTCGATTAGAAGCGAATAAATAACACAATGGTGTCAGGTATAATCAATGGAAACAATACCATGATTTGATATGATACGATTTTATTAGGAATTTATTATATCTATTGATTTTTTTATTGGCAGCTTGTTTCAGTTTCTATAGAAATTAAAAGGGAATTCATTGCATCAGTTCTATTTTTTAGGAACAAGGCTGGAAGTATGAATTGTTCAATGTTATATCACCGTAATTCAGTAAGCTCATTGGTATAGTTCGTGAAGAGTTGAATAGTGATTCTTTCACGACAAGCGATTCAGGTTTTCTGAAAATTCATTGAATATGGTTCTCCAGTTAGGCCAGGCTTTTGGTTGCTTATTCTTCTATTGAAGGATGACTCAAACAGCTCACACTTACTTGTAAGGTGTTTCGTAGAACGTGCAGAGATCCAGTTATTATCAGAATAAAAATAACTCAAAATATCCCGAATTTGATAAAATAAATGAAATTAACCAAAAAAACTGGTTATCATCGTGCATTTGGAAGATCAGGGACGTTTTTTTCCTGGAAGCCAAACAGAATTAGGCAGATTCATTATTCGTCTGTGTGCCGGTGGGTCAAATTGAAAATTGTTGATAAAGTTTTCTTACTTTTTGTATAGCTTCATTAGGTGGACTCTACCACATTTTTCCCCTGTGAAAATTTTTGTAGTCGCGGCTTTTTCTCAGCAAACCTCTCGTAAGTCGACCATATTTTCAATTTTTATTAAATCATACATACGCTTATTTTGTAAAATGCAATCATGAAAACAATCTAGGAGAAATGAGAAAACATGATTGTCCGACAAAAATAGTGTGGCTTTGAGCGTATCTACCAACATGAACATGACTAAAAATCGAATTTTTTTGAATTACAAATACCCTCCTGATTCCTTCAGAATCTGTTGATATAACCATATAAAAAATGTGGCGTTTTTCTTTTCCGACAAATGAAAATCGACCATTTTTTTAGTTTTTAAATTCATTAATATTTGTCGGACAAGAATGACTTTATATTTTAAAAATATTCGTTTCATAGAAAAAACAACTGTCCGCCATATAAAATGTGGCAAATCCTTAGTCGGACGAAAAAACTTTTTGAAAAATATGGTTTTGCTTCATAAACTTTCTTCGATTATTATTAAAATGAAACTGTTGATTTTAATTGAAAGTGTATAATTCAAATTGTTTACTGATATTTTTATTCAAATCTAATAAAAAAAATGGACATACTCCTTCCTCACATTGAATTCTTCGTAACAAGACGAATGGTATCCAGTAAAAGTATCACACCAATCGTCAGGTAGAATGACATCTTTATATTTGTGATTATGATGTGTTCTTGATGCCAAGAATATTTTACAATGTCTAAAGATGTCAGTGTGAATTTTTTCACTTCCTCCTTTTGCGTTTTGCAGCCATGGTTATTTTTAGAATATTTAAACGAAAAACACTCCATCACTACTGAGAATATTTATATCAGCAACAACTGAAAAACTGTCAAATAGAATAGAACAAGAATTATCTCAAGAAGAGAAAATTCGACAACACACTAAAATTCGTCTACACAGTTTCAGACTGCAAGGGGATTGCGATGCAAAACCGAAACAGCACTCATATGTATAGGGAAAATTACCAAAGTACTCTTACAACCCTGGGTATTCTTCAAACGGAATTCCATGAAACTACCACTTTCTTTTCGAAGAATTCGCGACTTCGATCTGAGGCGGAAATTCCATATTCAACTGGGACAGAAAAAAGTCAGTCTGAGCATTTTTATTTTGATAGTCCATTTTCTCATACTTATTATTACAGCTTCAGCCTTTAAAGTAAATAGCTACAAGTATAAACAATAGAAAAATTTCTTTTCATAACCCCAGAGGTGTTACAGAAAAGGTGTCCCAGGTACCTTCTACCACTTCGTGCAACATTTCACTTCTAGAGTAGGATTTCCGTATCCAACCAAAAGTATGGAAAAAGGTAACTTTCATCCAAATTTCAATGTCATATACAGGGTGGCCAAGAGATTGACGTCAAAAAAGAAAAAACAGGTCCCTCGTGTCATGGGCTATTCGAATCACCCCCATATATGTTATGCTATTTTTCACGGTTTTCGAGTTATGAATTTTTTTATGAAGTTTGAGAATTTTCGACTTGACCATCTTGGAAGAGATATTGAAAAAAAGTACAAGACTTCTCTGTGGAATTATTTTTGTAACTTAATCTCCTTGAATTCTACTTTCATACATAAAATAACCAGATTCGTAACTTCGATAAAAATTATGGAAATGTTGGTCTCAAGTGAAGAAGTTACGTAAATTGGATTATGAACTGAATTTTCGAATCGAAATTAAAAATGTTAAAAGGCTAATTCACGCTTTCTTAGTATGCTTAAAAACTTCGCTCTACAGTCAGCTTTTAGAATCATTAAATCATTGATAAAAATGGTACTTAACACTCTACTTTTGCTAGAATTAGCCTTCAAAGTCATCGAGGTGGAAAAAATCGAAGAAGTAGACATTTACTACAAAATTATTGTTTGCCATTTTAAGATATTTCTGATCAAGTTATGATAGAAAATGGTGGAAATTAATGAAAATTAGCTTTAGATGTTATGGTCAAGAAAATTTCTAGGTAAAAAAAAAGAAAAAGGTATGGCAATAAATCAAACATCATAATGTAAATAAAAAGAAATTTACAGTAGGTGCTCAATACACAATCTACACCATCTAAGAAAATTTTCTTTCAATCGCATAAAACCTGCCCTGTTCTCTCTTAGGACGCGTTCGGCTTCTCTTATCTTCAGTCGCAGCTCGTCTTCACTCGAACATTCTCGGGCGTAAACAATTTCTTTGAAATAACCCCAAACGAAAAAATCGATGGGATTAAGGTCAGGTGAACGTGGGGGCCACTTCGTCAAACTATGATATTCCAAAACGACGGCGCCCCGTGTCACTACGCAACTCAAGTCCGTAGTCATTTGAAGGAACGATACCCGAACAGATGGATCGGACGCAGTCGACCAATCAAGGGGTCCCCACGTTCACCTGACCTTAATCCCATCGATTTTTTCGTTTGGGGTTATTTCAAAGAAATTGTTTACGCCCGAGAATGTTCGAGTGAAGACGAGCTGCGACTGAAGATAAGAGAAGCCGAACGTGTCCTAAGAGAGAACAGGGCAGGTTTTATGCTATTGAAAGAAAATTTTCTAAGAAGGTGTGGAATGTGTATTGAGGCTGGAGGTGGACACTTTGAACACCTACTGTAAATTTTATAAATAAATTTCTTTTTATTTACATTATAATGTTTGATTTATTGCCATACCTTTTTCTTTTTTTTATCTAGAACTTTTCTTGACCAACATCTAAAGCTAATTTTCATTAATTTTCACCATTTTCTAGCATAACTAGATCAGAAATATCTTAAAATGGCAAAAAATAATTCTGAAGTAAATGTCTACTTCTTCGATTTTTCCACCTCGATGACTTTGAAGGCTAATTCTAGCAAAAGTAGAGTGTTAAGTAACATTTTTTAACAATGATTATTGATTGCAAAAGCTGACTGTTGAGCGCAGTTTTTAAGCATACTAAGAAACCGTGAATTAGCCTTTTTACAATTTTAATTTCGATTCGAAAATTCAGATCATAATCCAATTTACGTAACTTTTTCACTTGAGACCGACATTTCCATAATTTTTATCGAAGTTACGAATCTAGTTATTTTATGTATGAAAGTACCAGGTAGAATTCAAGGAGATTAAGTTACAAAAAGAATTTCACAGAGAAGTCTTGTACTTTTTTTTAATATCTTTTTTAAGATGGTCAAGTCGAAAATTCTCAAAGTTCATAAAAAAATTCATAACTCGAAAACCGTGAAAAATAGCATAACATACATGGGGATGATTCGAATAGCCCATGACACGGGGGACCTGTTTTTTCCTTTTTGACGTCAATCTCTTGGCCACCCTGTATACTGATTGAAAATGTTAGTTATGAAGTCGCACAAGATCAATAACTTTCATTCGGTGGACTGAGAAATTGCTGAACTTTTTTCGTCGGACAGTTGAATAATACTATTCAGCACATCCTTCTTGAATGATCCTCATAAAATCAAATGTTTATTTATAACATAAGCAAAGTTATATCCGATAAATGCATATAGTCTATTCATACCCAAATTAGAGCATTCAATGCTTTAAATTTTGACATTTTTTCCCGACAACTGGTGCACTACATTGTATTTTCAAGGTGAAGAGAGAATAAGAAAAAAACATTATTTATAATTTTTTTCTCAAAAAATCGTCGTTTACCATTTGTCGGACAAAAAACCGCCACATTTTTTTGTCCGACAATTGCATTTTCATACATCATATGGTTGTATCAACCGATTCCGAAAAAATCAGGAGGGTATTAATAATTTTAAAAGAATGCGATTTTCAGTCATGTTTATTTTGGTAGATACGCTCAAAGAAACACTATTTTTGTCGGACAATCATGTTTTCTCATTTCTCCCAGATTGTTTTTATGATTGCATCTTACATAAAAAGAGTATGTTTCATTTGAGAAAATTGAAAATATGGTCGATTACGAGAGATTTTATGAAAAAAAGCCGCGACTACAAAAATTTTCACAGAGGAAAAATGTGGTAGACTCCGCCTCATAAAGCTATACAGAAAGTAAGAAAACTTTATTAATAATTTGTAATTTGTCCCACCGACACCCAGACTATATAGTTACTTGAAAGATTCATAAGAAATTTTACACATATTTTCCTCTGAAACCACCAAAATAACAAAGAAACATCTGTGTGAAAGGTTTTATGACTCCTTCGAGTAACTTTGGATCTTCTATACCTGAATGGAAGACCGTGCTTTGCTAAAAATTTGAACATGCATGCAAAAACGACAGGTTATTGATTTTATATATTTTTTTTATTTTCACCATCACAGCCTGACAACGCCTTTGCATAGTTTCAATCAGATTGTTGCAGAACCCTTGGTCAATTTCTCTCTAGAGTTGCGGTAAAAGCCGACAGAGTTCTTGAAGTGTATGTGGAGGTGGTTGATGAGAATCCAAAGCTCTTTTGAAAAACATGTTCAGATTTTGAATTAAAATAGATTTTAAAAACAAAAAACAATAACTGATAAAAATTTCTGGATATGCAAACGACAGAACTTGCCTGAAACTGAGAAGGTTATCAAACGAGGATCAAAAAACCATTCAGATATAGGAGAGCATACATTATATTTCTCATAAATGAACATTTCACTGAGATCACTAGTAGTAACATAGACATTTGCGCAATATCGGAGACTAAAAAGAAGGGCAAGGGTAACATCAAATACAGAGACCATATTCTGTTTTACAGTGGAGTGGAGAAGGACTGCAGAGCGCCAGCAGGTGTGGGCATACTGATGCATGAAGAGTTTGAAACGATGGTGGATGATATTACCTATGTGAACCAAAACCTAATGTATATAACACTAAATATAGAAAAAGAAAAACACCATTTCATTAGTATATACGCACCGGATATAACAAGATCACGAGAAGAACGAGAACAATTTTTTGACCAACTACAAGAGACACTCAGAATGTTGCCTAACAATGACAAGATCTTCATAATGGGTGATTTCAATTCCCGAATTGGTAACCAGGTAATACCGGGGGTAATGCAGAGATATAATGAGGAAATATCAAATGAAAATGGAAATATGCTGCTTGACATCTGCGCGCACAATGAGCTTAGAATTAACAACACATTCTTCGATCATAAGGAACAACACAAATACACAGTTCACAATACAAGAGGACAGAACTCTATGATCGACTTTGTGATAACAAATAGGCGCGTACACCCAAGTCAAATATTGGATGTGCGAACTCTAACTTCAGCTAATGTGGGGACACAACATGGACTAGTGCTCTGTGACTACCGCTTAAAACAAACAAAAATTAGAAAGAAATCACCCATCTACATCACTAAGTTCAACACGGAGTCACTAAGAGAAGATAGCACAAGAGATTTGTACCAGCTCAGATTGAACGAGAAAATTTCTCAGAACATTATAACTTTGGAGGACAGTGTAGACATGGCCTGGAATAAAATCAAACAAAACATAATACACAGCGCGAAGGAAGCAATAGGGCAAAGAAAAATCAATATCAACGGCAGAAAAAATACCAAACCTTGGTTTACTGAGGAAGTGAAAGACCTGTCAAAGGAAAAGAAGATGGCATACATTAGGTATATAAATAATAGGTCACCCGAAGAGTACCAGAAATATAAGGTAATAAGAAATAGAACGAATGATGGGATTAAACAACTAAAAAAAGAGTATTGGGAGCGGTTTTCTGTCGAGATGGAACATGATCTATACGGATGCCAGAAGAGAATATGGAACATGCTTAGAAAAAGGAAGAAGAATGTAACAGAAGAAGTACAGATGAACAATATAACAACAGAAACCTGGACAACATACTATCAGAATCTATATAGCAATTGCACGGACAATAGAGAGAAACAACGACAAGAGTATCAGGAAACATATGACGAGGGAGACACTATAACTATGGCAGAAGTTCAGACAGCCGTACAACAACTCATAAATCGGAAATCACCCGGAACGGATAACATCACAAATGAAATGATCAAATACGGAGGAAGAGAAATACATCAAGAAATAACAAAACTCTTCCAAAATATCATCAGAACCGGTGAAGTGCCTCGTGAATGGAAAACCAGCTTATCCGTACCAATATACAAGAAGGGCAAAAGAAAGGACCCTGATAATTATAGAAACATAACTCTGTTGAACTCCACACACAAACTGTTCACTAAGATATTGACTAATAAAATCTCCAGCCAAGTTAATATATCCGAAGAACAACAAGGATTCAGACGCAACAGGTCAACGGTGGACGCGATTTTTATTTTGCGGCAAATGATAGAGAAATCAATCGAGTTCAACAAACCAATGTTCACCTGCTTTCTCGACTTAACAAAGGCTTTCGACAGAATTAGACTCCACGACGTTCTTGAAACCCTTCAAGCTAAGAATATCTCTGAAAAATACATCAGAATTATTAAACATCTTAATACCCACAACACCACCAGGATAAAAACACAATGTGGATTATCTGAGGAGATCAGCATATCCACTGGCATACGACAAGGGGACAGCCTGAGTCCACTACTTTTCAATCTTGTAATGGACCGAATTGTTGAAAGAGTGAAGAAGATAAGGGCAGGCTATAAGATGGGACGCCGCTCATTGAACATCATGTGCTATGCTGACGACGTCTTTCTAACAGCTGAAGATGAAAATGACCTCCAGCGCCTTGCATACGAATTCACAAAAGCTGCAGAAGAGCTGAATATGATTATCTCATGCGAGAAATCCAAGACCATGGTTTTCGCCAAAGAGCCTATCCGATGCTAGATAGTAATTAACGGAAAAATCCTGGAGCAAGTGTCAAGATTTATCTACCTAGGAGTGACAGTATCCAGTGAACGACGCATCGTAGAAGAAGTCCGAACACAGGCGCACAAAGCAGCTAAGATCGGAGGCTGCTTCAGAGACATAGTCTGGAACAACAAAACCATGAGTCACAAAGCGAAAACTCGCATATACAAAGCGTGTGTGAGACCAGTGCTCACATACGCCGCCGAAACGTCGACAACGAAGAGAATGGCGAGAACAACCGAAATGAGGATACTAAGATCAATCAAAGGAATAACACTAAGAGACCATGTGAGGAGTTCAAACATAAGGGAAGAACTGGAGGTGCAGGATGTCGTCAGATGGGTGAGAGCACGCAGGAGGTTCTGGAGAGACCACGTGGAGAGGATGCCGGATGAGAGACTAGCCAAATGGGCGGAAACACAAAAACCCAGTACACGCAGACCATTAGGGCGCCCTCCAAAGCGTTGGAAAGAGAGCTGGAACTCGTTGTCCCAGGAAACACAATAACAGGCAAAAAGCAGAAAACACAGGACATAGTCCTATTCAAAGTGGAAGAAGAAGAAAAAGAAATGAACATTTCGTGGACAAGACTCAGCAACTTTTGAAACGAACGCAAAATTTTTGAACTTTTGTGGAGCAGGATATATGAAATTGAGGATCCCAAAAATCCAAAGTACATTTCCTATTTCTTTCTTTTTGTTCGAAATTGGTCTTCACCGATTATCGATATTCCAGGACCCTGTTTAGTTCCCGTAAAATATTTCATATGCATATCATTCGTAATAATATCTCACATTAATTCTTTCTTCTACATATTCATGTCATGAAGAGCCCTCTGTATTACTCGACTTGCCACCAATTAGACGCAGTTTTTGTATTAATTTCCTACTGCACAATATTTCGACTCAAATTTATACAGGTTCAATTATTCCCATATGAAGAGCTCATAAACAATATAATACGAAAAAAAACAAACAATAAAGTATACGAAACGCATGATAAGATTAATGCACTACATATTATGCCTTACAATTTCATTAAGTACGAATGACAGAAGTCTGGTTTGGGCTTTGTCGAAGTTGTGCCGGTAATAATGCCTGTCGTAGTTTCTATTATATGCAAATTTATATTGTTCGAATTGTAGCATACGACCATACATAGCTATATGTTATAAGTTACAATTCATTTAGTCATGAGGGAATTGTTTTGTAATAAGAATACATCGAAGTGTAACACATAATTGCAGCTCCCGATGCTTAATTGAATTCGACATTGTCCTCGGTGAATTTTTTATTCACATGGAGTCCAATACATTTTTCATATGAGCTTAACAGCGCCTACCTTGCTCTTAGTTATGGACTCGGGCGACAAATTCATGCACTTATTCGTCTGTGTTAATGTACCTAGTATCAATAATGGACTGACATTTCTCGATATTGAAATACGATTATGCATTTCGATTGTAACTCATGTCAAAGAATTGTCAGAAGTTTCTTTCATAATGAAAAAAATACCCAGTTGAAATTTATGGGAGATCCCCAACTATAGGGGCTAGTAGCGTAGTATAGGTCAACAGGTTGACCTCGAAATATATTTCAATATGCGATTATTTATTTTCGATCAACAATAGTTATTCCACAACTGAATCATCAGTCCGTATTACCACCTCTTCTTTAAATCAAATGCCAACTATGCCTAGGCATCCCACGAATCGCGTAATTAATGAAATTCTCAGTCATATCGTTTCATTCTTCCTGAAGGGCTGAACTCAATTCCAAAAGTAGAAGATGGGTTTTGGCGGTGGAATATTGCTCTCCATAAGTAATCTCAAATGTGCTCAATTGGATTCATGTCCGTTCAGTTTGGTGGTCAGTTCATTCTCTGGATATTGTTCTCTTGAAGAATGTTTTGATGCCCTCGTGTGCGGTGTGGTGGGGCGTTATCATCCTGATGAATGAAATTATCCCCAAATTCGTTGCACAGAGAAACAATTATTAGTTTTATGATGTTTTCGGCTCAGATGGCACCAGTTATTGTTCGTTTAACGTAAGTTACGGCCATCGAACATTGAACCCATCCCAAGCACAGTATTGATCCGCCTTGAAAGGGCACCACTTCCTGGGCGAAATTGAGTCGCTCTGTCTGGACCTATCCAAACCCTTTCTCGACGACTATCATTTTGTATCGAATCGTGACTCGTCCGAAAAATGTACGTTGCGCTTGTGGTAAAAGCCAGGGTTGGTCTTGGTGGTGTTCTGACCATCGTCGACGGGTAGCTCTATGTCCAGGTGATACCCAAGGTCTTCTTGCCATTAAATTTGAGCAATGCAACCGTCTCCTTATGTGCCAAGGTATAATAGTGCCCAGTTCCCTCTAAAATTAGGAAAATATTCTTTGACACGTTAGTGACGTTGGCTCTATAGATAAAAGCATTAATTCTTCCTTGAAATTTTTCTTTATATTCAATTTGTTTCAATTCGAGTGGCGACTATTTGTTAATTCATAACAGATCGAGATCGAGATTTATCATCCGTATATTTAAAGGTGGTATTTCATTGATTCAGCGTTTAATGTCGGCCTAGAGGCCAATTCTGGTCATCAAATCGGGAAATGACACTACCACGAGCAAACTCGTGCAAGATCGTCAATGTTTCACAGGCGGTATGACAAGTGGTACCGTCCTGCAGAAACCACATGTCGTCAAGATCAATAGCTTTCAAATAAGGGCACAAGAAACTGTGTTATAGCACGATCACGGTCGACATTTTCGTTATTGCATTGAAAACGGTCATCAGAGCCATGTTTGACAGTCATAATATCACATGACAAGCAAAGCCGGATTCACCCCTAGGCAGTCGCCTACTCTGCCTAATGGTTAATCCAGCTCTGCTTGTCATGTGCCATTATGATTGTCAAACATGGCATGCAATTCAAATCTTGCGCTCTAATTATTAAAGATTCTTCATAACGAATGACCCGGCACACATATTGGCGGGAGCCTAGGGATTGATAGAAATTGCTGAAACTTTAGTATGGTATGCCATAGATGCATAGAATTCCAAGTGACTCTCCTGACATTTTTTCGGCCGAAATGTTTTCCGAATAACAAATTCTGACGCTGTCGGGTAATAGTATATTGTTCAATGAGCGGAAATGTAAGTCATAACACACGCAGTTGAATTTTGCAGACCGAGCCGTCAGGCGAGGCGTGTAATTCATCAAGTGTATCATGAGTGACCATTACCGCGAATTGAACACTATGCTTTATCTTCGACTTCTTCAGTTAAATTTGAATTAATCTGCATTTTCAAAATTGACAACAGTTGTCAAAAGCGATTTCTGTGGTCGAAAATTGAATCGATAACGAATCCCGTAGAAAACGTCAAAAATTCACGTTTTCCAAATGCAATTTTTGGATATTCAGACCTAAGAAAATGAAGAAATGGATGGCGAGATCGTTACCTGGATGTCTAAAATAGAGTTCCCCATCGACCCGACTTTTTTATTCATTTCGTTAGCTACATTTTTCCTATTTGTATTAGAGTGAGTTATAGGCCGTGAGTTATTATTACCTCACACTATTGGTTTATAGAGACTATTACAGATCAAAATCAGTTGAATAATGGATAGATTATTCTATGGGAGTAGATAAAAATAATGGTTCATTCGATTATTTTCAAAGGATTTAAGAAACTGAGTCTTCCTCACTTCAAAATATTTATTTCTTTTCAGGATGCATTGTACTGCGGCAAGTTGCCTTGCCATCATATTTTTTAGTTTAAAATTTGTCTGCTGTCGGTAATTCTTTTTCCTATTCATAATCACAGATGATAAATCCATTCTTATTTGAAATATGATCTATTTTTTATTTATTCAATTATTCAATACAAACGCCAGAGACAATTTACAATATTGTTTAATCAAGGAAAGATATAACGGCATGCAGACAATGGAATATTATTATTTACAGACGTTAAACCTATCTTCATTGTTTAATCAATTTTCATATTGCAATAAACCAAAAAAAAAAGAGAAACAATCATTCTATGTTGACATCCATGAGAAAAAGTTAACAATTAACCAATTCATATTGCCTCGAAATACCTTTTTATACTAGAAATAGATAAATTGAATAGATCAATTTCCTCTGAATTAACCCCTTTTATTTACTACCATAGAATAATACATCCATTATTCAACTGATTTTGATCTGTGATAGTCTCCATAAACCAATATGTGAGGTAATAATAACTCACGACTATAACTCACTCTAATACAAATAAGAAAAATGTAGCTTACAAAATGAATAAAAAAAGTCGGGTCAATGGGGGAAACTCTATTTCAGACATCAAGGTAACGTTCTCGCCATCCATTTCTACATTTTCTTGGATCTGAATATCAAAAAAATGCATTTGAATAACGTGAATTTTTGACGTTTTCTGCGGGCCTCGATATCGATTCAATTTTCGACCACAGAAATCGCTTTTGACAACTGTTGTCAATTTTGAAAATGCAGATTAATTCGAATTATACTGAAGAAGTCGAAGTATAGTGTTCAATTCGCGGTAATGGTCATAACACACTTGATGAATTACACCCCTCGCCTGACGGCTCGGGCTGCAAAATTCATCTGCGTGTGTTATGACTTACATTACCGCTCATTGAACAATATATGTACTATTATCACTCGTAAAATGGGGTTATTCGTGGCATAATTATTAAGCCTATATTCAACATCAAAAATATCTCTATGTCTCAATGTTACACTTTTCGCATTGAATTTTACTAAGAATATCAATTATTCACAATCAATGTAGGTAGATGTTTAGTAATTTGTAGATGAACACTATATCAAAATTATTTCTTCCTATAGATAGTGTTTTCATCGAAAGAGAACCGTGTGAGAGATTATAATTTATTAGTGTTTTAGGAATATCCATTTTAAAAGCAACCCATCTTTTAAATTTTCTCTGAACGCGTTCGATGTTGTTTTTATGAACTTCATAATTTGTTGATGATGAAAGCTTTTCGAATACAATTTTTTCGAAGTTCTGTTTCGAAAGGAATCGATATACCAACTAAGGAACAGAACATATTAATTATTCGAACTTCGAACACGTAGTGCAGAAACTCTATGAAACCTTGAAGATAAAATCTGGTGTATAATCTCAAGCACAGCATCTGATGAATAAATCGATTAAAATAGAAACAATCAAGACCATGATATGTCACGTTTTCCATCTTCATACCTGCTCAAACTGCGTATTAACATACTCCAACTCCGTGAAATCGAGTACATGGGTATATTACACCAGCTATGTACCATATTATGGGTGTATTTATCAACTTCAAAATGTTTCCATTATGCACGTGACAAGATCGAACCAATCAGACAGCTCGAACCGCTCTTACAGGCGTGAACAAAGCATCCGCGACAATCTGGTGCTGGATTTGAAAGTTTATTGGTTTACGTAATATTTAATTACTCCCTAGACTGCTTCTACTTGTGTTTATGTGCGCCGAGTCGATATACTCGTCAAATATTTACATGCATATACAGTTTCTCTCTGGAGAAGGCGAACATTTCCAGAGGCTCACTCATATCCCATTTCCAGAGGTTTGAGTTTGCAAAGAATCGTCATCATGCGGATGTTATTCTTCTTTTTCAGCAGATATTATCCGCGTATATCCTGTCCAATTTCTGACCGTCAATGATGGATAATGAATAATTGAATAACAGTATATTGTTCAATGAGCGGTAATGTCAGTCATAACACACGTAGATGAATTTTGCAGCCCGAGCCGTCAGGCGAGGGATGTAATTCATCAAGTGTGTTATGACCATTACCGCGAATTCAACACTATACTTTATCTTCGACTTCTTCAGCAAAATTCAAATTAATCTGCATTTTCAAAATTGACAACAGTTGTCAAAAGCGATTTCTGTGAACGAAAATCAAATCGATATCGCATTCCGTAAAAATCGTCAAAAATTCACGTTTTCCAAATGCAATTTTTGGATATTCAGACCTAAGAAAATGTAGAAATGGATGGCGAGAACGTTACCTTGATGTCTGAAATAGAGTTCCCAATTAACCCGACTTTTTTATTAATTTCGTAAGCTAATTTTTTCCTATTTGTAGAAGAGTGAGTTATAGGCGTGAGTTATTATTACCTCTTACTATTGGTTTATGGAAACTATTACCGATCAAAATCAGTTGAGTAATGGGTATATTATTCTATGGGAGTAGATAAAGTATTTATACTCCATTCACGTTGATAAAGTATCCTGGTTGGTCATGAAATTCTGGCACATATGAACGTGTTGTTTTGAAAATGTTTGGTTATAGTCATTTACCTGTCAGATGAACAAGCAACGTTATCGTTTCTACATAGAAATCGTAGTTATTACGTATTTATCAAAATGTTTAGTTACTTTGGGAAAATAATGAATTCGTAAATATTATGTCATTCCAATAATTCCAAAGACCTGGCGAATGTTGAAGAAACTTTTTTTGTTAATACTGGAAATATTTTACGTATATAAACATGTTTGGAAGACTCAATTTTGCTATTTTCTTGTACGAAAATCAAGAATCGAGTGTTGAAGATTTACTGAAAAATAATTGAAAGAATAGTCCGTTACTTTGTGATAGTTCATTCATTTTCACTTTCGGCTACAACAGCTCAATTTTTCCACACATTTCTGTATTGCGGTTCGACAAGTTGCTTCACGACGCCCCAAAAATGTTCTAGTTTCACGAACCATCTCTGCCAAATTTCCACCATTTGTATAGTTAATTTTAATACGTTGTTCAAGCTAATATCGTTCTATTTTTTTAATGGCGTAGTTTCTACTTGTCAAATGTCAAAAATGACAGCTTTAAAATTGAAATCTATCGAAATAGCGGGCTTTTCAAAATAACACCTCTTATTGGTAATCCTTTCTTTATCACATTGCATTACACTATCCCGGATCTCGATCTTGCAGAAGAGGATCAACGGAGGGAAGTTCTCGACCATCATCGGGCGGATTATCTTTCAACAGAGAGGTGAATGATAAGTGGCCCATTTGCGTAATTCAAAGCCGCTAGCCATGAGCAAATTCTGAACTTGCCGACGCAATTCCATCACTTCAGCTTCCGATGAAACTCCCGAAGTATCATTCACATACATCTCCACCAACAGTACGTGTTTGGGAGCTGGGAATTTGGATTTTGGTTCACACATCACGAGCTAATTGACGAATAGTGCCAAGGCAGATGAAATCCAAAAATAAACTGCTCCACGTGAGTTGGGGATATTGACTTAAATTGCAAAAAAATATAGTCAAAATAAGATTTTTGTGATGAAAATTCATATTAATATGATTTTAAGTTGCAAATTAATTTAAGCCTGTAGGTCTGCAGCGTATAGCGTTAAGAAAAATCGAGTGAAATAACGAAATTTTATTCCCAGAGAATTCAAGCATTTTGAGACTTTCAATACAATGTATGGCCTCCACGGGCATCAATACCAGCTTGAAATCTTCTTTGCATACTACACACGAGGTTGTTGTACATTTCTTGAGGAATTTGGTTCAATAAACGGGCCAGAAGCTCTCTCAGATCATTTAAGGATTCTGGGGTAGGTTGATGATTATCTAATCTTCTTTGGAGCATATCCCATGCATGTTCATAACACTACCCCCTCGGAATGGATGGACTTCTTGGACAAATCGTCCATATCTGGATTCATCAGTGAAAAGGACACTGCGCCATTGATCGTTCCAATTGATATGTTGCCTTGCCCATTCCAGTCTGTGACGCTTATGGTCATGTGTTAATGGAACTCCTCTTAATGGACGTCTAGAACCTAGATTCACCTCTCTCAAACGTCGTCTGATGGTTTCGATGGAAACTTGGACCCCATCTGCATTTTGAAGAGTATTCCGTAGCATTCTATACGTAGATGAAGGGTTTCTTCTCGCCGAAACGGTGATGAAACGATCCTGAGCAGGTGTTGTTTATCGTCGCCCACCAAGCCTTGGTCTTTCCAAGACGGAACCTGTCTCCCTGTACCCATCATTTCAAAGTCGAGATATCACACTTTGGCTGACTTGGAGCCTTTCAGCTACAACAACCTGAGTTAGGCCACCCTGTAGCATTCCTATTAGCCTCAGCGTTTGTTAATTTACGTCTTGGCATTTCCAGAAAACTCGTTTCAGATCGAAGCCGTTGATAAACTGACTTCATTTCAAAATAAGAACATTCATGAAGCATTTGTAAAGAACCAAACTCCAGAAAAACGGCGACCAGATGGACGAAATGTCTCATACTGATTTTTATTGGATCGATTCAAGTTGTTATGGAGTTGTAAATGATTTTACATCGATCTTCTCGAAGATTGCATACTTTTAAAAACAATTGAATACGATATCCCTCTTGTGGAGCAGTATATATGGTGGATGAGTTTCAGCGCTTCAATTACCGAGAACTGTCATCAGCAATATCAGAGGAGAAAATGACATGCTCCATACGTGGACGAAAATGAACCCAATCCATGCAAAGTTGCAGATAAGGCACCTGGAAGGTCAGATGTTGAGCACAGAGTGTTGAAGCATCAGTAGAGGAAGTATGTCCAAAACAACTAACATTTAAATCTCACGAGGGAATAAGCAGAGTCAGTCGGCTAGATTTAGCGAGTTCAGGCCCCTGGGAACGAAATGCTCTAAATCTCAGAGGGTCCATCGAGCTATCTATAGCGTAGGCCTTGATGGTGATGTAGATAATTACTCCGGATATGAAGTGATTCGTAAACATGTCCCATAACAAGCGCACATTCAAACTTGCTCAGGTTAGATTGTCTCAAAAAGAAGAAGAAGAAGTAGACTAAAGGCACATTTCCAAGTGATGATGGTGTACTGAATCTAGAAGAGCACGTGAGATCAATCGTTATCTAGGAAAATCCAAGCTGTGGGCATTAAAATATCAAGAATTTTGATTGGAAACACAATGGACCGACAAAGTAAAGAAATAATGTAATGAAAGGATGAAGCTACACGAAAATAAGATGGATTCGTCAACAGTCAATCAGATACCTACTTCCCAGGATTGTGAGGACAGCATGGGAGAAAGAACGGGAAGGTGTAGTACGGGAAGATGATGGATGTGGTGATAATAATTGTGAAAGAGATGATGAAGACTCAGGAGAATGAGAACATGGTGTAACTGGAGTTGGTGCTTTCGATATCGATTAACGCTAGAGACTATTTGAGATGAAGTCAACTTATTTCTGGATTATCAGCTTGTAGGTGCAGGATGGTGTGATGACGTACCCCACAATTTGACAAAATTGATGATGAAATCCAACCTCATCCGTGGAGTAATAAGAAAACATACCCTTTCGACAGCTTCATGTCTACGACGTATACTGGGAGGTGAAGTGTAGTTAGGGATTGAACTTCACGACGATGACGGATGACTGAGGCTAAAAAGAGTCTTATCGAAGTGGGCTTGACGTTGACTTTGCAGATAGCAATCAAGCTCACGAACTGTGAGAAGATAAACGAAATATTGCTGAATAGCTCCTCAAAACTCGCAATTGTGAGTGGTGAGCTGGAGCAGCTAAGAGGGAGCTGGAATGGCATCAACGACTCGAAATGTCGACAAGACTTCATATCTACATTGCTTCAGGCTAATGAAATAGCAAGAAATCGCATCGAGATATCGATGACGGAGATGGCTTGGGGACGTCGAACATCTGGTGCAGATTCACCTACATATGAGCCAAAAGATGATCATTTTGATACCAATATAGCAATGCTTGATAAGTTTAGCGATAATTCTGTGCTGTTGAGGCAGATCCAGAGACAACCGATACAGTTTCACCAGAGATGGAGGATCAAGGTGAGTGAAACATTTGTATGTTTGGCAAGAAATTTTGTACACAAGCTCATCGAATAAAGATATGAATTCGAGGCACTCCCCAATTTGTCCATGAGAAGTAAACAAAACGATTCCAAACAAATCAACAGGTGGCAAGGAAGGAGCTAGCTGGTACTTATTACTATATGTATTGTTTTGATGCCCAAACTAAACTCGAAGAACTGCGAGAATTTAGATGGTGACTTGTCGTCCTCCTAACTTCTTAATTGAATATTTAATTTTACAATCAGATAGCACACTTCACTAAAGCACGGCTCGGTTTTATTCAGCTCGCCCACGTATATGTCAACGTGCAAATCATCGCTCGTCAACTTCTTCATTTTATCATATAAGGAAGTTGCCACCGCGAACAAATACTCTCTTTTGATAGTGACCTCCGATTCCAACATCCTCAATTTATCTACTTTATCACCTGATAGATGAGAACATTATATATTTCAATTATAGCAAAGGAGAATAATATAGAAAATTGTATAGCAAATGATCGATTCTTTCTGCATGTTAGGATTTTTTTAAATCAGTAGGTATCTTCAACTGTGAAACTCTTATCAACCTTCATAAATTGGATCATAATCTAATGGGATATTGTACCATGAAGGTATTTTAATCCATATTCCTCTTATACATCATTGTCATATATTCCGAGCGAGTTAGAGTTTAAGTATCTAATATATTATAGCAGATTAACTCGAACTCACCAGGTAAACTACCAAAATTGGAATAATAAATGTGGATATATTTCTTGGGAATAGTGACCACGAGATCGTTATCTGGAATTAAATACACCATCAAAACCCAATGGGACTTCGCATTTTAGTGAACGTCAAGCGACGTAATTTGAATATTACAACACTTGTGACCATTTTTCATCGGAGAAATAGAGTGAAATACGCTTATACCAATGGGTGGGATAAGGATGGGAGAAAAATGAACCGGATTCGTTTTCTGGGATGAATCTGGCAGTTCTTGTATATTTTGAATGTTTCCAAAACGGTCTTTCTAAATTATTGGTTCCCGTTCAAAAGTGTTGGAAGCGTGCTCAGTTTCGTTTCATAATGTATTGTAAATTATTATCACTGATGTGAGAAAACCAGCTACCACAAGGTGGGAAATTGAAAATAACACATGGGCTGAAAGGTCCCGGGCCTAACAGAGAAAACACGTTTTTTTTTGTTCAAAATTAGCTTTATTCATCAACGTAATCTCCATCAAGAGCAACGCAATCGTTCCAGCGCCGCTCTAACATTTCAATACCACTTTTGTAGAACGATTTATCTTTTGCCTCAAAATAGGCCTCAGTTTCAGCGATAACCTCTTCATTCGTGCGAAAGGACCCCGCACTTTTTCTATGGCAAATGGCGTTGCGTCAAATGACATATTTTATACTTTTAAAATCAGGCATGCATTCAATTATGGATAACTCTGTATTCGTAACGATTTTCGGTCATATTCCTCTATATGGTTGGTCTCTGGAGATGTCATGAAATGTTTCTTGATTGAAGTTCCTTCGATTCTGTTTCAAGATACGGGCGTAGTAAAACTGGATAATTCTCAACTTCAACGCCCTGTATCACAAAAACTAGTCATTGGATTGAGTTGAGGCCATGGACAATTTTGATCAGTAGATCGAGTACTACATTATACCAAAATTTTAGAACAGTTGACGGAACGCCATTTGCCATAGAAAAAGTGCGGGATCCTTTCTCATCGGCGAGCATTTTTTCAGGTCTGTGAACAGCCAGTAGTCGCTGGGAGCCAAATCTGGCGAATACGGTGGATGTAGGAGTAATTCGAAGTTCAATTCATGTAGTTTTACCATTGATTTGATTGACTTGTGACACGGTGCGTTATCTTGATGAAAACATTTTTTTTATTTGTGATATGCGGTCGTTTCTTTGCAATTTCGACCTTCAAACGTTCCAATAACGCTATATAATATTCACTGTTGATGGTATATCCTTTCTCAAGATAGTCGACGAATCTTACGCCAAGCACATCCCAAAATACCGAGGCCATAACCTTTCCAGCCGATTGTTGTGCTTTCGGGCGCTTTGGACGAGGTTCATCAGTTGCTGTCCACTCAGATGACGATCGTTTCGAATCCGTAGTGAAGTGATGGATCCATGTTTTATCCATTGTCACATATCGACGCAAAAATTTCGGTTTGTTACGTTTAAACATGGCCAAACACTGCTCAGAAGCATCAACACGTTCTTGTTTTTGGCCAACAGTGAGCAAACGCGGCACCCACTTTGAACAGAGCTTTCTCATACTCAAATGCTCATGCAATATAAAGCCAACACGTTCATTTGATATCCTTTCGTTTTTGTGAAAAAGTGCGTCAAGAAAAGTAATGGAAAAATAGGTGTTTTTTCAAACAGAACATCCTGTATTCCATGGCATAATTTTTTCGAGGTCAACAAGAGCTTTACACTTATACCTCATTTTTCAAATTTTATTACGGCGTTGCCACATAATTCGTACTTCAACGATATTTTTAGTGTTTTAAGGGCATAAATGCCAAAAGGCAAAAATTACTATCTCAGTATTTTCTACACAAAGAGCTCATGTTTGTCCAGTTTATGTTGAAACACTTTGTATGAAATTCTAAATAATTGTTTAAAAATAAACCAATATGTATTTCTGTAATAACAGAACTTGATTTTCATAAAGAAGATTCCACCCCATTCTCCCATATTGTATAGTTCCAGATGAGAAGCGGTCAACCAAAATAAGAATTCATATCCTTCAATACATAATCCTCATGAAATATTTCATTGGTCCATACAGATCCACTTCATCCTTGTCCTGATTTTCCACGAAAAACGTCTCATAAAGCTTAGTCAACGTTCGAACCCCCCTGCCTACAATAAAACAATTCCATAAATTCGTCCTGTCCGAAACTTAAACCAGATCTTATAATTTCGATGATTCTGAAAATAAATAAATTTTCTATGGCAACATATTTCAGATTCCGTTCAGAGATATATCGAGCAAAGTGCAGGCAGTGTTGAGTTACGGAGACAAACATTTCATCCGATAACTATCAGGACTCGATGGTCATATAATTTCATGGGTGGGAAAATGAAGGAACATCTTGGACTCTGCGGGTGATTTTTAAACCTGCTGGGTGTGGTTGCCAGCTTTACACATCACTTACGATGACATAGTCCCACTCATATACCACCGATGTAACTGATGTAAGAATTAGAGGGGGATAGTTGATATTGCATTATTTGAAATGACCAAACGGTATCACTGAAGGTGAGTTTTTGGGAGAAAACAATTATTTTTACCTTGATTAAATTATCGACCAAACTGTTGAATACTGTTCAAATGGTATCGGGTAAAAGTCAAAGTTTCGGTTAGAATTTCTTTATTGTATCTTGACCAAGCTTTCGGAAATCTTCATTTCCTTCTTCAGGGTGCTACAAACAGTGATAAAATAACTAAAAGCTAGCTTACACACAAAGAAAACTTACAACAATCTCGAAATATCCACGTGCAAAAATTCATACGTCTGTTGTTGTATGAATTTTTGCACGTGGTTATTTCGAGATTGTTGTAAGTTTTCTTTGTGTGTAAGCTAGCTTTTAGTTATTTTATCACTGTTTGTAGCACCCTGAAGAAGGAAATGAAGATTTCCGAAAGCTTGGTCAAGATACAATAAAGAAATTCTAACCGAAACTTTGACTTTTACCCGATACCATTTGAACAATTATTTTTACGTTGTGGGAGCTTTTCCTTCCATATAAGATCCAGAAAATAGTATATTCTAAAACTAGTTGCAGAATGGGCTCCTATTCCAATACGAATGCGAAATTCGAAAATGAGCGACGAAGGAGCTAGTTTTCGAACGCATGAGTATTGGAATTGCATTCTGCAACGAGTATTAGACGATATTTTCTCTATTTCACTCAAAATTTGTGAAATTCAATGAAAAAATTCAAATTATAGATCCTAGTGACTTTCATATTGTATCTTGGCAGTTGGTGTGAATGTTAGGAAATACGAAAATTAACATTTCCAAATTGACGTCTGCTGAAATTTAAAAGGATCGGAAGTCATTGCTGACAACCACAAAACGAAAAATGTTACTGGAAACGATGCTGTAATGAATTCATTACAGCACTGTTTTAAGTACTGCAATCAAAACATTACGATACGTACTGAAATAGAGAAAAATAGTTTATGATATTAATCGAACAAAAATCATTTAGAAACGAAGACCAAATAGATCACTGTATTTCAACAGAAAATTATTTTCCTGCAATTTTTTCGAAGAATCTTATCTTGGACCAGTGGGATGGTCACCTTGTTCTACTGAATTTCGTCGCTTGAGTCTCTCTTCCTGCGACGAATAAACTATAAATGAAGAATTAATAACAACATGAATAAGCTTAGTACCAATTTATTTCAATAACCAATCCCCATGTGAAGTCTCACGTATTTTTTGTAAAATGAAGGGGCGACAAATCGTAATTTTATAACGGATTTGATTAGACCTACATATTGAATGTTGGATATACACCTTGTTCCGATATTAATGCAACAAAACTAGCTCAAACATTCTCGAGACAAGATGAAGAGATCATAATAAAATCACTGAACATAAGCAAACCCTCAGAAAGCCCATACAATTGGAAACCCTTGCATTTTTTTCATGAAACGCAAGATTTTTGAGAAAAATGTAGAAATCTGATCTGAAGATTCAAAGAATTCAACTGATGACTGATGAGAAGCAAAAAATTATTTCCTTACAGTTTCCATGCCATGATTGTAAATCAAATTACACAGAAGTAATTGAGGATTGTAATTGTCAATTTTGCAATTTCACTTTGTAGTCCACGAATGGGTTGTCATAGAAAGAAATAGTTTTCATCTTCCTATGTTTCTCAAGGAAGATAATTTCATAAATTCAAAACCAACAAGAAACTCCTAACAACTCTTAACAAAAGTTTTTAAATCATACATGTTAAGCAATGCGGATACAAAAGGCCTATTCGAACTTATTAACATTTCAAACTCTTAGGTACCATTGTGTTAATCTTCTCAAAATAACCCTCTAGAGTCTAGACAATTAGTCTTTTCCTAGAGGATAACAAAAATTTGTTTCATTTTATCTCAAGAGTAAAATCCTGCCTACCTACTTATATTGTAAAGAAAAAAAATGTATTAATCTAAAACCGCATGTTTGTGCCAACTGCCAATAATTGAGTTTTTCTAGAATACTGGCTATGACACCCGTCATAGATCGACAACTTGCAGAAACATAGATGGTTAGGAGTACTTACTTATCAGATGAACATGGACAGAGGTGCAGGGTGCAGAGAATATACACAGTGTTCCTAAATAGGAAGTGCATAATTAAAAGGAGTCCCATAAACATAGGATCGCAACCATTTCGTTTTCGGGATACAGGGTGTACTGAGGAGTATTATGAAAATAGGTTGATTGGAAGGTGTGGACATGATCATTTTTTCATTCAAAACCGATAGCAGATATGACAAAACTGCAAAAGATCATGAAAACTAACAATGGCTCACCAAAAAACATCTGGAGTAAAACAGGGGACAATGTTCCAGAAAAAATATTACCCTGTAGATTTGTAATCGAAGTTTGCATGTCGCATGGTGTAAACTCTAAATTGTATTATCTATGCCAAATTTTAGTAGAATATCTTGTGAAGTGCAGATATTATGAGAAAAATTCACACCATATCACACTGTATCTCGCATGTTAATGGGACTTAAAATTATATGCAAGGAATCTCTCCCCTACGTTTGTACCGGCAATTTAGGAACGCCCTGTATATGAGTGGTACAAACTACAAACATTGCCAATATTGCGAATTCAAATTAGTACGAAACACAAATAATCCACATTGTAGGGACAATTGGGCAGCTTTTAATGCTTTATTCTTAGGCTCTACACACAGAGCAAAAAATGCTGAAATAAATATCAGCAGTTTTTTACATTTGCATTCATTCAGGAATATGAAAAATTACAACAGTGATATTAAGAAATCATGTCAAATTAAAAACATTGTATCACAAAAACTGTGTCTCAAACGCGCATATCTTCAGATGTTGTACAGCTTGAATTCCTAATGACACAGTCCTGGGCTCTATGTCTATGTCCTGAAAGTCGACTGGTGTCCTTCTCTGAATGGAAGACAATGGTATTTTAATCCCTTGTTGGGGCAGTTACGGGCTAGACGTAAATCGTTCAAAATGTTTCGGACAGAACACCGGGTGCCACTAAAGCCCCCAAAATTTTCATCATCACTTGACAACGACAAGAAGAGAATCAACTTGCGGAAGTGGATACGCCTACTATGTTCTCGAATGCCTACCTACCAACAGTTGCGAAGCAATTACTGAAAGATTCTCCACAAATAACCTAAACCCATTGTAAATATGAAACTGTGAAGACTGAAGAGTTTTCGACAGTTTTATTACTTAAGCTGTTAATCCAGGTTTTGACCATTCTTGCATGCAATTCTCACGTCAATTTACGCTCATTGCACCTTTTCTTTGACCGAAATAATATGGATACCTGCTATTAATTGAGTTTCTAGTATTTGTTACCAAATACAAACACTGGTATGGATTCTGAGAAAAAAGGCATTTGCTTTTCTGTTTGAAACAATAAATACAGTTGGTCTACATGATTGCCTTGTAAATCCCTTGTTTTGAGCACTACGACGTAGACCAATGTGTTTTTCGAATGTATTCAGTCCCCATTCAAAATGCATCCATAAATAAAAGTCATACACCCTAAAGGAATAACTTGATTGTTTGGCAAAAGCATTTCATAATCAAAGAATGCTTTGAGAACAATACAATGCTTTTCTTCTTGATAGGTTTTGCCCAAACGAAGTTCACTGCGAAACCAGTCATCCGAGACATGCCTCACTAATGGTTGGCCGAACCCACAAGGAAAAGAAGAAGAGTGCCCGAATGGATAAATTTCGTAGAAAGATTAAAAGCCAGCTAACTTGACACAATTACAGAAGAAATCAGAGAAAGACTCGATGAGGTCTACGATTAATCCATAGCAGATTCTCAGCACGGAGAGGGGGTCCTGGTCAGACCAATAGCTCTTCCTGTCCAGTTCAGACTGGATAATACAGGATCTTATGCAACATACATTACGCGATCTCGCTCCAGAGGAGAGAGAGCTTCTTGTTTCTTCTTTCTGTACCAAAAACAATGCTGCAGAGGTTCTCGACCCCTGAACAGATTAATTCCTCCTGGAATTCCGGGCTGAAACCATCACCCAACAATTTGGCTTCCAAAGATATTCCGACTTTAAAAACGCTCAACAAAAAAAGATTCTGAACTGAAAACAACTGACCAATAAGATCCTTGAAGGTCAGTCAATTCTTCCTCTACGGTCAACCAATAAAACCAATAGAAGATCGAGCCAGTGTGCGTATTTTCCATGCTCCAGAGAAACAAAGAGTTCGAATCTTCAGCGTTGTGGATAAGATACCCTACTTTGATATTGAAGTGAAGGAAAATTATTATTATTATTATGGAACAGATATGGGTAGATAGATTGCGAAAAATGATCCTGACACAAGGCATAAGATCGATTATACGAGGATATATTGGGAAATTCTTCGCCTACTATAGAACCAAACAAAATTTCAATGTCAAAATATTTTATTACTCAACATATTCTCCTCTCAATTGAATACATTTATTACAGCGAACCTGCAACATCTATAGACCTTTAAAAAAAAAGTTTCTTCTTGCTCTGCAAACCAGTCCTCCACAGCATTTATTACCTTCTCGTTGGAAGAAAATTTACGACCTTTCAAACTTTTTTTAATTTGAGAAAAGAGATGATAGTCGGACGTAGCTAAATCCGGTGATAAGTGGGTTGTTCTAGTAATTCTAACCCTAAATCAAGAATTTTTCGCATTGCAACACACGAGATTTGTGTACTGGGGCGTTGTCCTGTGAAAACAAAATACCTTTGGATAGCTTTCCGCTCTTTAATTTTTTCCCGTAGAATGGTCAGTAATGTCGAATAGTAATCTCCTGTTATTGTTCCACCCTTATCCAAAAAATCAATCATGATTACTTCATGGCAATCCCAAAAAACAGAAGCAAGATTTTTTCCAGCAGATTTTTGGACACGAAACTTCTTAGGTCTTGGAGAACCAGAGTGTCATTCCATCGATTGTTGCTTTGTTTCTGGATCGTAGAAATGTACCCAAGTCTCATCCATAGTAACAATTCGGTTTAAGAAGTCTACATCGTTTTCAAATCGAGCACAGATCGAACGCGATTCTTCTACCCTTGCACGCTTTTGGTCAACATTCAAACATTTGGCTACCCATTTTGCAGAAATTTTTCTCATGTCCAAATTGGCTTGAACTATATGATGAACGCGTTCGTATGAAATCTTCTGTGCTTCAGATAACCGTTTTAGCCTAATTCGAAGGTCTGATAAAATCATGTCATGAACTGCATCGATATTTTCGGGGACTGACACAGAAACTGGCCTTCCCGTTCGGTCATCATCTTCAATGGAAAATTTACCTCTTTTGAAGCTTGCCATTCCAATTTTTCACGGTCGCATACGAAAGACATTGATCACCAAGGGTATTAAGCATATCTTCGTAAATCTGCTTTCCTCTTAACCCTTTCAAATACCGGTACTTGATGATGGCTCGATACTCCAATTTTTCGATTTTTACAATTTCGGAGGACATCTTTTCTCTTCAATTTATTGCGTAACTCTGGTTTATTTTTTTGACGTCGAACTCTACACTGACACTTCTAATAAGTTATTGCTCGTTGATATGGTATCGCAATATTTTGTTTATGCAAGGAACTGGTCTAGGCTAACTAGATATCAATACATCTTCGTAGAAGCAGTCAGAGTAAGGGTAGTGCTTTCATCTTTTAGAATAACAGGATTGAGAGAGATGAAACACGAGTCCTCCAGAATAACCTGTACAAACCTTCCATGAAAACTGGTCTGGTTAAGATTACTCAAGAGCCATTAAACTTTCAGCTGGATTTCCTTACAATCACAGACAAGAATCTCTGTGCTGTCAGAGGAAACAATAACTTTATCACGTCCTCCAAAAATGCTCACAATTGCACTGGAAAGGGATTAAACAGCGCAATCACGTCGCTTTAATGTAGACCACTCGCGAGGACTTTTTACGGGACTTTCGGGCAGTCAGCATCGAATGAATGCTCGGAAAGAGTCCCTGTGTATGGTCGATCGAGACTATCCTTCGGCGTTAGCGAGTCCAGGTATTTTGACGCCCAGGACTCATCGGAGTCCCAAGATACCTGGTGAGTGACCAAAACTGGCAGAAGATCAAAGTATTTCGAGAGTCTCAACTAGCCAGTGAATGCTTGACTCGAAGCGTGCTTCCGAGGCGGACTCGGATGCCCATGTGGACGCCATGTGGTTGGTGAATTTTTGGACGCTTGGAGTCCGGTTTGGGTGCCGGAAAAGTCGGCTTCCTAAATGCTCGAAACAGATGCCTCGTAAGAGGCCCGCATCAGACTGAGACTGAGACCACTAAGAGTGGCTTCGTGATAGAGAAAGCGTTCTTCTAGGTGGTACCTGAACCACAAGAAACAGCATAGAGGCAGAAAAACTTTATCTATAGTGCGTCAAGCTTCCTAAAAACTTCAATAACTTCACGAAGGGAAACAAATCATTCTTCCTCTTATACAGAGAATGATTAATTCATGCCAAAATGTTTCTGCTGAACCTATACTCCTTTCAGAAAGAGTTCCATTAGTCACGAGGTCCTCAAAATTGTAGATTTCTTTTCGGTTGAACATTTCAATAAGTTTTCTTGCAAGTGACAAAAAATCAAATTCAAGAAATTTTTATCCGGGGTATTACAACTCCATTTTATTAATAAAGATCTTCAGTCATCACCCCATTTATTCAGTCATCACCCCATTTATTCAGTCCCCTTCAAAATCCAAACCTAATTAATCATTAACTGAATATAATCGAGATCAGACGATTTCGATTTAATGAATCATGTCTTACGTAAAACAACAAACAAACTGAACAATTAAATGTTTCAAAATCATTCTTTCCGACCAACTTCAAGTTTTTCAATATTCATGCTCTAAATTATCAACCATGTAATTTGCTCTTTTCCTCTGCAACAATGGTTTTTCTTTCCGTCATGGTCACTTAAAGTTGATCCATACTGTTTTACCACACGCGTCACTGTAGTTGACTTTGTTTACACACACTCTTCACGACAATGAAAATAGGTCACTGACGTGAAATCAGAAACTTGTTAGTACTTGTTCATCCACCTTGTAACTAGATTATCATTCAAGGATACAAGGAAAAAAATGAGTCTGAGACCATTCCTGGCTCTAAATGCGAAAAATACATATGTACATCGTGCTTCATATAAAACGAGCGTTGAAAAAGAAATAAAAATTCCATTATGTCACTGTATTTACAGCTGTAGCGGCACCACCGGCGTGGTCAGTTGGTGATCAGATTTGGTTCTAAAACCGCATATGGCAGGCAATTATGTACTAGGAACAATGGGAGTCTGTTGATTCCTGATCATTTTATTTTTCTTATTATATATTTCAATGGCCACCATTATCATCCTTCTATTTCAGCGGACAGAATGTTTTAGAAAACCTTGGAAGTAGAGGAGTGATGGTGCACTACCTTCCCGAGTGTATTGGTTAATAAGAAACGAGTACACAAGGTTTATGGAAAACCTACCCTACAGATCTCTATACAAGGAGTCCAATCACCATCCGCAACAAAGGCGGGTTGTGATGAAAACATTGGTAGAGAGAGCTCGACAAATACGTAAGCCTAAATATCTGCCAGAAGAGTTGAATCATTTGCAGATTTGTGGCGAGCCTTTATTTCCAATTAGTACAACTGAAAATAGATCGAGTCTTTATACTAAATGAAAATAGATCATCTGACGTCATATCCAAGGAAAGGCAAGCTCATTTTTAAATCCATTCTAAAAAGTCATTATCAATACAGTCTAAAAACGTGAACAAAAACTGAGGCATATTACCAAAGGCCAAAATGATCCACTTTCTCAAGCTGGGGTTTACAGAATACCTTGCGACTGCGGAAAAGTTTTCATCGGGACTACTAAAAGAGCATTCATACACGGATCACAGAACACGAATGGTGTTGTGACTATATCGAATGGTGTTGTGACTATATCAAATGGAGACTTTTGCTCTTGCGTAACATGCTTTTATGGATGGACGCAACATTCTGTTCGCTAAAACAGAGGTCATTTTCAACATCAAGAGATAGCTCATGATTGATATGGAGGCCATCAAAACAACATAAACCGGAAATAAGAGACTCTAATTGTTCATAGTGCATAGTTGCCTGTCATCTGCAAGACCAGAACTAAACCTGTCCCATGAGAAGGGGATGGACAGTACCATCGTCAATTCTGAGCGATCAATCGTCGAGTTACAACCTCCGACCGACATACCTCTGAAGGTGTCTATCGTAGAATTTCTCTACATGGGTGAACAGAAACGTAGTCCGATTACATTATTTCTAACGTAACTATATTTAGTTCAATGTCAGGTTCATCGAATGTGGGAATCTTGTAAAAAGTGAAAACAATGTAATTGCTCATTCAGACAATTATTTCGATTTCGTTTAATTAGATCTCTGTGAAAAAGTTCAAGGATATTCTTTCATAAATTTTCACGAATGTATGTTATTGTTTAAGGACCTCATTTCATGACGGATCTAATGTTAGTAATGTTTATGAGACATGTGGAGTAATCATTCACATGCATTAAATGTTGTGTTCTTGATCCAATAAAATTTTTCGACCCGTATAAGTTTTCTATTATTCTGATATTCAAATATAAGGAATATATGAAGAATTAACATTAACGACTAAATTCCAAATACAGGGTGTTCCTAAATAAGTGTATCAACGATCCTCATGAGAAAATATTGGTTTTTTCTCTTCATTTTTTCCTCCGGGTCTTCGTTTCCGAGATACACGGTGTCAAAAATTTATATTTTTTCAGTTTTTTGCTAATATCTCAGGAACCGTTTGAATTACGAATTGAGTTTTTGTACACAGTTTGTCAATGGTTATAGGTACTTTCTTGCACCTAACTCAGTTTTATTAGACGAGCCAGTGGCGGAGATATTGAATTGGCACAAAGGTTTTACCCCTCAACTCAGGCCCGGATCTAGGGGGGGCAAGCGGGTCGCTTGCCCTGGGCGCCAAAAAAAACCAGGGGTTAATTTTTTTTTCATTTTTCCTTTTCTCGGTAAAAAGTATTATTATTAAATATGACCCGACTCTGATGTGCCATCTTAACCACTCAAAAAAAGGACAAACATCCTATCGGTCCAAAACTATACAAAATTAAATTATGAATTTAATGGCCACTAAAGTTCGGAATAGCATTATTAATGAGATCAAGAGGAGCCCAACTATTTCACTATTATGTTCGAATGCACCCCAGATGTATCTCACACAGAAATGAACCCGGTTATACGATATTTAAGAGAACGGAGTCTGGATATAAGATAAAGGAAAGTTTTATTGACTTCTTAGAAGTTGACGGAAAAACTGCAGAATAATGTCATAGCGAATTCTAGATAAAATGCAATCTGATGATTTAGATTTCGAAAAATGTCGTGGGCAATCCTACAACAACGGATCTTATATGGCTGGCATATATAAAGGAGCCCAATCCAGAATTCTACAGATAAAAGAGTTGGCAGTATTAGTCCCATGCCTAGCACACTCTTTGAATCTTGTGGATGTCCATTCGGCTTCATCATGTTCAGAAGCAGTGAATTAATTTGGTGTTGTACAAAAACTGTATTCTTTTTTTGTTAGTTCAACCACACGATGGACAATTATGAAAAAGTGCACGAAAACAAATTTGACAGGAAGTAGCCAAACAAGATGGGCTAAATATCAAGCTGTTAATGCCTTGCTCAATAATTTACCGGGAGTTGTGAAGGCTGTGGAAGAAATCTAAGAATCCTCACTAGTCGCAGAATCCAAGTATGAAGCTGGTCATTTGCTTCATGCTGTGATGGATTTCAGATTCATCCTGAACCTAACAATTTGGGATAATATTCTGCGAGATATCAATAGGGTCAACGTGGAAATTCAGAAAGGGGTTATAATGATTTCACGTCCGATATCGTTGTGGCAAGGTCTTCTGAAGATCTAGCAAGCAATGAGAGAAAAACCTATTGAAAACTGGATCTCGGAAGCTACACATCTTTCAGAAGAATTGGATGTGGAGCCAGTTCTTAGAAATAAACGCTTTTCCAAGAAGAAAAAGCAGGTCGACGAAATATGCGAGGTTGAGTCAAGATCGCTAGATCTAGTTGGTTTATTCTCGAAGGAAATTAAGGTTGTTTTCGACAGATTATTGTCAGGAATCAGAAAAAGGTTAGAAAGCGCAGAGAGTCTGCATACGAAATTCGCATTCGTCAATGGCCATGCCCTTTCAAACATGCAAAAAGAGAATCTGCAGAAAAATGGGACCCTTTTAGAGCGAAAATATTGTAGTGACTTGAATGCAGTTGATTTTTGTTAGGAACTAGCGGCTTTCAAAGAGCTGGTTCCTGAAATTAGTGAAAGATCGACTTCATTAGACCTGCTAAAAATTCTTGACAGGCAAGATCTGCAAGAAGCTTTCCCTAATGTCGGTTTTGCTTTAAGAATATACTGCACATTACCTACCATATCTACAAGAGGTGAACGCAGTTTCAGGTTTCAGAAATAATAAAAAATTATTTGCGTTCCTCGATGAGTCAAAAACGTCTCTTTGGTTTCTAGATCTTACTGATCTTAGCTGTGGAAAAAACCGCTTCCGAAACAGATTTCGAGGAGCTGATAGATGCGTTCGCGGAAAGAAAATCACGCCGCATGAAGCTGTGAAGAAAAAAATCTAATTTCTTTCCTTCTGATATTTTCCTTATTATTAGTTTCTATTTTTATTATTCATTTGTTTTTTTTTTTTTGGAGGGGCGCCACCATCATGAATTTTTGCCCAGGTCAGAAAAAATTTTAGATCCGGGACTGCCTCAACTTTCCCACTACTGGACAAATATGCATTTGCACAGCAAATTCTGATGCGCCATTGCGTCAGGTACTCGTAATTCATTTCTTCAAAGTGAACCGTTTTCGAAGAGACTGGCATTTTATAATGAATAATGAAAAATTAAATTAAAGTAATGCGTGCATTCAAGCCAAGGGGCGTAATTTCAAGCAATTCTTGTTAACTATGTTCGCTAAAAATAGTTAAAAATCATTTTGCAATTCAAACTTAAAACCTAGTTGTCTAATTTTGTTGAAATTAACAAACATCTGCTTCTATTTGCATCCTTGTATATAGTATATTCAAAGAAACTAATGACAGGAATTTGGTCTAAATTGTCTTTATTAGTGTGAAATTTTCTACGAAATTTCGCCGACGTTTCGGAGTAATTCATTCCTTTATCAAGACTCAACTTTTTTGAAAATTATTTTGAAATTCAGTTTTGTAGAAAATTTCACACTAATGAAGACAATTAAGTCCAAATTCCTGTCATTATTTTCTTTGAATTAAGAAACATGTTAATCATTACTAATCATTTTTCCAAATAGAAGAAATATAATTCTTTAGCAAATTGTTTTTTATCATAAAATGACAGTTTTCTCGAAAACGGTTCATGCAGCGCAATGAAACAAATGTACCTTTTTCATGTGAAATACATTGGCGCATCAGAATTAGCTATGCAAATACAAATTTGTCTAGTGGGATAAAAGTAGGAAGGTAAAACCTTTGTGCAAATTCAATATCTCCGCCACTGGCACGGCTAATGAAACCGAGTAAAGTGCAGGAAAGTAGCTTTTATTAGTGACAATGTGTCTACGAAAACTCAATTCGGTAATTCAAACGGTTCCTGAGATATTAGCCAAAAACTGGAAAAATATAAATTTTTGACACCCTGTATCTCTGAAACGAAGACCCGGAAGAAAAAATGGAAGGAAAAAAAGTTTTTATTTTTTCACGAGAAATCTACAATCGTTGATATAATTATTCATGAACACGCTGTATAATATTAACTGGAAATTTTCTCGATTACTTATATTGAATTCATCTTGATCGTTTCATTTCACATTATCTGTAGGTAGTATTTCTCGGGGTATAGTCGTATGTTCGTAAGAAGGCTTTTTATTGTACATTCAAATTTCGGCTAGAGCTTCAAATTAACATATTTTTGTTGGTTTTTTACGACTTATTTGATGCCATTTGGTGCCCCGAATGTTATATTTGGTTTATTAGACCATCCACTACGAGGCCGTGGCTACCGCGCTACCTGGCCTCAATAAATCTTTATGGCGTGTGCTAAGAAAAAAAGCACAGTCAAGATTCCCAGACTCATATTTCCGGGTTCAGCGTGACTTTAAAAAGTCATCCATGCGCCTCCTCGGATGTCATAATGGTTTGAATGGAGAATTTGAAACAAATTGGGAATGATCTTTCCCTTGATATTGGTTTATAAGTTTGTGGCATGTGAATTAAAAAAAATTGTTCTTTTCCCATTCAAAAATACTATAGAATATACTATAGAAAAATTTCATTGCTCAAAATCTTAAATCTGATATGAAATTGAATAGCGAAGACCTTCCAGTTCATTGAAAGATTTATTCGAAGAATCGCTGGAAAACATAAACATATACGAACATAATTTGGGTACCATCTCATATAGTTATTGAGGGAAATGAAACTGCAGATCAATCCGCGAAACTGGCACGAACCTCTGATCTTCCCATCACAACCATACTCTGACTTAAAGGCATCAATAAAGTTGAAATCGAGGTTGAAATCTCTTGGAGACTGGCAAACCCAATGGAATAGCAGCAATAATAAACTTCGTGCAATCCAATCCGAAATAGATGCCCCGATAAACATTTATATAAAAAGGAGAGACAAAATAGTAATGAGGAGATTAAGAATTGGACACACCAGGCTGACACACAGCTACTTGATGTCATCGGAAGAACATCATATACTGAATACTGCCCAGAACATCGATTAGCTGTGGAACACTTCCTAAGTCGCTGTCAACATTATGATGACATCAGACATCGACTGGGCCTCGAAGAAAATTCAAAAGACATCCTCAGCTCACCAACACAAATTGAAGCAGCAATAGAATTCCTGAAAGAAAGCCAACTGCACAATCAAATATGATCAATACATGTATAGTATATTTCTCTTTCTGTTAATATCCATATTTTGCGAAAATTTTTGTCTTCATCTGTAATGTCAAAATAGAATATTGTACTGTGTCAATGGCCTAGTTGCCGAGACACGATAATTTAAATAAAAAAAAAATTCGATCAGCTATATTTACTTAACCCCTGGTCCAATTCTGCCCATTAAGGGTTCGAAATATTTTTTTATTAGCACCGTGGTCAAGACATATTATATCTAATCAAATAAATAAAAATATATAGAGAATATAAAGTGTACCGGGATTAAACTAATGTGAAAAATTAAATAAAATTTCACTATAATATTGTTGACATTGAAACAGTTATTTGCGCTACTTTCTTTCAACTTTTATGGACCAATTCAATATGGCGTACCCACTTTACCTAAAAAAGTCCCTATACCCCAAATTCTTCATATTCATCGGCTTTTTCACTTTCATGTTTTATTGTGCTCTCTTTTTACGAATTGCCACACGACTGACTGATGAATAGAGCTCACCCGAAAAAAAGGTCGTCCTATTTGCATAGTTGCCGCCTGTGACCTCAAAGCTGACTATAATAAAAACTAATTTTGTTAAAAAACATTGAAAGCACAAAAAAGTGCCGAAGCTGTAAAGTGAGACCTATAGGGAAATAGGTCGACCTAAATTTGGTGGAATTAGTTTACAATTGAAAGTAGGTAAACAAATGTACCTACCTCGGCGGGGTATTTTCTGTTTTTTAAGCCGTCAAAACTCACCATCGATGTATTTGTTACAGTTCTACAATTCAATGAAAATATCACCAATTGATAATGGTTCATTAACGCAATTTTGGTCGTTTATAATTAGGGTTGGCTTATTTTTGTAGTTTATTCTCAAGTTTCTAAAGACCCGCCAGATACCCAGACTAGTTTAGATTTCCTTTGATAATAACTGATTTTGTATGACAATTTGATTTTTCTTGTGATTCCAAGAGAATCGTTCAGATTTTTTCTCGAAATCGGTAGCAGATACGACAAAACTACAAAAGACCATATAGTTAAGTATAACAACAATGCTCTTTTTTACAATTTTTCAAACTAACATTGGCCCACAAAAAAAGTTCTGGAAGAGAACAGGCGAAATTGGCCGGTCACATGGTGTAAACTCCAAATTGTGATAATAAATGCTGAATTTCAGTATGATACAGAATATTATGTGAAATGCAGATACAATGAGAAGAAAAATTCAAACTTCAACACCTTGTATCTCGAAAACAAAATATTGCGGTACCATTGTTTATGGGACTTTTTTTCTCTACATTATGCAAAGAGTTTTCCTCCTTCGTTTGTACCTCTAATTTATGAACACCCTGTATTATTATTTTTTTATAAATGAACAATATCGTTTTTTTCGCTCCAAGGCAGTGAGAATATTCTGAACTAGATAGTAAAGCTGTATCGTCCAATGATACAAAGCTCTTCTGAATCCTAAAATAGTTTTCCCAAATTCAAAATTCATTTTTAATCACTCATATTCTGATGTATAAAATCATTTAATCCAGAAAATATCTTTATATGTACCTACCCAAACGAAAAAATCTACAACAACTAATACAGAATAAACATTCGAAACATATTATGAAAGGCAAAACCAAGGATTAACACAAAATTCGCGACCTCTTTATTGAATTCCAATTGACCTTCTAATGAGGAAGTGATTTTGCTATTACATTCATCAAAAATTCTTTCAACTAGGTGTTCTCTACTTTTGTTTTCGGATGTCCCCACACAAAATAATCTAAATGGTTCAAATCAGGCGATCTCAACGAACTTGATTTAACCTGAGATTTAAGTTTCATGGCAAATTTTATAAAAACTATTTTTCATAGATTCCGAAGAGCTTTGTTTCATGGACGATACAGCTTTACTATCTAGCTCAGAATATTCTCACCGCCTTGGAGCGAAATAAAGATATTGTACCAAAAAAAAATAAAACATTCCAATAATGTGAACTTATCTCAAACTTATTCCAAAATTCTGATATATGTATGATAATAGTATGATACATAGTTACTAACGAAGGACTTTCCGATCGTATTTTTTTTTCGCAAAAAATTGAGAAGTGGATGCCCGTGAAGTTAGCACCCAGCGGAATGCGGCGTTTTTCCATGAGTATCCTTGAGGTACAAACGAAAATTTTGAGGTTACAAATAGTTACTAACGAATGCAAACAAAATTTTCTTCATTTTCGAAAATGCGGGTGCTGACTTCGCATTTAAGATGTGTCTTTTTTTCAGTAAGGGTTAGGAGGTTACAAACGGAAATTTTTATGTTACAAATAGTTACTAACGAGTTACTAACGAATGAAATAGAAAATTTTTAAATTTTCGAAAATGTGGGTGCTAACTTCGCATTTAAGGGGTGTCATTTTTTCAGTAAGGGTTAGGTTACAAACGAAAATTTTTATGTTACAAATACTTACTAACGAAGGACTTTCCGTTCGTATTTTTTTTTTCGCAAAAAATTGAGAAGTGGATGCCCGTGAAGTTATCACCTAGCGGAATGCGGCGTTTTTCTATGAGTTCCCTTGAGGTAAAAACGAATGCAAAAAAAATTTTCTTCATTTTCGAAAATGTGGGTGCTAACTTCACGGACACTTAGATTCTCGCCTAAGTTTTTGTAAAAAACATTTTTTGGTTTATAAATTCATATTTCGATTCGTGTCATGCATGCTGTTTACATATATACAACTATGGTGAAAGTAAAAATTTCTTGAAAAGTATGTGTTGAGATATTGAAAAAAAAGTTTCACATCTGGAAACAGGTATACCTACATGATCGTAGTTTCAACTGAAACACCGACAAACTCAAAAGCGTCTAAACTATCATGTAAGCGCGCTTCTTTGGCGTAATCGAAATAGTAGCAGTTAATGATCATACATCTTCTTCGAAACTCGGCAAGAAACATATAATGACACAACTAACGAGTGTTTCCGTTCGATAAGAATATGACCTCCACCTAAATCCAAATTACGTAAATTGTTTTGTAATTCATCGCAAAAATGAATATACCTATTCGGTGAATCTATCACATACATTCTGGATGTCCTCAATGTTTAGTTAGCGCAATAATAAACCTTTAGACGTTGCAGTAAAGACATGTAGTCAAGAATGTTTATATACCTATACCTATAATATTTTATGCCTACAAGGGGATAAAAACGTTTATATCAATATTGAAACAATAAAACAAGTTTTGAAGTGTGATTTGATTCTCTAACATGGATTAAATAGAAATACTAAATTTCTTTCGGAATCAGATTTGGTCGCCTAACTGATCGTTGAAATCTCCAAGTAGAAATTATTTCAGTCCATATAATTTGATTTTGTCATATATCTATTTCTTCACGTGTCGCCTCTAATTTTTGAATCAGTGTTCATGGTTAATTGACAATATGATGCTATAACAAATGATTATCACAAAATGAGACCTATCAATAACATGTCTTCTTGGAACAACATTATCTTTGTTTTACCATCACAGCCTTATATTTATTGAGTTTTTAAAGCGCAAATTTAAGGGAATAACAATATAAATTTCTTCGGAAAACTTCAGAAAGTATGTCTATTTGTACCTAATTGCATTAGTTCATTTTATTCATTTTTGTTCCATGTAAGATTTTGATTTGAAGCTTCGTTTACGACATATCTCTACTTGTACGTAGGTATCTAGAAAAAATGAGCCCTTAACTTTTGCTTACATTGATTATCGATTGGATATTTGTATAGTAATTTTGGATGTTTATTATAGTGATTTGGTATTCACTGTGTATGTACCTACTTGTTTTTTAGGATAATGTATTTTATGGGCTATTTGTCGAATGTGCCTTAAAAACTGTCAAATGCGTCTAATTATTACAAAAGACTCAATAAAATCATAGGGAAAACTGATGGCATAAGAGAATGTTCGATTCTTGAAATTTTTTAATATCTCAAGTGATAATAATATAAAATCATCGCGTAGAATTGGATTCCGTAGAATTGGTTCCGGATCAAAACTTAAGACGCTCTATAGTTGTCCTGTATCTATGGAAGGACACCTTCAATAAAGGTTTTTTTAATCTTAGGCTCAGTAACTACGGAGATAAGGGAGGGGACAGCCAACTCATTTTTTTAAATATCTTCTAAAATATTTCACAATCTGTCCTAAAAATCATATTGGGTCATCGTGGATATGTGTCTTTAATTTGGTTGCAAAACTGCATATTGGAAACAAATATCAATCATTTGTGTCCAGAAAATAAGGATGAAATTTACTGTGATAGAGAAAACAGACGGGTAGAAAAAATCGCAGGAGAATCTAAAAGGATCTTTTCTTCCGATGTACGTAACCCTACAAATGAAAGAAACATTAGACCCCTGATGACTCGTGATTATCACATCTTTTAGCTATGGTAATATGGTAGTCACAGGCAACTTTGGACTCTTTTATCTGATGATAATGATAATATACCATAAGCAATTGTTACGTTATCCTTTTTGGAAATATTTTCTTAAAATTCCATTGTTAGCTCTTGGTTTACCTAGCAAAAATGGTCAAACTGTAAACCCATCATAAATTATCTTAAGATGGTACTTATTTTTCACTTCATTCCAAGGAATTGTAAGTTGAATCTTTCATGTCCCATTGACTGTGGATTGTAATAGAAAAGAGTCCTTTACCGTGCTAAAAATGGCAGGTACCGATGCCTAGTAATAGTAGTAATACAAGAGATAATAAGCATTGATCACATTTTTCTTCTATAACTCAAGTCAGTTATTCTGGGAATCTACATATGGGTACAAGAGCTTCTCTTCGAAACATTTTTTCTTAAAATTTTTGGATTCATAAATGCTTATTTCATAATTGAAGATGGAATCGGAAGAAACATTTTTTCGTTTTCTAAACATAAGCAAGCTATACTTTCGAGGAATATTGTTGTTGAACCTCTCATGTTTTGAAAACGGGGTTATTTATCGGCAAATATTTTTCTACTGATTTCATCTAAACAACAAATGATTCAACACCCTGAATATCATTATTATTCCCACACGATATTTACAACAAAAATTTAAAGGACCACACACTTTTCTTATGGCAAATGGTGTCCCGTCAAATGTTCTAATATTTTGGTATAATGTAGTACTCGGCCTACTGATCAAAAGTGTTCATGGCCCCAACGCAATCCTATTACTAGTTTTAGAGGTAAAGGGGGTTGAAGTTGAGAATTACCACCGTTTACTACTCGCGTATCTCGAGACAGAATCGTATGAACTTTTTCTCAAGAAACATTTCATTCCGTCCCCAGGGACAAACCATATAGAGGAATATGACCGAAAATTGTTACGAATACAGTGTTATCCATAATTGAATGCATGCCCGATTTTGAAAGTATCAAATATGTCAATTCCAGAGCGAGAACGTTTGCAAAATGAACTATTTCACTAGATATGTTGTTGTTACATCGAAAAAACCTGAAATACCCAGAATTCATACTGGGTAATCCATTATTATTCACAATGAAGTGCTTTTTATCAGTAGTTTTCGATTCGATTTCAAGATTGGTTTTTCATTTGATTTCAATAGAGTTGCAACTTAATAATTTTCATATTACATAAAAAAAAATCTGGTCATAGGAAGTGGATAAAACTCCCAGCCATATTGATGTTTTTATATCAAGTACGGTGGTGAAAAAAAACTCCCACCTCAACGGAGTTGATCTTGAAATAGAGGGTGATGAAAAAAACAGGTGGATTTTGGGTATTTTCATGAGGTTCACATTTTATTTCATGACTGAATCACCCTGTATTCTTTGAAGTCCACGATGATATGTTCTGAAAAAATCAAACAAACACCATAGTTAACCCAGTAATACAGGATGGCCATTTAACTTTCATTGTGAATAGTTTTTATAATAATGGATCACCCAGTATGAATTCTGGGTACTTCAGGTTTTTTCGATGTAGCAACAACATATCTAGTGAGATAGTTCATTTTGCGAACGTTCTCGCTCTGGAATTAACATATTTGATACTTTCAAAATCGGGCATGCACTCAATTATGGATAACCGTGTATTCGAAACAATTTTCTGTCGAATTCCTCTATATGGTTGCACCCTGGGGATGGAATGAAATGTTTTTTGAGAAAAATTGAAGTTCTTTCGATTCTGTTTCGAGATACTCGCGTAGTAAAAGTGGGTAATTCACAAATTCAACGCCCTGTATCTCAAAAACTAGTCATAGGATTGAGTTGGGGCCATGGACACATTTGATCAGTAGGTCGAGTACTACATTATAACCAAATATTATAACATTTGACGCAACTCCATTTGTCAAAAGAAAAGTGCGGGGTCCTTTGTTAGAGTGAAATAAGATGTCTTTACCCAATAAAAATAAATTGTCATTGTACTTCGATTGATGATTTTTTTGTACAGGATGAGTAGATGAATTAATACATCGAGATTAGAATATCCCTGGTGAAATTTATGGATAAATCTATTCGTTAATCAATTCACAATATTATTCTTCATGAAACTCAATTCATTATCCATTAGAAGAAAAGATTTTAATTCAGATGAGGTAATCTATCATAACAACATTAAAAACAAGAAAATTATTATTGAATTCGAATATTTATTCTTTCTTATGGGTACTTATGTTTTTTCTCATTCATCAACAAAGCAAAAAACTAAAATTCATCTCTTCAAAACGAAATTAAGAGAATTTGAAAACTATAGAACTCGTTGAGGTAACATTTACAAATTAAAATGCTAATTTCTGAAAGAATTTCAAGAGATATTCATCAGAAATATGAGCAAAAAAATGTTCGCTTTTATAAAAATTACGTATTTTCTCTGGGAATTCCACTCTGAATGAAATAAATTAATTTTCATAAACTAAAAAAGTATTCATGGGAATGAATCAAAGCACATCATTTCAGATATTCCACAAAAATATAACGAATAATTTTATTCTTTCAGGAAATAATGGCCCAAGCGATCAGATAATGTACCAGCAACGGAGACAAATGAAGCGTATCCGCGAGTCAATCAAACGTCTAATACGCCGTTTCCACGAGGTCGTCTCATCAAATGCACGATGGCTCCGCACATACGATTCCGATCATCAATATTTCACCCCTCCATGACCCTCCCCCCCTATATGAGTACGATCTTCGGACAGGTAGAGAATCCCCTCTTAGGGTACGTATCTCTACGGAGGAGTTCCTTACTCATTCGATGCAAGTTCCTTAAAGGTACATCTTCACCTAGAGGCTGTTTGACATTTTCGTCGATTGCGAGTTGACATCAGCTGATACCTTTTAGTTGACGTTTGACCCCGAACTGATTCGGTGCTTTCGAGTGATAGAGTGCGATCTTGGATTATCCGATACAGTGATACAGTGTTTGACGTTCAATTTTTGGTGCTATAATAAGGATTTTTTGGATTTCCTGTCATCTTCCACAATATGTGAATGAGTGTTTATTGACCAGTGCGTTGATCAGTGAAGGACTGAATTTTCACAACTGTACCACCTGAATATCAAACAATTTCAAGGTAAGTGATTTTTGATAATGTTCCGGGAGATTCCAACATGCGACCAAGCGCGAAACTCGACGCGACGGATAAATTCGATTAAGATCATCTAGAATATGTGGTAAATTTGTGCGCTCAATTTATAATGGATTTATTCTGGAAAGAACCTCTTGTTAGGACAGAATAATTACGATTCATGTGATTCATATTGTTGTCTTCAGAAGAAAATCGAAAATAGACAGAAAATTTCGATTCTATCATGAGAATCTCTGTGTTTCACTTAGTTGCCTAAGACTTGTCATCCAGTACCTTCATTATTTCTTGATCCAGCTACATTGTTTACATCAGGCAATACTAATTATATTGTCCAACAAAAACACAACTTTCTGTACGTAATGGATTTGAATGGAATTGAAATCAGACTGTGGAAATTAACAAATGACGATCGATTTTCAATCAGAGATGAAAAAAACTAAAAGCTGGCAATTATGACTCGATTATCTTCATAAAAATTAGACGTTTCAGGCTACGAATTTGTTTTATCTGTGTCAGTAGTGTTTTGTCAATTTGATCTACGTCAAACGAAAAGTACCGGCATGTAAGGCGTTTAATTAGGTACCTACCTCCTTCAGTTCTGATTGATTGGAAGGCTCTTTTAGGATTCATCAGGCGATGGATTGTGCCTACTTATCTCGGTATACTTGTATTATTCAACATTTGTTACTTTTTTTTTGATTGAAAACTTACGCTAATCAATGAATCAATAACTTGTGGTTTACCCATTACTTATAAAGTTATAATATTCAGAAATATAAACAAATATCAAAGGCTGTTTATTTAAACGAAAGAATATACATGGTAAACAAACCCATTTCACATTACTCGGAATACTTCTTTACTCCGTCTACAAAAAACAATCGAGAGGAAATAATTTCTCAGAATATTTTCCATAGAATGTGGTCAATGATACCAATGGCTTGAAAGCAACACCACATGTGATTATTTAAATATTTTCAAAATGTGAATAATCATCTTTAATTCATCAAGGAATATCAGAAAACAGGACAATAATTCTGTTAATTATCTTTAATTGTCGTTTTATTCGTAATAATCAAAAGAACTGGACCTTCCCATATATACGTATTTTTGTGTATCTTTCTATCGATTTTAACATCATTGAAATTGACAATAAATTTCGTTAAATTTTTGTGTTCCCCGAAAACAAAATAGGGGCGAGTCAGAATAGAGGATTTTCCCGTTTTTCATAAAATTCTCTAATAATCTAGTGGCATTCTGTGAGATTTCTGAACGGGGCAAATAGACATTTTTGATCTTGATCATGAACATTACAAGAACAAGCGCGGAAACATAATTTTCAAATCCATTTCATATAAAATAAATCTGAATCCATATCGAAATGCGTTATGCCTAATATTCGTCAGAAAATAATGAGAACGTCAATGAATAATTTCTCTCTCTTTTTATCACACTAGAAATATAATAAAATAGTATTTGAGTAGAAAAAAAAACATCTTAACAATCCATTTCGTATAAAATAAATCTAAATCCCTATCAACATGAGTAATGCCTAATATTCGTAAGTCAGGAATAATTTCTCTCTATTTTTATCACACTTGAAATGTAATAAAATAGTATATGAGTAAAAAAAACATCTTAACATTCCAGTCTGATAACATCAAATTTGCGCGAACAGCTACATCATACAAAAAACTAGGTGGTTCCAACTCTGACCTGTCCAAGACAGTTTATTACCATTGCTGAACATCTCGCCCAAATCGGCTCTAAATCTGAGATTCTATGGTGCGGTGTGTCCGAACCAAATAAAATACTGCCAGGAGTGTAATTTCCAATTTGTAAATGTAATCTATCAGATAAATCTTTCGGAAACATATTTCGAACACGTCCTGAGCCATTTATCATTATGAGATCGATAAATAGGCTTAATTAGCTAGATTGAATATCTTCCGGCCACAGAAAGTTGGTGATAGGATAATACTTTATGGGAAGACTGGAAAGAGGTTTTATATTGATTTCCTCCATTGAAATATAAAAGTTTGTTTACTAGTAAAATTTAAATACACCAACTCTACTGAACTGAGATATAGACCAGACCGTTATAAATAGGGGTAAAATTACATATAACTCACGATTATAATTATAATAATTTCACGCGGTGTGCTAGGTAGTTTAATATTTGGATTTTGACGGATTTGTTGTGAATTTACAGAAATTTGCAAATTTTTCCATAGATTCACAAGAATTCGTATACATATTTTCAATCAATCATTTTTACTCGGTGATTTTTAACAGGTTTTTAGGTCCAAAAATAATTCACAAAACCATCTTTTTGGAAAAAAGGCTAACTAGTTTCGATTTTACTCTAAAATCTTCATCAGGGCTCTGAAATGGAATAACATACACTACAATAATCTAAGATGTTCGGAATTACAATTAAAAGATTAAAATCATATTTTTTTTAACACTTATTTTAAACACATACAAACAAACAAGTATATAAATGAGGAAATAGGTTCGGAATATAGTGTGTCGACTTACATTTTCACTTTGTGTGGTTTCGTTGTCAACAGTTCTGATGTCAAAAATTAATAATTTGGAGAGGACAACAACTGCTCGCATGGAGGACATTAAAAGATTGATGTCATCAATTAGATGATTCTGGAGTATGCGCGGATTATTATAACAACTTACACACCTGGGTTGGAAAACAAACTTCTATACATTCCCGATTTTTCAATTAAATAATAATATGCGGTATTCAAATTTTCTATGTCGTTTCTTTTATTAATGGAATTTTTTTCTTGTTTGATTGATATCATCTCATCTAATAACCGTCTTTTCAAATTCGTTTGCCTACCTAATATTCCCACCGAGCCAGGATCGATCATTTTTACTACAATCTGAATGTGATTTCACCATGATTCCTACTGGGCTGAAATATCTAATGATTATTACTTTAAATACTTTTTCTCTATTTCAGTATCGTAATGTGTTCATTACAGTACTAAAAACAGTGCTGTAATGAATTCATTACAGCATCGTTTTCAGTAACATTTTTCGTTTTGTGGTTGTCAGCAATGACTTCCGATCCTTTTAAATTTCAGCAGACGTCAATTTGGAAATGTAAGATAAAATATGAAAGGCACTAGGACCTATAATTTGAATTATTTCTTTGAATTTCACAAAATTTGACTGAAATAGAGAAAATATCGTCTAATACTCGTTGCAGAATGCAATTCCAATACTCATGCGTTAGAAAACTCGCTCCTTCGTCGCTCGTTTTCGAATTTCGCATTCGTATTGGAATAGGAGCTCATTCTGCAACTAGTTTTAGAATATACTATTACAGTATTCTTTCACAAAACTAATTGTATGCTTTTCCAACAGGTGAAAACCCACTTTTCTTGTTCATTCTGCAGTTTAATTTCTTCGATTTTTGGTATTCTGAGTTTTCAGTTCACATAGAGTCGATGTAGACATAAAAAGTTTTGAAATTGGAGGTAGAACTAGTAGAGCCCCTAGATCTTCCTATGAAGTAGTTATCCCTATGGGTAGATCTCTGCAAATCGGGTGATTTTATAGGCGAAATGATAAAGTTTGATCAATGTTCCTGGAGAAATGGAAAAATTATGGAAAATATGAATACCAAGCTATTTTGCATTGATCTTTCCTCTGTCAATCCCTATATTTACATCACGGCTAGGATATCTGTGAAAAATGTTTTATCGGGTTTAAAATTTTCTTTTTTACCAGATTTTTTAAAAAAACTTCTACATCGCTTAGAGAATCGAAATTCCACACACGTGTGAATCGATTATTCCCCTTTTCGGAAGTATAGAAATTTCCACATTGTATCGCAGCTTCGCTGCGATTTTAAGATTCTTCTGTCTGTACCCAATTTTTCGTTAGATTCCCTCGGATCGGTCCACAGAGTTACCATTTTAGTAAAGTATAGAACAACATGAATGAGAACATGAGTCAAAATACAATTTTTCTGTAGTTTAGTCTCCTCTAAGCTCAAATACTCATTCTCAGAAAACCATAATTACATATTCATTGATTGAACAATAATTCTGCATCGTGGTGTCATCCAAAGTTATCAATTTTCTAAAACCCAATTTATCCTTCGAAAATGTGAACTAACCACTCATCGTAGGTATTCACAGACTCTACTATTTGAGCCAATGTCTTTAAAACCAATATAAAGAGTCTTTCTCGAAAGAATTTCGATTTTGTTAGGTGAATTTGTATCTAAGTCTTTAAGGGTATGAGCGCTTCAGCAAAAATATGTTTTATATGGCCAACATCTTGTTAGTTTTGATAGAATGAATTGTTCCATTCCTAATTCCTGATTATATTGATTCAAATGTTGATATATCTTGCATTAATGACTTTCTCAATGAAACATTTCCCTATTTCAATTATTTCCACTAAAAATACGATATATCCACGCAAAACCCCTCTTTTGGCAACAGAAATGCGATAATCGTCTCGTGTATAATGGCTGTCATAAGTCAATCATCACTTTTTTCAAAAGAACAGAAAGACTGACAGTGGTCAATAAATTACGATCTTCCCAAGATGTTTATCTCTGTGACGTTATAATGCGGTTTGACCATTTCAGCGGGGTGCCCAAAATCCCAGTTAATGTAACAAGGGTTGCTTCACCACAACACAGAGGGAGGTACAAAAGGGCTAGTAATACTCCGTGAAATCCGTCACTACCGACTTTGAGTGCCTAAGGCTAATCCGTTCTGAATGGTTCCTCAACAGTCAAATTTTAGTTCAGAGGTGGAGTTTGGGGACGGGCCAGATTCTCTGCAAAAAGGGATGAGGTCCCAATGGACTTCTGAATTTTTTTTCGCAGAATTATTGGTTCTCAGCACTAAGAGGAAAGATAATTGAAATGATTTGAAATGTACCTGAACCGCAATCGTTATTTGTGTAACAAGTGCAAACAGTGTTACTGGTAGCAGGGTGCTTGTAGATAAGATGGAATGATATTTGCACATGTTTCACACAGCATTTCAACGATCAAAAATTATATTATTTCTCACCATCCGAAATCAATTTCAATATTTCATACTGACAACTGGATATTATTTACGGAAATTGTCACTGCCAAATGAAATCTATAAATAACGATGTGTTAATATTCATACCTACTTTTCTTAGTTCAAAATAGTTTTTTTTAAATATCAAACAACAACGTTTCTAAAAATGTTTTCATACTCGCACTACAGCAAAAAATGTGAACTTCGAATCATAAGTATACTCCATTCACAATTATAAAATCACAACTCTGGCCTTGGCAATTTGACACATTCCACTCTGTATCGAAGTTATGACGTTTTTCAAAATATTTTTATGTTCCAAGTCAACACTACGTTGCCCTTTCTACATTCTAAGCGTATTTCTCAGAATGTGAATTTATTCGGAAAATTAATGAATTGGAAAAGAAGTGATGGACGAAAATAATTAACGTTTAAATGAATTGATAGAAAGGATTCCTTTTCTAGTTATTTGCATGAAAAGTACAAGAGATCACTGTTGAAATATATTATTTTTCGCCATGGAAGAAAATTGCATTGCTTTCACATAATTTTCATATGCATGCTTGTGAAGATTTAATGTTTATTATCCTCTTGAACTGAAAGTTCAAGACTTAACGACATCAATTGTTGATTCTAATCAAGAATTCATTAAAAAAAATCAACCCAAAGATATAAGATGAATTGATGGGTAATTACAAGAATCAAGAATAATGTCAATTTTATTTTGTTGATAACTTTCTTAAAATCAATGTTGGGATATAAAACTCGGCTGCGTTTGTTCAAACAACATCTAAAGAATACAAATTTCACCATCTCTACCTTTGAAAGGCGTTTCTCATAGGAGAATTAGGTCTAAGTTCCACCTCATTAGTGAGGTACCTAACTTTTGCAAATCTGCTCAGATATCGCAAAAATTCTTGGAAAACCTGAAAAATATCATCCTAATCGACCTCTCGAGGCTCCATCCGATCCATCTACTGCGATATCTATCCAAATAACAGCTTTTTCAACGAAATTCCCGTGTACCCCTTCAACCTCGAAATGTAAACTTTCGGCCTGGTCTTGAAAATCGTCCTCACGCTCCAAACTGGTACTAAAAACAATAAATATACGTCAATCTTGAATATTCGACGAAAAACTCACCTGCAAATATCGATTAAATACCAAAAATCTGCGAACAATTTGTAAACCTAACAAAATGTGGAATATCTTTGATACTTTCACTTTGATGTAAACAAAGAAACTGGCAACGTCGTTTTGTCATTAACGATATTTTCTGTGCGCGTACTGACCTTTATCATATGTTCTGTGCTTTTCATCAGGGGCACCAACTCCTGAAAACGAAACCATGACCTCCTATGTGATTAAATAAAAGTGAGTATATGCTGTTTACTTTTCGCACTGATGAAAAAAACTAATTTTTTTCGAACTATTTTCATGGAATGGCTGATCCAAATTACACGAAACAAAGCAGTTGGAATTGGGTCTTTTGGGGGAAGGTTTTTAACCTCTTTTTTTTTTCCTTCAATTTGTTCTGTCCCTTTTCCCATTGTGGAAAACATTTGATGCGTTATACCATACGTCCTTTCGAAAAGTTTCAACGAACTTTCAATCACAAAATTTCTCTTCAGATCATTTTGATGTTGAAGCTTTATTCTTCGGAATAGCTGATTCAAATTCCAGGAAATATCTGGAAAAGCAAGTTTTCAGAGAAGGTCCTTAACCACAATCTTGTTCCTCACTTCATTGCATTCAGCCGACATCTTGAAAATTGAGGAAAACCGATACAATACTACTTTTGAAAATATCAGGAAGACAAAATTTCTAACTTCGGTATTTACGGAACCCCTGTTCAAATTTTGCCTTCGATCGGACTCAACCTAGGCATTCGAGATCTGAACCTACTTGGAAAATATCAAGTATCTAAGTTCATCGGTTCGAGAGTTATCGTCTTTACGGCTGGACGGGCGGACAAAATTGAATTTGACTACGGATACGTGATCAGTCGAACCAAGTCAATCCGAAAAAAAAAGACACATATTTTCCTGTGGATGAAGCTACAACAATTTCATCATTAGGTACTGAGAAAATTGAAATTTCTGAACTATCATATCATTTTAACTCATTCACTGAATTTCTTGAATAAATGGTATCTAATTTTTGGTTCACCTCAAACAAATAAAAAAACTTCCTCTTCTTGGAAGTTTTGTACGTGCTAAATTCGATACTTTTAATATCACTATCATCAATCTATTTATTTCGAAATAATCTTGAGTAACTTGAGACTTTTCATTCCTTCTAAACGGCCAAAATTTTATTTTGTATCGAAGGTAAAACGTTTAACAGTTGGCCAAACATATTCCTCTATAGAACCCAAATATTGATTGGAATTATATCGAATTCAAATGGAAAAGTTGTTCTTAATATTCGCCTAAGCCAAAAGAAATTAATTAAGTTAAAAAGATTATTGCATAGAGAAATCTATGTTTATCACGCTATTGAGCGCCTTAACGAGAGCCTCCATCATCACCAAAACTGCGTCGGATCCATCTAGAAGAGAACATTATCGATTTTAAAAGGCACAATTTCTTACTTTCTACAACTTGGGCAACACATGCGTGGGCGTCAATAAACCGGTGACTTACGAATATTCCCACGTCTAATGATCCGTTGAATAATAACAATCTCCGGATAATTCGGCACCTCTATTGAATATTCAGGGTAATCATGATTTGTTACTGCCATATACTTAGGCCGGTTCAGCCTTACCTCTATAATTTTTCGGAGATAGTACCTACATACCAACAGCGATTTTTAATTTCGTGAAATATTTTATTGGGGATATTAAATTTAATTGATGAACCATGTAATTTCCATTCCGAATCGTTCAATGGAAGTTAGCTTCGCTTATCAGCGATCAATCACTAAATAGTCTTCAGATATCCTGGAAATTTCACAATATGATCGCGCAGAAGGACCTTGATTAGTCAACAGACAATAAACAAAACAATTTTAACATTTAGGCTGTTCTACAAGGTGATTTTCGAGTTGGTGTACTCCGCATGTATAATTTGCAATTTTTAAATTATATCGATGAAGAGGATAAGGATAATGAAGAGGAGATCCAATAATGATTTCATTACGATTTATCATTAATATTTTCCATAGAGGACAGCTGTCGATGTTGTCAATGTTAGCCAAATGACATTCAAAAACGAAAGAGTCCCTCTTCCATTTTTCTTATATCAAATTGCTTCAATTTTTCAAGGGTTTTCCAGCATCCAAGTCTCAGTATTTCACTTGTTCCGAACAACGTACTCTCGCCAACGTAAGATCCAACCATTTTTGGCGCAATTTCAGGAAACGTACTATGTCGAATATTAATTTTTGTCTCTCATGACTGAAAACAAGTATCTCCAACTGTTAATTTGAGGTCAAAATTGTATGAATCGATTCGTGAGAAAGAGACATTCCATTTGTAATTCCAAACATGAAATATATTTTTTGGTCGATATCTTTGAGGATCGCAAAACACAAAATAGACAGCTGTAAACAAACTGAATGAAAGGTGACGCTCAAACTCCACACGAGAATGGAGAATAGTGACGAAAAGAATTTCGCCAATTGCTATGATCAATTCTCGGTACATTCTCGAGTATATGTACACCAATTTTGATTATTGCAAATTTGCGTATTCAAAACAAAGAAAGGTGAAATGACTCAAGTACTATTCCATCCATCGCATATGACACCGATTGAATAGATGGATTAATTGATAGCAAGTCATCTAATAAAGATTTATAATTAGAGTTTTTTCTTCGCGTAATGGGTTCCTGCATTGAACGACGAATAACGAGCAATGAAAACGAATAAATACTTTTATGTGATTCATATTGAATGGTGCCCGAACTTACATGTTTCATCAATTAATTTTAATTGCTCGAACTTGATACTAGTGTATCGTGATTCAAACCTGATAGCAGTTATAAACTATAAAATTTAACTTTGATTCATTGCGTTAGCTTACGTGGATTTTTATTAGGTTTTGATGAATGGCGATTTTATTCGTTTTCGAAAAGGTATCGTGCTGTTTTTCCTGAAATATACATTCATTGAATTCGTTTCTAATGAAGTAATTGGCCAATTATTTATTGTATGGCGTGAATTTTCAGACACCCACGCTGGGAATGATAAACTTCACCTTGTGCGTTATGCCAAAAGTATACGTTTAATTTAATAATATAACACTTTATCAATTTTCACGAAGATTTCAAGACATTATTACAGCGGCGACTCGTGATCATTTGGACTGAGGAGGCTCGTATTATAAAGTCAACTATTTTTGGTCAGTTATATTTTTCATATTGATGAAAGTGTTATGCTTCAAGATACATCATTGTGTATCATTTTCAAACGCATATCTCATTGCTTAGCAAGAATCAACAAAATCAATAAACAGGACCAATAGAATGGTATTTCACGTATTGGTTCACATAACTTTTAACATTTATTCAATCAATCAACAACCTTTTTTTGACGATTTTAGGTCAGCTTCAAAGAAATATAATTCGGACGGGGTCTCGCTAAAGTTTGGACCACGCATAACTTGTTTCCGGTATATAAATCATAGATCAGAGCCCAATGTATTCAAATATTATATCGTCACATAAGTCATTTGATTTCCTCTAACAAATAAATCAAAACACGCCAGAATAAACTGCAAAGGCATATTTTGAATCATGGGCGTAGCCAGCCAGGGGCAGGGGGGGCCGCCCCCCCCCTGTAAGAAAAAATAAATTGAATTTGCCTATTCTTTTTATACTAAAATTTTACATTTTGAAGGACCAAGGAGGATGACCATGGTTTGCCCCCTCCTATTATAAATTTTGCCCCCCCCTGTTATAAATCCTGGCTACGCCCTTGTTTTGAATTGAATCAAATGTCCCCACCTGGATGTATGCAACCCAAACATCAAGGGATGATAGAATCCGATCGCTGGTTAATTGCATGGTTAATTGATTGACTCTCTTATTTCTGCGTACATACGAGTATGTCTCCTAGCATGTCGCCTGTGATGGTATTCGAAATCTGAAAATTGGGATTATGATATTGTTTGAAATTCTCTATTGAGCTAAATATTTTTGGAGCCCGAGCACTTACGGTAATACAAGGAGTGAAAATAAATTTGTTAAAAAATTTTTGCGTTTCTGATATGATTGAGTATTCAATGCTGAATACATTTTTGTATTCAGTCGAATAGTTCTGAAAATATCGAAAAAAAACTGAAAAAAGTCAAATATTCATCGTCCGTATTATGTTCATAACGTCAAAGTAGAAGAATGTGGAAAGGGGAAAGGTCATGCATTTTTTGAATTTCATAAATTTCATCACAGGCTGTTTCAAATTTTGTGTCGAAAGCTCTGATCGAAAATAGGCCATAACTTTTGTAATCTAAATTAGAACTCTATTTTTTAGCATGCTCTTACTACTAAATTCATCAATTTCTGAGTTATTTGGGATTTTCTGGATTTGAGTCGTTCGAGTCAAATTCATCTAATCTGTTGCATGGTAATATTCTGTGACCATAGAATATAAATGATCCCATAAATAATTCACAAGTGACAGGTCTAATTATTAGTTGTTACTATGGTTTTAAAAGAATATTCATCGAATCTGTTTAGATTCAATGAATTTTGCTCTACGTACAAACAATCCAGAAAATCTCAAATAACTCAGTAATTACTGAATTTATGAGCAAGATCATCTGAGAGTGCTATCATTATTTTTCATCGCAGAATCCAACGCAATCATAAAAAAATATAGTTTTAATTTGAAAAACAGAAGTGATAGCCAATTTTCGATCACAGTTTTCGACACAGAATTTGAAACACTCTGTGATGATATTTATGAAATTCAACTTCTACTTTGACGTTATGAGAACGGTTTACGCTCAGGATGTTGAAAACTATTAACATAATACTGACTATGAATATTTGACTTTTTTCCGGTTTTTTTTTCGATAATTCGAAAAATATTTGAATGAATACAATGGTTTTAGCTGAAATATATTCAACATTGAATACTCTATTATATAAGAAACGAAATCATTGAAAAAAAATTGCAAGAAATTTAAGAATTTTAGCGGAGGCTTATTCACTCAATTTTTCTATCCCAAGGCACAATAGATGATCAGGTCGCAGTGTGTCAAATACTCCCATTTCCAATCTTAATCTTAACCTATAAAAATATGGATAAAAGTCCGTAATGTTTCGATTAGTAATGCTTATATCGGTAATTCGAAAATCTCCAATTTGGCACTCGTAGAAACAATAGTGCATACTAATGATTCCCCAGCGTGTCCTGCGAAGGATCATTGCTAGATATCGCTTATCAAAAATAACATGAAAGAAGTCATAACATAATTCAGCGCAACCATTGCGATGAACCTCAACGGGGTACATCATTATGCGAGTACACTCCGCTCCGCTAAACGAGTTTTTAGGTAATTAAAATATACGTTCCCAAGAGGAAGATATTGTACATAATTAAATGTCTAAATTTATCCAATAGATGTGAAGGTAGGAATTGACATTTAGAAATGCCAGCCACACTAACGACACGAAATATGATCACGATTGAATGGGTTTTTAAACTAATCCACAATAATTATTCTAGTTCTGGTCTGATGATACGGCGGCACAGAATAACATTTAAATCAGCCAACGCTTCGTTCGTACCTTATTGACAGGGATACTCGCCTAGGTATGGATGTTAGATCAGTTGCGAAATTACATGTTGATTTTCGCCGCAGGTGATCGATTTTTATCATATCTCTTTATGATGGGATAAGTATACTCAATTTATTTCTATCTGCGCAAAATGCTGCAGGAAGTGTGGAATCGAGCCCCGACACTATTTTCGCATCTCTAGAAGTTTTCTTAATGTCATGGCGCCGTCATTTTAGGGCTTCGTATCGGCCTGTGTACAGAGTGTAACAGTTAAATTTTATTAGAATAAATTCGATAACGAATAAATGAATAAATGAGGGCAGGGCGTGTTAGGGAAAACGCTCGGACATGTCGATTTGTAATTTTAAATGCGCATATTTTTCAAGAAAATAATATAATATAGGGTGTTTCATGTGACCGTGGCCAATACCAACTTTCTTATTTCAAATGCAACCCCCTGTATATTATTTATTTTTTGGATTTTTCAGAGAATTCTAGACACAATTCATGCACACAATGTCCTTTACCTATCTTTAACTATTTCGGAAGTATTAAGTGTTTTCAGAATTATTACAAAAATCAACTTTTTGAATAAAAATTATTTTATTTGACAAATTCGGTACATTACACTAAAAACCTAATAAGTAATACTGATTATTTCTTAATTATTAATAATTAACGTTACTCAACATTTCAGGCGTGACTGATCTAATCGCAAGCGTGATTCGGTTTTTTATGTCATCTAAGTTTAAGGGTTTCGTTTCGTATACAATACCTTTGACATAACCCCACAAAAAGAAGTCTAATGGTGTCAGATCAGGAGATCGTGCTGGCCATTCTATCTATCCGCGCCTCCCTATCCACCGATTTGGAAAAATTCGGTTCAAGTACTGCCGGATATTGATTTGGTAATGGGGCGGTGCTCCATCTTGCTGAAACCATATTATATTGGCAGGAACTTGAGGATTTGCTGGATCAGGATATAAGTTTATCAAAGTTGGTACGACATTATTTTGGAGTAGTTCTAAATATTTTTCTCCATTCAAGTTGCCGTCAATGAAAAAGGGACCTACGATATGATTTCCAACAATTCCTGCCCAAACATTAACATTTTCAGGATATTGCGTATGTTCTTCTCTCGTCCAGTGAGGATTCTCATCAGACCAATAGCGACAATTTTGACGATTAACATGACCGTGTAGTGTAAATGTACTCTCATCAGAAAACAAAACATTTTCTGATTGGATTACATTGTTATCTAACATTGCCATCATTTGCTTACAAAAAAGCGTTCTCCTATCGAAATCGTCTTCTATGAGCTCCTGAGTTGCCATCATTCTATAGGGATGCATCTTACTTTCCTATCCGAAATATTGACGTGAGGCTGACGGGGCTTTCTTGAAACTCAAGCATAATATCTAATTTCGTATCATCACTTACTGCATTGGCAGCAATTTTTTTTATTTGTCTTACATGACCAAGCTCTCGAAACTGCTTTTCTATTTTGCTAATTGTTCCTTGGGATATAGCCGGCAAATTTGAAAATTTTTCGTGAAATAAGCGAAAAACTTCCATTTGTGTCCGTGTGTAATCTGCATAACCAATCATTTGAAGAATGGTTATTTTGTGCATTTCTGTTAAATGAACCATTTTTCTAATATTATTACGTACAGTTATCGAAATTCAAAAGACAATAGCACTTACACTGATCACTTATTGTCATGCAAACAGACAAAGTGTTACTAAGGCTATAAGAATGAACAAATCTATTTTTGTTTTTTTAATTTCTTCTCAGTAATGGTTTTTGCTTAGTTTCTTCATATCAAGAGATAAATGGGAAATAAGTATTGAGTGTAATGTATCGAATTTGTGAAATAAAATAATTCTCATTTGAAATGTTAATTTTTGAAAAAATCTGAAAACACTTACCTAATATTTCCGAAAAAATTGAGGATAGGTATAGGACATTGTACATGAATTATGTCTGGAATTTTCTGAAGAATCCAAAAAATAAATAATAAACAGGGGGTTGCATTTGAAATAAGAAAGTTGGTATTGGCCACGGTCGCATGGAACACCCTACATAATTTCATTTTCTTGAAAAATATGCGCATTTAAAATTACAAATCGACGTGTCCGAGCGTTTTTCCTAACACCCCCTCATTTATTCGTATCGAATTTATTCCATTTGGCTGTTACACTCTGTATGTAACTTGGGGAATAAATAGAAATTTATAGAGCACATGAGTATGTGAGGTATCTAATGATAGGTTTTCAAAATTATCAACATTGCCAGCATTTTTTCACGTATAATAGCAGAATCATATGGTACAAATGAGAGAAAACCGAAACTGTACTAAGCAAAATCCCCAATAAAATTGACTATCGATAAAGACAAGGCAATGCTACGTCGATTCATTAAAATAGTACCATAGATCGGTCAATGAGGGACAAATTCAACAAATGAAAATCGTATTTACTTGATGGATAGGCGAAAACCGATATAAGTATCTGAAATCCAATTCTCAATGGTGAAAAAGGCCTATCATTGTCTACATATTATTTTACAGAGTGACCCGAACAACTCTGGGAATTGTAAATGTATGTCCAATTCTGTAGAAGTAAAGGGTCAACTTCCGAGTTCTCCATAAGATTCGGCATTCCGCTGTGATTAGCCACACGCTCAGCGCTAAATTGAAGATATTTAACGCATCAACACGTCAATTAGCAATTCTCACAAGTCGAGAGCGCGTTTCTTCGAATCGAAATTGTAAATGGGTCGAACCATATCGACTAATCGAAAGAGATGGAATTGAATGTAAGATAAACACCTAAAAAGGACCTTTACTCATAGATTAGGCCATTATAGATTTGTGTACATCGGATAGTCAATGAAAATAATATGTTATAATGTTCATACCGTCTTTGTCGGTATGCACCATACGTTCTCATAATATTTATCTATTAAACCTAACTGTATCCCATAGAGGCACGAAAGTGGACGCCTCGTATGAAGTTAGACGTTAATTCCAAAAATCTGGTTACGGTCTTGCGAATAAGCCCTTTAATTAGGAAAGTCAAGCCGCCTCATCGTCTAGGTAGATCACGACGTTACCACCTACCTTATAATGGGAAGATTAAAACGCAAAGATGTTGAGATCGCGGGCTTTCTCAAACGAAGAGGTGTTGAATTGAGGCTTCACTCCGTGGAGGAGGAACCGTTTAGTGGTCTGTTGCGAGTCCGATACAACCCATCAATCATAGCACACCTGATATTCTGATCTAGATCTCTTTGTAGTCGCCGCTTATCCGTTCCTCGCTTTCGACTATCGAAAAGTTCCCCGAGTATTCGGAATTCTCGAGGAATCTCGGCTACGCGGATTATTTGATGACATTCTCCGAGCATTTTTCAGTCGGTTTACAGGAAGAAATACATAGCTGTCAGCTCCGAGTGCGCTTTGATTTATTCACTTCGTATTCGTCGACTTTTTCGATAGTATATTGTCGGTTTTTGTCAACTGACCTTCTGCTGGTTCGATGGGTCTTAGGTTTCCTCATGAAGATGCTTTTTTCGTAAAATATAATAAGAATTGATCGAGATAAAACAATTTTTTGTTCCTCTTGAAATTCATTCTGTTTTGAATATCACATCATTCTAAGGTCCAACCTTATGGGTCAGGAACTGAAATCAATTAACTGAGTTTTGCCCTATAAATCAGGTGTAATTTCATCAACGCAGCAGGCAGCGCTTGGTGTTAAATTTCACGTCTTCAGTTTCCTTTTTATTTGCATTTAGTTTTTCCGGTGTTTTGGCATTCGCTTAAGTGGAAAAACGAGATGAAGCGTACCTGTTCAATCACCAGAGTACCTAGAACTAAAAAAAAATGTAGCAGTCTAAAAAAATTGACAGCAGCAGTCAAGGAAATGGTTTATGAACTCCTTTGTTACAGAAATAGTGGAATTTTTTCCCCAGAATTTCATATGAATCTGTTTGCGTAATCTGTGAAAAATTGTATTTTTAGCATGAATACGTCATTGGCCAAATGAATGCAAAATTTCATCTCGAACGAATGCGTATTTTTGAAGTTATCAGAAAATCAGAATTATTACGGAATACCTTGTCGAATTTTGTCCAGCGGCATTCGAGATCCAAACCTGAGAAATCATCTTCTTTACGGACATAATTGAATTTGACCGCAGAATTGTCATCGATGAGTCGGACCTTATCGTTAGACCTTTCACGGCTCGAAATTAGAAAACGCAAAAATCGTAACAAAATATAATAAAAAGATATTTGCATGCATACAACTTTGGTTGGATCCTAATTTCAACTGAGAATTCAATTTTTCCCTTCGAACTATTTCAAATTGACATTTGTAAAATTGTAAAATTTTATCGAATAAAACTAGGAATATCTCGAGAAGAATGATGTTATTTATGCAAAATACTAAGTTAAACTTTTATTTTCCTTGAAGAATAATGGTTTCCATTAAGCGAATAAAATGTCAGTATGATTGTATCTCAAAAAAAAATGAATAATATTAAAAAGTTTCGATTGGAGAATATGTAGGTACCAAGAATTGAATCTTCTTTTCAGCAAAATTTGATGTATTCTAAATATCACATCCGCAGATTTGGAAAAAAGTTTTTTCCATACTCTGCATCGTTTAAACGAATCTCAGTTTTGAAAAATGATATAGGAAAAAAGTTTTTATGGATCATAATAAATTTTTCGAGAAGACTCAACAGACATATTCGTCCCAATCTAAGTGGAATTATAGTGCTGCACAAAAAACACTCCAACCTAATATATTCATAATTATGATTTTTTTGGAAACGCAGAAGGAAGTCAATTTTTATTTAGAGAGGACATCTTTAGGTTACAAATTCGTAGAAAATTGATCATCCTCACTCTCAAAAATCTTGAAACCCATACTTTTGAAAATATTCAGCTAGTTTGTTTTTTATTGAGCACATTGTAAAGATATACCTACAAGGCAGCTATTTACTCTGTTTATAATGATTCAAATGGCTATTCTTCAAATAGTTCTTCGGAATTCTTTTTTTATTGAAGAAAAATTATATGATAGCTATTTGATAACCATATAATTGAGTTGAAAACTATAAAATCAACAGGCTGAAAACATTTCAGAGTCTCAACATCAAACTGAATTTCGAAAACTAATGTATCAAATGAGTCATTATTTGATCATTGATATATGTGAAAAAAACAACACTATCCATTCTATTCCAAACAAGAAAACTGGCAATTCACTTGTAAAAATCCGAATGACCATAATAATGATTTTAACAGGAATTCAGCAAAAATCCCAGAATTCACCAACAAAAACAAGTCTATACCTTGACTACTTTTGAATTTGCAATTCCAAAATCACAAGTGTGACATCTCACGCCAACAACAAATCAAGGATGTTATCTGGAATACTTTAAAGAGATTTTAATTGATTTTAAAACAAAATTCTTTCGATATGAATCCATCACTCGCTCTGTGAGAACACAAAGCGATAAAACCCATAACAGAACAGAAGTAGTTCGGTCTCACACTTCGTCAAGCAAATAATAAGAAATCCTCCTATTCAATATAATGAATACCGCCAAATTACCTCTTTGAATCTCACTTCTTGTTAACTGAAAGTAGGTACAGTGAAAAAATTGCGAATCATCTTATCCGCATCTGCCCTCAATTATTCATCGATTAAACAAATATTTCGTGAAGGTTTGAGAGACATCGTTACTTAATCTTGACTAATCACATCTATCACAGTTTCGTAGGTTTACAGTAAAGGTGCAAGTCATCTCTAAATATGAGGAAAGAATGGCGCTTTTTGCCCCCAGTTAATCCGGTTGTGATAGATCGTTTCATTGGAAATTGGGAACATTGTGATTTCCCTTACTGAAGCTGACGTTCTTTTTTCATTCTGAAAGATGGAAGACCACGTAGTTCGTTTTTCACTGGCAGAAACTCTGATCTTTGGAACTAACAAAATCGCAAATGTTATCGCCGCAATCTGAATTGTTATTTTTTGAGCGATACGCTAAAATAATGGACATCTGTGTTGAAAGAGTGTGACATTTAACGGAAGTATTTTCTAATCAGTCCTCTTCAAAATAAACCAATTAATTCTTCTAGAATTTGATCACTCTTTGATCTCGAAATTTGCATCAGACATTTCGGAATGAACTCGCGGGTCAACAGTTAATTACTTTCTATTCTGGGTTATTGACATAAGGTCCACTAGTGGGAATTTATCATTTAGGCAACTGACCCCTTCGAACAAAATTCTTTAGTTCCAACTCGACCCATCTTATTTCTAATCTATGTTAATGCGTTTTATAATTCAACTCGTCCAGCGATAAATTAAACGAATGACAGTTTCTATACATTTGGAAAATTAACATTATCTTACAAATTGCCTTATTTGAATTCGTATGTGGATGAAAATCGTAAGTTATTGGTACAATCCGAGACAGTTCTTCATCCGAATGCAACATTACCATACCATTTACAGGTCTAGAATTCGATGAAGGTGTAATAATTCCTTTTCGGTATAACATTTGGGACTTGTAGACAGGGCCGTATCTAGGGTGTGGCCAAGTGGCCCCCGCCACAGGCGCAAGGTCCGCAGGGGCGCCAAAAAAATTCAAAGAATAAAATATAGAATCGCCAACAAAATATTCGAGATAACATGTCACGGTTTTCATGTATACGCCAAAAATATTTTTTTGCGTAAAGAGCGATGTCGCGACTCCGCCAGGTAGGATGTGAAAACCGACCGCGTGTACATAGATGTGTCCGCTGACAAGCCGAAAAGGGCTCGTCTAGATTCCCTACCGTCTACCGTGTGCACCGTGCATCATGAGGCTATTCCAGTTAAAAGCAGGGAAAAGAAGAGTTAGTTACTGTAGATTAGATAGATGATCATGTAGTTTTGTTGCCTGTACGAATAGATTTTGTGAACAAGTCCAATAATATTAGGAAAATCGTCGAAAAACATAATTATAGTCAATACTCAATATTGAGGTAAGATTTTGAATGAAGTAAATACTAAAGGTAGCTATTATATTTGTTATTTCGATAAATGTATCACGGTGTGGAATAGAGAAACGTAGAATTTTAGTCACCAGGTAAAGGATTAAACAGATGTTCTTGTTTTAACTCGCTCCATAATTATTTATGCCCGTATTCTGCTTTTCATCTATAAGTTACGATATCGTAGCGTACGATCGATCTGTAAGTGGCCGAACTAACAGATGTAAACAATGCAATTCTGGAATTGCTCCTGTAACACTTCAAATGGCAAATGAGATATTTACAGGAAGAATTCCAGAATTGCATTATTTACGAATTTGTAGCTTATTGTGGCTGAAGGTTGCGGGTTCGATTCCTGTAGAGGTCTGGGTGTTTGTGTGTGTCTGGTAGTTTTTGATAAAGAATATATAATATTATATACATTGATTTACTTGAAGATTGAATCTGGGTACATTGTCAATAAGAGCAGAACCCAAATAAAGAGAAGGGGAAAAAATTCTCACGAATAAATCTTGTAAATAAACTCGGTGGGTGCTACTTTTCCTACAAAGGAAAGAGGAAGGTAGAGCGAGTACTTGATGCACCGTTGACTGGAACAGTGGATGGGCGCACTTTGGGGGCGCCTCTGAGGTGCTCCGATCGGTGACTGGAAAGGGTGAATAAAACAACAAAGAATAGGGTGAAGAGAACAAGTGTAACTGCAGAGTTAAACGAAATCGAAGCATTTATCAAAACTTATTTATTACTGTATTGAAGTATTAAGTTTAGGTTTCTGCGGAAGTGAGGAGGAGTGATAGCATAGTCGAAAAAACAAAATTTTTTCGGAAAAATTGATTTCAGTTTTTTGTTTTATGAGTCTTTCTGAGGAGTAGTTAGAAATGAGAAAACAATTTATTTAAAACAAAAAGTTGATATCAAGAGTTGGTTGTTGATTGAGTATTAAATTATTTATGCATTCAGAAATTGTAGATTTACTAACAAATTTCTCAAAAAAAAACAATTTCATTAGATATCATCTCTCCAATGTTTGCAGAATACTAGGCTTAACTTTGAAGCATTGAGGTCTCCGACAGAAACCATGAATTTTTTTAAATTCTTCGCGCAGGTTGGTTTCATAATGAAGATAAAAATAGAAAATGCTTCAATTTTAGAATTCATATTATTTTTATATTTAAATATTTTATTTGAGATGAGTATTTTGATGTTTTCAATAAAAATAGGTAAATATCCATATTATTGTGTATTATTTCGAATTTGTGACGAAAATATCTGAATAATATTATGAAAAAATATTATAATATACAGGGTAATTGGAGGGTGAGTAGCCATAGGTAAATGGTGGATAGGTGATGCTCTTGGCTACTTGTTGCGCCTAATAAAATATCATTTTGCCCAAAGTTCGAGGTTTTATAATTTTTTTACCATTTTTCTAGAAATTTCCCATTTTTCTCATTAAAACCTTGAATTTTTTCAAATTTAATGCTCGAGGTGCCTAAAAAATGATTTATTTCCTTAGTCTAGTCTTGTCTCATTCAGATCGAATCATAATTTCATACAAACGTCTTCAAAAAACCTGACAGCGTCGTATCAAACATCAAAATGAAAAAAAAATAATGTTGTGTCCACTTTACAAAGTAAAATAAAAAAAAAATTTACATGGTGTTGGGTTTTAAAATGGCTTTAAAAACTTCTCTAGTTAATACTCTTTGCAAGGTATGTAACATGTACCATTAATAATCAGATAACTCAACAAAAAACCGTTTTGTCTTCAAGGATGCCTTGAAAGGATGACGACAAAACTATTCCATTGAGCAGGCAAAATCTTTCCCCTCATTCTACCACAGCTAAAAATAGCGTGCCCTCTCTATCATCGGCTAACAATACTCCCAAGGGCGTCGCCAGGGAGGGAACAGCTGGAGAAAAATGGGAAATTTCTAGAAAAATGGTAAAAAAATTATAACACCTTGAACTTTGGGCAAAATGGTATTTTATTAGGCGCAACAAGTAGCCAAGAGCATCACCTATCCACCATTTACCTATGGCTACTCACCCTCCAAACACCCTGTATATATATGTATATATATATATATTTAGTTTATTCAGAACTAAAAAAAAAATTCGAAACATGATGAAAAAAATCTACGCCAATTTGGGGGCGCTGAAGAAAATCTTGCCACAGGCGCAGTAGTACCTAGATACGGCCCTGCTTGTAGAGCTCGTCCATTCAATATTTGATAAAATTGGTGGACACGTGTGCTTTGAAAAACACCGGCCGAAATTACAAAGAGATCCAATAGCTCCACGGACATGGGACTAGGAAATAAAGATAAAAATAGATAGTTGAAATTGCATTAAGCTAGTCACTGCATAAAGTTTGAAATGTGTTAAAGTAAACCAAAAATAAATCCCTGTGGAACGCCATTCATCACCTATGTACCATTTTAGAAATAATGTCCATTGATCGGAGAGTCTTGACAACTGCAAAAGAATAACCATTAAATCTGAAAAAGCGTAATTTTCTGCCCAGATGAAACGATTCAGACTTCATCAGAATAGACTACTAAAGAAATCACCTTCAACTGAATCCAATAAAATGTTTCTACCTAATTAATGTCTCAATCGAAACGAAATTACACATTTTCCAGAAATGGCAGTCAATAAAGGATATACATGTTTTCGCAATCCATTCGAACAATCGATTTCTCCATATCTGGCTTCAAATGATACGATTGCAAAGATACAAATTTGAGGAAATTCTTCAGCTGTTTTAAACCGGGCTTTCCAAAAGGAATAGTCATCTTTCTTTGGCCTTGATTTGGATATCGACATCTTCACTTTCTGCGTTATCTGCGACAAAATATAAACAACACGGTTGTGTATACAGGTTGTTTCTTACACATTACTTGTGGAGCGTAATATAAACAAAAATCTTTCGTTACTGGAAATACACGGTGTACAAAGTTCAAGCAAAAAATTACAATTTTCTTAAAAGGTGAATGAATTAGCTCTCAAATCCGAGCTCAAATCCTCCTGATATCTTCACGTCAGTGCTTGAATTTTTATTTCTCACGACAAAACGCAGCGTCCTGAAAAAAACACGAGTGATAAAATCATTACAATCTGTACCTCTTCACTCACAAGGTTGCACATCTTCAAATAATGAGTGCCCAACGATTACTGAAATAAACTCCATTAGATATTTGGGAGTATACATTGATCGGTCCCCTTTTTCATAAATTCATTCAAAACTCTATCATGAAAATAATACAAGCAGTTGGAATATTTTATGATAAAAATAAAATCTTCCCTGAGTCAAGGCAACTTAAATTCGAACAACTTCACGTCTATTAGTGTATCCTCTGAGACAAGTGAAGAAAAACGTCGAATCCATACGTCATAACTATGTCACAAGATATGTTTCTTGCCTTTCTGTTCAAATTCCGAGATATTATATGGCAAGCATTTGCAGCACAGTTTCCTATATAATGGTGCCAAATTCTATGATGCCTTGCCTTTTCAGTTTGAAGTTAATTTTAATACTAAAAAAAGTCATAACAATAGAATAAAAACAAATATAATGTAAAATCCGGAAAATGTATAAAAACTCCAACTACATATTTAATTATTCAACTTTTGTTCACTCCTGATATGTCTTTTTGTATATACTCCATTCACAATTATAAAATCACAACTCTGGCCTTGGAAATTTGACACATTCCACTCTGTTTCGAAGTTATGACGTTTTTCAAAATTTTTTAAGTTCCAAGTCAACACTATGTTGCCCTTTCTACATTCTTAGCGTATTTCTCAGAATGTGAATTTATTCGGAAAATGAATGAATTGGAAAGGATGTGATGGACGAAAATAATTAACGTTTATATGAATTGATAGAAAGGATTCCTTTTCTAGTTATTTGCTTGAAAAGTACAAGAGATCACTGTTGAAATATATTATTTTTCGCCGTGGAAGAAAATTGCATTGCTTTCACATAATTTTCATATGCATGCTTGTGAAGATTTAATGTTTATTATCCTCTTGAACTGAAAGTTCAAGACTTGACGACATCAATTCTAATCAAGACTTCATTAAAAAAAATCAACCCAAAGATATAAGATGAATTGATGGGTAATTACAAGAAACAAGAATAATGTCAATTTTATTTTGTTGATAACTTTCTTAAAATCAATGTTGGGATATAAAATTCGGCTGCGTTTGTTCAAACAACATCTAAAGAATACATTTTTCACCATCTCGACCTTTGAAAGGCGTTTCTTATCGGAGAATCAGGTCTAAGTTCCACCTCATTAGTGAGGTACCTAACTTTTGCAAATCTGCTCAGATATCGCCAAATTTCTTGGAAAACCTGAAAAATGTCATCCTAATCAACCTCTCGAGGCTCCATCCGATCCATCTACTGCGATATCTGTCCAAATAACAGCTTTTTCAACGAAATTCGAAATGTAAACATTCGTCCTGGTCTTGAAAATCGTCCTCACGCTCCAAACTGGTGCTAAAAACAATAAACATACGTTAATCTTGGATATTCGACGAAAAACTCACCTGCAAATATCGATTAAATACCAAAAATCTGCGAACAATTTGTAAACCTAACAATATGTGGAATATCTTTGATACTTTTACTTTGATGTAAACAAAGAAACTGGCAACGTCGTTTTGTCATTAACGATATTTTCTGTGCGCGCACTGACTTTTCATCATATATTCTGTGCTTTTCATCAGGTGCACCAACTCCTGAAAACGAAACCATGACCTCCTATGTGATTAAATAAAAGTGAATGGAGTATATGTTTCCTTGTTTCTCACTCCTTGGTCTTGTCATATATAAGTGAAAATAAAATTCATCTTCTGGTTTGCCTACGATAGTTTTCATTTAAATGCAACAGATTGTGATTACACACAAGCTTTACTTAGGTCTCTCACAATCTTGTTATCTTTCTTCATACTTTTATTTGATTGTAACAGTGATGAATAAAGTTTATTATTATTATCACAAAACTAAAAGGATATTTACTTCATTCTTCGTTTGCAAGTTCAAGGTTCTCCAGAAAATTATTGAAATTGATACTAATATTTTTTTCTCTTACCTACTGCACATTTCTTCCTGCTCATTAAGCGTGGTGGTAAAAAGCGTGAATATATTTTCACCTCAACTCAACAGTTTAGGATTCCTCCTTTATATATTTCAAATAATTAATTATCTCGAAAGTATCATAGAGAATTGACGTTAATTGAAAGTAAGATGGAAAACACATTCAGGAATCAAAGTTATTGACCATATGAACGCCGTCCTAATAGATTACGGACATACCGACCACATTTACCAACATACCCATTTCAAGTGAATATTTCAATTAACTAAGATTCGAACGAGCGTTATATGAGAATTTCGAACCTGAACACTAAAATTGTGACTGTCATCTTGAAATGATTGCGTTTAAAAACAACTAATTAGAAAAAATCAACTGGAAGAACACAAACAACAAATAGAGGAGAATGTACAACTATAAAGTTATAATTGCAATATTACATATAACACATTTTCATGTGAATCCTTGTGATGATTAAACTTTCAATGGGAATCCTATGGTGGAATAAATTAAGAGAATGGGTCTACATTCCGAAGAAATACTCTGGTTTATAATTCTTCGAAAAGTATATCGAGATGCTCCAGGATATAGATTGTTTCAAAATGAGATATTTTTCCGAGAATTGCCCACATAGGATTTTCTTGAGGTTAATCGAACCAGATCACACTCGTAAAATGTTATACAATATATCACACATTCAGCAGAATAACTGGAAATTAATGACTGAGGTTAGTTGGAATGAGATACTTCCATGAATCAAGATCACCGCAGAGCTGTGTCACTTTCTTCATTGAACTAAACGCGTAGATAAAGGGGGAAGGGGAGTCCTCTCACAAGGAGGCTTTTGAAACTCAATAAAAATAAGAAATAATTCATACAATTCCAAATTCTACTCACCAAGTGAATTAAATAAAACACAATTTGTAGTTGATAGTTTTAGGGAACATTTTTTTTCACCCTCTATTTGAAAATGGCCAAAATGACTATTCATTCTGGAATTCTGAATCCAATCGTGACATAACACAGCATATGTTTAGATATATGTAAGTTACGCCTATTTGAACTCCAACAAATAAGTGACTAAGCAAAAATCGAATAACAAGCGTCCTGTAAAGACGATCTACAGCTGCTAAACTTTGGTCCGGATATTTTGAGAGCAGAATTATGATTAATATTTCCTTAGAAGGCTCTTGAAGCTTGATAACTAATTTTCCTTGGGTCTTATATCGTATACAGTATGTTGTCATTTAACTGGTTGAATTCTAAACCACAAAGTTCAAAAAAGCTATTATAAAGATATCATTCGAGCATTTGGGCCTGGTTCAACTGTATGTAGACTCATAACGACAAATGTGAAACATTTCCTTAAATCTGTCCAAAATTGGCGCCATCATACTATCGAACTGTCATCAAAACATAGAATTGGGATACAATTAACAATTTGGCATCCGATTTCTATGACTACTCCAAATGTTGACCAACAATCTCCAGATGATGCGATTTCTGATCGTTTAAACCTATCTGGTACAAGATCGCGAGCTGGTCCATTTTTTTGGCGGTCATTAGTGCACTGTGCAACAATAGAGGTTTTTATGGTTCCGGCAAAGAAAACCGACAACACTTTTGATTTCGCAGTCGCTCACCGTGTCAGGATTTACACAAGAGAGATTTTCTGTTATACTTATCACGGTCATAAGATTTCCGATAAAATTCATTCATTGGATATTAAGTAGTACCGTTTTGCTGTGGAACAATGATACCTGATCTCGCCGAAGTGCTTATGTGCTGTGTGTCTGTTTTTATGGATTCTCCTCTATGTTCTCATTTTCTATGGTGAGTTTAAATAGGGCAAGACACTTCCGATTGGAGTTGCATCAAGTGGCCTTCTCCTTGTTTCCTCTGAAGAAACATGCAATTCTAATTGTATCACTTTAGGAAACGCACTCTCATTTGTAACAAGGGTTCATTACACATAGCTGTGCCTGGGACTTGAATTAAGGCAAGACCAATTCAAGCTTTCCTGCTAGAGGACACTCCTCGAGAATCCTCAGTAATGAAGTCTATAAGTTATTAGACCGCCACCCTATATCTCATATAGTCGCACAAACTGTCAACGTCTTCAAGGACAATTTGGGAAAGATCCACTAGAGCTGTGCTCTGTTTCCTCTTTTCTTTTTATAATCAATAACTGTCTATGATTTTATGAGGAATTTCATCAAGTTGGCGACCTAATATTTCCTTATCTTCATAATAATAATTTCAAATTTGTACATAGTATTCGTATGCCATTTATTTTTATTGATCGCTAAACAGTATATGTGCAAATTTATATATTTTTCGTTAAATCATGATCTTTTTTTCAGATGAATCAAACATGCAAGGTTTGTGGTGAACCAGCAGCAGGCTTCCACTTTGGTGCTTTCACGTGTGAAGGATGTAAGGTAAGGAAAAAAATCAATTTATTATTACATCTAAGAAATCCTCAATCTCTGAGTTTTCTTCATTACGTAATGAACAGAAATGGAACATGCCTTTCTTAAGACTCTGTCCCTTTTTTTCCGATCGGCAGAGCGATGACATATTGAGTGTTCAACAATTTATAGCACGTCGTGATCGCAATTGCAACTTCAAGAAAAAGTCGTGAAATAAATCAAGACAAATTACGTCAATCGTGAGTGAACAATCATCATGGTCATCTCTAAAATTGGAAAACCATCCAAGCATTTTCTTCCGCATTTCCTTGGACTGTTCACTACGAAGACTATACAGAGTGGCCAAAATAGATGTTCAACATCACCTCATCGCATAATTTGTCTACAAGATCATTCAACACATTCCACATTGATTCTGTTTTTCAAATCACATACTATATGTTAGGTATGATTGTTATAATGGTTTTTGTTTTGGGTTTGACGACATTCGTTATTTTTCAATGAATTCATGACTGAATAAGTTGTGGCTTTCAAATTTCGAATTTCAAATCTTCTAGTTCTGCAGTTACTTCTACATTTAGGCTTGGAAATTGTTCCATATAATATAAGGAACACCTTCGAGAGCCATTAACGTTTGGTCAAAGTATCATAAAAAATTTCTGCACGTTTTTAATGAAGGTTTGTTTTGGTTACACTTAATTGAGAACGGTATAGAATTTGAATTAGATGTGACAGCATTTATGGGTGAGCACATGTGACTGTAGAAAAATTTCGGTTTATAAATGGTATTTGGGAATCAGTTCAATGTTATCGCAAAAACTTAAACGATGAAATGTTTATTTATGGCCCTAATCGAAGTGATGGAGAAGAGAACCAACCTTGAGTTAAAAACAAATGTGACATTACGAAATATACAAGCAGTAAAAAATGAACTTTCAAAAAACACAATGCACCTCCAGTTTCAAAACAACGGAGTCATTTATTCAATCTCAATTGATTTATAATGAATAATTACTTCTAATAAAAGCCTGCCTAATGATAAAACACACATTTATAATGGGAGTCTTTTCAAAGGCAAGAAAGATTTATCTCATTTGTATGTGAATAGATACTCTAAATCAAAACACTTTTGCTCAATCTAACGTGCATATTACGTCAATATATTTCAATTTCGGAATCAGAGTTGCGTGAAAATAGGCCTAAATAAGAAAGCAGCATACCAATTGAAGAAACACAATGAACTTTGTCATTCAAATGGCACGGTTGATGGAACAGACCTGGTGTTCAATCGAACCGACACAATTAGCTAATGTTTCGGTCAAAGTGATCGAGTTTCGTATCTGGGCGTGCTTAATTTAATGGAAGTCAAGATTATTTTGATGATGAGAAAATAGCCTCATCGGTAGATACTAAAACTTCAAAGTAAGAGACATAATTCCAAAAATAAGGATGTTCAATTCATATATGTAAGATTGAAATCTCATTCGAAAAAGACGGTATGACGATTATTATTAGAAAACCAGCAGTTTTTCATATACAGGGTGAGTCTTTGACTTGTACATATACTTTAACTGAAGATTCTTGAGGCCAAAAGAAACCTTTTTCTCATTTTCCATTTTTCCGAATTCGGCTCTGTTAAAAAGATATAGCCATTTGAAAAAAAAATAGTGCTGAATACGTCCCTGAAATGATACTGTGGAATTGATTCAAAGTTCATATTTCTCGATAGAAATTGAGTTTATACATTTAGGCCCAATTTGGGGAATACTCATGTAGTCAAGTACTAACCTTATTGGAATAAAAATGTTGCAAACACGATCATTTCAACAAAAACAGTTTCATCGGATTATATCTGCAACACATTTATTCCACCAAAATAAGTTCCTTCTTCGATTTTCTGCAGATTAGTTTGTAAACACTTATAACTTGTTCATATTTTCCTCGAAATTACCAAACAATATCAATAATATCATGAAGGAACACTTTTCATTCAGATTTATTATCAAACAACCTAACCTAATCTAATTTGTATCAATTCTGTGAATTTTTGCACAGAAATTTCAAGAAGATGTTGTCAGCTTGCTGATATTTTCATTGAGGTTAAGGATTTTTTACGAAACATAGTATAAATCACGATACATTTGTGTACCGTGGTATAAATATCTATGAATTCTGCCGTTTCCATCATAAATCGACTTTGCCGCCAAATTTTACCACGCATGCGTAGAGCGAAAACCGAAGTATGGTTATGTGGGGGCCAACGTTAAACAATAACACACCAGAGTCTCTGAACAAACTGTAAACGTTATGTGAAGTTCTGAATAATCTGAATACATTCAGTGACTTATTGTTCTAATGTGATTATTATGTGAAGTGAATTAATATAATTTCAACCATGTTGAGTTTATAAAATTCCAAGAGGATGTTGTTTAGATAGAAACATCGCCACAGATTATCAGGTATCGTATTATTTTTCAGTAATTTCAATTTAATAAGTAGTTTGTATCGAGATTCATCATTCATATCCGAATTTTGTATTTCATCGACATTCAACTTCAATATGGACCGGTAACTATGAATTTTCAATAGAAACTGTGCGTTTTAAATCCTCCTTGATGTTCAATTTCATCTCCCACATTTGTGGATTTTATTATTAAAATATCTCGACAAAGTTGATAAATATTGTGACAACATTGTAAACTCGTTTGAAGACCAGAGAAGGAATAATATTCGATGATATTTAATTCAGAGACGCATTCAGATTATTCTTGAAATTAATTATTTTTTCGGCAAATTTCTCCGGGTAAAATTGGAAATAACTCGAAAACGACGCGTTTTATTGAAAAAAATAGGAATACTTTTAGTTTCTTAAATGATTGATTCTTTCGAAAATATGAACCGTTTATCTTTTTAAAGTGGTTTTATGGTGTTTTAGCGTGTATTGATGAGTCCGCCCTGTAACTTTTATATTAGTAAAGATATTGAATAGGTTTCGATTGAGGAATATGCACCATGAATAGAGTAAAAACTGAATCAAAATTCAGTTCATTCGAAATAACGGTTCCGAAGATATAAACAGAAAAGTGTATTTTTATGGATTTTCGACACCCTGTATCTCCCAAACCAAACCGAATTTTGAAAAATGGCATGGGGAAGAAGTGTTTCGTTTGATGAGAGGAATCTACAGTTAAAATATATGTACAAGTCAAAGACTCACCCTGTATGTACATGTCGTCCCATATACATATCGGCACTCAATTTTGGTTTTCCAGTGTTTGAGCACTTTTGGAAGTGATTATCCACGAAAACATTTAACTACTTCAGTGATTCCGTATGAATCCCATCAGCAGAGTTAAATCCAGGGTTGGCTCTAGCAGTCTAGGGATGGGTCCTGTGTCACATATATAAGACAATTTTTTTAAAACCATCCCCTAGTTATCTCATGGTGGATAACTATCATTATCAAATGTTCTCTCCACCAAACAGTTGTCTTCATCAATAAACTCTACCTACCTATTCACATTAGATCATTCTCTAATTGCTCAGCCCGTCCCTGCTCTAACTTCCTTTAGAATTCTGTACTCATCGTGACTGCATTGCATGATGTCCCATTATGAAACAAATGATAAGTGTGTATGTATCGAACTGTCATTATTATACATTAATGGATTAGCGTAGTCATTTTAACATAGTGGATTTGTTTTTGCAATATAAAAACAGGTTAATGATTAGAACAATTACCGATGTCGCCAATATTTCAACGATTTTGTAAATGTGTCACAAGCCTCCACTTTTGACGGAGTGGGTAAACTGTAACGCGTGAATGGATCGGATTTCTTCGTACAGAAAATTCCGAGGAAAATTCGCTATATCCAAGCCAGGTTCCACATGTCCTAACTCAAAATAGTCCATTTTTCTAGCGATCCATATGAACTATGAGAGTTTGGACTGGTAATAAGGTCTGTTTTGCGATTTTCTTTCGAACAAAATGCGTATCTCTGTACGTCTTTGACTGACACCAAGACAGCATCGAAGTGATATATCCAAACAAAAACTTGAGGCATATTAAAAATGATGGTAACTTTTTAATGCATTTCTCAATAAGTACCCGAAGTGTTTTTCAACAAGAGGTGTTATTTTGAACTGCGCACTATTTCGTTAGATGTCACTTTTGAAGCTGTCATTTTTTGACATTTGACAAGTAGAAATAACGCCAAAAAAATGGAAGAATACAGTGAATACACGCTTCAACAACGCATTGAAATTATTGAAATTCACTTTAAAAATGGTGAAAATTTGTAAGAGACGGTTCGTAAAAGTCGAAAACTCTTGGGTCATCGTGGAGCACCTTGTCGAATCGCAATACAGAAATTAGTGGAAACCCGTGCACATAGCTCAAGAACAGCCGAGAATATTGCAGCTATAGCCGAAAGTGTTGAAGATAACCCAGGTTCGTCCATTCCTCGTCATTATTTGGAATTAGGCATTGCACATTTTCGAGAATGAGGCTGGAGAATGAATTGCGCTATCGAGTGATGATTAATGATTTTTTATGGCCAGAATTCGATGGTACTGATCTGGACAACGTTTACTTCCAACAAGACGGCGCTACGTGCCACACAAGCAACAAAAGCGTTGATCTTTTATAGGAACAGTTTCTGAACCGTGTTATCTCTCGAAGAGGTTACCACAATTGGCCACCGAGATCTTGTGATTTACCACCTTGCGACTACTACCTCTGGGGCCATGTGAAAGAGAAGGTCTACTTCCAGCGTCGATTCAAGACCTTAAAGATGGAATTCGTGAGGATATCGAAGACATAGGGCAGCCACTTTGCGATTTGGTTATGAAAAGGATATGGACCTGTAGTCGTGGTCGTGGTGGTCATTTGGCTGATGTTATTTTAAATTATTAACGGCACTCCTTCCTCTTCATAATGTAATAACATCCGATCATTTATCTGAAAAAAAGGCATTTTTCCTTTAAGTTCGCCGTTCAAAGCGAGTAGGAAAACGTATCCGATAGAGGCGCCACCGTGCATTTTATGGAATATCTCCATAGAACTCATATTATCACTATAAGTTCTATGAATATCTCTCTTATCATGAATGAAATGTACAATGGCGCTCTCTATCCGAAAATCGCTGAACTATGAAATTTGTCAATATGTGGGTAAAGCAGGAACTATTGTCTATTTCCCAACATATATTTTAATTTAGCCATTCTCTGCCAAATCCGTATTTCAAGTTGTTTTTCTGAACGAAATTATCTGTAGATTCGCTTTTAATCGGAAGTTGAACTACATACACTGCGCAAAAAAATTAACGCACATTCTGAAAATCTCAATTTTACCTAATGAAAGTTAACTCTACATTGACTTTATAACTTATTTTTAATGTTCTCTCGGGAAGGTTTTGAACGAAACAAGACACATTAAATGGAAGAAAACTTCAGGATTTCACCGAATCTTATGTGAAACAAGAGAAATGAACAATTTTCAAAATACTGAAATGCTGATAAGTGATTTAATACTTCGTATTTCCACCCCTTGCGTTAATTACAGCTCGGCAACGACGGTTCATACTCAAAATGAGTGATCTTAAAATGTTCTGATCTAATCCTTCCCAGTTTTCTCCGAGTTGGATTCCTAAGTCATTAAGAGTAGCTGGATGATTTTCTGAACTTATCAGCCTTCTATTGAGGTTTTCCCAAACCTGCTCAATCGGATTGAGATCTGGACTTCTTGCTGGCCATTCCATTCCAGAGACGTCAACCTCTTCAACGTACTCCTGAACGATGCGCGCACGATGGGGTCTGGCATTATCGTCCATAAAAATGAAATTTTCACCAATGTATGGGGCAAATGGCACTACATGCTTTTCAAGAATGTTCTTTATATACTTATCAGCATTCATAGCTCCATTATCAACGATCACTAGGTCTGTGCGAGCAGTCAAAGATATTCCACCCCATACCATAATCGATCCTCCCACGAAACCAGTAGTATTCAGGAAATTGCACTGAGCATATCTTTCATGTGGACGTCTGTATACAAGGGAACGTCGATCACAATGGTAGAGATCTAGACTCATCTGTGAAGAGAACTCTTTCCCAATCGGCCTCTTCCCAATGGATATGCTCTCTCGCAAAATCCAAACGCGCCCTTCGACACGAGGCCTTAAATCATATTCTCTGAGGCGATTTCTTATTGTCTCATGTCTGAATGCTAATTTGCACCTCATGAGTTTGCTCAGGCTGATTTTGAAGGAGGCGAGCGGTTGCAAACCGTTGTCTCAACGAAGAAACTCTCAAGTAACGTTCTTGAATGGCAGTTGTTACCCGTGGTCTACCCTGTCCTGGTCTTCGGACATTCATACCTGTCTCCCTGAATCGCTGCAACATTCTGGACACACTTGTATGGGAAACTCCAAACCTGTCTGCAATTCTTGTGTATGTCCACCCTTCTGCTCGCAAAACTACCGCTTGGGCACATTCCCCTTGGGTCAAATTGCGTGTTTCGCGTTGCATAGCGATCGAGTGTAGAAAATCAAACGAAAGAAAAACTATTGATCACTAGAATTGATCGAGAACAACTGATTCTAGAATGGAGCCAATACATTCAAAATCTGATAATATCATCTTTTTTTATTCCTGCTGGGAGAAAACATCTGTATTGAAGAAAAACGTTGAAAGTGGATAACATATATATGCATAATTCTGATAAAAATAATTATCATTGAGAACACCTTCAGTTGTAAAATAAATTTGAGATTTCCATAATGTGCGTTAATTTTTTTGCGCAGTGTATTTTCATGAGTCTTTCGATTGAAGTAAAACAGACGCTTGAGTTGGCTTATTTCCTTCTATTTTTTGAAAGAAAAAAAATTAACTTTCGAAATGAAATCGAGATAAATTATTTCATCAAAAACTCCAATCCTTTCTGAGTTTACCCACAAAATTTCAGTTCTCAAAGTGAAACCATCTTCAAATGCAACTTGAAATGAAAACACAATTGAACGCCCGCCTTGATGTCAAAATAACACCTCTTAGTGGAAAACCCTTTACATGAATGTGAGCAATATAAAAATTCTGTTCATTATAACTAGAGACTTATTTTGAATTTGCCACCTAAAGAGAATATCTCGTATATATAAATCCATTCGAAATAATAGTTGGTAAACCCAGAATTTTCGAAGCCTTCTGAAACAAAGTTTCCATTGGCATGCCTACAGCTATAAATATCGGTTTCTACGTTCAATTATCGATAGATACCTATAAAAACAGGAATGCTTCCAGCACACTTAAACAATGATAAATTAGGTGTTAAATCGAAAGACCATCGACCAATTAACTAGAAAACATCCACTTATTGTCATTCATATTTCATACCAATTAACGTCATTGCAGTCCAATGTTTTTCTTCAGTCTGAATTAATTTCCAATAAGGCACAATAGTCATCAACTGTCACTTCTATTTGCGGTTAGCATATTTTAATGTTCCTATTGCTTCTTGAATTAACTGTTCATAAATAGTTAATCCCATCGCATGAATTACACGATCAGAAAAATTCAAAGTCCGGAAAATGAGATTCTAACATCTTGAAATTTATTACCTCTTTTTTGCAAAGCTCTGTGATAAGAATGATTGTTTCCACGGAAATCGTTGAAAGACGGCATTCTTATTCATTATAGCCATAACGGAATTGTCATTTTATGGCTCAAATTTTTATTTACTAATGTTCTTTTGAAAATCACTGTCTCAACTCTCTGAAAAATACCATCAGTTCATTGATCCTTTTGAAGACCAATATTTCCCAAAGTTTTTCACTAGACTCCTGAAGGTTACGACAAATTCTGAACATACGCAATCCTTCTTGCACAAATGTTTTTATCAAGCAGGCAATCCTGTTGACAACCAAACATTAAAGCGACTTCGATTAGTTAGTTGCGCATCTATGTCAGTTCTTGAGTAACCAACTAAGTCGGTCACCAATGAGTAAGGTACGAGGGTACCAAATTGTGGATACAGAATTATGTGATGGAACAGGAATTTCAAAAATATAAAACGGATACAAAGGAAACCTTGCACTTACAACACTCTACTCAGTAAAATATCTTCAAAAAACAATTGTTGCCTTATGGTCAAATTAAAATAGAATGGTAGAAAAATAAGGAATAATATTTCAGTGGATAGGACATATTTGGCTTTGTACAGCTTCAAGCATGCTAAAAATCAAAGCATTAAGCATTTAGGGAGAACTAGCAGTTGAGACGAAATTTCACCAAGTTTTATTGATGATTGTTTTACACATACACCATTCGAAAGTAACGTCTCTTCAATTCACATCGTGTCAAGGAAGTACAGATAGAAGGTTGCATAAGAAGTCCAACAATACCAAATGATGATAAAAGTGAAATTGTGCGTGCTAATACATTAACGTCTATTTACTTGGGAAATGTTTGTATTCTCTTAGTGCAGTATTTACTGTTTTCAATCGAACGAGAGTATTTCGCTTTAATTTCGAAAGTGATCCAACAAAGCTCCAAATAAAGGTGCATGTGAAAATAAACTTTTCGGATGAGACTCTATAATGTAATTCCTCGATATGAGGTCATTATACAAAATTAAGCAGTCAACATTATTATGAAATAATGTTGCTCTAATACTCTGATATAATTTTGTTATTATCTTTCAAATTTACACACAGATTTTTGAATTACCAGCAAATTTCATTTATCAAAAACATTGAACTCTTTGGAATAATCTTCTTAATATTTGGAAAAAAGTTTACTCATGATGTTCTTAAATTGGAGGTTCAAACGAAGGTGAGAGATTTTAAGAAAAAAAAGTTCCATAAGCATAAGATTGTAAACGTTTTTCTTTCGCGATACAGGGTGTTAAAGTTTGAATGTTTTCCAAGTTTTTTCTCATACTATCTGCACTTCACAAGATATTCAAATGAAATTAGGTATAGGTATAAAAATTTAAAGTCCACACCATAAGACATGCCAATTTCGATTTCAAATATTCAAGGTGCTGTTTTTTCTGGAACACTGTTCCCTGTTTTACTGCAGAACTTTTTTTTCGGTGGCCACTCTTAGTTCAAGAAATTGTAAGAAGGAGCTTTGTTGTTGTACTAAACTTTTTGGTCTTGTAGTTTTGTCGCATCTCCTACCGATTTTGAAAAAAAAATTCTTCCAAAATCCTCAGAAAAATCAAATGTGTCATGAAAATCCAGTTAATAAGCTTCGATGAATAAATCATAGTTAGTTTTGGTACATTAACGGTGGGTTTCACGAAGCGAAAGCACCGGTGATCGGCTAGAATCAACTCGATTTGACAGTTGAAAAATCAGAAAATCAAGCCGTTGATCTTCGATCACCGGTGATTACGCTTTGTGGAACCCCATGTTTTAGGGGTTTATTCCAAAATTATTCGAGAAAACGCCCTTTTTCATTTGTTCCTCCTATCTTGAAACACCCTGCTTAATTGAATTTACTTCATTCTTCAAATGTCCTCAAAATTCATCTTGCTCTTAATATTTTCTTGCTCGTTCTTCTGAACTACACTGCGCAAAAAAATTAACGCACATTCTGAAAATCTCAATTTTAATGAAAGTTAACTCTACATTGACTTTATAACTTATTTTTTATGTTCTCTCGGGAAGGTTTTGAATGAAACAAGACACATTAAATGGAAGAAAAATTCAGGATTTCACCGAATCTTATGTGAAAGAAGAGAAATGATCAATTTTCAAAATACTGAAATGCTGATAAGTGATTTAATACTTGGTATTTTGACCCCTTGCGTTAATTACAGCTCGGCAACGACGGTTCATACTCAAAATGAATGATCTCAAAATGTTCTGATCTAATCCTTCCCAGATTTCTCCGAGTTGGATTCCTAAGTCATTAAGAGTAGCTGGATGATTTTCTGAACTTCTCAGCCTTCTATTGAGGTTGTCCCAAACCTGCTCAATCGGATTGAGATCTGGACTTCTTGCTGGCCATTCCATTCGAGAGACTTCAATCTCTTCAAGGTACTCCTGAACGATGCGCGCACGATGGGGTCTGGCATTATCGTCCATAAAAATGAAATTTTCACCAATGTATGGGGCAAATGGCACTACATGCTCTTCAAGAATGTTCCTTATATACTTATCAGCATTCATAGCTCCATTATCAACGACCACGAGGTCTGTGCGATCAGTCAAAGATATTCCACTCCATACCATAATCTATCCTCCCCTGAAACCAGTATTCAGGAAATTGCAATGAGCATATCTTTCATGTGGACGTCTGTATACAAGGGAACGCCGATCACAATGGTAGAGGCAGAATCTAGACTCATCCGTAAAGAGAACTCTTTCCCAATCGGCTTCTTTCCAATGGATATGCTCTCTCGCAAAATCCAAACGCGCCCTCGATGGGCTGGGGTAAGAGCTGGGCCTCTTGCCGCGACACGAGGCCTTAAATCATATTCTCTGAGGCGATTTCTTATTGTCTGAGTGCTAATTTGCACCTCATGAGTTTGCTCAAGCTGATTTTGAAGGAGGCGAGCGGTTGCAAACCGTTGTCTCAACGAAGAAACTCTCAAGTAACGTTCTTTAATGGCAGTTGTTACCCGTGGTCTACCCTGTCCTGGTCTTCGGACATTCATACCTCTCTCCCGGAATCGCTGCAACATTCTGGACACACTTGTATGGGAAACTCCAAACCTTTCTGCAATTCTTGAGTATGTCCACCCTTCTTCTCGCAAAACTACCGCTTGGGCACATTCCTCTTGGGTCAAATTGCGTGTTTCACGTTGCATAGCGATCGAGTGTAGAAAATCAAACGAAAGAAAAACTATTGATCACTAGAATTGATCGAGAACAACTAATTTTAGAATGGAGGCAATACATTCAAAATCTGAAAATATCATCTTTTTTTATTACTGCTGGGAGAAAACATCTGTATTGAAGAAAAACGTTGAAAGTGGATAACATATGCATGCATAATTCTGATAAAAATAATTATCATTGAGAACACCTTGAGTTGTAGAATAAATTTGAGATTTCCATAATGTGCGTTAATTTTTTTGCGCAGTGTATTTCTAGGAAGAGGAGGGGCATTACTTTAGGTCTTTCACTACAATATGAGTCGACAAAAACTACTAATTTTTTGAAAATTTCCATACGAACGTTCTCGAATAAGCCAAAATATTAGTTCTCTAGAACTTATAAAATTCAGTGTTGAAAATAGCCGCCTACTTATTTCAACGTGTATCAAACATCAATTTCGTATCTCTTTAAATCAAGATCAAGGACCCTCTATCCTCTCTGAATCTGTCCTATAACCCCCAAGGTCAATAAATGTTTCAGCGCGATTTCTATGTCGATCTTCATTCATTTGCTTATCTGAGAAAATCTGCCGAATTTCCATTGTGCAAATCGTAGTAAACTACGTTTATAGTCAGTGGTGCTGTTCAATGTCTTGTTACGCAGTAGTCCGTTCACCTAAGGCGGCATTTCAAGGGTCGTCAGTCATATGGAGCATTGGGTCGGAAGTCACCGGTGATGAAACGGCACGGCGCTGAGGTTGGCTAGCCTGCACTGCACGCGGGTCTTTCCCGCATCAGCCGCAAAGTCTACCAACTGTATAATCGGCCGCTAATTGTATGTAATTACAGTCTTTTCCATAACAGAACCGATGGAAAGATGTGCACTATGTAAACAACCTAGGTGATCGTGGTGATTTCATTAAGATATCAATGATGCAAATTCCGAAAGGCTAGTTTGGGGGAAGGTTCAAAACACAAACAGTTACATTTTCTGTCAAATCCAATTCAAGGCACTGAACCTACATTACCGCTCGTTGAGTAATATACTATTATTAGCCCTGAAACAATGTGCAATAGGACTATTGACTTGAGGATTTTAATATTCCAAAACTTTCCCAGACCCTAATTCCCTCTTGGGGTGTGGAGTATTGGTAACCAAGAACCCTGTTTTTCCTTTCAACCATGCTAAAATCCCCTTCTGATAGACGAGTGTATAGTTGTAAGCAGAATCGAAATATGGGACTGTGACTAATTTCTTTTTTTCTATTTCAGTCATTCTTCGGACGATCCTACAACAACCTCAGCTCCATATCCGAATGCAAAAACAACTCAGAATGTGTCATAAACAAGAAAAACAGAACGGCCTGCAAGGCATGCCGGTTAAGGAAGTGCCTCCTGGTAGGAATGTCCAAAAGTGGTTCCAGATACGGTAGGAGATCGAACTGGTTCAAGATCCATTGCCTGCTCCAAGAGCAGCAGCAGAAGCAGCAGCAACAACAACAGGGTCAGAATACATTACCTCCAGGTCTACGACCCCCTCAGAAAACGCCTCCGCCCCCACATCCACACTTCGGTTTGAGTTTTTTGAGTTCGCAACATTTTCCCCCGCCACTGTTACACATTCCCAAGACGAAAGAAGAACTGATGCTTTTAGGCTTGGACGAATATAAACATTCGGCTTCCCCATCTGTCAGCTCGCCAGAGTCACATAATTCTGATTCTTCCCTGGAGAATAATGATGGAAGGAGGTTACCGCTCTTCCACGGGTTGATTCCTTCGCCATTTCTGCCACCTCCTAGCCTGCTCATGCAGTCGCCTTACACGCAGTTTTACAGTGGTCTCTTACAACCTGCCAACAACAATAGGCTCATGCACAATCTAAACCCTGGAGTGGAAGCGTTCAACAAAAGAATATACCTGGACGCAGTTCTCCAGTCGCAAAGAACACCAACACCTGAAGAGATCGAGAATCCTACACCAAGAGTATCTCCAGTACAAGACGACCCCATTGACTTGAGCATGAAGTCGAACAGCGAAGGAGGATCGTCTCCTGCTAGAAGCGAAAACTCCAGGTCAGCCACACTTGAAGTAACTGGAGGTAGTGACGGTGACATGGAGAGCGATTGTGATACTGAAGAAACACAAAGGAAAAAAATCAAGTTACGACCCTTGCCTTTGGACTTGACGCAGAAATGAACTAGAAATGTGCTCCTCAATCATCAAGTCTGGACGAAAACTCTGTAAAAAGCCACCATTTTCGACCTCTGATAGTTGAGAACGTTCACTATGTGATTAAATTGTTAATAATCATGCAACCTTTTAGTACCATGTTGGTATTTGTAAATACTTAAATTATTAGGAGAAACGAAAATATTATCTGTGAAAATAAAATTCTTCTTTATTTCCTAAGAAGATGTAAATATTATTCAAAGAAATATAAAATCTTATATTGAGAAAGAACTGCTCCGAAATAGTATAATCATCACTGAATTAGTTGGCCAGTAATTGTAGAAATAGGGGTGTTTAACCCGCTCTTTCCCTCTAGACGTGACTATAATGAGCAGTGCAATATAATTTATGTTGGGATCTGTATTCTGTATATTGATCTGTTTTATTTATTTTCGGGTTAACCAGCTTCTGTCTGGTTGCTTTGTTTGTTATATTTTATTTCTTCTCATTTAGGTACCTTTCAATATCCTACTAGTAAATGGGCATTTTATATACAATCTGTAAATTAATTTTATTTTATATAATTTGTTGATAGTGATCATCACTGCGCAAATCCCATTTGTTATCCAGGGACTGGGCCAGTCAGATATAAAACGATTCGAATGAAATGTTTGAATAAAACTCTAGAGTGAAAATGGTTTTCAATATATTCCTACAACCCAACATCCTCATTTTGAAAAGAAGGAAATAGAACAGGTGGTATATCATCCTTGATTCTTTGCTTTGGTATTATTTCTATCACCTGATATCAATGAATAATATGGGTTATATGAAGGATTCTGTAAATGAAGTGAGCATCACGGTTATGGTTATACATGTCGAATACTTTAACAGGAGTTAAGGCTGATGGTGACGAATGAGACTAGGTTGAACTTATTGCCGACGCGACGTTTCGTTCATACGAGGATGTATTGATATCTAGTTAGCCTAAACCAGTTCCATTCATAAACAAAATATTGCGATACCATATCAACGAACAATAACTTATTAGAAGTGTCAGTATAGAGTTCGACGTCAAAAAAGTAAACCAGAGTTACGCAATAAATTTAAAAAAAAAGATGTCCACCGAAATTGTAAAAATCCAAAAATTGGAGTATCGAGCCATCATCAAGTACTTGTATTTAAAAGGGTTAAGAGGTAAGCAGATTTACGAGGATATGCTTAATACCCTTGGTGATCACTGATCAATCTCCTTCGTATGCGACCGTGAAAAATTGGACTGCAAGCTTCAAAAGAGGCAAATTTTCCATTGAAGATGATGACCGATCGGGAAGGCCAGTTTCTGTGTCAGTCCCCGACAATATCGATGCAAATCATGACATGATTTTATCAGACCGTCGAATTCGGCTAAAACGGATATCTGAATTCTGAAGCACTGGAGATTTCATACGATCGCGTTCATTATATACATAGTTCACGTCAATTTGGACATGAGAAAAATTTCTGCAAAATGGATCTCCATATGTTTGAATGTTGACCAAAAGCGTGCAAGGGTAGAAGCATCGCGTTCGATCTGTGCTCGATTTGAAAACCATGTAGACTTCTTAAACCGAATTGTTACTATGGATGAGACTTGGGTACATTTCTGCGATCCAGCAACAAAGCAAAAATCGATGGAATGGCGACACTTTGGTTCTCCAAGACCTATGAAGTTTTGTGTTCAAAAATCTGCTTGCCATGGAGTAATCATGATTGATTTTTAGGATAAGGGTAGAACAATAACTGGAGATTACTATTCAACATTATGACCACTCTACGGGAAAAAATTAAAGAGAGAGTTTTTACAGGACAACGCCCCAGTACACAAATCTCATGTTGCCATGCAAAAAATTCGTGATTTTGGGTTAGGATTACTAGAACACCCCCCCTTATTCACCAGATTTGGCTCCGTCCGACTATCATCTCTTTCCTCAACTGACAAAAAGTTTAAAAGGTCGTAAGTTTTCTTCCAACGAGAAGGTAATAAAAGCTGTGGAGGACCGATTTGCAGAGCAAGAATAAACATTTTTTTTAAAGGTCTAGAGACGTTGCAGGTTCGCTGTAATGAATGTATTCAATTAAGAGGAGAATATGTTGAGTAATAAAATTTTTGACATTGAAATTTTGTTTGGTTCTATAGTCGGCTAAGAATTTTTCAATATATCCTCGTGTATTCGAACTTTTTCAAAGCAAGTTCATTCAGTCTAATGAAATAGATGTTATTGCTAACATTCGAAAAATGCAGCCAAATGCAGAACACTTCGTAAATATTTCAAAAACAAAATTCGCAATGGAAATCACTATTGAACCTGTCGAACTATAAACAATCGAACGAAACGTCGGCAATTAGTTCAACCTAGTCTCATTCTTCACCACTAATCCTAACTCCTGTTGAAATATTCAACGATTTTGTAAATTGAAATCCCTACTTCTCAGAGGCGGCTATGAGGCAGGTGAGGCAGTGCCACACCAATAAACGTCGAAATTACAAGTGAAAATATCATATTTTATCAGTTGTTCATTCAATCATTTCAATTTTTTTTTATTATCTGCATCCATACGCATCTTTATCGTAATTTCCCTTCATTAAATAGCAATAAAATGCGTCTCCTACGTTTCTGGGTATCCATCTCACTTCCCCACCTCCAAGTAAACGGCAGAGGCAGGCCTCGCACTTTCTTAACTAGCGCGTTATTTTATTCATAGGGAACGAAGGGCAGGCGAGAAGACCGCACGCCTAAACGCCACATTTTTGGTTGATTCAGAGGCTAACCTCTCGATTCTTAATATTCCCTCGCGAAGGGCAAACTGCTAGCATTCTGCACTATTCAGATCAATCGGGAACTCGGGTCAGTTTTCAAATTGGGTTGGATTTGAAAGAATAGTTTTAACTGTTTTTTTCGTGTAGGTTTCGGTTTGTCTCAGTGTATGATATCTATCGAAAAGTCTTTTGTCCACGACTTCCCTATAATCCTTACATTTCGAATGATCTTTGAGAAACTTAATGATAATCATCATTCACCGGTGAATAATGGCAGTGAATAATGATTCATTAATCACTGCTGAATTGCACTTCTGAAAATTTTTAATTCGTGACGCCCTTTTTCCACAACGGAAAAATGACTGCCAACCACCAAGCCATCAGCGCAATGACAATTAAGAGAAAAAAATAACCACTTAATGTTTTCTTCTATGATTATTGATTCCCATTCAGTTTGACAAGCTGAAAAATATTCAAACCGTCTGTTTTCATTGAGCCTCCAATAAATTGTAATTCTTCTCGAAGATACCTGCATTACAGAGTCATGAAGAAATGTTATGTACTGCACCAGAAATAAGACAGGCTGCAAGAAATACTGCATTACATCTTTTGCCGGAAAAATCAAGGAATCTCAGCCTAAAAGCGTTTAATAATTTCATGGACTGAGAGCAGCTAATAAAATCCACTCATTTTCGGAGTAAGTTTTACTGGCTTATTTTTCGAAAATATCAGCTACCTATATAAACAAACAACCCTATGGGGCCATTATTCAATCCTCAAGAATACTCTCAACATAAATGAATGCAACGATATTGTAAATTATGAAAAACTGCTTCCACTTTTGAAAAGGAAATCAGAAGGAAGAAAGCTAGAGTTTTATTCCTGAAGCATGCGATCAAAAATATCTTGTGATGAAGGTGAAACACTAGCTTTTAAACATTATTTATTTTGTATTTCAATTTCATCAGAGCGAAAGTATGGAAATGAATCGATGTCAACTGAACTTTTTGACGTTTATCGAGATTTTGCATTATTCAGTGCGAACACAGAAAATGTTATGTCAACGCTTTTGATAACTATTTTCGTTGTTGAAAATGCAGATTAAATCGAGGATGTCGTGGACAAAGTATAGTATTCGATTCGCACATAATTACTATTATGTGCTCATCGAATAATATACTATTAATTTTATCACTCAATTACCATCGTAGACCGGAAGGGGAAATGTAAACACTCGAAATAACAAGTAGAAAAGCGATCTATTCCAGATTTGAGTGAATGTCTTGTGAATATTACGCGTTACATACGTCAAACAGAAAAAACGATCTAAATGCTCCGTAGCGTTCGTTTATTACAGAAAAATCTGACAAATCTGTACAATCTGTTATCACGTGACTAAAAAATCCGTCTGCTCTCGGATGCTATTTCCGAACGCGCTTATTATGAATGAAATGTACAATGGCGCTCTCTATCCGAAAATCGCCGAACTATGAAATAAGTCAATTTGTGGGTAAAGCAGGAATTTTATTCCCGCCAAAATTTGAATTTGGCCATTCTCTGCCAATTCCGTATTTCAAGTTGTTTTTCTGAACGACATTATCAGTAGATTCATCGGATGTTGAACTATTTTCATGGGTCTTTCTGTTGAAATAAAACAGAAGCATGAGTTGGTACATTTTCTTCTATTTTTGAAAGAAAAAAAATTAACTTTCGGAATGAAATCGACTAAAATTATTTCATCAAGAACTACAATCCTTTCTGAGTTCACCCACAAAATTTCAGTTTTCAAAGTGAAACCATTTTCAAATGCAACTTGAAATAAAAACACACTACATTGAACGCCCACCTTAAATAAAAATTTTTAATATCAATGTATAGGAAATGTTCAAAATGCTTGCCGCGAACGTATAGGGATGCATCTTACTTTCCTTTAATATTCGAAATATTGACGTGTGGCTGACGGTGAACAGCGGGGCTACTTTTCGAACAGAATTATGTGCAGGGCTTTCTTGAAACTCAAGCATAATATCCAATTTCGTATCATCACTTACTGCATTGGCAGCAATTTTTTTTATTTGTCTTGCATGACCAAGCTCTCGAAACTGCATTTCATTTTGCTAATTGTTCCTTGGGATATCCTTGGAAATTTTTCGTGAAATAAGCGAGAAACTTTCATTTGTGTCCGTGTGTAATCTCCATAACCAATCATTTTAAGAATGGTTTTTTTGTGCATTTCTGTTAAATTAACCATTTTTCTAATATTATTACGTACAGTTATCGAAATTCAAAAGACAATAGCACATACACTGATCACTTATTGTCATGCAAACAGACAACGTGTTACTTAGACTATGAGAATAAACAAATCTGTTTTTGTTTTTTTTTTTAATTTCTTCTCAGTAATGGTTTTTGCTTACTTTCTTCATATCAAGAGGTAAATGGGAAATAAGTATTGAGTGTAATGTATCGAATTTGTGAAATAAAATAATTTTTATTTGAAATGTAAACTTTTGTAAAAAATCTGAAAACACTTAATATTTCCGAAAAAGTTGAAGATAGGTATATGACATTGCACATGAATTATGTCTAGAATTTTCTGAAGAATCCAAAAAAATAAATAATATACAGAGGGTTGCATTTGAAATAAGAAAGTTGGTATTGGCCACGGTCGCATGGAACACCCTATATAATTTTATTTTCTTGAAAAATATGCGCATTTGAAATTACAAATCGACGTGTCCGAGCGTTTTCCTGACACCCCTTCATTTATTCGTTAACGAATTTATTCCACTTGGCTGTTACACTCTGTATACATAGTCTCCCATTAGTGAAATGAACTAGAAAATCTCATTACTTACGTCAGTTACGGAATAATTTTACTGCAAAAGTGGTTGCTCTTGCACTGATATATCATATATCAGCCTACAATAATAGTAGGTAGGTACAGGGTGTTCGTTCACTGAAAGAACAATTTGGTTGCATTAACTGAGAATTATTAACTATCACCAAATCCGTTATTGAAATATGGCTTATTAAACATTTGTTTTGGAGAAACAAATCATTTGTTTACATATTGATGAATAAAGACTCATTCAAGGTTATTTTATATTTATTCCGTCATAATATTCATTTGTTGATAAAAAATAAACATTTTGCTCTGCATAATAAATGCATCATAAGTATGAATAAATTTTTCTAACAAAAACCAAACAAGTTTTTATCACAACGAAATTACTGTTAATAGTTATTATGTAGCTGAGGTTCATTTTTTCACTATTGATTTAGATTAATTTATTATTCGTACATGTTTGTTTATAAGTACAACATGAAAATACTTTCATTATTGTTAATTAACAAATGTGTTGTTTGCTGAAATAACTTGCTTTATTTCTGTGAGAGAATATTTTGTGAGGATTATTTGGGAATTAATTATCTACTACTGAATATTTTATTCATAAGGGCTGGTATATATTTTCAACTCCAGATAAAGTTCCAAATATGAGATAACTTCATCTGATATCAGTTGGGGTTATTCGTCAGTTTGATATCTGGAAAGTTATCTGGATGTGAAAATACCGGCCCTCATGAATGAAACATTTATTAGTGTTTTTAGTAGATGAATAATTCCCAGATAATCCTAACAAAATATTTTGTCACAAAAATCAATGAATATATTATAGTTATTCCAGAATACCAAATATTTGTTCATTAGTTATGAATACCTATCACAAAAAAAACCGTCCACCTCAACTTATAACTGCCTGAGAAAACAGTAAAGAAATAATTTATCTGTCATTCAATTAATATATTCTCAACTTCCTGATAAGAAACAAAAACAATTCTCATAAAGAAAATACATAAAATGAAACATAAAACAAAAACAATAATAATATATTACATACGAGTAAAATCGAGATTTTCTTATATTTATTTATATTGCTTGCAGTGTATCCAATAAATATTCATTTCAATATCATATATTCAATTTCAGCCTGATTTGGACTCTAGTTCCCATACAGGGCTCTAACTGTTTAAAATCAACGTCATTTTCTGACACCTCCTTCAGCAGTTGTAAATTCGTTATTCCATTCTCTGAAAAATTGTTTATTATTCACACTAGTTTCGCAAATAAGAATTATAAAATAAGAAAAAAACAGCTTATTTCGATTCGTTTTTATCTGACTTTCCTAAACTTACGTTTTTTATAGTGAAAATAAGAAATCACCATTTGAGCATATTCGATAAATTTCATCAATAGTAGAATTCTTCATTTGTTGGTAATAAATTCATAATAAGGTAACATAAATATATAGTTTTCAAATCTGATTAGTATCATATAGAGATGTACATATACCAAGTTCTGCACAGCCGATATTTTTTTTAAAAACGATTCTACCCTCTTCCCTGAATACTTCTATATACTAGCATAGGCAACTATGGTACTACTTACAATCTCTCAAGCTCAACGTTAAGCAACTGAATTTGCTTTTCGTACGGCTCCGATCTATGTTTTGAGGTTATGATTGGATTGCCGTATAATATGATTTCTATAGATATTCGGGATTTTTGTTAACGATTGACTCAAAATATATGGATTAGTTTGAAAGCACTATAAATTCATAAGCCATAGGAGAAGGTGAGCTACTTACGTACAAAATCTCTCAGCATCTCCTCGGTGCTGCAACATTCCGAGAAAAAGAAAGAAAAATCTCTCATTGTTTTTTGTTACACTTATACACTAACACTATAGCCAAACACAAGGATATTCAGACTCAGCAAGGTGTCAGGAATAATTCTGGAATCTGGAACCGTTGGCGTTCAGACAACGCTAGAACTGTTAACGGCACTGACCCTGACTCCTGAGACATGTTTGTACCGCGTAATTTACACTCAGAGAAATAAAGTTTGTTATCATTAATGATTTTAGATTAACTATAAACAAATGATTGGTTAAAATATCACATCCTCATCATAATAAACATAAACAAAGATTCATTAACAGATAACTCTACATTTATTGATGATCACCAAATAATATTGATTGAAAATCAAACTTATTGATAAATATATTTCAATCTCTGTAATAAATAACTTATTTATAATAAAATTATTTTGTTTAAAACAACTGAATATAGCAGCACCAAATCGTTTGTTTTTAGTGAATATCAAAACATATCACGAATAGTTTTAATAAATCAGCCATATTTGTTGTGAATCTTATTTAATGATTTTCAACAAATTTGGCAATAACAAATATTTAATAACTATAACTGAGAAATTTCTTTCAGTGTTTGAAGCGGTTTTAGAATTTGGTTCTTCATATTATTTTATCGTTTAGTGCCAAATTAGTATTTCTATTTATTGGCATCAATATTTTCTTAATTTATCCGGCGTTGCCAACTTGTTACGAAAAAGTTATGGAAAAAGGGAAGATTTCACTTCATTGTCAGAGTGATATAGATAAACATAAATTTTCTCAATTTTCTGGTTAATGGGTTAATCTGATGATATGATGGAAAGCGATTTCCTTGAAGAGGATGATTGAAGAATTTCTACAAGGATGCCCATTTTTTTCAAATGGCTTGAAATTACTTCCATTCACATCACAGTTTTAGAGTAAGATAATTCTTCATCGCTGGAAGCAGGCGCGGATCCAAGGGGGGGGAACTGGGGGAACGTTCCCCCCCCAAATGGCCCCTGAATACCTAAAATTTGCTTGCCACCCCCAGAATTCGACATACTAAAACAACAACTACAAGATGGGCAAAAATTTGATTTGACTCAATACCTGAAACAAAGATGTTGAAAGTGGAAGTACGGATGGGGAAGGAATGGCAATAAGGTCAGAAATGATAAATATGAACCAATTTCTATGTTCAAATGAGCCGCATTCAAGTCAAAGGTGCACCCGTAATTAGGTCGTGAATATTACTGTCGCCCGTCGGCATGTGATTCCCTGCTTACCTCTTGATAACTCAAAGTTTTCAATTGAACCCTTGACCCTTTAAATTATCAAGAGTCGACTGTATTTGTGTTTCTCTTGGTGTGGTGGTTTTTTTCTTCCAATAATCGAGTGTACCGTACCTTATTGTAATTGAACGTTTTGCAAAATCAAAAACTCACCGTCTATGCCTCTATTATCATACTAGTGCAAATGGGTTGCAATTTTTTAATCTCATTTTTTTACTGCATTTATTTGATTTACTTACCTTTCTGTTCACCTATTTCTGTTTCACTATTTCATAGAGACTCACAATTTGTTTTTGATGTACAAAGTAATTTTAAGAATTTCCCTGTTTTGAAATTGCAACTTTTCAAACTTTCAAAATGTGAAATGTTTCAATCGTTCTCGTGATATTCACTTAGGATAAAACTAAAACATAACTGATCATTCGAGTTACTTTGAGACTTTTCCTTTTATGAAATTCTCCATCTTTTGTGGTCCACATTTTCAAAATCAGAAGTCCAACTAAATCAGTGCAAGTTTATCCTTATGTTTAATGTCTATAAATACAGTTTTCATGGGCGCCCGCAGAAATTTTTCTCAGTGGCGGCCATTTTTCCTTGCCCTTTTCATTAAGAAAGTAATAAGGGTGTTGTGCTGAAAATCTCGTCATCAAAATCTCAGGGGGGGCAATGACACCTTGTTGGCGCCCATGTTTATCATAAACAGTGCTTTTGTGAATGGAATTATATAACTTTCATTCATCTCCACAGATCAGTTTGGATTTCATGATATTTTTCGTGACGGTCCAAAATTTTGGATTTTTTGATGGTCATTACTCATTTTTATAAAAAATATCTGATTGTATATTCTTAATCAACGCCATCGAATTAGTGAATCCAGCCAGCAACTCTGATGGTAATCCAAGAACATTTTTTTTCTCAAAATATTTGAAATTTTCCAACACATGGAAATTTTGCCGATATATCATTTTCTCAGATAGCCACGGTATTCACTAATTCGAGGTCGTAGATTACGAATCTGTAATTAGTTCCTTCCTAGGTTTGATACTCCAGGAAATTTTTAACTTTTTGTGGAAAATTTGCGAAAATTTTTGGATTTTTTGATGATCATTACTCCTTTTTTATAAAAATATCTGATTGCATATTCATAATCTACGCCCTCGAATTAGTGAATCCAGTTTCCAACCTATGGAAATTTTGCCGGAATATCATTTTCTCAGATAGCCACTAAAGTTACTGAATTCACTAATGCGAGGTCGTAGATTACGAATAGGCAATCAGATAATCAGATATTTTTTGTGAAATATAGTTCTTGAGTAATGACCATCAAAACATTTTTCCTTGCCCTTTGTGTTAAGAAAGTAATATTGAGGGGGTTGTGATGAAAAACGATAAGGCCATCAAAATTTCAGGGGGGAGGCATGGCCCGCCTTGCGGGTGCCCATGACAGTTTCTGAATATTTTTGCAGATGGTGTTGATTTACTATCGCCATCGCCTAAAACCTTTTGGCATTTGAATATCTAAAAGTTCCCCCCCCCAAAATTCGGGCCTGGATCCGCGCCTGGCTGGAAGTAAATATTTTACAAAGCAAAATGTTGTATGTTTAAGTCCCAAACTCGAAATTATTCAGGGTCCCAATTCTGACTCCGAGTCGCGGGGAGTGAAAAAAGGGATTTGGTACTTTTTTCTGGTTGGAGTTTTTTCATTTGCGTACTTGAACCTAGGAAAGACAGTGTTATCATTGTAATACTTATTCCGATTTCGAGCCGGAAATTAACGATCATGTTGCAAATCTTTAGAAAATGAACATTTTATTGAAAACACCAAGATGTCCTCTTTTTTCAGACTTGGTGCTTAATTTTTTCTACAAATATTCTTTAAAAGAAAAAAATGGAGATAGCAATTCTATCTGGATTTCACAACCCATCTGACTGAAATTCCTACGAATCTGCATTCAGCCGCCCTCTAGCCACAGAATGGAAAAGCTGATTGGGAGTGAACTTCAGAAAAGGAGGAACCTATATATAACTTTTGTTTTGACACTCAATCAATAGATGGATGTAGTAGTTTTGAATTGTTTTGTATCATTTCTTTTACCCATATTTCGTAATTCCTATCATTATCGAAATGGGAAAAATATAGCATGAACAGATATTTCTATCTCGTAACATATGGGCAATGCGGTGAACAAACTTCTTGATTGTATTCAACATATGAGCCTCAGATATTTTATTTACTTGTTACTTGAAGTAAAAAAAAATAAAACAGAAATATATTGTAGGGATAATTTCAGGTATAGCTTTAAATCCAAGGAGAAATGCCTCCTCATTCCCCACTCTCTGTAATAAACTCTATAAAAGGAGTTTTTTTCATATTGATATATTGTTTATACTCCTAGGTCTCCTGAGGAGACCCCTCTGAAACTACAATCTTCGAAGCTTGTAACTTGTACGAGTTCGGAGAAGCAGTAGTTTTCTGTGTAGGCTTTGTTATTGTGTCCTTACGCCACCTTAGGCACAGCAGAGGCTAGAAAATTTCCTTCCTTTCATACGTAATATGTGTAGGTATACACTTATAATTAGAGAAATTAGGGGAAACTTTGAATAAAATTTGTATTTGTTGATTCATCTCAATTAAACTTGAAATACAGTCTAAGATTCAGGTACTGCTTTGATTTCCATATGCATACCATTTCGAAACACAGTTAGAAGTAAATAATCTGTTCCTAAACTTTCTAGAATTCCATATACATCATTTGCTCCAGTTATTTGTTTTCCATCTACATGAGTAATGATGTCACCAGGATGAATGCCAGCACTAAAAAAAAACATCATTTTCAGATGGTATTTCAAATCATTCATTTCATTGACCTCTAATTCTGAGTTAGGTCCCTATTGAGATTTTGTTCAAAACCCAGAAACTATTTTCTTTGTTTAAAACTGAAAATATCCGATTTTAACTTACGAATGTGCAGGGGATCCAAAATATACTTTCCAAACTAGAACACCACTTGTGATATTCCTAGGAACTTGATTACTTCTCAACTGCAGTTCTTCTATAAGCTGAGGTGTCAAGGTCATCATAGTTATACCCAAATATTTTCTGTTTCCAAGATTAGAGCCTTTCACTTTCTTCTTAGAATTGTCCAAAAACACCTTCACATAGTTACTAGGAATCGCAAAAGAAATACCTGGAGTAACTTTCATACTATTGACTCCGATAGCTTCACCATCCAAGTTCACCAATGGTCCTCCAGAATTTCCAAATGTTATAGCCGCATCAGTTTGGATATAAGCCATATCCTTACCAATGATACCTAAAATATGCAAAATATGTTTTCAATCATCATCTTGGCACAAAGATGCAACAATGCATTCAACAGGAGGCATTTCTTTTGAGATAATATAGTGTTTGGAGACATGCCTTTGTTTCAAATCAATTACTAAATTGTTCATTCTAGTTTGGCATTCATTCATTACTATTAAGAAAACATTGAATTTCCCAATGACGTTGGGTACCTATTTACGTACCAAGTTCTTGGGAACCGCGATGAACTGAACTAACAACACCAGATGTTACTGTATTACTCAAAGCTAAAGGGCTTCCTAAGGCAATGACAAATTCTCCTGGGCGTAAATTAGAAGAATTTCCCAATTTCATAACAGGGAGGTCTTTTTCAGGAATTCTCACAGTAGCCAAATCACTTTGTAGATCAACACTTTCAACAACACCTTTGTAAGTTCTTCCATCATACAATTTTACTTCAACTATCGCATTAGCTCTGTTAGTGACTACGTGAGCATTCGTGATAATCAAACCATCGGATTCCACTATGAAACCAGAACCATTTGAGATTGTCAAGGGTCTACCAGTGAAGAAGTCTAATCTTTTATCTTTAATTTCAATATATACAAGAGCTGGAGCTACTATTTCTACAACATCAGCTAAGAAATTATAGTTTTTTCTTCCACCTGGATTGAAAAGATGTTTTGCTTCTGCGTTTACTCTTGAAATCAAAGAGTGCTTGTTATAATAGGAATATGCACAGTAACCTGTGAATATTAAACTCAAATACTTGAAATGGTCATAACTGAAAAAGTTGTCCTTATTTCTAGGGTATAAAAGATTTGATACTTGGGTGGAGTTATTCTGTTTGTACGATTTGTAAAAATTTTTCTTCAGAAATCTTCCTATTCTAGATAGAGTCATTTTTTTTATTTCACTTATTTGTCTATTTAATTTAAAGAGTGCAACATTGAGTTAATTTTGTTTAGATCAGATTTTCTTTATTCACAGCAACATTTTTTTTATTTTATTTTTTTAAAGTTTGAATTTCATTATTATTTGATAGAAATCACAGAACATCCAATAATTCACAGAACAAAAACAACCACAGGTCAGTTCGTCAGTTGTCAAACACAGAACAATATTGAGTTTTTTTTCTACATCTGTGAAAAAAATACTGTTGGGTTCAGGGAGAGGGAGGTCCTTTACCTCCCTGGTTGGATTAGTTTTTCTTTTTAACAAATACACCAGGCTCGAACCACTGATCAAGCACCCTTAATCAAATTCAATTCTGATTTTTGTCAAAATTTGACTAGGGGTTCGGTAATTAGGGTCGTTCGAAATGTTGTTTTCCCCATAAATCCATTGACCATTACTATAATCGATTTCAAGCGGATAACCACTAATAACCGCGGTTATCTCTGGTCCTGCCCTTAGTTATAGCCCTTCAGGAAGGACCACGTATAACCAACTCAAGGACTATAAACACAGTGGCGGATCCAGCTCTTGAGGAAGGGGGGGGTCACGGTCAGGTGGATTACATACCCGCCAATTGATTTTTTGGAGGCAAATCAGCATCCCCAAAATAAAATTCTGATGAGGTCTTACACAAACAAAAAGTTTATTCGATTTATTACAAAAACAAAAACAAAAACTTAAGGTCGGCGTTTGAAGCGCGTAGGAAATCTCCTCCGATAGGCGCCACCGTGCATTTTATGAAATATCTCCATAGAACTTACATTATCACTATAAGTTCTATGAACATCTCTCTTATCATCGGAAGTTGAACTATTTTCATGGGTCTTTCTGTTGAAATAAAACAGAAGCATGGTTTGGCTCATTTTCTTCTATTTTTGAATAAAAAAAAATTAACTGTCCGAATGAAATCGATTAAAATTATTTCAACAAGAACCCTAATCCTTTCTGAGTTCACCCACAAAATTTCAGTTCTCAAAGTGAAACATGACCTCTCTGCCGTTGCCACACTAACTGGTAGTGTTGCGAGTATACTGAGAAATTTTCTCACATTTGGATACATGTCAGAATCACAGTTTTCTAAGAGATTATATATCGTCTGTACTCTGTGGAATCTTCTTCTCTCGTAGTCATTTCATCTTCCATAAGCGATATTCATTCGTAACGATTGAAACAGGAGGATTGTCTAATAGAAGTTTGTACTGATTTACCAACTCATTAACTATTTCAATATCTTCATTTTCATTTTTTGAATAAACGACTTCAGGTATAAAAACTCCTAATTTGAATAAATTCATTACTTCAGATGACAGTCGATCCTCTAGGTCGTTTATTATTGAATCCATAAAAGGAATGTACACAGACCTGCGGAAATACTCCTCTGCAGACTGGACAGGCTGATTATTGGCTCTGTGTATTTGTATTTTGACTATTCTAGGGCATTTAATAGTCACATCTAGTAGCTCAGCTACTTCATTTGCCTCTTCAAATAGCTGTCGGAAAACTACGTCCGCTTTTTCCCTTTTTTCTCGTAACACACTTATCGTATCTTTTATGGCATCCGTAGCTCTTTTCAAATCTATTGAGCTGGTTTGTAATATTGTAGTCAAAGAAATGGACAAATTATTATTCTCCCAAAATTCAGATTTTTTTTCATTATTGGAACTAATTCCCCTTCAATATTCACTCAAATATGATTCAATTCTATTTTTTCATTCGAAACATGTTTTCATCAAACACAAGATTTGAGGGTTCGTCCAGTCCAGGGGGGGGGGTCATGACCCCCATGACCCCCCCCCCTGGATCCGCGCTTGTATAAACAAGAAGTTTATAGTCCTTGTAACTTGTAACTAACTTGCGCTTGAATGTGGTTATCTGAATCGCGCGAAAATCAAGCCTAACTCAGAAAGGATTGGAGTTTTTGATGAAATAATTTTAGTCGATTGCATTCCGAAAGTTAATTTTTTTTCTTTCAAAAATAGGAGAAAATGAGCCAACTCATGCTTCTGTTTTATTTCAACAGAAAGACCCATGAAAATAGTTCAACATCCGATTAAAAGTGAATCTACTGATAATTTCGTTCAGAAAAACAACTTGAAATACGGCAGAGAATGGCCAAATTCAAATTTTGGCGGGAAATAATTCCTGCTTTACCCACAAATTGACTTATTTCATAGTTCGGCGATTTTCGGATAGAGAGCGCCATTGTACATTTCATTCATATTAGGCGCATTCGGTATTCCCTTTCGGAGGTGGATCGGACACAGAACATCCAATAATTCGGATCTCTCTCTCTCTCTCTGGCTGAAAGAGAGGAGAGAGAGATCCGTATTTATTAGATGTTCTGTGTCTGTTTTCTCTCCGGATTGGTAATAACGAACGCAGTAATAATCAGAGAGATATTCATAGAACTTGATAGTGATATTGCATGTTTTATGGAGATATTCCATAAAATGGACGGTGGCGCCTCTATCGGCTGAGCTTTCCTACTCGCTTTAAACGCCGACCATGCGCGTTACAGAACCATATAAAAATTTAGCTGATTATGGAAAAAAAATTCTGTGATCTGTGATTCTGGATCATGGACGATTGATTTGAAAGCTGCTGCCAAATTTTTTTCGACAGCTGTCAAAAATCTACTCGAGGAGAACAGGGTGGTTACTCCCACGGAGTATCCGTGGGATACTCCTACATCCACGACGATCTACTTAAAAGGTTGATGAACGGGCGCTCAAAAGCTCCCAACTTCGAGGCAGTGCTTTATTTAATTTTTGTCAAAATGTCTGCTACCCAATTTTTTTCTGTACACAAATGTTCAACTCTGAAAAATTCTAGACCAAGAATTCAATCGAACGCTTGTTATACTATATTGGCTTCACTGCTTCAGATTTCCATTTTATCCAACCTCTATGGTAAAAGAATATCATTGCATCCCATCATGATCCTACCCATATGTTTTCTCATACGGAGAATGAAAATATTACTGTACATCGGTAAATAATTCAATTAGCTTTTTCAATCAAGAGAAACTTGTTGGTTTGCTGAGAAAAACAAAAAATATGATAAACTTATCCCATAATGAATAATTCCACGATAGAGCGATATTATCTCACCGCAATCTTGTTTATTTTTTTTTGTATCTCCAATAGTATAATCGCCGAAATACATCCTCTTGTTGAACACTGTGGTTGAGAACCGGAAAAGCATTGATTATAGAGATTAAAAAAATCCATCAAAATATTTTTTCGATAAAAATATGATTCTGAAATTGAAATAATTTTTGATATATTTAACAATTTAGAATTCGCCAAAAAAGAGTCTTTTAACTTGTATTCAATTTCAAATCATTCCAAACTGAACCATAAGGGCATAAGGCATAAAGTATAAACAATAACAAATGAATGAATTTATTGCAGGATCTAGTGTTCGTTCATAGAATTATATGCATAGAATTATCTGGATTCGATTCCTGAAAGTCAGGCAGGTAACTTTTTGGTGGAATTTATAGTTATTAAACATATGAATTCCACCGAAAAATTACCTTCAGTACTTTCGTGAAACGACCCCAGGAAATAGAGAGTTTTTCATCGATCATCTTAGATCAGCTGTTGTTTATATTTGAGTTCTAATGCGGCCCACTCACGAGGACTCTGTTTCGAGCATTTTAGGTGCCGACGTGGACGCCAGACATTTCAGGTGTCCACTGTCCACATGGGCTTCCAAGTTACTACCCATTTACTACCTAGAACGCCGAAGGGTAGTCCCGATTGACCATACCCGGGGACTCTTTTCGAGCATTCGTGTGATGCCGGGTGCCCGAAAGTCCCGTAAAAGGTCCTCGTGAGTGGTCTATCATTTCGGAATGAAGTTTGATTCGCAATTATTATTCTACTAGCTGGCCCGGCGAACTTTGTACCGCCTGAATTATACTTAAAAGTTGTATAAACTTACCATTGCTTTTTTTCAAGCAGGAAAAAATCAGGCAAAATTAATGTTCAAAATATACAAAATTTTAATAATCTTGTAATTCACATGGAAAGAATTCTCTTTATTTAAGCGGTAACTAATTGTTGATCTTGAACATATAACTTTTTGTTTTTAAATTTTTGTACAGTTCTCTTTTTGCAGTACCTCATATGTGACTGTGAATAGCAGGAGTATAATCCATATTGACCATATTATAGGTACCTCTCCTCTTATATGAATCAAAATGTCAAGAATATGAACAAAAATTATTCCTTTAATGAACTATCGACTATTAACACAGCCCGTCGACCAGAATTGAAAAATCAGCCATTTGTTAATAGCCCAACCTGAAGTGGCAACAACAAAACTTTTCTTATATTCTCAAAATCTAATCAGTGGCCACACCATTATTTTGGACATCTTAGCTATTCTGCTAAGCTCAAAATAATGGGTAAACATCTCAGTTGGTGGAGCAGCGCGATTCTCATTATTCCATGGATATGAGCTGTCAATCTCTCTTCAATTTAGTTGACGATATCAAGCTCGTTAGAAGACAAATCGAGATGTTAAAATGTCGATAGTACGATCGACACGGCGAAATTATCAACACTGTGAATTATGTTGAACTCATATTCAAATTTATTGATGGTCATTCGACCAGATCAGATTAGGCAACCCATGAAACATTATTGTATATCATGAGCAAACGTTTCAAAATTATTGACGCTTACAATACTGTCTCTGTGCGAACAGAAACACGAATATAATATGTCAATTACTAATTATGGGCAATTTTGGATTCAGTTATTTCCGCAAATATATCTATCACCCAAACACAAATTCGAAAGCATTTCAAAAATAAAGAAAAAAAATGAAGATGGCCAACTCACGTTTGAAACTGATCGTCAAAATCAGATACTTGATCTTTCGGTAAAAATTCACTGTTCCACCAACTTGAGATAAGTTTCCCCGCTTTTTGATCTGGCAATAGACTTCCATGTTACCATGAGTTCTTTGCGAATCACATATCGCCATCTAACAGAGGTAATATCAACCTACGACTACGTACAGTGACTTGTCTATTCACTGTACGACTACGCATCAACGGTAGCGACACCTAGTGGCCTTATTCAAAAGAAGGAAAAGCATTTCCTGCATAAGTAAAACTTTCATCAATTTTTTCGAAGTTTTATTGTATTTTATAATAACCAGACCGAAGACGATTCCATAAATGAAGTTTCATAACAAACAGTCCATCCGATCTCTAGTTATAAATGGTGTAACCAACATCTTTCTTTTATATATATAGAGATATAGATTTAGGGCCGTCCTAAGATATTTGACGTGGTGTCACGTGGGCTACCGGAAAAATTGAGTCCCTATAAGAAATTTTTATAATATTATTTGGCCTATTTTCGTGGTATTTCTGGTTTGTTTTTACCCTGCCGTCCTCAAGAAGACTGCATTCTTTTATGCGTGATTATGAGATTGGTCTTTTCCATAAGGTACCAAATTATAAAAAATCGCAAGAAGGGTGAGAAAGTAGGGATTTTTTTTACGAAAAAAGCAAATATGTCTATCTACTGAGGTAAGCTACGCTACGATAATTAATGGATTACTGGATTAGTGGAAGTTTGTCACGTGATGAGATTCGTATAAATGGAATTTGAGTGGAAAAATAATAAGCATCTGTACTCAACGAACAGGCCAACATATTTTCACACAATTTTTTTTGCCTTTTTCCATTTTTCTTAGCTCCTATGTTCCGCCACTGCTCAAACATTCGAACTAATTAGATTTCCATGACCATAGAATTCATAACTGAAAAGACTTCGATTTTCAACGATACGAGGTCTTCCTATCTATCAAATTCATTGGTGAAAAATGTTGTATAGACTGTCCATTCTCACAATTAAGGATGAAACCATTAAAACCGGAGAAAATCCTTTTCCTGCGGAAAATTGTAAAACGCATTTCTCCACATATACCTAATTTGAAGTACGTGTGGCAACATTGATACACTATCTGACAGTCACTGACAGTGACGGTGTATGTGGAATTAAGGTTATATTATTTGTTATCAAAATAAATACTTGTGTTATTGTGAGCGGTCGTTCAGTTGACTTTCGACTTTGTAGAAAGAAACAATCTAAAGATAACGAGTATTTCGACATTATGGCTAGCAGGGATCCCGCTACCGACCAACTCCTGAATTACAGGGAAAAAGCAAAGGTAGGAAATTTAAATTCTCCATATTTGTTAAGAAAATTCGTATACCATTTCTTCGTCATCAATTCAATCGGTTGTTGATTAATTAATATTCACCTAACATAACGACATGTTTGGATTGCTCTATCTTCAAAAGTGATTTTCGTATTAATTCGTTCTCATTTTCTAGAAAATTTCGAAAAACATAACTAACGCTTGTATAATGTGTACTAGTTTATTTTCACCTCAATGTTGGCTAAGGTCAACATCTACAAGTTTTGGAGTGTTAATTGCTATGTTGTTTCATAAGTGGGACACTCGTATTCCAATTTTTCAATGCATTTCACTCCAAGATACAATCTGACCAGAGTTGTTCTACCTAACATTCACGTTCAGTTTTTAACTGGAATATTAAAATTTGGACCAGTTCGTTACCAAATCTGAAATGACCCCAGTTGGTTTTTCGTATGAAAGCATTCTCATGAATTGCATTCCCCAACCTATCAACCTTTTCTGAATTGCAAATATTTTTGGATCGCAAAATGCATAATGAACAATTCAATTGTTTTAATTCCACGTACCCTTTTATAACTTTTTTTATCGAAGACCTTTACGATCAATGATTCTCAGAAATTCATTGGTTTAATACTATATCTACCAATAAGAATAAGAATGAGATGCCGAATTATTTACTGATAAACCTATCTCAGTGCCTGTTGATTTTGATTTCCTTGTTGATAAAAAAACAGTGAACATATTTTTCAAAATCAAAACTTTGGTGGTCAATTTCACAACTCAAGTTGAACGAAGTTAGTTCCTGTGGGTTTACATAATTTCCTGTGATGATTTTCACATAATAAAAATAATGTTCCTTTTAGTTATCAAATTTCTAATGTTTTGTTTTGTCAGAATGAATATCGATTTCTTTATCTATACAGGATTATAATCAACAACTATCTATCTTTATATACCTACTTATAATTGATGTTTTTAAATTGTGCGTGTATTGCATATCGATGAAAACTTAAATTGTACAAAAAGAAGTAGGTATTTATGATCAAAATGTCGTTGTAAATCAATGTTCATTTCAACCTATTTTGTTGCAAGCATTGACAAAAATTAAAAAGATTCCATATGCTCTGTTAGGGAGCACAATAGACCTTAAGGTCGCAGTGGACTTTAACCCGTTTTCACTATAACTATACAGGGTGATTCACGGTGGTTGGCACATTAGACGTTTCTGGAGAACCAGACTTCAGATCGGTCTGAAAATTTAGTGGAATGCATTATCGCACCTCTGTTCTACCCAACTAAAATATTTTCGTCAATGCGGTGTTGCCACTTCTATTAGAAAGTAGTAGCAACTTTGCTTTTTCAAATGGAACACCCGGTATATTATATTATTTTTGGAATCTCCAACAACTTCTCGATAACTTTTATTGAAATTTCTCTATACCTATCTGTTGCCGTTTTCGAAATATAAATCAATTTCAATTTTTTTCACCAGAAAACATGACCTCTAAAGATGCTTATAACTTCGGGTTGAGAAACACAATGGCATTGAAATTTGGTTTGGAGTTAGGTGATACATGAATGCTTTCAACACTCCAGCCTGATTTACGTTAATTCAATACAGGGTGATAAAAAAATACAGTCTTTTCGGTTGCTTGAAAAAATGACTGAAAGTTGTTTATTTCAAATGTATAATATTGGAAATTCGGAAAACTGATGAAATTCGCTTTCATTCTATGTATATCATGCCCATGCATAAGTAGTCAAATTTCGGACTTATGAGCATTTATTTGTCAAAATGTCCCTTCAGAATGGTATTTCCATTCAGTATTTGGTAGGCAGCCCATGCTTCGGTAATCCTTTCCAACAACAAATCTCTCGAATGCACCGGTGTTTTGTAAACTTTTTGTTTCAACATTCCCCACAGATAAAAATCTAACGGACTAAGATCGGGTATTCTTGCTGGCCAATTCCATGGTCCCAAGCGCCTTATCCACCGATCTTCAAAAAGTCTCTCCAGTTAATAATAATGAACAAATTCATGAGCACTTTGTTTGAATAGTTTTCTTCCATCGTTTCGAGGGCATTTGCAACTTCTGGAATGAAGAAAATATCGAAATTCAAGCTTCTTGGTGCCTTTATTATTAGGAGAATGTCAAATAATAATCATGGCCTGCCTACCAAATACTGAATGGAAATACCATTCTGAAGGGACATTTTGACAAATAAATGCTCATAAGTCCGAAATTTGACTACTTATGCATGAGCATGGTATACATAGAATGAAAGCGAATTTCATCAGTTTTCCGAATTTCCAATATTATACAGGGCGTTCCATTTGAAATAAACAACTTTCAGTCACTTTTTCAAGCAACCGAAAAGACTGTATTTTTTTATCACCCTGTATTGAAGTAACGTAAATCAGGCTGGAATGTTGAAAGCATTCATGTATCACCTAAATCCAAACCAAATTTCAATGCCATTGTGTTTCTCAACCCGAAGTTATCAGCATTTTTAGAAGTCATGTTTTCCGTTAAAAAAAATTGAAATTAGTTTACATTTCGAAAACGGCAACAGATAGGTATAGGGAAATGTCAATAAAAGTTGTCGAGAAGTTGTTGGAGATTCCAAAAATAATATAATATACCGGGTGTTCCATTTGAAAAAGCAAAGTTGCTACTACTTTCTAATAGAAGTGGCAACACCGCATTGACAGAAATATTTTAGTTAGGTAGAACAGGTCCGATAATGCATTCCATTAAATTTTCAAACCGATCTGAAGTCTGGTTCTCCAGAAACGTCTAATGTGCCATCCACCGTGAATCACCCTGTATATAGTTGATATAAATAATTATCACGGGTCCGCAAACGCTTCGTTTTCAATATACCTACAGGGTGTTGAAGTTTGAATTCTTCGAAGGTTTTCCTCACAGCATTTGTCAAGATTTTCACCTGAAACAACAATTACACGATGGAATGCAAGCTACTTCATTGTATTCAAGAACAGTAAATGTATCCAGTTCATATTAGACTTCTTTCCTCGTAGTTTTTGGCCATTGTATTCTTCATCAAATTGCTCGAATTCCGAAATGTCTGAAAATGCGCAATAACTAGGTACACATCAAATCTAATTCATATATCTCCACCAGTTTCATAGCGATTACCAAATACTTGGTTTTCAAGAAAAACGAAAGTCAATTAGCAAACTGTAATTTTTTCATGCAGAATGTCTCCATGAAGCATGAAGTTTGTCGCACTTTTTCACTAGCACCCTGTGTACGAGGGTCAGAAATTTTAACGTGAGTATTCAATCACTGACTCTTTTCATCAAATTGTCCAAGTAATCTCAATCAAATCTGATCTATTACATATTGAAACATGATCAAAACTTCAACTATCCATAAAAATTAAAATATTTTCGACGCGAGGATATTTGCATAACAATTTGATGTAATTAGATGCAATTATTACGTTCCCTGTTCAATATAAAGTCTATTTACACCTTGCGAAGGCCTCCATTGCATGATATTCTAAGGATGATTTACGCTCAAATATTTTCACTAATGATTATCACTTATGAATAGACAATTTCCGCAAACCCGATTGAAAGCAAAACAGCGTGATATCTTTTGGAACAATATACATAATAAATAATATATATATATAATATACTGCTAATTCTCATATTATATTTCTGAGAAGTGAAAATATTTGTGCGTAAAAATGTTTGCAAAAACATGACAATCGAATTAAAAATACTCATTCATGTTAAAATCATCTCAAGCTTTCCTAGCTGGTGGAATTCATCCATAGCTATGGTATCCTAAAGAATACAACAAGGTCTTTGAATATTGCTATTGAATACCATGATGTTTGTAGTTAAAAAAATGTTTTCTACTGAACTTCTTTATCATTTCAAGATAGTACATTACTGATGTCAAAGCAGTTATACAGAGCTGGAATAAATCAAAACAATGCGTTTCGATGAAAATTTTGAATATCTCGGAAAGGATCAATTTCACAGATATCTCGAATGGGACATTATCATTTATTTTTAGGCATATAATCATAATTCTATAAATAAAGTATGGATTCCTATCTGCTACAAGGAAGTTGCTGATGGAATTTCGAATCGAAATTGGGCATTTTTTATGAATACCTGTAGAATTTTTTCGTCAAAATCAGAGTGAAAAACACACCAATTCATCGACAAGCAAGTATGTATCTTTGACAGTATTCCTGATCTTAACGGAAATATGTATCTTGGAGTGGGGGACTGAAGTCAAATGTCAAATACCTAGAAATAACACTGGATATCGCAAAGGACCCTGCACTTTCCTTATGGGAAATGTCGCTCCGTCAAATGTTCTGAAATTTTGGTATAATGTAGCACTCGACCTACCGATCGAAAGTGTCCATGTCCCCAACTCAATCCTATGACTTGTTTTTGAGATACAGGGCGTTGAAGTTGAGAATTACCCACTTTTACAACGCTCGTATCTCGGATCAGCATCGAATAAACTTCAATTTTTCTCAAGAAATATGTCATTCCATCTCCAGGGAGCAACCATATAGACTATAGAGGAATATGACCGAAAATCGTTACGAATACAGGGTTATCCATAATTGAATTCATGCCCGATTTTGAAAGTATAAAATATGTCAGTTCCAGAGCGAGAACGCTCGCAAAATGAACTATTACACTAGATATGTTGTTGTTACATCTAAAAAACCTGAAATACCTAGAATTCATACTGGGTGATCCATTATTATAGAAACCATTCACAATGAGGGTTAAGTGGACACCCTGTATTTTCGGGTTGATTTAAGGTGTTTGTTTGATTTTTCAGAACATATCATCATGGACTTCGAAAAATACAGGATGATTCAGTCATGAAATAAACTGTGAACATCACGAAAATACCCAAAAACCATCTTTTTTTCATCACCCTCTATTTCAAGATCAACTCCGTTGAGTTGGGAATTTTCTTTCACAACTGTACTTGATATAAAAATATCAATACGGCTGAGAGTTTTCATCCAATTCCTATGACCAGATTTTTTTATATGTAATATGAAAAGTATTCATTTATGTTATTCTATTCTTATTCCAGCATAAAAAAAACTGGTCATAGGAAGTGGATGAAAACTATCAGTCGTATTGGTGTTTTTATATCAAGTACAGAAGTGAAAGAAAATTCCCACCTCAACGGAGTTAATCTCGAAATAGAGGGAGATGAAATAAAAAGGTGGTTTTTGGGTATTTTCGTGAGGTTCACAGTTTATTTCATGACTGAATCACCGAGTATTCTTTGAAGTCCATGGTGATATGTTCTGAAAAAAATCAAACAAACATCTTAAATCAACCCAAATATACTTAGCCATCATTGTGAATAGTTTCTATACTATAATAATGGATCACCCAGTATAAATTCTGGGTATTTCAGGTTTTTTCAATGTAACAATAACATATCTAGTGAAATAGTTCATCTTGCGAACGTTCTCGCTCTGGAACTGACATATTTTATACTTTCAAAATTGGGCATGCAATTATCGATAACCCTGTATTCGTAACGATTTTCGGCCATATTCCTCTATATGGTTGCTCCCTGGGGATAGAATGAAATGTTTTTCGAGAAAAATTGAAGTTCATTCGATTCTGTTTCGGGATACGCGCGTAGTAAAAGTGGGTAATTCTCAACTTCAACGCCCTGTATCTCAAAACCTAGTCATAGGATCGAGTTGGGGCCATGGACACTTTTGATCAGTAGGTCAAGTATACTCCATTATATGCACATTATATGCACAATAGATCTTTAGGTCAAGGTGCTTGCGAGTTCAGATGATCTTCCGCCCCTCCTCTAATCTAATCTAAAATACTCCATTATACCAAAATTTAAGAAAATTTGACGGAACGCCATTTCCCATAAGGAAAGTGCGGGGTCCTTTCTGTGGAATAAGCATGTTTATAATGCTACTGGCAGAGCTAAAAAGGCTCTGATGGCGTGCAGGCGTCTATGCGGCAGGAATTGGGGTTGTAACCCAAAATACTGCGATGGATGTACGTCATGACTGTGAAACCTATAATCACACAGTATCCTGGTTTGCTAAAGCAAGTCAGGTAAGAACGAGAAAAATGCTTGACAAATTACAAAGGCTTGCCTGTGTGTGCATCACGGGGAAACGTGACCAAAGGGCGCTTGAGGTCATCACAGACCTCACACATCTACATCTAGTGATTGATGGGGTAGCCCATGCATCCTCAGAATATCAAAAGAAGGATCAGGCAATGGGAGAATCAGGAGTCGGACAGTTTGGTCCTCTCTGAATGACTACATCTCATCTGCAAACCTTCCTAGTGATGTAATGATCAAGAAAGTAAGCATTGAGAAAAAATTCAGTACAATGCTCAATAAAAAAAAAGTAACCCCTTTTCACTATGAACTACACAACTGGAAAAAATTAAAGGATCAAAAAAAAATTCCAAATTTTTCGGCAATTTTCAACATGCCGTAACTTTGAGAGGAATGGTCGTACAAGGAATTCAAAAGAAGGAAATTGTAGCTCCAAGTGTATAGTTTTTGGATTAGAACTTCAAAAATTTCAAGTTTCAGTGGTTTTCGAGTAATAATAGAAAAATCAGCAACAAAAAAATTCTCAAAATTTTACCACTTTTTTTATTCTTGTCTACGAGCGTGGTAATTTTATTTTTGCATAATCGTTATAATGATGGGATACTTTGTTAATTCAGCTTTAATTTATTTTTTTATTGACCTCAATACGTCCACTTCTCGCCGAGATATCGGTCTTCAAATGGAAAAGGATCCATTTGTCTTTGATTATCGATTTCTCAGCAACCAATGATCGCACAGAAAATTGAAGGGGGGTTTCAAGACCTTAAATGAACTCCCATTAATGAACGACCATTGCTTATTCATAGAAATTTTTTTTTCTTAATGTCGCATCAATATGAAAATTTAACAAAAAAAGGGCTTTTGGTGGTTTCTTGGAAAATCTACCGCTGGATCGAAAATGTTGAGGAAACCAATAATGTTAAGTGTGACTTTCACAGTTCGATATGTTGATAAAAACCTTACGAAGAGCCAACTCAATTCAGCGAGCCGTTTTTTTGTTTGACTCGATTGAATTTTTGAAAAAAAATAAGGATCACGTTTTTTGCTCTGAGAAGCTCGTAATCTTTAAAAAAGGCAAAAAAGAATTTTCTCGAGCTTTTCCCACATTTTAATTGCAGATAGTTCATAAATTTCAAAAAAAGAAAAATAAAAAAACAACAAATAACATTTTTATTAATTTAATAACGGGTATTGCCACCCCTGTTTTCAATAACGGCTCTCAAACGTTCAGCCATGTTAATGCAGGCGGTAATTTGAGGCTGATGAATGATTGAAGGATTCACAGAAAACTCCGACGGAATTTCGAATTTACCGAATTTTGAGCAGAGAATCGCTTGATTGAATTAAAATGTGGAAAAAGCTCGAGAAAATTCTTTTTTGCCCTTTTTAAAGATTACGAGCTTCTCAGAGCAAAAAACGTGATCCTTATTTTTTTTCAAAAATTCAATCGGGTCAAACAAAAAAACGGCTCGTGGAATTGAGTTGGCTCTTCGTAAGGTTTTTATCAACATATTGAACTGTGAAAGTCACACTTAACATTATTGGTTTCCTCAACATTTTCGATCCAGCGGTAGATTTTCCAAGAAACCACCAAAAGCCCTTTTTTGTTAAATTTTCATATTGATGCGACATTAAGAAAAAAAAATTTCTATGAATAAGCAATGGTTGTTCATTAATGGGAGTTCATTTAAGGTCTTGAAACCCCCCTTCAATTTTCTGTGCGATCATTGGTTGCTGAGAAATCGATAATCAAAGACAAATGGATCCTTTTCCATTTGAAGACCGATATCTCGGCGAGAAGTGGACTTATTGAGGTCAATAAAAAAATAAATTAAAGCTGAATTAACAAAGTATTTCATCATTATAACGATTATGCAAAAATAAAATTACCACGCTCGTAGACAAGAAAAAAAAGTTGTAAAATTTTGAGAATTTTTTTGTTGCTGATTTTTCTATCATTACTCGAAAACCACTGAAACTTAAAATTTTTGAAGTTCTAATCCAAAAACTAGACACTTGGAGCTACAATTTCCTTTTTTTGAATTCCTTGTACGACCATTCCTCTCAAAGTTACGGCATGTTGAAAATTGCCGAAAAATTTGGAATTTTTTTTGATCCTTTAATTTTTTCCAGTAGTGTATATTCGTGATCATCTCAAATAGACATATTTGTATCGAAAGCTCAAATAACTCTGGGAAGCCATATGATCAAAGTCATATTCGATTGGGTTGGGGATTCCAAAAATATTCAATTCATTCGATAAACGGATGAGTACATGAAATATTTTCAATTTTCTCAGCATCCAGATATCTTGAGTAGTTCTGTGTATTATTTTGGGTGAGGTTAGGAAAGAATGATCCTGTTTAGTAGTTTACAAATAACCTGCCCATTTCCATAAGAAGAAAACAATTAAGCTAAGAATCAAAGAATGCTTGACCGCGCTAGCTACGGAATTAAACTAGCGCGCAGATGCTCATAACCTTTTATGAATTTTTATTCACTTATGTGAGTGAGCATCACATCCGGATTGTAGTAATCCATCGTTCTGTTCAAACATCAGTCTTTATAGATATTAATAAATGTCAAATGATGAAATCTTTTGAACCTGTACACTGATACAGAAATGAATAACTGTAAATTGTTCAAAATACTTGTGTCTGCTACAATCAAATCAATGGGTTGGTGTTTAAGATTGGAATCATGTATCGGTTTAGGAACAACAATTCCTATTTGATTTCTTGAATCATTTGTTGAGAATACTTATCATGGACTTTTGTACAAGAAAATGTTGATAGTATTTATAAGCTGGAAGCCGTATGTTCGCCAAATCACATTCGTACGATGCCGATGTATTGAATTTATTTCTATCAATTCGCAGGTGTTTTTCCCGGTAAAATAAACAAGCGAACTTATCATAGTAAATAGGATCAACAGATATTTGTCTATATCTGTCGCTTAGACAGATCCGTACCCATATCTTGGCCTAGGGAACAACATAAATAATTTGAAGTGATAATTTATTATTTCTCGGGTTAATTAAATTATTTCAAATCACTTATTTATTTACAACAACTGCGCAATATTTAGTCCACTCGAATTTTTGACTATACGGTACCGGTAACGCTTGCTTCGGCTGATTGAATCCTTCCTTGATAGCCTCCAGTTTTGCTTTTTTTGCCGATCGAGAACACTTCACGTTTCGAGAGTTCTAGACTGAGGGATTCGCTCCACACCGCCTATCCGAATGTACAGGGTGGCCCAAATTGCTTGATTTTGGCTGTGTCTGTTACTTCTAGACTAGATAGGTGACAATGTTGAAAGGAGTCCTGGACTCGATTTTCGTGAAAAATCCATAACTGAAAGCCGTTTCACGATATCTTCATTTGTTTTGAAGATATAACGAAATTATGATATTTTTGCGATTTCGGAGATGTGCCATAACTTCTTCATTTTCTAAAATATCTCAAAAGGGCAAAAACATTCTACAGGCACTTTTTCATTAGCAATACGACACCGTATTCAGTTTTTTTTATCTCTTGTGTAAAGGGTGAAAAAAACAATTTTCTTATTTTAAATACGAATGGTTTTGTTTTTTATCCTATTTAATGCAAAAATTGTATATTATTTACTGTTTCTGTCTCAAATATGGAAATAATATACAGGGTCTTTCACGAGGAACCTCACCCATATTTATACGGGAAACTACTGAACGTATTTTCATGAAATTCAGCACTTATAAGTATTTCATGATGCTGATGAAATCTAAAATATTTTCAAGGCATGAGCATCTCCGGTTTTTCCGGAAGTGACGTCAACTTCCGTTTTTCAAATTAGAACACCATTTTTTTATTGCAGAAATAGATTCCTTAGAAAATTTCAAGTTATTTTGATGTAACATTTTTCAGTTTTGGTTGGAAAATTCTCTCTGAGCGGGAAAATTCGAAAAAAAAAATCGAAAATAGAGCTCCGCTGAAACAAGAATAACTTCGAGGTTTTTGTATGGAAAATTTTCATTTTTGGGATTTTTCAAGATGTAAGATTGATGTATCCACTTTAAAAATCGAAATCGCGATTCATGATACAGGGGGTGAAAAAATCGCTTTCAAAGTTAGGGATGACAAATTCGTGAAAAATCAATTTTTTCAAATTAGAACCCCATTTTTTTATGGCAGATATTGAATCTACGTTAAAAAATAATGTGAGTGTATGCATCACACCCTTGCCCTAAAGTGGATATTTTCTGAGTTATTCACAAAAAACTGTTTTTCGTCTTGAATTTTCAGCTATTTCTTTTCCCTTCACGCCAAAAAGATGAAATTTTCAGGAACTGTTATTTGAACCATGCTGTAGATTTTTCACCCCTTCTTGAAACCGACTTCAAGTTACTATTAGGAGAACCATGGCAAACTCTCGCAGTTATAACTAGAGAAGATGCTCAAAGTTTTGACCGTTAATTTCTAGACATTTATTTATACGTCTCAGGAATGCTTCGTGCGTTGCTCTTCTTATTTCATTGGGAGGAAGAGATCTGCAAAAGTGTTTAAAAACCAAATTGAGTTTCAAAACTATGAATCTAAAAATCTAAACAAACCTGAACGCATTTCTGACTCGTTCTATGCAGTCCTCTTTATCAGTCAGGGGAGTTGATTAGACAATATTTTTTGTCCTACCCCAAACATAATAGTCTAAAGGAGTTAAATCGGGAGAACGTGGTGGCCAAAGATGTGGACCATTGTTCGCCAACCATCGATCTTCAAATAGCCTGTAGAGGATATTTGACACATTGAGTGAATTGTGTGGAGGCGCGCCATCTTGTTGATACCATAAGTCATTATGGTTCTGTACTAGCGGCTCAATTATTTGAGTCAATATGTCAGAATATCTAACTCCTAAGGGAGAACATTCTTTAAATAATGCAAACATGTGTAGTGTTCTATCTTACCAGTTAAAGTCCCATCATAAATGTGAACATCGAGAATTGCATTATTTTTGATGGCGCAAAAAACATTGAAACTCCAGGTCTCTTGAAAGTTCCATTGTCTGAAGTGGTGGTTGTTCTCTTCATCCCAATAATGACTGTTATGCCTATTGAAAGAACCATTCTTTGTGAATTTAGATTCATCTGTCCAAATTATACAGTCCAAAAAGTTTTCATTCTCTTGAAATCGAATCATCACAGCTTCGCAAAACTCTGTTCTCCTGACGAAATCAGTTTCCTTCAAATGCTGTACCCTATTGAATTTATATGGGTGCATTTTATGTTTTTTTAATATTCTCCAAACACTCGATTGAGATAATCCCAGATCAATCTCGGCATCTTTGAGAGAATTTTGAGGATTCACACGAAAATATGCAAGAACTGTAATTTCGTTGTTGTCATCTTTTACTACACTTTTTTCTCTGTGTATAGTTTTCTTAACGAAAGATCCGACATTTCTCAAGTTTGTCATGGTTCTGTTAATGGTATCTCTCGTTGGTCTGGGTCGGTCAGGAAACCTCTCAATGAACAGTCGAATCGTTCTATCTACAACTTTATTACATTCTCCATGAAGTAGAATGAGATTTAAATAATCTTCATTGGTAAAATTAGGCATAGTGATCGATTTTATAACTTAATACGAATTATCACCAAATTAATAGTAAACACAAAATGCCACTGAATAAAGAGGAATTTGGCAGATGTAATTAATGATATCTATCATTAAAAAAAAAGAATGTAAAACATGGTAAGTTTTTGCATATGGTTCATAAGGAATTATTTATTTATCACTGGACAGAAAACCGATGGCCGATTAGTTGAAATAAAGAGGTTTCCGATACAAATTCGAATCCAAATTCGCCATCTATTTAGGAACAACCTGTAACTTATTTCTCTTGCATATTAGGGTAGTAAAATCTAAAACATGGTTTAAGTAACAGTTCCTAAAAATTTCATCTTTTTGGCGTGAAGGTAAAAGAAATAGCTGAAAATTCAAGACGAAAAACAGTTTTTTGTGAATAACTCAGAAAATATCCACTTTAGGGCAAGGGTGTGATGCATACACTCACATTATTTTTTAACGTAGATTCAATATCTGCCATAAAAAAATGGGGTTCTAATTTGAAAAAATTGATTTTTCACGAATTTGTCATCCCTAACTTTGAAAGCGATTTTTTCACCCCCTGTATTATGAATCGCGATTTCGATTTTTAAAGTGGATACATCAATCTTACATCTTGAAAAATCCCAAAAATGAAAATTTTCCATCCAAAAACCTCGAAGTTATTCTTGTTTCAGCGGAGCTCTATTTTCGATTTTTTTTTTCGAATTTTCCCGCTCAGAGAGAATTTTCCAACCAAAACTGAAAAATGTTACATCAAAATAACTTGAAATTTTCTAAGGAATCTATTTCTGCAATAAAAAAATGGTGTTCTAATTTTAAAAACGGAAGTTGACGTCATTTCCGGAAAAACCGGAGGTACTCATGCCTTGAAAATATTTTAGATTTCATCAGCATCGTGAAATACTTATAAGTGCTGAATTTCATGAAAATACGTTCAGTAGTTTCCCATATAAATATGGGTGAGGTTCCTCGTGAAAGACCCTGTATGTATCGACATATAGGTACATACTTAGACCATAGAAAGAGGAGACACAGCATCTCATTCATAAATTCGGGAATTGATGAAGCCAAAATTCAGTCAGACTTCAATGAGTGGGACGAAGATAGCAATATCATTTTACATTTATGTGGCAACATTGCAGAATCTAACTTTGAAAAATCCAGTGGCGTGGAGTTATTGATTTTGAAGAATGGAAATAAAATAACGAGTTAATAATCTTTTTATGGTGAATTCTTTCAATATTGGTACGAGGGCGGTTTATAGAAATGTGACATTATTTTGTACTATAAATATATTTGAAGATTCGTAATTGATGCAAATGAATTATTGAACATATTAAAATGCGTAGCTTTTTTATATTACTTGGAATTAGTTAAAATAAGTATGAAAAATTATAGAAAAACAATTGATTCTTTAGGAAATCAATTAAGGTATATAAAATAAACTACACGATTCATTAAATGCTGAAACTGACCACAAAAATGTGTAAATTCATGTGAAGGAATCAGATTTTCCTCTTCACGAGATTTTATAATAAATTGAGGTATTTTATCACGTTATTACAAATATGATAAGTAATGGCTGCAAAAGGCATCAAACTGAGTCATCAATATTTGAGATGAAAATCTACGGGGCGGCGAATTGCCGAGCGTACATTATATGCCTATGAACGGCGTTCAGTATGAAAAAAGCAACAATAATTCATGCCTTCTTTATTCATTCACAAAATTTAGCATAATTCCTTGAAGAAAATGAACCTCATTTATTCATCCACTATCCACATCATGAAGAAGAACATAATACAATCATAAAACCATAGTAAATCTACTGAATGCGATATTAAAATAAACATTGATATTGAAAACAGGTCCATTTGTTGTTAAGTGCTCCTCTCAAAGCCATATATACATTCGATAGTCATAGTTCTATTTGGAAGGCAGAATCCAAGTTGGTACCAACTACCAATATTAACATATCCTGAGAATCTTGTACCACTACCAGGGATATGAAACTTCTTCTTGTCTTTGGACCAGAGCAGTCAATGCTTCTTTTATGATATGACTTCCATCCACAGATCTATACTTTGAGATAATTTCTAAAAGGGGAGGGCTGTTGATGAATGTTTTTCTCACAGAATTTTATTCTTGGGAAAAAAAAAGGCCAATGTTAATGCAAAGGCTTTCAATGATGGGTTGTACGATGGGTTGTCCTCCTGCTTGCTTGGATCTTTTAACATTCTTCGAAATTAATCTCTTGCAACTCCTGAATTAATGAATGCCTGAAAAGAAGAGAAGATTTTTCGATATGATCATGACTTAGTTGTCAGAGTTAATGGAATTTAAGAGATTTGAGATGAAATATTCACCTTATTCTTCTAATTTCAGAAGAAGATGGTGCCTCAGTGAAACGGGAAGATGAATCTCATTTCTCCACTGACTCAATTCTGTCAACCCTGCAAAACAAATTACACCAGATATAATTAATCACTAATGCAACAAAAATTACAACCATTCCACCTGCCGGTAGGAGAACAGGTACTGGGAAGAGACTTATCAATTTATCGAATTTATCATATGTGAGATGCTTATATCTGATCCACCCCTCTGTTGAGTTTCCAGAGTACCGGCACAATGATGATTTTTTTGGTGAAATGGCTAATATTTGATTTCAATATTTTGGTTCTTTCTCTAGAAATTCCCAGAAACTTACCTTAAGGACGAAAGTTCGAAGATTGGTTTGGCAAGAAGGGTATTGGCATCATTAATCATTTTTGAGATATCTGGTACCATTCACTCGAATAACGAAATCTTTTAGCTCAAAGTGTTCGGAATATAGGGATTGAGAACCAGATGTTCCTCTTCTCAATATCAGAATGGAATCTGAAAAGTAAAATTCTAAAAATCTACGCCTCTGATACTAAATATGAAAAGATTAGAACATACCTGTGCAAATTCAAGTTAGGATTCAAATAGTCCAATTTACCAAACACAAGACACTTACGAACCATTTTCTTATCGTATTTAGCTGGAGATATTCAAAAATAAATCCAAATAACGCTTTTAACATACAATGTAGCTCAAAATCTTGTTGACAACACTGTTCGAATTGTCAGAAATTTCATAGAATAAAGATGGCGGCACGTATTTAATGAATGAACTGGACATAGATTCAAAAAACCGTATTGCCAAAAGTTTTTATACATTAATCTGGGGCAAAAAGATCCATCCGTTTCGCGAACATTTACATATACTTAAATATATGTAATGTGAAGAATGCACAATAGTTGAAGAAACCAATACTCGTTTCTGGCATTCACGCACTAACGAGTAAATTAATTTCAATCTAAGAAACTTTTCATTTTGATTGAGAGTTTATTTATTAGAAAATTCAACGAACGTCACAACGTTGCAAAAATTTCTACTACATTTTGATTCCGTAGTATTACAATCACCCAGTTCAGTTCTGATGATTTTGAAACTTGGCTTCACTATTTATTATTGAAAGGTGTGTCTCCTCTTTCTATGGTCTAAGGGTACATACATATATTTTCTAAGAGCTGATTTTTTTTGCATAACATAGGATCAAAAAAAGATACCATTCGTATTCAAAATAAGGAAGTTCTTTTTTTTTTTCATCCATTATAGGTACAAAAGATAAAAAAAAAACTGAATACGGTGTCGTAACGTATGGTCCTAAAGTTTTGGGAAAAATTTCAAAAGCATATAACTCTGACTTAAATAATCTTATATTTCTATCGAATTATTCAACAATTTAACTTAACTAAACTTATTATAAATCAAAATTGAAGTACCAGACAAGGGACCATTATTTTCGATTTGCCTAATTATTCCCCTGATACGATGCTTCTCAATCAGACCAGGTGAAATTTTTCCCAAAACTTTCGGAACATACGTTATTGTTAATGAAAAAGTGCCTGTAGAAAGTTTTTGCCTTTGACTCTAATCTCATACTGTGTCGACAATACATGGACATTGCCTGACTGGCGAATTTAACTGATGCTGTTGGATTCTATGTCTTGGATCATATACTATGTTTCTGAATTCATGCGAAAAAATTCAGGAGTTGATGATTGCCCGTATGGAATTAAGATGGATCTTTTCTAAAACAGAATTTCTTCAGCCCAGCTTTTTCCGGGACACCACCCTTAAAGAGAGGTGACTAAATTTTTTTCTGACATTCCAACAAGGCTAAAATCTTGAAATTCTGTAATTTTCGTGACTCGCAAAGGAATTATCACGGGTATATTTTCAGTATTCCTGCTTCATTATTCGGGGTTGTAGTTTCATGAAATAAAATTATTGAAATGCTTGTTTTATTTTAAACTATTTTTATTCTTAAATTTTTTCCCGAAACCAATTAATAACTGAAGAGAAAAAAAAAATAAAAACTCAATTTTAGTCACCACCTTTCAAGGCTGATATCTCGGGAAGGGGTTGGCTGAGGAAGTTTTTTCATAGGAATGTCCCATCTTAGTTTCATACGAACAATCACCTCCTGAATTTTCTCGCATGAATTTAGAAACACCCTGTATAATTCTTCGTTGTTCTATCGGAAAAGAAGCTATGAGAAATTGACTTTTTGCTGTTCTATAGTTTTGTTTAAAACGGTGCGAGCCAGACAAGAATACCCAAACAAGTACCTAGTAGGTATTTAAATTCACAGACTTGTATCCTATTATCTATACAGTTTGCGATTTTGAATGGAAAGCAAAATATAAATTTTAAATTATACTTTTGACAATAGCTCATTCAGTAATTTCATGAATAAATAATTTGTGATTGGGCGGATTTACAGGGTGTTTAAAAAAAAAGGTGGCCCCGGATTGATAGAAAACTGAAAAATATTTGGGGTTTGCTCAATAAAAAAAATTGGTATTCAAGACAAAATAAATAATACACATTTTTTACGATTTTGCCGAAACTACTGGCAAGTGGCAACAATGTTAAAAACTTGTATACGTTTTGGAAGCTGATAAATCCAATGAATTTGTTTTTATGTCTATCATGGAGGGGTTGTATTGAACAAAACTTTTTTAATATCAGATTTATTAAGCAGAATTTCATGTGAATTAGATCATTCAATTTTACACCAAAAAGATACTCTTGGTGATACACGATACTGTGGACTGTTTTCGGAATAGTTTGATTTGAAAATTATGAAGTGATATCCGATGCGGGTATAAAGAGGTGATAATGTTATTAATTATTATTAATCAGTAAACATTAGGTGAATTAATTTTTTTTTATTGAGGGCTTTCTTTTCATGTAACATGGCATTTGTTTTCTTCAACGCCCTTTATCTTGAATAGGGAAGGCGTTACGAAAATGTTTTATTAAGCAAACCCCAATTATTTATCAGTTTTCTACCTATCCTAGAGATGGGGTCAACTTTTTTTGAAACACTTTGTATAAATTATAAAGGTTCCTTCGGCCTGGAACTCTCATAGCCCCTCTACTCCATCACATCCTCCACCTCCAAAGCATTTAAGGTGTATACCAGCAAATAACCTTTATTACTAAAGTAAGAGGTGGGGCATTATCATGCATAAATGGAGTTTATGAAGTTCGATATACCTCAGCCCAGTTAAACTTGGCTGCATCGGAGTTTTTTCATATACATACTATGATTTATTCTTCACGTTTTACATTTTTAGATTTTTCTCAAAAATGCAGATAAAAAACCTATTCAAAATTCAATGGCTCCAAAGTTCTGAGTAGAATTGAATAATGCAATAGTATAGAGGGCGTTCTATTCGAAAAAAGGTAATTTCACTTCCAGTTCGACCGGAAGATTTTCATGTTTACTTGGCATTAAACAGCTTCACGCTGGTATAGAAGAAATGTAGAGTTCCGAAAAGAATTGGAATATCTTATCTGTTTCTTGAATTCGCAACATCATAATCAGACCACAAAGTTTCGTTTCGTACCTTTTAAAGAAGAGATTTCCGGAAAGTATATGTATCTACTGATAATGAAACATTGTGTAACACTCGTTGCAGTCATTATCTATCGAGTCGCATCCTATACTTCAAAAAAAGTTGGGAATTACATATGTTGCAACTGTCCGAATCCTTTCCTATGGTATGACCCTGGTGAAACGACTCCTAACTAAAAAATGTGACCAAAAATTGTTGATCAAATAGGCATTCTTGATTGTAATATTTGATCTAGTTCCGGAATGATCCGCAATATTTCACGGTCGTGGCGCTACTGCGGTAATGGAAGAAAGCGCGAGCCCTTTCAAAAGAAATGAAAAGTAGATCAAATACTCAGATTTTCGTTTAACCAGGAAGTTTGAAACAAAATCTAATCAGAGCCAACCAAAGGGTTTCTATTATATGCATCAATCATGACCCTCATGTCGTCATCTAATCACACTCACGTTCAATTGAATGACAACCACAGAACATATCAATAGAAAACTCAAATTACTATGAGCAGAGAATTCTATTAAATGTCATTTCAATTTGAAATGGCGATTTGTTCGTAGGAATCAAAATTGTTTCTAAAAACAATTATCAACAGTCGTGCATAAAGATGAGTATCCTAATCGCATATTATGGCTATTATTCACTTGGATGATTCACGAAACTCGACTTTATAATGAGAGCTGGAGAAGGAATTGTGGTTTTTTGACTTGTTTACGAAAAATCGAAATTTCTACATTGAATATGAATGCATTTCGATCCTTACCTTCCACGATGAATTCTCCCAATTTAACGTCGGTGAAAACCTCATTGCAATCTGATATCTCGTTTAGGTGTTATTTATTGAACGACAAATACGCCGACTCTCATTTATATCATTTGTATTTTATTAGTTTGGATAAGGACATGATTAACTGATAATCTTCGAAATAGAATTAAGCGTGTTTCGACTTGCCAGAGATCATAATTCACATTGGACTATTCTGTGTATAGGTATAGTCCATTCATTTTATGTGTCCCGGTTGGCCATGAGCAAGGGCGGATTTACGAGGTGGGGATAGAGGGGGTTATTACCCCGCCCCCACGAGTTTCGACGATCTGAGAAAAAGGTGCATACAAACTGTTGTCACGTCACGTCACATCACGCGAGGAAATGGGAAGAAGATATGGAGAATATAGCTGCTTTTACAGTTGCTGGTGATTCTCATAGAAGAGATTAGATTTACCAAATGAATCAACAAACAGAGGAAGGGGGGGGAATTCCATCAATTAATTCAAGAATTATTGAATGAGCACCCAGATCGGTTTCAAATGTATGTCAGATTGACATTTCACAAAATATCAGACGTAATAACACGTGCATTCAGCAAATGTAATTTTGCCGAATATAGATCATGCGTGCTTTCAGTGCTATAACGTGACAACAGATACAATGTTGCAAAAATTTTTACTACATTTTGATTTCGTAGTAGTACAATCACCCAGTTTAGTTCTGTTGATTTGGCTTCACTATTCATTATTGAAAGGTATGTCTCTCTTCCTATGCTCTAAGTTCCATGCATTATCGTGGTTGCACCTTTTGGGAAGATGACGTGACGTGATAACAATGTGTCTGCACCTTAAGTTACGCAATGAGGTGCACATAAAATATATCAAACATTGTGTACCTGATTTAAGGTCGGCGTTTAAACCGAGTAGGAAAGATCAGCCGATAGAGGCGCCACCGTCCATTTTAAGGAATATCTCCATAGAACTTTCATTATCACAATAAGTTCTATGAGTATCTCTCTAATCATTAATGAAATGTACAATAGCGCTCTCTATCCGAAAATTGCCGAACTATGAAATACGTGAATTTGTGGGTAAAGCAGGAATTTTTTTCCGCCAAAATTTGAATTTGGCCATTCTCGGCCAATTCCGTATTTCAAGTTGATCTTCTGAACGAAATTATCAGTAGATTCACTTTTAATCGGAAGTTGAACTATTTTCATAGGTCTTTCTGTTGAAATAAAACAGAAGCATGGGTTGGCTCATTTTCTTCTTTTTTGAAAGAAAAAAAAATCAACTGTCGGAATGAAATCGATCAAAATTATTTCAACAAGAACCCTAATCCTTTCTGAGTTCACCCACACAATTTCAGTTCTCAAAGTGAAACCGTTTTCGAAATCAACTTGAAATAAAAACACACTACATTGAACGCCCGCCTTAATGATTTTCAATCGTTATTCCCCCCCCCCCCTCCGCTCTTGGCCATGATTTAGGTTTATCATTTTTTTACTTGACATGATACCGACGCGTTAAATGTCTTATAATTTTCCGAGATGTTGCCAATGCCTATTTCTATTTAGGTACTCTTTTTTAACTTTTATTGTTTTTTCGAATGAACTATCACAACGAAATATTCTGTCCATTATTTTCAGTAAAATTTCAACTCTCGATTCTTGATTTCCGTAAATGAAAATAGCATAACTGAATTTTCCAACCTTGTTTATACAGGATGTCCCAAATTCGAGTGCCTATTAGACATTTCTGGAGAACTGGACTTAATTGAAATCTGAAAATTGCGATTATGATGTTGTTCGAAATTCTCTACAGACCTAAAATATTTTCAGAGTCAGAGCACTTCCGGTTATACAGGGAGTGTAAATAAATTTGCTTAAAAATTTTTTTTTCAATTTTTCTTTCTGATACGATTGAGTATTCAATGTTGAATACACTTCTGTTAAAACCTTTGAATTAATTCGAAATATCAAAAAAAAAAACTGAAAAAATGTCAAATATTCATCGTCAGTATGTTCATTTTTCTTATTCTGGACATCCTGAGTGTAAACCGTTCTCACAACGTCAAAGTAGAAGAATGTGGAAAGGTCATGTATCTTTTGAATTTCTCAATCATATCAGAAACGAAAAGATTGAAAAAAAAATTTGTTGAGCTCTGAAAATATTTTAGCTCTGTGGAGAATTACGAACAATATCATGATCCCAATTTTCAGATTTCAAATATGTCCAGTTCTCCAGGAACGTCTAATGGGCACTTGAAAATATTTCCAGTATTTAGTATAATTGTAGAGAATAAAGTTTCTTCAACATTCGCCAGGTCTTTGGAATAATTGAATTCGCATAATATTTTCTCAAATTCATTATTTTCCCAAAGTAAAGAAACATTCTGCTAAATACGTAAATTACTACGACTTCTATGTACAAAGGACAACTTTGCTCATTCATCTGATAGTAAAATCTTATATTTTCAAAATATACACGGTGAAATGTGTCAGAATTTCATGGCCAACCGGGATACATTATGAAAGTGAATGGAGTATACAGGCTGATTCACGGTGGATGGCACATTAGACGTTCCTGGAGAACCAGACTTCGGATCGGTCTGAAAATTTAATGGAATGCATTATCGGACCTGTTCAAACCAACTAGAATATTTTCGTCAATGCGGTGTTGCCACTTCTATGAGAAAGTAGTAGCAACTTTGCTTTTTCAAATGGAACACCCGGTATATTATATTATTTTTGGAATCTCCAACAACTTCTCGACAACTTTTATTGACATTTCTCTATACCTATCTGTTGCCGTTTTCGAAATATAAATCAATTTCAATTTTTTTCACCAGAAAACAACCTCTAAAAAAATACTGGTAACTTCGAGTTGAGAAACACTATGGCATTGAAATTTGGTTTGGAGTTAGGTGATACATAAATGCTTCCAACACTTCAGCCTGATTTACGTTACTTCAATACAGGGTGATAAAAAAATACAGTCTTTTCGGTTGCTTGAAAAAGTGACTGAAAGTTGTTTATTTCAAATGGAATGCCCTGTATATTATTGGAAATTCGGAAAACTGATGAAATTCGCTTTCATTCTATGCATATCATGCCTATACCTAACGAGTAAAATTTCGGACTTATGAGCATTTATTTGTCAAAATGTCCCTTCAGAATGGTATTTCCATTCAGTATTTGGTAGGCAGGCCATGATTACTACTTGATAATACCTTGTGACATTCTCCTAATGATAAAGGCACCAAGAAACTTGAGAATCAAACTATTTATATGAATTATAATTGAAAAGTAGAACAATCATGTCGAATACTTCAAAGTATGTTCGAATCGCTGGCCGTTCACTTCCAAGCACTTCAAAATGCGGGTGTTGACTGCCTTCGTCGTGGCAGATCGTATTTTTTTGAAATCCAAATCTTCAAATGCTTGGGCAATCCTTTCCAACAATTCATCTCTCGAATGCACGGGTGTTTGTAAACTTTTTCTTCCAACATTCCCCACAGATAAAAATCTAACGGACTAAGATCGGGTATTCTTGCTGGCCAAGCGCCTTATCCACCGATCTTCAAAAAGTCTCTACAGTTAATAATAATGAACAAATTCATGAGCACTTCGTTTGAATAGTTTTATTCCATCGTTTCGAGGGTATTTGCAACTTCTGGAATGAAGAAAATGTCGAAATTCAAGCTTCTTGGTGCCTTTATTATTAGGAGAATGTCAAATAGTAATCATGGCCTGCCTACCAAATACCGAATGGAAATACCATTCTGAAGGGACATTTTGACAAATAAATGCTCATATGTCCGAAATTTGACTAGTTAGGCATAGGCATGATAAACATAGAATGAAAGTTTCATCAGTTTTCCGAATTTCCAATAATATACAGGGCGTTCCATTTGAAATAAACAACTTTCAGTCACTTTTTCAAGCAACCGAAAGTACTGTATTTTTTCATCACCCTGTATTGAAGTAACGTAAATCTGGCTGGAGTGTTGGAAGCATTTATGTGTCACCTAACTCCAAACCAAATTTCAATACCATAGTGTTTCTCAACTCGAAGTTATCAGCATTTTTAGAAGTCATGTTTTCCGGTGAAAAAAATTGAAATTAATTTATATTTCGAAAACGGCAACAGATAGGTATAGGGAAATGTCGAAAGTTGTCGAGAAGTTGTTGGAGATTCCAAAAATAATATAATATACCGGGTGTTCCATTTGAAAAAGCAAAGTTGCTACTACTTTCTCATAGAAGTGGCAACACCGCATTGACGAAAATATTCTAGTTGGTTTGAACAGGTCCGATAATGCATTCCATTGAATTTTCAAACCGATCCGAAGTCTGGTTCTCCAGAAACGTCTAATGTGCCATCCACCGTGAATCACCCTGTATATGGTTCTATAATATTGATACAGTTTAATCGTTGTTGTTTCGTTTGGTCGCTTCTGGAAATGACTCGAGCTAGAAAATTTGATTCGGGGGAAAAACTTGTTTCCCGATATTTCAAAAACATAATCTTAGCCGACCTTCTGTCGAAGTGCAAATTTCAATTCAAAGAGAAAAAGGCTCAAATCACTGCGAAAAAAGTTCAATATAAACACCATTATATTGGTGTTATTACACTTTCTATAACACTAGGAAATTTGGACCTTTTGTTATAGGTGGTCCAAAGTTTTTTCAGGCAGTCATAAAAACACTCACACAGATGTCCCTTTGAAACCGGCAAAAGATAAAAGGAACATCTATCTGATTGTTTTATAACTCCTCCAAGTAACTTTAGATCACCTATACCTATTTTTATAATACAATTGAGGTACACATTCTCTATCGAGTTCATCCGAATAATTTTTTCATTATCATTGTAGTCATCAAAGCAGGTTGGGAAGTTGAACACACCAGCTACCACAGCCAGCGGAGCACCCTTGATGAATCAAGACAGTTCAATGACAGTAGGACCTCGTGGGCCTATTCCCATAAGTGACGTTCAATTCGTGGAAGAAGTATCCCATTTCGTCAGGGAAAGAATACCCGAACGCGTCCTACACGCCAAAGGCGCAGGAGCTTACGGAGTCTTCGAAGCCACGGCCGATATCAGCCACCTGACAGTAGCGAAAGTTTTCCATTTGGGCAAGAGAACACCAGTAGCTGTTCGGTTTTCCACCACTGCGGGCGAATTGGGGTCTCACGAAGGCTCGAGGGACATGAAAGGGATGGCCGTCAAGTTCCAAACAGAGGACGGCATCTTGGATTTGGTCGGCAACCATATTCCGACATTTTTCATACGGGACCCTATTTTGTTTCCTAGTTTGGTACACGCATTCAAGAGGAACCCCAAGACGAATCTGTACGACCCCAATATGGTATGGGATTTCTTTTCACTCAGGCCGGAGTCCATGAATACCATACTCCGCCTTTATTCATCAACAGGCATACCAGACGGTTGGAGAAGGATGAACTCATATCCAGTCAACGTTTATAAAATGGTGGACTTCCACCAACAGGTACATTACTGTAGGTTCAGTTTCCAATGCAACGAAACCAAGCGACATCTATCGAGCAATCAGGCGGCTCAAGCTGACACGGATCACTTCACCAGAGACTTGTATAATGCGATCGAAAGACAGAATTATCCCTCTTGGAGTCTGAATATTCAAGTGATGACCGAAAGGCAGGCGGCGGAAATGCTGACTCGTCCAGTGAAACCTTTCGATCCTTTTGACGCCACCAGATATTGGTCGAAACAAGAGTTTCCATTCATTCGTATCGGAACCCTTTCCCTTTCTGCCAACGCCACGAACTATTTTGCTGAAATAGAACAGCTGGCTTTCTCTCCCGCTAACATGGTACCAGGTCTTGAGGCTTCGGCATATGATAGGATCTTCCAAGGCAGAATATTTGCATATCCAGACGCTCAACGATATAGATTGGGCGCCAACTACCAACAGCTCAGTCCAAACAAATCTATTCGTCAAGTTAGCAACTACCAGAGAAACGGAGCCCAAACCTTTTTCAGTCAAGGGGAGCAACCTCATTACCACCCGAATAGTTTTGAAGGTCCTAAATCGTTTATAGTGCCTAGAGTCGATTTCAAACAGGATATATTCTTGATGTTTCCTCCTCATGTTTATGATGATGAATGGCAGAGTCGCCAGATCGTCCAGATGATGGATATCATGCAGAAGAAACAGTTGGCTGGTAATATTGCAGAATCTCTTGCCATGGTGACAGTTCCAGATGTAACGAGGCGGATGTTGGATCGCTTCGCGAAGATCGACAATACACTTTACAGATTGATCAAGGAAAGCATATGAAAATATTTTAAAGATGATGCAAACCGAATGGCACTCTAGAAAGTTGAAGAAAGGCTTCAAGTATACAAATATTGGATCAAATTTCGCCCAATTTTCTCAAATTTGTGTAGAAACTGAAAAAACTTGACTGTTTCATTTTGAGGCTTCTTGTATTGTTAAAAAATAAAACTATGTATTGAGTATTAGTCGAAAAAAGCACGAAAGATTTATCCAGTTCTCCTCAACACCCCATAATTATGTACAGAACCTATCAAGAAATAGAATGAAAGCAGCACAAAATAAAAAAAATGAGTATATTCCTCTCGGTTAACGTTTCGGGAACTAAACCCGTCTCTGTTTTCAAAGTTGTTAACAATATCAACAATCATTAAAACTTATTCGACTCACCAGCTGATTCTCGAATCATTGACAGATACCATTAAGAGCCTGTGATAGAATCAAACATGGTTTGATTTTGATGAAGCTATGACAGAAGGTATAACTCATTTCACAGGAACTGGTAGAAATGCAGTTAGTGTGAGTAACTATGTAGGTACTATGGCCATATTCAGATGAAATAATATGGTGTGAAAACCTTGAAATAAGCCAGTCTATTTTTGATATAATTCTCTTGTTCCTTTTATCCAATATAAAAGAGGTTCTTAACATATATGTATTTGTCCATCTAGTTTGGGGAAGATGATTTCTCAAAAAATGGAACAAGAATAGATACTTTTTCGTCCACACAAAATAATGACCTTCAAGCTGTATCAAGGACTATAGGAAGTCATCATTAATTGATTTGTAACCAAAAACCACAATATTGCTCTAGGTCTGAACTATAGATTGAACGATGACATACGACGTGGTAAACGGAGTAAAAATAAATGTCCAACTACCCCTACATAATTTATTTACTGAACAATTAATGTTTGATGTGTTTCTCTTTGAGGTGTATCAACTTCGAACCCGATAACAAATGTGAGAAAGCAAAAAATTGCATTAGTAACGAAAAGAATATGGCAAGTATCATAATCAATCCCATGCCTAAAAAGTATGAGATGAATATTATAAAATGCGAGAGGAATAATAATCAGACTATGCGCCTAAAATAAAAAAGGGGAGAGTCCTTGCACGACCGATGTAGTTACAATATGAGGGGTTTTCCAATAAGAAGTTTTTTTTTAATAGTTCGCTATTTCGGTAGATGTAATTTTTTGACAAGTAGAAACTACACCACGAATCAACAACGCATTGAAATGTTTAAAAGGTATAAAAAACCATTTTTGAAGACAAGCTTTTATAATAACAACACTCATCCGCCATTTTAAAGCCGCCATCTTGAATTACTCAATTTTGAAGAATCGTAATTTTCGACCCAGAAAACCCACAGATACCAATTTTGAATAGAATCGTATCATAATTACAACTCGTCCGCTATACATTTGCCGCCATCTTGAATTCTCCAATTTTTACAGAAGAATCATTGTCGAACCCGAAAACCCTCAGATACCAGTTTTGAATGGAATCGGATAATAATTACAAATAAACAAATGAAAAGAAAAATCTGTGTCAACTCCAAATGATTTGATGGAAACTAAGGCAACATGTTTCGACCTCTCAGGAGGTCATCTTCAGGCCCTAGAATAAAGGAAAAGACAAACTTGAACAAAATAAAAGAATGACAAAAAACACAAATACAGTTGTGAAAAACAAAAAAGGAACTTGAGATCTTTCGAATAAATGTTGACATATAAATCTATATATATATATATAAAAGAAAGATGTTGGTTACACCATTTATAACTCGAGATCGGATGGACTGTTTGTTATGAAACTTCATATATGGATTCGTCTACGGTCTGGTTATTATAAAATACAATGAAACTTTGAAAAAATCGATGAAAATTTTACTTATACAGGAAATGCTTTTCCTCTTTTTGAGTAAGGCCACTAGATGTCGTTACAGTTACGCTCCGCTTATTCGTTTGGACTTCATTTGATATTCTCCGCGTTAGATGGCCATATAAACAAATAGTGTGTACAGTGACTATATTCCCTCTATAGTCACTGTAGTAGTGTGTAATTTGAGTTGCCTACAACTCTGCGCTGTTGGGCAAAACCAAAATGTCTTATCGTAGGAGTACAGATTTCCAAAATGATTAGATTTCGTTGAGATATGAGAAAAGTTTCGTTCTTACCACTTCAGATGGCGCTATTCACACATTATGATGATGATTATTAGTTATTTGTATAGTTTTATTTATTCCAAATAACGTAATCGTGAGGGTTCTATATTTGACATTATCACAATTAAATGGCGATGAATTTGTTGAGGCTTTCGCGGCCATCCATTGATGTCGTCGTGGTTGAAATGGTCGAAAAAAGAACATATGACATCAATTACTGTGTAATTTACATAGGGCTTATAGTACCACGAAAGGCTATTAACAGATCCAGGAGCGGGTGAATATCACAGTGAATTTTTATCGAAATGTCAAGTAAATCGGATTTTGGCGATGAGTTCCAATCGTGAGATGTCCATTCTCATCTTATCTCATAATTTTTAAAATGTTTTTGAATTTCTGTTTGGGTAATAAATATATTTGCGGAAATAATTGAATCCAAAATTGCCATTATTAGTGATTGACATATTATTTTTGTGTATCTGTTCTGTGTGATAGCTCACATCCATGGAAATATTTGACACTTCAAAAATCAGAGAACCAAGCCGTTGATCTCCGAAGATTACGATTTGTGAAATCCACCGCAAGTATCATTTAGGCGGAACAAAGTTCGCCGGGCCAGCTAGTATCCACTAAAAAGAACTAATAGCATTTTTGACCATGAAAAGTCTGTATACAGTTTATCTATAATCAAAAGGGGGAAAAATAACTTACCAATCAAAACATAATAAAAACAATGAATATAAAATGAAACCCCAAGATAGAATGGAATCAAGAACGAAAGAGGGGCATCCATCTTTGTCGGAACATGAAAAGTTGAACTTTTCATGTCATTGATTTCATTATGTTTTGATTGGTAAGTTATTTTCCCCCTTTTGATTATGGATAAACTTTATACAGACTTTTCATGGTAAAAAATGCTATTAGTTCTTTTTAGTGTAGGATATTTATATGCCAACATTTATTCGAAAGATCTCAAGTTCCTTTTTTTGTTTTTCACAACTGTATTTGTGTTTTTTGTCATTCTTTTATTTTGTTCAAGTTTTTCTTTTCCTTTATTCTAGGGCCTGAAGATGACCTCCTGAGAGGTCGAAACATGTTGCCTTAGTTTCCATTAAATTATTTGGAGTTGACACAGATTTTTCTTTTCATTTGTTTATCTATAACTCTACAATATGAGTGAATTGGATCACTTTTCTAAATAATTACAAAACACATACGCCGTTTTGGAGCCGCCATTTTTTTTTTCTATAAAAATGTTTCATGATGCATTGTCAGTAGTAATATCACAAGAAATTGAATTTCCGTGATAAGTCTATCGATTTATTTTCAAACGAAAATGAGTTGCTTGGAAACATCACGAGTCCGTAGGACGAGTGGTGTTCCCCTGAAGCAACTCATTTGAGTTTGGAAATAAAAAATAGACTTATGTAAATTCAATCTCGTGTGATGTTTTATAAGACTATTTCACGAACAAAATGAAAGGCCAGAAAATCCATATTCGAGAAAAGCAAAGAAAAACTCATGATGACGTCTACAATTTATATTTATCAGTTGTCAAACCATTCTTATCCATAGTTCAATCACTGATTATTCTGTAGTTCAATCGTTGAATTGTCAGACCAATCAAAATTCAGAGACAGTTGGTATTATCGCGATAATACCAAGGTGTTAGTCTTTGGACTGTGATTGGTCAGTTTTTGAAATGAGTGGAATAGCCACCAGAATTATGCACACCTGCCAAATTTCAAATCAATCGGACGATTAGAAGTGTGTCATATTCAACTTGCGAGATTTCAAGGGCGCTCCGAATAGTTATGAACATCAGCCATCTGAGAATGGCATTCTAAACCAGCATGGAGGTTTTCCAGGAAATTTAGTAATTCGAACCTGTTGATGTATTCAATTCTGATGTGATTCATATGATTCGAAACGAAATAGTGTACCAATACATCGAAATGTTTAGGCAATATGAATATCACACGATATTTCTGGATTATATTTTTGCTATTTTTAGAAGTGATGCCATATTGCAAACAATAATAATTGAACACAAGACATCTGCAGCGATATCCTCTAGGACTGCGAGAGGCAACCAATTTCGCGGGTTACAAAAGCATCCCTTCAATAATATGAGTGCCCTTGGTCCAGTGGTTAGGACATTGGATTAGGACCCGGCAAGTCCGAGTTCAATCCCGAGCTAGGTCTCGGTAGGGGCCATCATGTTGGGTCAAAAATTAACAGCCTAAGGACACAGTAACAAAGCCTACACAGAACACAACTGATTCTCCTAACAAGCTACAAGCTTCTGAGGGGTCTCCTCAGGGGACCTAGGAGTAATCAGTATAAACATAAAATACGACAACCAATGACATACAAAAATTTAAGTTATGACCACATATGGTAACATCATATTCGATCTTGATGGAATCCATAGATATATATCCATCATTTAATTTTCTCTATTTCAGTGTAGTAATGAGTTCATTACAGTACTAAAAACAGTGCTGTAATGAATTCATTACAGCATCGTTTTCAGTTACATTTTTCGTTTTGTGGTTGTCAGCACTGACTTCCGATCCTTTCAAATTTCAGTAGATGTCAATTTGGAAATGTCAATTTTCGTATTTCCTAACATCCACACCATAACTGCCAAAATATAATATGAAAGTCACTAGGACCTATAATTAAATTTCACAAAATTTGAGTGAAATAGAGAAAATATCGTCTAATACTCGTTGCAGAATGCAATTCCAATACTCATGCGTTCGAAAACTCGCTCTTTCGTCGCTCGTTTTCGAATTTCGCATTCGTATTGGAATAGGAGCCCATTCTGCAACTAGTTTTAGAATATACTATTATGGGGAACATATTTACCATAAATTCTGCCAAAAGTTACCTTGATAAAGGCACCAAGAACAAAACCGAAGATGTTCTCGAATCGAAAAAATCTTTCTTCTTTATTTTCATTGCCACTTTCGATCCGAAAATGTTTATGTTTTATAGTGTGACAAGAAAAACCTCGGACAAACTCTTTTTCATTTAACTTTATTAAACAGAAGAAATTGAACAAAACAACAACAAATAATAATAGCTTGAACATTTGTTAATAATATATTGAAGCCGTTTCGAAGTGGCTTCTTTTGGTGGCGATACACAGCTTCAGACGCTTCATGAAATTTTCGGCAATGAGCCGCAGCTCCTCGGGCGTTAATCGGTTCCATTCCCGGCGCAGAGATTGCTTCAGCGACTCCAAATTTTTGTGTTTTTTAGCACAAGCCCCGTGCTCCAAAATCGACTACACGCTGTAGTCCATTGGGTTGAGATCCGGTGAGTAGGACGGCCATTCTGCAGATGAGATGAAACAAGATAAATGGGTCTTACACCATTCTTGCGTCATTTTCGCTCAGTGAACCGGAGCGGAGTTCTGTTGAAAGGTCCAATGCGTATCGCCGAATTGCTGCTTATTGGCCCACGGAAGTACTACGGCCTCGAGGATGTCGCAGCGGTGGACTTCTTGATTGATTTTGACTCCTTGATCCACGAAAACTAAGGGAGTTTTACCACTGCCGCAAATTTCGCCCCAGACCATGACGGATTGCGGATTTTGACGGTGTTCGACGATGGCCGATGTACCAGGAGCCTCTACGGACCAGACTCTGTCGTTTTGGTGGTTGTGGGATTGTTCTACGGTGAAAAGCTTCTCGTCTGTGAAGAGAATTCGCTCCCATTGCTGACCGGCGGCGAGACGAAGGAGTTGGCGGCACCTTTTTGGAGTCGTACGCGCTTGTTTTCCTCCATGAGGAGTTGAACTTTTTGGAGCTTGTATGGCTTGAGGTTGAGCTCCTTTTTGGCAATTTGACGGACTGATTCGCGGTTGATACCGGTCTCACAGGCTATTTTCCTCATGGAAACCCTCGGATTTCGATTGACTCGCTTCTTGACGATGTTGCGATTGCTAGGTGTATTGACAGTGCGTTTTCTACCAGCTCCTTGAAACGACGAATTGCATCGGACACGGTATGTCGAGGCACATTGAGCAAACGAACAATTTCGCATTGACGCCTACCTTGACGAAATAGCTCCAAAATCGCACTACGTTTGTTTGACATTCTAAAACTCTGTGAAATCAAATTATATCGAACTGAAAATTCACATATTAGTACAGAAGTGTATAGAGAAACCAAGAGAGTGAAAATTATTTGGCTGCGCTGAAATACTTTTGTTCCAGACCACAGCAAAATTTGTCCGAAGTTTTTCTTGTCACCCTGTATTAATCATTTGATCAACTTAGACTTGTAGCTGAAGTTTTCAAATACATAATTTGTTTTTTCAGAATACCCAATCTGCAACAACCGCCCATGGCACTCCAATCGTAGAGAAAGATGCCACTCTAACAGCAGGATTGAGAGGCCCAATCCTCTTGCAGGACACTCCATTCATCGAGGAAATCGCACATTTTGACAGAGAGAGAATACCAGAACGTGTAGTTCACGCTAAAGGAGCTGGAGCATTCGGTTACTTCGAAGTCACCCATGACATCACAAAATACTCAGCGGCAAAGGTTTTCTCTCAAATTGGAAAGAAAACCCCCATAGCTGTTCGTTTTTCCACTGTAGGAGGCGAATCTGGTTCGGCTGATACTGTCAGAGATCCCAGAGGATTCGCTGTCAAATTTTACACAGAGGATGGTATTTGGGATTTGGTCGGTAACAATACCCCCATTTTCTTCATTAGAGATCCAATTCTCTTCCCAAGTTTCATCCACACCCAAAAGAGAAACCCCCAAACTCATCTGAAAGATCCTGACATGTTTTGGGATTTCATCACTTTGAGACCTGAAACGACTCACCAAGTTATGTTCCTCTTTTCGGACCGTGGAATACCAAATGGTTATAGACATATGAACGGTTACGGATCACACACTTTCAAATTGGTGAATGCTGATGGACAATGGGTATACTGTAAATTTCACTATAAAACAGACCAAGGCATCCAAAATTTGGATGTAACAAGAGCTGCAGAACTATCTGGAAGTGACCCAGATTACAGTATAAGAGATCTATACAATGCTATTTCTAATGGAAAGTACCCATCCTGGACTTTCTACATTCAAGTGATGACAAATGAACAAGCTATTAAATCTCCATTCAATCCCTTCGATTTAACGAAAGTATGGTCACATGCTGAATATCCTTTGATACCAGTTGGAAAATTGGTTTTGAATAAAAATCCACAAAATTACTTCGCCGAGGTTGAACAAGTTGCTTTCTCCCCAGCACACATGGTTTCTGGTATTGAAGCCTCACCAGACAAAATGTTGCAGGGAAGATTATTCTCTTATGGTGATACCCACAGACATCGTCTTGGAGCTAATTACTTACAGTTACCTGTAAATTGCCCATTTAGAACCGCAAACTATCAAAGAGATGGCCCACAAGCTATCCACAATCAGGGAGGCGCTCCAAACTATCATCCTAACAGTTTTGGAGGCCCATCTAACGATAAAGAATCCAAAGTTTTAACCACAGTGTTCTCTGTTGGTGGAGATGCCAAACGATACGATACTGGTGATGAAGACAATTATTCCCAGGCTACTACTTTCTATCGCAAAACGCTCACAAAAGAACAGCAAGATAGGTTAGTGAGTAATATTGTAGGTAACCTGAAAGATGCTGCCGATTTTATTCAATTGAGAGCAGTCAAAAACTTCAGCCAGGTTGATGCTTCATTTGGTGAAAAAATTGCGGAAGGTCTCAAAATACAGAAAAAGAGGCAAGCATGTCTTTAATTGTATATTTTAATTTTATCCGATAGTTTGGAAAAGGAGTTTATTCTTGACAATATTTTGTATCGGAGATGGTTCACAATAAATAATTTTAGGAAAATGTTTACAATTTTATTTTTTTTCAGTTCCCCCACAACTCTAGAAGAGAGACAACAATATGTTAATAATTCTGAGCTGTTCAGAATTATAAATCATTTACAGTGAGAACCTTTTCTTGAATGTATATGATTTCGCTGTTGACGTTCGCGTTTCGATCGGTTTCGATACTTTGTCCTCCGAAATCATTTGGACTAGTATATAGGATATAACGGGAGTTCAAATAAATTCGTGGTCTAAGGTGACCTTTCAAATCGCACCAAACTCGAATGCTCGTTACCTCCTGGCTCAAATTTTATGGTGCAAAGCAGGCTATGAAATTGACTGATGTCGAATTTGAAAATTAAGATATAACAAATATCTCTTGAATATTTGTATGCACACGTCCCACTTCCGGTTACACCGGAAACGAATTTCAAATACGCTGGCAAATTCAAACGGGTCATTATTTTTTTCTCAAACTTCGAAGTTCTTTTCTTTCATATTTCCGCATGACCAGTGTTATCACCTCTCTACCGATGTTTCGGTAGATCTACCGATTTTCTTCTCAATCTGACCATCTACCGAAAAAGCACCTAAAATACCGAAATTTGATGGAGTGAATCTATGTTCTGATATTCTTGGAAATCATGACTCTTACAATATTATTTTGAAGGTTTCCTTATCTAACCTCGCTGAGAAATTTGTGATTTCCATTGATATATTTAGGTGAATCCCCAATCATACAGGGTGTATTTAAAGGTGAGGTAAGGCTTTTTTCTGTTGACAGATGGTAGAACCGATCAAAATAAGTCATTTTACCAAAAATTTTCTATATGAATTATGCCCCTGTTTCGAGAAAATGAAACTAGAAGATTTTCTAGTGTCTAGGTGAATCCGAAAATTCCTCAATCCGAATCTGCTCCTCCGTAGGTATCAACATGCTTTTTGTCTTCTTATGCATGATTCAGAATATCGATTGTGATCAGTAATCTTCGATCTTGTTACGGCGAGGGTACGAGTGTTTTATGTTTCGAAAATGCCACACGTTTATTCAAATGATGAACTTGTTGATATGCTTCTAATTTATGGTGAATCAAAACAAAATGCCAGTTCAGCGTATAAGTTGTACAGAACAAGATTTCCGCTGAGAAATCACCCAACTTCGCGGATGTTCATAAACCTGGTACAGAGATGTGGAGATATGATGAACCGAAAAATGCAGGCCAGAGTAGTTTTAAGGTATTGATGCCCAAAATATTTTTTAAATTGAACATTTCATGTAAGAAATTTTCGGTAAAATTACTTATTTTGATGAGTTCTATAACCTGTCAAAAGAAAAGTCTCACCTTAAGGTGGGCGTTCAATGTAGTGTTTTTTTGTTTCAAGCTGCATTTGAAAATGGTTTCACTTTGAAAACTGAAATTTTGTGGGTAAACTCAGAAAGGATTGGAGTTCTTAATTTTAATTTAATTTTTAATTTTAATTTAAATCGATTCCATTCCGAAAGTTAATTTTTTTTCTTCCAAAAATAGAAGAAAATGAGCCAACTCATGCTTCTGTTTTATTTCAACAGAAAGACCCGTGAAAATAGTTCAACATCCGATTAAAAGTGAATCTACTGATAATTTCGTTCAGAAAAACAACTTGAAATACGGAATTGGCAGAGAATGGCCAAATTCAAATTTTGGCGGGGAAAAGTTCCTGCTTTACCCACAAATTCACTTATTTCATAGTTCGGCGATTTTCGGATAGAGGGCGCCATTGTACATTTCATTCATAATCAGACAGATATAAATAAAACTTGATAGTGATAGTGCATGTTCTATGGAGATATTCCAAAAATGGACGGTGGCGCCTCTATCCTCTATCGGCTGAGCTTTCCTACTCGCTTTAAACGCCGACCTTAAGATCACTCATTTTGAGTATGAACCACGGCCTTCTTAAGACTTCTTGTCTTGAGATGGCCGTGTATGAACCGTCGTTGCCGTATATTCATGAATGAAATGTACAATGGCGCTCTCTATCCGAAAATCGCTGAACTATGAAATGAACTTTTTCCCGCCATATATTTGAATTTGGCCATTCTCTGCCACTTCCGTATTTCAAGTTGTTTTTCTGAACGAAATTATCTGTAGATTCACTTTTAATCGAAAGTTGAACGATTTTTTTGGGTCTTTCGTTTGAAATAAAACAGAAGCATAATTTGGCTCATTTTCTTCTATTTTTGAAAGAAAAAAAATGAACGTTCGAAATGAAATCGATTCAAATTATTTCATTAAGAACTCCAATCCTTTCTGAGTTTACACACAAAATTTCAGTTCTCAAAGGGAAACCATCTTCAAATGCAACTTGAAATAAAAACACACTACATTGAACGCCCACCTTAAAATACCTACTCCCTGTGTAAAGCATGCAAGGGCGGTCCTACGGGGGGGGGGGGGGGGGGGTATAGAGAGTAATTACCCCCCAGAGCCCTACAACTAATTAGATTTTTTTAATTTTATTCATGAAAAAACTAACAAAAAAAAAGTTATATCATCTTTGAGAAAAAATCGCAGGGCTATATGACTTCGGCTTTGAAATAATCCAGAATTAAGAGAAAAAAATAAACAACACAAATAAATAAAATATTCTGCAGTTATAGGTATAAACTTCGAAAAAAATCACAGAGTTAGGACTAAGGCATTGAACATATATCTACTAATACCAATATGGATTATACCCCTGCTTTTCACAGTCACAAAGTGAAGCCAAATCTTTGGTGAGGCTTGAGTTGTACGCTTGCGTCAACTGGAAATTCAAAAATTGCGAGAAATTTAGAGGTTATGTTTATTCTGAAAGACAACAAGAAAATAGATATCCAGAATGAAAATATGTCACTCAAATACTTTCAGTTCAATTTTAGAATATGAATAGGAGTTAACAATGATATTAAGGACTTGAAGAAAACGGCATAAAGCGATTGAAACATTTGACATTGAATTGTGAGGTTACGATCGAAACTATTCACATGAAGTTAAGAATGACATACGTTTCACAACATAATACGATGTGTCAGAGAGAGATAGAATTAAAAAAATATTTTAATTCTCAATATTGCCGCACAAGCGCAGATCTGGATGGTTACCAAAGCCCAGCTTCAGTTTTGATTGGCTCTTTCCCCATATAGGAATTATTAGATATATGGCATTGAAATATGAAATAAGGTTAACATAAAATAAGTAAAGAGAACAGCGGAATGGAAATACTTAAGTGATATGAATTATGAATCAAGTCACAGATCATGGAATATGGCTATTAGACGTTTCTGAAGAACTGGACATATTTGAAATCTGAAAATTGGGATTATGATATTGTTCAAAATTCTCTACAGACCTAAAATATTTTGGGAGCCTGAGCACTTCCGGTTATACAGGGAGTGAAAATAAATATGTTTTCGTCAATGATATGATTGAGTTTTCAATGGTTAATACATTTCTGTTAAAACCATTGTATTCAATCAAATAGTTTTCATAATATCGAAAAAAAAAATCTTAGAAAAAGTCGAATAATCATGTTACTTATTTTTCTTCTTCTGAACATTCCAAGTGCAAACTGTTCTCATAACGTCAAAGTAGAGGAATGTGGAAAATTCATGCTTATTTTGAATTTCATAAATAATTATCATCACAGGGTGTTTCAAATTTTGGGTCGAAAACTATGATCGAAAATTAGCCATCACTTCTATTTTTCAAATTAGAACCCGATTGCGTTGGATTCTGCGCAGAAAAACAATGAACAATATCATAAATCCCAATTTTCAGATTTCAAATATGTCCAGTTCTCCAAAAAAGTCTAATAGCCACTCGAACTTGGGACACCCTGTAATCACTCAGTACGGATACATACACGTAAGACCTTCAAACATGGGCCTGCAAATGCTTCGTATTCGAGATACCTAAAGGGTGTTCCTTAAAATTTTTAGTTTAAAATTTCGATTGTTCATCCAATTATTAACCCCCCCCTCCCCAGAAAATGAGCCTAGGACCGCCCTTGAAAGCATGTCACCATATTTGCGCTAACATTTATCAGTTACATTCTAGGTTTGCTCTAGTGATTCGTTACTGGTTTTGGAGTTATTTTTTGTTCAAAAGTTTAGTTCTTCAAATAATTTTTTTTTTAATAAATATAGAATACATTTTCAATTTTGCTTCATTCGTGACCTTCATGCCTAATATTTCGGAAAAATGGTATTTAAACTTGAATAACCTTTGTCTAAGCTAAGACTTAGTGTTTCCAAAGATATTCTACAATAGAATAGCTTTGAGTGTTTCCTCCGCGACCAGAACATGGAGAACGGCTAAAGGGACATTTTGATCGTTGTGACGCTTAATGGAACGCAGCCTTATACAAAGAGCACTTTGGCTTATGTTCTATGAAAAGGATACATGTCAATCAAGTTTGTTTCTGTGTTCAACTATTTGTGTAAACTGAAATAATAGGTTATACTCTCTGTTGAATTTTATCAATTATTTCAATATTTTTTTGTTGATATATACCAGGATGTTACCTTCAAAAGGATATTTCAATGATATCGAATGTCCCTACTTGGAAAATACTTGTGGTCGCCCTTACTGCCATTTTAATCATAGGAAGAAGCAGCAAGAAAGTGTAAATGAAGTTCCACCAGAGAAATGTAGTTCTAAGATTATTCCCACATATAAACCAACCCCAAAGAGTGAACTAGCTGTGAGAAAAAGTCATATACCTATCAGTTATGTACCAGATGTTTATAAGGTTGAAAAATCAACAACACGTTCCTTCCGAAACAACACAGTATCTGACATTGTATATAAGCCAACACCTATAAGTTTGTTGAACTCGGCTGTGAAAAGTAGCACAAATAATGATAAAAGTATTTCATCCATTGGAAATGATATTTTGGAGTCAAAGTATGTGCCAGAAACGGGAGTCAAGGGTTTAATCAAAAATGAAAAAATAATCAATGATTACAAAGATGAATATAAACCTGAAGAACAAGAAATTGAATATCAGTATAATCCATCATCCCACAAAGATGTAACTGCAGATATTTTATCAGACATTGTTTATAGGCCAAATTCTAGTGACATAAATACCTTACCAAATGTGGAATACACTCCATCTGCTTGTTCTTATAAGAATAGCAGTTTAAATTTCGAGAATTTAGACAATGAATTTGAGATGATTGATGAAATTATCAACACCTCTGATATCACCAAAAAATCTGGAGAACTTGATGATACCATCAACCAAATTTCAAGAGAAGAATTAATTAGGAGAAATGGAGAGACTACATCCGACAGCAATTCAGAAACAGAGAGGGTATCTGATTCTAAAGATAAAGTCCAACAAAGTGTTGACCAAGAAAAGTTAAGGAGTTCTCAAGAGGTGAGGACTAGAGGATCCACATTGAAGGAAAGCAGCAAAAAAGATAGGAAGGGGCATGATAAAGAAAAGCATAGAAATAAAAAAGAAAAAAGAAGTAGTGAAGAAGCTAAAAAAGATAGAAAAAGAGATGAGAAGAAGGATAAGAAAGAAGAGAAAAAAGAGAAAGGGGAAAAAAATGGAAGAAAAGTTGAAGATACCAAAAGGCATGAGAAAAATAAAAATGAACACAGTAAAAGTAGGGATAAAGATAAAAGAGACGATAAAAGTAAACATAAAGATTTGAAAAGAAGAAGCAGTACAAAAAAGGAATTTAACGACAAAAGTAGGCATAAGGAATCAGAGAAAATAAATGGAAAAACACATAGTAGCCACAAAGAAAGAGATAAAAGTAAGAATTCAAAAAATAAAACTAACAAACATGAACATGATAAGAGGCCTAATAAAAATGAGGTCAAGAAAAGAGAATCATTGACTTCTGAGTTTGACAAAATAAGACCTACAGATGAAATTGAAGATACAAGCATACCATCTACAGAATTCAATTATGATATTGATGCAGATATTGACGAGAAGCAAACAATGGAGGAATGTTTCAGAATATTCAATGAATATAAACCAACAGTCGAACAACCCATAGAAGAAGAAACCATACCTAATAAAAATGAAATGGATATGGGCGAAGAAGCATTAATCACAAAAAAAAGAATTGCTCACTCCAATGCATCAAACTCATCAACAAAATTTCAACCTCCGAAACCAATCCCTAAGCCCACTCCAGGTCAAGTTATGGCTAATCGTTTGAAAATGATCAAAGCTGCTCAAGCAGATAATGAAGAAAAGTTAATATCTAATGAATTGAAAAATATTGCTAAGCGTCCTCCACCTTCTCAGATATTCAAACCAGCTAAGAAAATAAAGATGAATGAGACTAAAAGAATATTGCCACCACCACCACATGCATCTTTAATTGATGATATCATCAATAGAAGCAATAATAAACCAATTTTCAAAAAAATAGCCCCTGTAAGTAATGTAATGAATATACAGAAGGCAAAAGCAAATTTGAAGGTGATAAATAATAAACAAGCAACAGAGCAGATGAATAAAACAATTGCTCAGACCAACAAAACTGGTAAAAGACAAGCACATGTTCCTGATTACTCTCTGAGTGATATTCCTGATGTTATTGATGTAGATAAATCTAAACTTCCTGTTAATGTCCGTTCAAGATTTCTCACCCTTTTAGCTGATGAATGTTGCAAGTTATATTTAACCCAAAAAGATGCTTACAAAAGAGCGTTAGATGAAGAATATAGCTGCTATCAAAAATGTAAAGTTCTGGTTACATACAGGAACTCTGCAATGCTGGCTGTGAATCGTTTAAGGAAAGAAGTTAAAGATAGAGAAGAAAAGGATTTGGGCCTTATAGGATCTGATGACTCTTCCCAAGCCAAAAAAGACGATGCTGAGAAGAAAATTCTATATACTAAAATACAGCAATATGTGTTATCTAATGAAGAACTAGATATTCATGGATACCCAAGGGAAAGTGATATTCCTGGAAGGGCTTTGATTAAAAATCGGAAGACTTCAAGTATTGTACCTTTACCAAAAAATCAGAAGAAATGCTGTAGGTGCTCTAAAATATACCTGATAGATGATGATGGTAAGGCTATATATGAAGAAGAGTGTCTTTATCATCCTTTACGAAAACGAACGATAAAAGGAGAGCATATTTACCTTTGTTGTAAAAGTTCAGATGATTCAGGATGTGCTACATGTCATACACATGTAAGTGAAATGCCGGAAGATGCAGAGCTGGAGGGATTTCAGACAACACTTCCTCCTAATGGTGATAATGATCCTAGGAGTAATGCAGTTTATGCTTTAGATTGTGAGATGTGCTATACTACCAAGGGACTTGAACTTACCAGAGTAACAGTTATTGACACAAACTGCAAAACAGTATATGAATCTCTAGTGAAACCATTAAATGATATTACAGATTATAACACAAGATTCTCTGGTATAACCAAACAACATATGGATAAAACAAGTACTGGTATATTACAGGTCCAGGCTAATATACTTCATTTGTGTAATTCAAATACCATATTGATAGGGCATAGTTTGGAGTCTGACATGAAAGCTTTGAAAATTATTCATAGTACAATTGTGGATACTGCTGTTTTATTTCCACATAAAATGGGCTTACCTCATAAAAGGGCCCTCAGAACGTTGGCTTGTGATTATTTGAAAAAAATTATTCAAAATGATGTTGGTGGTCATGACAGTGCTGAAGACGCAATAACTTGTATGGAACTCATTAAATGGAAAGTTAAAGAGGACAGTAAATTTAGAAGTTGAATAATATCAAATTTAATTGTATTTATAATATTTATATTTATTTGTTACTGTACATATTATGTAATAAGAGTTCTAATTTGTTTATATTTTTTGAAAAATCAATATTGAACCATTTATTTATAGAATAAAATACAAATTTTCCACTTTCTGAATGGATATATCATTTTGTATAAATTCGAAGTCGATTTATTGATGATGAATAAATCAAATTGTAATTTCTAGTTCTTCTTTCTAAATGTTACAAATGCTTGTCTTCTATTATTACTCTGAAGGGACTTGAATTTTTTAAGCTTGCACTCATTATTAAGAGAAGTCTATGCAGTACCTATTTAGTTAATGCCATTTCGTAATCTTGATCTTCAAATAATTCTACCAGAAAGTATTTCTCAGGGCATTGTAGGGGTATAGAGTGCTAAGATATAAAGTTACCCTAGTAACAATTTGTCAATAAAAAATAATAAAATTTGAACAAGCTTCAAAATATATTTTCTTCGTAAATTCAGATTTAGATTACTGATCTCCATCAGAAATAGTTAGTCTGACCAAGACAGCTATAGCATAAACTCCGGCATTCATTATGGCCAGATATTCTTTTTCAGAACTATTGATAAATCAGATATGAATTGTTTGAGTGGGGTAAATTCAAACAAGTAAAATTTAGTCTGCCATCTCATACTGGTTATCAGGTCGAACGACATGCAGAAATTTGTTAAACATGAATGCCTTCTCTTCAAATTTTCCGCCATAAGGATATTCAGCGGAAACTACTTATCGCTTCCGTGATTTTTCTGTTCTGTCAAAGAGGTCTTCGTTCACGGATACTCAAACACAAATTGAGTATCCGTGGTCTTCGTTGTAGTTCTGTCACAGATTCAAAGACTTATAACACAGACCATGTCTGTGCTTATAAACTGGGCACTGCACATGTTCTGTGCTGCACAGATTACATACTCTCTGGGTTCTGTCGTTATAGGTTAGGTTTCAATAATTTATGAAAGATTTTAATTCTTACAGGATACAAAAGCGTATTAATAATTAATTGTGAAAGTTCACCGTTTGATCAGAATTATTTTATGCTTCATAAAGAATGAACTGTATTTCTATCAGCTATAGAACAACCAAAAATCAGGAATGTTGAGCAGAATATGTTGTCGTTTGGTACTTTCCAAGAATACCATCAAATCACCCATATTAAAATTTAATAAAATATCTCAGTTGTCTGTACGGACCATAACAACAAAAGAGCCATCATCGACATTGAAAAGCGACCATGATAGATCAGTTAAGATTTATCATGGAGTTTTAAGAAGCCAGATTAGAGTAGTTAAGGTAATGAAATGAGATGGGTTAGATTCTTCAGTTATATAACAGACTCTTCCATCAAAAGATCTCGTCCGCAAAAATTCTTCAAATTATTATTCCGCCTCTTGTCAAGAGTATTGGGACAACTCGATAATTGTTATTTTGAGGGGAAGTCTGTTCGAATATGTAAATTGAAAATGCAGTTCAATAAACATACCTTTCATCATATTGCATGAATTAAAAGAGTCCAAATACAACTGTTAAGCATCAAGAGTACAAACTTGAGGTAGTGTCAACTAAAGAAATGCAATTTTTGCGTTATCCCATTATTCTTACTAGGAGGTGATTGATTTCACATTGAAAACCAATAAAGTTGAGTTTTTCCATGCATTTCAGGCTTTTTCTCTCTCATCAAGTATAATAGGGCTGCTTGCTCAACCTATACTGTATAAGGAAATAGTTTCTACTGGAAATATACCAATTATAGTAGCCTCATATTTCTGTGTTGGATTTTTTACATTTATAACACCCCTACTTTTACATATTATAACAAAAAAATATGTAACTTCCATGGAATATTCAGCTGAAGATGATAAATATATTGCCCATACATACAATTTCTTCTGTATGCAAAAGAAGGTAAGTGTTCTGAGTTTATGGAATTAATGAGGTCACAGTCATATTATATTAAAAAATATATGATTAAAATTTCGAAGACATATGCAATATATAATTAATTTTTTACAGATAGAATTCAAAGTGGAAGATGTTCAAATACCAGAGGTACCAGGAATGTTCACAACAATGAAAGTTAAAGGAACACCACTCTTTTTTGATCCCAGTCACTTTGAAAATCCTGATCATTACGCCATTTTAATGGGTTTCGACAAACCTATGGATTTTAAAATGGAAGAACCAAATAGTTACGATAAAAACAAGTGTAAATAGTGAATCTGTAGGCTCTAATTAAATTTATAGTCACTGAACAACATGAATATAGATCATAGAATATCTGTAAAGGCCTTCCTGCTTGGGTTGATGCACGGGTCACTACATATAGAAAAAGATGGGTATATGTATATATTAAATAGAGAAAAGAATGTGGTTTGGTGGGCGGCAGACTAAGTCTGAGTTGGATTAGTTGGTGTGGTGGCATTACAGTAAATCTATGCTAAGCCATTGAGTTAATAGAATCTACTTATGATCCTCAACAAATATCAAATAATATCACAAGACATTATTGATCGTCTAAACAACTGCACAAATCCACTAGCTTCTATGGTCTGTACAGTAACTGAAATATTCTTGAAGGCTATATGGTTCACAGTCCAGGATGAATTTGTAAACCTTCTGCTTGGAAGACCTTGTATCTTTCACTTCTTTAAAGCTCTTTGGCAGTACCACAGTATAGACACTAGTGTCTGTACTGTGATATATCTGCCGACCCATGATAAAAGTTTACGAGCCGCCACTGCTAAATGCAGAATTTGTTGCAGTTAGATTTTACGCAGTAGAATTATTCTTTAATTGCTCAAATATTTACTATAGTTGTAAATTTTTTGCTGGCCCAAGTGGGTTTTCATGTCTACTAGCCTTTTAGGTTTTATAAAAGAAGAATCTCAAAATGAAACAGAATATTCAGCTTTCACCAGTATTTCATCTACATTTTTTTCAACGAGTAGATCTGTTATGAAATAAATAATTTAGCAATTTTTCCGTTGGGCCACGTGCGCAAAATATATCACGACGGCCCTGCTTGCATTTTGAAATAGTTCGGATTTTAAGTGCGACTTTTCGAAGAGAAATTGAATCCACAGAACAATGACCCAATCCTTGAAAATCCAAAAAAAAAAAAATTATATCTATGGTTACATATGATTTTTTATCTATGTTCTCTCAGAATATTCTGTGGATTAATTTGTTGGTTTTCTGTGAAACCAAATGACATTTTGTCTGTTGCAGATGTTATTTGAGAGCAAAGTTAAATTCGGAAAAATAATGTTTTTTATTTGAATACATATTGAGTTATTCGGACGAAAGTATTCCGACAGTGTTTCTCTGGTGTAGTGAACAATATTCTTAATATTTATTTCCTTAGGTTCATTTTGTTCCCAGAAATATATTTTGTAAGGTGAGTTGAAAATGGCGTCACGTTCGAAAGAATGGGTTATTGACAGATGCAAAGATTATTATTAATATGCAGTTTAAATCTGGAAATTTTTTTGTTTATTTCATTTTTTGGGGCTTCAATGAATTTTTGTGAATGGAGCACGAATTTTCGGTTGCTTTGATGTCATTCAGAAGTATTCCGAGGGCAGTCGATGTGTCAAGGTTTCTAGTATTCCTTATAAGCTAACAATCAAATGGCACAAAAAGCCATATGGTGGCTGATTACCTATTTGAAAATTCTCTCAAAAATTAAATAATTATTTTGAAATAAAAACATTAAATTGAGTAAAAGCATCTATAAACATGGCAAAGATTGATTGTTATGAGGGCAATATTCGGCTAATTTTTCTTGTATTTCATCAAATATTAGTAATATCAGGGTTTCGAGTGATCGAACAATAAAGGCGTTCAGTAGTTACATAGTTGAAAGAAATTATTGATTTTTAATAATAAAAAGAAATGAGTATCCTGAGAATATTTTGAAATATTATATATGGTATGTATTACAATAAATTACAAAATTATTTGTAATACATACCATATGATATAATATTGGATTGATTTGGTTCCAGGTGCCCAGAATGTCTGAAGGTACCCCCATAATAGCAGAAGCTTCCAACTCAGAAACTAACCCCGCTCAAGCCAATCTTCTTCAACAAGCCCAGCAGAACTGGATGTATTATCAACAGTACAATCTCGCATCTCAGCAGTATGCTGATTATTATCAATATTGGTCCCAAATGGGTGCTAATCCGTATGTTTATCCGCAATTAATGACCATGAAAAAGGAAGACATCCCTGTAAATCCACCTTTGCCAAAAGGACCCCCACCCCCAGTGTCTCAACCTCTTTCTGTGCGACCACCCTTAATAAATTCACCCAAACAGTTTGGTAACATAAGGTTCAATATTAACGGTAAACGTCCATTAGCACCAAGCACTTTTCAACATCAACAAAACACATCGTTAACTAGCGGCGCGGCGAAAAAAAAACGTAAGCGTAATAGGAACAACCAACAGCAACAGCAGCAACTCCAACAACAATATAATTTTAATAATTCCGATAGTAATCTACCCCCATTGCCACCTCCAGAATCGAACGTCCCCAAGCCGGAACCTCCACCAGAATTACCCCCAGATCCCCCAAAACCTCAATCAACTATAGCAGAAGAGAAAACTGTAAATCTAGCTGAACAGAATAGTGTAAGTAATGATCCAACAGCTGAATGGTCGGAAAGTTTAAAGAAATACGTTAGTGATAGTTACGCGAAATGTAAGACAGTAATTGATAAAAATCAAGTAGAAATAATATTGAAAGGAAAAATTACTCATGCAATCAACACAGGACAAATGAATAAAGATTGGAGCAAAGAGCCACTTCCAAGTATACACAGCGAACGAATGACCCTTGTACCAAAACCTACCCAACAAAAAATATTACCTACGCCTGTTGGAGCCAGGCTAGGAAAGAGAGCTTCTACTTTGAGAGGAAAGAGCAAATCAACTTCTAGATCACGATCTAGGTCTAAGTCTCCTTACAACAGAAAATCAAGATCTAGGAGTCCAAAATGGCGGAGATCATCCAGGTTGGTTCATTATACTATTTTGAATTGCATATTTTTATCATACTTTAGTTTCATATCAATACAAGTTGAATGTAACAGACCAATCGAGTTGATTTATTTTTTCCTACTATGAACTAAGATACAAAGCTCCAAAATATTATCTATTCTATTTAATCAATATTTTGCACAACTACTTTAAATTGAAAATAAAATAGGAATATTTATGTATTGCATGTTCAAATGGGATTTTGTGTGTTTGTGAAATGCTGATATTTAAATTTGGACAAAGATAATTTAACTAAACAATTTTTTTTCTCATAAACTCAATTACTCTTCAAAAAGCATTGGTATAATGAATAAATTCACTTTTGGTTTTCTACTCTTCTGAAATTTTTATGATTGGGTTTTTGTCCAAGAAATTTAATATGATAATCAGTTTTCATGTCTTATATTTAAATCGATAAACTTCTCTTAAGCTGTTGTTTTCTATAAAAGGTTTATTTTTCTTTGCAGTAGCTCTAGTTTAGAAGAAGATATAAAGAAGCCAAAGTCTCCAATCAAGAACAAAGGAAAATTAGCAGATAGACTAGGACCTACGAAAAAAATGACAGCCAAACAACAGAAGAAAGCCAAGGCGAAAGAGAAAAAGGCTCAGTTTTTATCGAATTTTAATTCTGATTTGGAAGAAAATAAGGAACTTTTGAAACAGAGAGCAGAACGTTTCAATAATAGTCGAAATGATAAGGTGCAATTGCACAATCTCCCACCAGTAAGCAAAAACCAAATGATGGTAATTGATAAGTTTTCTGATGATGCTAATGGAGACTTTGACTGGGAGCAAATCCATGTTGTGGGCACTTGTCAAGATTTGGAAAAGTCTTTCCTGCGTCTTACTAAGGCCCCAGAAGCTTGTGAAGTGCGACCTGTCCAAGTACTTAGATTATCTTTGCAAAATGTCAAAGAAAGATGGCTTAAAAAGCAAGATTATTACTATACTTGTGATCAGCTCAAGTCAATCAGGCAGGATTTAACGGTAAGTTGAAATAAATATGTTAAATAATAGAGAAAGAGGTAACAGCATACAGACAATTTTTTGAAATTCCGGAAAAAGTTACATACCGAGCAGGTGTGTAACTTTACCTCTTTCTCTCTTATAAATTCACAGACGATAAACCCATCTATTTATGTTAAATAATTTTCATTCTATGAATTCATCATTGCAGGTACAAGGAGTCAGAAATGAATTCACTGTTGAGGTATATGAAACTCATGCTAGAATAGCGCTAGAAAAGGGGGATCATGAAGAATTTAATCAGTGTCAAACACAGCTAAAGATGCTGTATGCAGATTTAAGGGGTGTAAATAGAAATGAATTCACTGCTTATAGGATACTCTACTATATATTCACCAAAAATAATTTGGGTAATATTATTTATTTGATTTTCTTATATTTATTTTCTTTTTGTTATGTTACATAGGATTAGGGTTCTAATTCTTATATTTTTTTCAGATTTGATGACTATACTGAAAACACTGTCATTAGAAGAGAAAAATGATGAATGTATAAGTTTTGCCTTGAAATTGAGGTCGGCTTGGGGGCTTGGTAATTTCCATAGGTTTTTTAAACTGTACTCAGGGGCGCCTCTTATGTCAGGCTTTCTTGTAGATTGGTTTATAGAACGCGAGCGTAAAGACTATTTAAAAAGTATCATCAAAAGGTAAGTATTGATTTTTAACCTATCAAACTGAAGGTTTGTATTTTTATGATTTATTCAAGCCTATAAAACGTTGTTGTATTTTTTCTTTATTCTGTTGTATTTGGGAATTATTCTGTGTTGGTAAGTATAACTTTGGGAAGTTATAAATGCTGAGGGAAATGTTCAGAAAGTCAATTTTATACATTTCAAATAATTAGAGTTGTGCACATAAGTATTATCACTTATATCATATGCAAAGCATTTTCAAATAACTCTAGCTGTGGCCAATAGTTTCACTTACACAGTGAATTGTCGAACTTCATTGTTTGAAACCATTCCTGATTTCAAAATTCGATAAATTCAGGCATCGTGACAGAAGGTATTACCCTCTTGTAGAAGAAGCGCTAAAAAAAAAATTGGATATTGTGAGCTATACTTTGAAAAACTGTTTTAGTTTTCGTAGCCTTTTTGAATACCTACAAAACAGTAGTACATTATTTCCAGTTATTTATATAGGTAGTGTAGATTTATTTAAAATAATAGTATTATTTCCGTATCCCATTTTATTACTTACACTTAGAGGTGATCACTTTAGAGCGAATTACTTGAATTGCATCAAGTCACAAAAAATTAATGTCTATATTGCAATATCGTAGTCAACATATCCTTTTGTTTCATTCCCTTGTTTATATTTGGCGGTACACCCTAGGTTCCTGGTTAGGTACTGTATCTATGCCCTTACGCCATCTTTAACAACAGAACTATTGATTATTTATCCAAATGTAAAGTCAGGTTACTTTCTCTATTGATTTTATTTGAATATATCTGATATTGTCTATCTTTGCTGTCTAGAACTAAGGGAACACTTGTTTAAGGGATATTTTCATAACATCGTTAATTATATATTGATTAATTTTTAAAGAATGAACATCAAACAGTAAATTTTCATTTTATTCTTATTACGGCTTCTAAAATTCGAACCTTTACATATTATTGCCATACAGTCATACGTACGTATTAATGCAACACCCAGAAGGATCTGTTTAACTTTCAAATTTGTTTTGGTAAAGCATATATAGTATAGCAAGGAGTAAATGATTGAATTTGGAGAAAGAAATCGTGAAGGGTTTTTCATATTAACATTTTTTGTTACTTGAATATTGTAGTCGTTTTTTGCAAATTTTTTGAATTTTACAACTAACCAGCTGTTTGAGCAGATCCGAAGTTGATATTTTGTTGTTGAAATGCCTAGAGCACGTGTACGCCGAATATATCGCCAGCTAAGTGAATTTGAAAGAGGTCGAATCATTTGTCTACGGGAGTCGGGGTTGTCATTTCGAGAAATCGCCAACCGTACGAACAGAAATCCAGCTACTATTATGAGATGGTGTTAAGCGTGGTTTGATAATGCCCAAAATCGAAGAAAAGTAGGCACCGGACGTCGAAGGGGCACAAATGAAGTTCAAGATCGACGTCTAAGACTTTATGGCCATTGGAGACCGATTTGCGACAACTCGATTTTTGGCTGATGATGGTTAGGAGAAAAAGGCCATCCCGTCCGAACGGTTTACCGCCGGATAAGGTCTTCTGGATTGCAGCATTATCGACCCCATCTTATGTTACCTCTGACTGTTGACGATTACAGTGGTGAAGAGATCGTCAATATTGAAATGTGGAATGGCATCAGGTCGTCTTTTCTGATGAATCTGGATTCTCCTTGGGTATACATGATGACCGAAGAAGGGTTAGACGACGTCGGGGAAAAAGACGTGAGCCTCAGTTTGATGTTGAGCGTCATGTACACCGGATAGTAAGCGTTATGATGTGAGGTTTTAGTCTTTTTCGAGGTAAAATGACAGCGCTGCGTTACCTTCAAGAAATAGTGGATCCATATGTTCTTTCTTACCTTAACCGGCTCGATAATCCAATATTTCAGCAAGATTATGCTTGACCTCATGTTGCCAGAGTTAGTTTAAATTTTTTTGAAACGACCCATGTGAATCTTCTGCCATGGCCGCCCAGATCGCCCGATCTTTCGCCCATAGAGCATGTTTGGGACATCATGGGTAGCAGGCTTGGAAATTTACCCCAACCCCCACGGACTTTGGCGGCCCTGAGACATGAAGTACAGGTAGCTTGGGATAGTATCCCTCAAGAAGAAATAGACCATCTTATTGCATCAATGCAAAGACTTATTTGGGAGTGTACAGATAATCGCTGTGGATGAAGATATTAACAAATTTATTTTAAAAAAATGGGAACCCTTCTTTTTTCCTCCATATTTTAATCATATACTCCTTGCTATACTGTCTATGTTTTACCAAAAAAGTTAAAATTTAAACAGCTCCTTCTGGGTGTTGCAGTTTCATTGTCAGTTAGTATATATCAATTGTTAAAATAGGCATACTTCTGTAAAATGTACAGACTTCAAATTGCTCAGTGTGTTCATTAAATGAAAATGTGAATAAATGCATGGCTCAATTTGGGAAATTTATACTTTACAAAGGACTGGGTAGAGCAAACCAAAGTTCTCTTGATTTGCCAAGGTCAGTTCAAAATATCTATGAAAGAAATCTAGTCTCATATCATTCCATAACATTGAATTTGTAATGAAATTTATCAACTGTATAGCTTACTTTTTTGTAGTGTAATTCAAACGATTTTTTGCCAGCAGATGTTCACATTTTCAAAGTTTCTTAGTATTGAAACTAATAATTTTTTATGTTTAGCTATCGTCAAAGCATCCCACTTACTTTTCTGTTGGAAGAGTTGGCGTTCAAAAACCGGGAAGACTGCTTGCAGTTTCTTGAGCCTTTTGGTTTGACTTTCACCGATGATACAAAAAATTTTATCGATTGTAAAATCAGTATGTCTGCCTTGCCCAATATATAAAAGCAGATTCGATTTCTATGTGGTGCAGTCTTTATGGAAGAAGATGGATTGCTGCGTGTTGTGTTTCTGAGTTGGGATTCTTAGGAAGGATGCTTCAAATGAATGGATTACTTCGAATTCAGTTGGTCGGATCGATTGGGATGCGTACAATTTTCTCGTTTAATTTTCTATTTGAAATATCGGTAGGAAAGATTGATCTTCCTTGGATTATTACCCGTCTTCCGATCAATACTTTTCATTGATATTGAACTGGGAAATTTATCACCCTTCTACAACTTCCAGAGGTAACTTTAAACCAGATTTCCTATTGGCTGCAGTGTTGAATGTCGTCTGTATTCTTCAGGGACTTTTATGATACTTCAGCATTGCTGTTTTGTTATTTGTATATTTTGTACATAAAGTAATAAATTATAAAGTAAGTTATAAATATATAATTTAAGTACATGTTTATTTGTTCAGCTTTCATCTTCCTAAAACATTTCAGACATTTTACCCCAAACAAATATTCGAAATAACTGTTAAAAATCAGTCATAATTTGGGAATAGCGCCACCTGAAGTGGAAAAAAGGAAGGGTACTGGGGGGGTAACTAACCCTCCTCATGAGTATCGAAAACCTCAGAAGAAGTTGGTGCACATAAAATATTTCAAACATTGTGTACCTGATTTAATGCTTTTCAATCGTTATAACACTTATAACCCCTCCCATGAAAAACAGCTATATCCGCCCTTGAGGGGAAAGAACGAAACTTTGCTCAGTTCGGTCGAAACAAAATCTAAATTCTAATCAGTGCCTACACCATTATTCTAGACATCTTTGTTTGGGGGAGGTCTGTGGTCTCGATTTTACTTCAGTTCATACCGTCGCTTCAATTTTTTTTTAAACTGACATAATTTCAAAGGACTACCAATTTTCTTGTTGAATTTTGGAAGTTATAACTCTGAATCCATTGGGCCAATTTTACCCCTAGTACCGCCCTCTCGTCAAAGTTAAAGCAAAGAGTAGATACTCTTTGGTTAAAGTATAATATCAATACATATTTCATAATGATAATGATCTTGTTAGGATGTCTGAAAACATAATCTTGTCCTTAGGAACGCCTGGAATTGTTCAGTATTAAAACAATTTAGAAAACTGGGGAGGAATTTTCATGCATAGCTAAAGCATTTTGTCTATACAAATTTCAATACCACAAGAACGCATCTTTATATCCATATTTTACAGGAGACAATAAAGAAAGAAAATGTTATGAATCCAAAGATTGATTCAAATTTGTTTCGGAAGGGTCGGTAAATGGTAAATTAATTTATTATTTCTATTGAAATAAATTCAAAAATTTGTTAGGAAAATAATCATTTCAAGTTCTTTGTTTTTGTGCAATTTAAATTTTATCGGAAAATCATGTTCACGGATTGGATTTTAAATTGTAGGCAGCCTGAATATTAATCTGCACTGCGCAGATGCAGATTCTATATTAATATTTGAGTTTTGCTAACACAAAAACCAAAAACGATCATAGGCGTTTCATTTTCAACAAAAGATGAAATTCTGTCAACAAATTCACATTTCTTTAATCATGAAATGAAATAAAAATTACATAAATTTGAAGTGGTACGATTTAATCAATTTCTACACGTTAGGTTTTCATTACTGTCGAAGACTGTCATTGTCATTCCGATTCTTTTCTTATCACCTCGCTTCTTTCAGCAAACTAACCAAATTTTGGTTAGATTTATTGTTGGTGATATAGTCAATATAAAATTTTTCGAAATGGATATGATATCGCCCAAAGCAGCTATCGGTATTGCGGCTGGAGTATGTGGTACATTGTTTTTAGGCTACTGTATTTATTTTGATCAGAAGAGGCATAGTGACCCTGATTTCAAGAAAAAGTTACGTGAACGTGAGTAGATAACATAAACTTACAATCTTCAGGAAAAAACAGCAATTTATTGCAGGAAGACGTTTGAAAAAAACAGTGTCAGGTGGAGGAAAACGATCTAACACAGTATTTCCTGATATGAAAGACCATGAAGCTGTACAAAAATTCTTCTTACAAGAAATACAGTTAGGAGAAGAATTATTGGCTGCTGGAGATCTTGAAAATGGTGTTGATCATTTAGGTAATGCTGTCGCTGTTTGTGGACAACCTAATGATCTTTTGCAAGTTCTCCAACAAACCCTACAACCACAAGTGTTCCACTTATTAGTACAAAGATTGCCTGCTGTAGCACCACGGTTAATGAAAGCACAAACTAATTCAATGCAAGAAGATGATGTTGAGTGAAGCCGATCAGGATTGAAGTAGTATCATCTAATAATGAAGATCTTGTTGAAATATTTGTAACTTGTTTTTCTCAATGAAACAAATTTGTAGTGAGTTTATTATTTTTCATTACTCTAGAAATATAAGTTTGTATGTTCTTCATTTTAGTTGTTCAATATTTATGTTCCACTTGGATAAATGATTTACATAGTTTTATAAAATGGCTTGCTACAAACTTTTTTCCAAATTCACCTAGACTTTCTTATTTCAAGGTGAAGAAAAGTGTACAAATAAAATTCCAATTAATGCAAATGTTGAATTCTCCATTTCAATTGAAACTCTTGGTGTAATTATTTCTGAGAATTTGTTATGTTCAACCTAGATTTCTTCGAAGATAATAAACAACCTTTGAATGACATATATTCTTTCATAAATCTATGTATCCACCTTTGGTAATGCCGAAACATGAATTGAAGTGTTTCGACAATTAATGAATTTTTCAAAGAATCTAATGCAAAAAGTTATTTATGATTTATTGAATTCAAAATTTGGTAACATAAAACTATTCATATCAGGGCCGAAACTTTAAAGCAAAGCAGTAGGCATTAAAATGGCAGACACTGCTATGAATATGTACATGTACTTTGGAGGCAAATCTTATGGAACAAATAATTTCTACACTTTTAGATGAGGAAATGACAAAGGGGGTTTTATCTGCCATCACTACTGCAGGATGACCAAATGTCCCACCTTGTCAACTGATTTAAAGAATTTTCTGCATATTGCAAAAGAAAGTCAATTCTTATTCGAGACAATCACAAATCATTTTGGTGTTTAATTTTTATTTAATACTGAAAAATCATATAAAGGGATGTTACAGTTCTGAAAAATGATAATATTTCAATGAAACAGATAGAACTCAGTTTGAAAATGAAGCTTTATTAAATATCCAAATACTTATAAATATATAACACCTTGGTAGGTAGGTGCGTGAGTAGACAGTCGTAGAAAATGAATTTATCGAACTACTGACGATCGGTGGATCTCAGTTTCTCTTCCACAGCTTCTTGGCTAGCCTCTGACAATTCTGTGGCTTGAATACATTTTTGTACTCCTACTAACGATTTCTTAAGGGCTTCAAATGAACTGAAAAAAATAAAAATATGTATTAAAAATTTTATTTTAAACATCTTCATAGCAGAGGCAATTAATATCTGTAATATGATATAAAGTGCAGAAAATATATATTACTTGGTGTTGAACTACAATGATATGAATGATGATGACATTTACCTAGAGTATAACATCTTCTTCTTAACTTTAGCTGTCTCAGGACACCAGGAGATCAAGAACAGCTTTTGTTTTTTGGAAGACTCAGAGGTTCCTTGGCATTGGTGCATATATTCAAAGTCGAAGAGACCATAGCGACATTCACCCTCTCCTCCTGCTTGCAGATGTGTGAGAAAATCTTCATAGGCATCGTTCCTTGCACCGATTTTCTCAACATCGATTTGGGTGTCGTTTTTGATGTGGAAAATTACATAACGATGTTTTTTATCCTTCTTTATTTCCTCATAGGTGGTTTTGCATGCGTCAGATACTGTTACTCCTGACGCCTATAAAAAAATGATTCAGATCGATTTCCATATGAAGATTAGATTAGAAAATAATGCGGTTATGCCGGCTTTGTTTACTTTTGTCATTTTAGTTCTATTCACAGATAATGGCATTACCTATTGAACGAAAAAGCAAGCCCTGAACCCCTGCAGAGTTTTTCTTCAAAGCATAAACGTCATTTACAAAACTGAACAAAGTTGCTGCGATATATGAAACTAACCAAATGCGAATATTTTATTAGCCAAACTATAATAATCAGAGAAATATAAAAAAAAGTTATTTATCTTATTTCAATTTCGGCAAAAAACGATTCTTGAATAGATTCTCGCAAAAATGAAAAATAAATTTGTATTTAATTTGTCAAGCACCGCCAAATATAGTCGCCAAGAACACTTAATTCTATTTTTAAACTAACAGGAGATCATTTTAGACAAACTGAATTCATGCTGAAGAAAAATGATAAGTTAGTTTTCACTTTTCCTTAACTTTCAGACTTAAAGAAAACAGAAAATACTTTTCTTTTGCCAAATACATATAATAGGATATAATTAATTCCAATTGGAAAGGAAATACATATCATTGATGTGAGTCATTAATGAACGGATTAGATAAAATCTTAAAGCTACCAAATTTAATGCTCTGTAAAAAAGGCTTCAAATATTTATAAGAAAAAAATTATGGCATGATGAAAAAATTAAATGAACTAAGAACGACAAAGAACATATCACTTCAAATTATTACTCATATAGTCAATATTCGATAAAAATCATAGCCGCAGACCTCCTCTGAGATAAAAAATTCAACCTTTTTGCGGTATAATTTCGGCAAATGAGTATGCACATCAATATGGCTGCCGGTTTAAGGTTTGACATGTCAAAATTGTGAAAAAACTGCATACGATATAAATAAATATTCATAAATTTTGGCGGCATGTACTCACCATGTTTAATTATTTCGAGAGTACTTAATTTTACAAGAATCACTGCAACAAACAGTTTGGCTGTTAGAACTTACAATAACGTTACGCACCGGACAACCGAACAGCGACAAGAGCAGACGTCGACTCGTTTTCACCAGAATTGATAATACGCATGCGTCGTGGGAAATGATTGAATGCTGAATATTTTTCCCAGAGATAACCGAGATGGTCAACTAGGAACTAAAAGTTTGGTACATTTTAATTCTCCATCTCTCTCTAAGTCAGGCGTGCCATGATATAGAGGCGCTGTACGACGGAATCGCGGAGCGCGGGAAATTTGAATAGCCTTCTCATCCAAATTATTCAGCGTTAAACGTAAGTTCGCAGAACTGAATGAAAAACCTTGCATTTTGCAACAGGACAAATGTGTTCTGCTGTAAAATGAAGGTTTTTCATACGGTTCTGCGAACTTAGTGTTTAAGTATTTTAAAGTGAATAGGTTTTATTAAATAAAAGTGGTTCATTCATACTCTTTCCTCGTATATTAAACATTGAATTCGAAAAAATACACTATTTCATTATTCATGAATAATTATGATCATTCGACCACAAGAACAACAGAAACTATTCAGAGTGGTAAAAAAGATTCAAGTAATAATATTGTTACAACTTTCATTATAAATCATTCCAATTGCTGGTGGTAATTTTGAATTACATAACATACATTGTTGAATTACATTCAAGATGGGCAACAATTAAAAATTCATGGAAATTAAAATTTGATGCATAAAACCTTACTAAACAATTTTTCACAAAATATAATAGAGAATATATAATTCTAATAAAATAAAATTTTCCTGCACTAGATTCATCAGACTTTTTTACATATTTGTAGGCTTTTCAGACCATATTACTAGAATTGATTATAAATAAGGGTAAACAATGAAATATATTTTTATTATTGATGACGAAATTTTTTTATTTTTCTTTTAATTGAATTTCTTTCTTTCCTCAATTCTTTAATTTCCTGGTTTTTTCTCTTACACCACCAAGGGATTCCAATCCGACACAATGATTTTATCGTTAATTTTTTTATTTCCCCTTGATGATCAGCACATGCAAGAAGTTCAAAATTCAATTTTGTACCCAAGTAATTTTCTGAACTTAACATAATCTTTGGATGTGACTGATGTGAGGAAGACTCGTTTAGGTACTCCTCTAATGCAGTAATCCCGCATCCAATCAATATGGTAAAATCCTCACTTGGGTACAAAAGTTTGTTGGTACTAGACCATTCTTTATTTGAAACGAATGTATTATGAAATTCTAAATCAGAGGAAAGCAATTTAGAATCACATAATACACAAACTATCTTTTTTTTAATTCCCTTGATGATGAATCCAGAAACATAAGCCACAGAAAAAATTGTTGGACTTCCACGAGAAATATCGCCAGCTATATCTACTGATAAATCCCCCAAATCTAATTCAGTTTGAGAAACTGTACCAGCAGCTGATGATGTTTGCTCTACAGTGTCCATTTGCTGTTCATGTAAATTCAAAAATATTTGTAAATTTGATAACAATGTATGATCATCATCTTCACAATTTTTTGAAGCAAATGCCTTGTTTGCCAGGCCGTTCAAAATCTGGCACTTCAGGCTTCCAATGAATTGTTGGACTGTTGGATTGTCCCCACATCCGCATCCATACCTAACTGCTCCAAATAAATTCTCAAGGGGGTCTTGATTTAAGGACCTTGGATTTAAGGAGGAGCATCCCTGGATTTTCAAATAAGTCCATATGTCCTTTATCGCGTTTAGGGATGTAAGCCATCCAGTCTGGGATGGAGGCTTGGATGGCTTGATGGTGCCACTTTTGGATACCCTTTTGTATGTCCAACCTAGTACAGTTCGGAATGCCTCAGCCCAATATCCCACATGAGGAGATTCCTCCGTTACTGCACATCTTAGGTCTTTGCCTTCTGGTGCCCTAAGTGTTCGACCATTGAAGCTGTCAAAAAGGGTATCCACCTCTTTTATAAAAGTGGCAGTAGCAACAGCCCTTGATTCCATCGTTCCTGAAATGAAAAATTTATGGTTTAACCATTGTATAATAAAAATATATTGTGGGTAATGTAATGATTTCTGTTATACTTTTTTTCAAATTCTGGTTTCATATCATAGTCTCAAAAATGATATTGAAAGATTGAACCATCAAAATAATGAGATATGACCTACTATAGCTCTTTACAGCAATAAATGTCAGTGTGGGGGTCATACAATATAAGTGTTTGTGGTAAATTCAAGGAAATTATTCTACATCAGTTTAAATTGTTAAACTTACCTGAACTTATTAGAGAGTAGATGTAGGCTGCTACAGTATGGCTGCACACTTGAGCAGCTATACTGACTTTCATGCCATATTGCATAATAGGACTCAAATGCATGTCCTTCAATTTATGCATTGTCCGGAAAAAGAGGGGATTTCTTTTATCTATTTCGTGTGCCGTCCTCACATCTGCGAATTTTGCCTCCATAATGCTGTTTTGGTCGCCAATGGTGACTGGCAGAAGCACATTGTGTCGTCTAAATAACGACACTGTGCTCTTCAACAGGTGAGGAGGATCATACATACAGGATATTCTTCTGTTTTCAAATTTAAAATATGCATGATTAATGGTCACCCCCAATTCCTTCATACATTTCACATTGCTGGTGCCCATATCACATATTGTTGTGACAACATCCACTTTCGCGAAATATTTTGCAGCATGAAGCACTTCCATCAAGCACTTTTTCAGGTTGGTAGAATTGCAACCGTTATTATTGAAATAGAATGCAACTGGTTGCTTCCATTTCATGTTTAACCCCACCAACATGAACACAAGTGCTTTATTGGCAATTTTTAGCTCAGTACTCTGCTGCTGTGCTCCAAAATCCTCGAATCCACGAATTCGATCTTCTCCCTGATCATACTGCAAGTTCTCTTTTATGTCAATTTCATCGAACAAAAGAGCACAACATCGTTCTATTCCTTTTGGTATGCTCTCGTTCAAATGATTGAAGAGATGCTCATTGATGCCCGACTCAAATTGCACTCTCTTCAGCAGACTCAAAACAGTTCTTTTATTGGGTAGTGCCACAAATTTTCTTAGCAAATTGTAGCACTTTGGGCTCCTTTTCAGTATGCAGAGAGATAAAATCTTATCGTCTAAACTCCATCTCCTTCCTTTCAAATTTTTGGGCTTAAAATTTTTTATTTGTGACAGCATGAAATTTGCTGTCACGGAAGGCATGTTCTTGAATAAATTATTCATGATGTTAGACTCTGCGATATTCGAGAGTGCTCTTATATCATGCGATCTTCTTTTGCACAAAATTTTCAATTTTCTCAGTTGTCTCTCCCTACTTTGGACCATGCCAACTAATTTTTTTTTCCTTGGGGAACACTCCTGCGTGTAGAGACTTTCAATATTCCTGAAAATTCTTCTCCTTGAAGGAGTTTCAGTGATACTTTGATGAGGTGGAGTACTCTGGCTCTGCGTAGCAAGTGGACTCTCACTTCTCACTGATTTTTCCAAAGCTTCGGTATTTTCTGAAAGCAAATACTTAATGAGCATCTCTAATCTTGTAAAGCACATATTATATATTTAAGAAACATTATTAATATGTCAAGCATTTAATTAAATTATAAATAAAACGGACTACAGCAACTTGCAGGGACACAGTAGGTGATATTATGTGCATATTTTTCAATATTCTAGTTTTCGTAAAATCTACTGCTCCCCACAAATTACCATACTGTTAATACCTTCAACAGATGACATTCCTAAACCAGCATCACTCATCATCAAATCCTGCAAGGCCCCAGTATTTTCTGAAAGCATAAAATCAATGAGCACTCTAATATGGTGTATAAGTGATAAATAAAACGAACTAATGACACTATAATTGGCATATACACAGTAGGTGACCCTATCATATGCATATTTTCTTATTTTGCAGTTGATGTAGATCAATACCTTTGTGAAGTCCTGAAGACAGCATTCCGGAAGGACCAGCCTCACTTTCTTCTGGCAATTCATTTGAGGTGACCCACCGAAAAGGCACCGCATCTTTATTTAATTCATAGGAGATCAAGTTACGAAAGGAAGCTGGCTGGAAATGTTTATTACAAATCTTCCACCTTCTATGAGATTCTCCTTTGAATATCATTCCTAAACTTTCTTGCCACAACTTGGATCTAAAATTTTGAAAATATTAATATGATAATGTTTACGTAATTCAAATATCTTACTTTTCAATATTCCTGGGAAAACAATACATTCTCTTCACCTCCAGATCATCAGATCCACATACAATACAACGCATGTTGGCTAATTTACAAACAAATATTTCTGCTCTGAAGACAGGTCCACACCAATATCTGCTTGTTGTTAGCTCGAAGACGATTTGAAAGCAAAGAACGAGAATGCTGGAGAATTCCAACGAGGTAAACATTTTAAACGGCATATTTTATGATGTTGTAAACAGATTGTAAACAACACCATTTAGGATGTCAACAATCGCCATTTGCATTTGCAAAGAGCAGTTTCCTACCCTTTGGGCTTGAAAATTAGCGCCATCTAAGTAGTGGCACTAATCAGTTTTAAACAAGGATGAACTTATATGAAGTTCATTGAACAGACAGAGATGGCTAAATTTCCTTAAAATGTACCAAATTTCAGTACCTAGTTGACCATCTCGGTTATCTCTGTTTTTCCTTAATTAAAAAATCACTAATTAACTCTATTAAACGAATATCACCCTTCACGAGGATTCATTTATATATAAAATAATTCTGAGTTTTCGAATGATTCTGTCGAAACGCAATCGCAACATTTGTTTTGACTTAATCACTCGGGAAACCCTGATTTGATACTTAGAGAGCGATTCAATTTTTGATCGTATTATTGGAAATTCCTTATGCCATATTTTGTTGTGGAAGTGTTCAAAAATGTAAAAATCCAGAAGTTTCTCAAATGTCTCCTATAGTATTTGAATTTTGAAGAGAAAACCGGATAATGAGTCACACATTTCAGCCAATGCTAACGCTCCATTCTTCAAATGCCCATAAATGGTCAAACCGAATTCGTTTCAAAATGGTGGCGAAAACTAAGGTTCGCGGCCCCGCCCATTTATTGATTTTCGCCTTTCGGATATTTCGCTAAGTACGTTGATTGAAGGTATTTCACTATTGGTAGTTTTTTTAACAATTTTTCAGAATCAGAAATGATTCTATCTAGGTGAGGTTAACGTTCTGTAGATAATTTTTGTTCATTTACCGTATATGGTATGTATTCCTAGCCGTCAATCTCATATCATTCAAATAATAAAGTTGGAAGGAAAATTCTTGAAGACCCCACTCCTAAATTAACGGTCGCAAGTAAAATACTCAAAGCAGAGCTGGATTAGAGACAACCAGAACCAAGGATTTTTATTTTCGTTGTCTTCCCAAAGATAAGGCGGTTATTTCTTGTTTGAAAATCCAATCTTTTTTATCTATAAACAATAATAACGAAGCATAAGTACTAAAAATCCTGAATTATTGAGTGTCATCAATAAGAAAAGTATGTTTGTTAAATTATTTTGCATTGAACGCCAACTAGACACTACCATATAAGGAGAGGTATATCGCCACAAAGAGGCTGTTGGTGCCTAGAGTGAACAAGGCAAAATAAAAAATAACGGAAATAGTCTTCGGGAAAAATAATCACTAATTGCGAAATTTCAATATAACCTCAAAATAAAATACTTCCCCAGTTCTATCTGAAAATATTACCTCCCTCAAACGAATTTGGATCTAAATTTGAATGGCAAATATTGAAGAGCATAAAAAACCTAATTGCTTCTTTATGTGTTAACGTGCAAACATAGGAGTCGAAATTTCATGTTGTACCTATACAGGCCTGGATAAGTTACTTCTTAGTTTGGGAAATATTTCGAGAAACGGAAGAGTTCAAGGAAATTAAAAATAGAATGACGCAGTACTGGGCATTTGGAAGGGAAAATTAGGATAGCGTTGTCATTCTGTTTTGACTTTCGGCTATGCCAGTAGGTAAAAAAGATCGACTGGACTAAATCGTTGGTATTCACAAAAGACAAGTTACTTAATTACTCTCCACTAGTCCTAACTATTGGCCTAGTCGAAACAAGAATTCAGAACCAACCTAAAACACTACCCTTGGATGGAATGATTACCCGTTGTAGCGTTCTGCTATAGATGCATCTATGTTCTGCTATTAATATCTGTCAAAAAAAATACTTTTTTGACATTTAAATGTTGAAGGGCCATTCAAAATTAGATTTCTTTTTGGAAAACTTTTTATTATGCATCATTTGAACACCAGTTTTCAATAATGACAAGTGTTCATTTCTAAACAGAAACAATTTATGTATTTGAAAACACTAAATGTTCTTGAATTATGAATTGTCCAAAAGTAGGCAAGGATATTTTTTGAACAAAGGAATTAAAAAAGATAGTAAATGTATTTCGAAATCACTTTACAAAAAATAAGTTATTCAAAATATAACTGAAATATCATGTTCTTACTTTTCTATAAATATAAGGAAAAAATCGAACTTCAAAATATTAATCTTATCATATGTACAATGATTTGTTTGAAAAATTTAAACTAGCAATCTTCACTTGGAAAATGAGAAAGCTTTTACGTTTTTTGCATAATGTTGAAACTGCCAATGTATATTGGTAAAGAATCTAAAAACTCCACAGACAGTTATTTTATAATACTATATAAGACCCCTCTTCTTTTTGTATGCTTCAAGGTTGAGACTTCTCCTTGGTGCTAAATCATTGCTTACTGCTTTTGGCATCACCATAACTGGATTTGCTGTAAAAATTTTTCAGTTTATAGAACACACTTTCCAATAAGAGTATGAAATTAATGCTGAGATGCTAATTACACGGAAAAGCAAAGATGAAATGAAATTTGATATGTACGGTCCAATGATGAAATAGCGCTATTTATTATATTTGTTCCTGTTATTGGCATCATATCACTACAACAAACAATTCATCATATCAATTTTTGTTGACGTTGTTGACTAACAGAGACCCAATTGCTGGGAACGGTGCCGAATTGATAATTGACAGTCTTCACTAACACTGGCCGATACAGCTGCGATATTTTCTTCAGTTCGCATTGTACGTAAACGTGTTAGTGGTTCAATCACCAACAATGTAAATTTGATGCCAAATTTAGTCACAATAGACCGATTAGCCGCTTCAGTGAGTCGATTGAACTGATTATTTCATTCACACATGGCTCCACCAATGAAAAGTCACGAATTCAGTCACGCGATATGCAATATTATCGACTATTTAGGTAAACAAAGAAATATCAGCGGCTATTTTAAAGTGTCAAAATTTGGCATAACATTCATTCAGAATTGAAAATGTACGGAGGGTCCCGAGTTCAAAACTTGGTTGGGATAGCAATTTTTTTGCAAAATAATTATAAATAAGTCCGACCGCTCGGTCTGAAATACAAAAGACCGCGGATGCGAGCGTTCGGAGCGTGTTCATGAAATAATCTTCCTGAATATCACTCGACTTCGACAAAAAGCGACTATTATTTTCTTTAATTCATCTCGAGCAACTTGTATTTCGACAATTCAATTCGACCAAATGAACATTAATAATCAAAGAATAACTCCCTAAAGCTAAAGCTCTCGGGAGTTATTCAGATTATTAATGTTCATATGGTCTTATCAAATTGTCGAAATACAAAACGCTCTCGATAGAATTAGGTCGAAAATAATAGTCGGCTATTTGTCATAGTCTTGTGATATTACCTCCGACTATAAAATGGAAGAAGCGCTCGATTAACTTTCTTAACAGAGCCGGCATTTTGGTGATAAAATTCAAAGATTTGCAAGCGTTGTTCGTTTGTTAGACGATTTTCATGGTCAAATTATAGACCAAAATGAAGATGTTTGACAGTGACACAAAACGTGCGTGAGCTGCCAAAATCAGTGTTGCCAAAACGAAAATAGTTAAAAAATCCCCTGTCACGACCACGCCAGGGCAGAAAGGCTTAGATACAAAAATGAGTATGGTCTACAGTTAATGTGAATGAAACATTTACCTGGCAGGGGCAGTTCCAAGTCAATTTTAATGTCAAAGTCATGGGCAGAAAAGAGGTCATCGTGAGTGACTTGCGCTGGCTTGGCTTTCGGTTTAGGAGTTTCTTTCTGTACAGGAGCTTCTTCAGGTTCGGGCGCAGGGGCAGCAGAAGTTTCAGTCTGTGGCCTGAAGTTCATAGTAGGCTTCGTGGAGCGTCTTGTGAATGGATCATCAACCTGAAATTATTTCATTAATGCACCTATTTCAAATGCTTCGTTTCAAATTCGCTGGAAATTATTTAGTGATTTTATTTTGCTGAATACTTCATTCATTAAATTATTTCTCTATTTCAGTATCGTAATGAGTTCATTACAGTACTAAAAACAGTGCTGTAATGAATTCATGAATGCATCGTTTACAGTTACATTTTTCGTTTTGTGGTTGTCAGCAATTACTTCCGATCCTTTCAAATTTCAGCAGACGTCAATTTAGAAATGTCAATTTTCGTATTTCCTAACATTCACACCAACTGCCAAGATACAATATGAAAGTCACTAGGACCTATAATTCGATTTTTTCATTGAATTTCACAAAATTTGAGTGAAATAGAGAAAATATCGTCTAATACTCGTTGCAGAATGCAATTCCAATACCCATGCGTTCGAATACTCGCTCCTTCGTGGCTCGTTTTCGAATTTCGCATTCGTATTGGAATAGGAGCCCATTCTGCAACTAGTTTTAGAATATACTATTATACATGAAAATAATTTGCATGTCTTGACGAAAATTGTGATATGAATGAGACTTATTCTCAAACTTAGATAAGAACCGAAAGGATCAAACTCACCTTCTTTCCTTTGTTAGCTTTAACTTCTGCCATGATTGCTTTCTCTGCTTCTTCAATATTCCTTTTCCTATTACGATCATTGATGTAAGAAATACTGGATATTGTTGAAGTTCTCACTTTATCAAGGTGAGAGGCCCTCTCTTCTAATTCTGCTAATTTTTGGCTCAACCCTCTTGCCACTTCTTCATCTCCTCTGCAAAGTGCCGATTCCCTTTCTTTCATCAGTTCAGTTTTCTTCATTGCATAGTTGAAAGGATTTTGTTTGAATCTTTCTTTTTCTCTGATCTGAAAATAAATTTAGGATATGAGAAAAAATAGTATGGACTAGATTGACAGCATTGTTAATTAATTAATCAGCTCTTATTCAGTATGTTTTTGTAGCTTACTATTCTCTCAATATCCTGTTCATTGAATTCGTAATGTATTGCTTCTTTAATATCAGCCTGTTTTTGTTCAATATGTTGTTTAGTAGGAAAAGCTTGTCCAGCTGCTGTCGTGGCTTCAACCCATTTGTGGTATTCAGCATCAGTAAATTCCTGATTTGAAATAAATTCCAGTCTGAAAACTCTGTCCTGATTTCCATGTCTGACTCTCACCCCCTGTAAAAAATTGTTAGTTCAATACACATATTATTTTTTCTTGACATTTTCAAAAGAACTAATTCATCATCAACCCAAATGAAAAAAATGTTCAAGTCCACTAATTTGAGTAAAGTGCACAACCATCTTCTGAATATCTGAATAAAGAAATAAATAAAATCTTGATGAAATTACCTTATTTGTTCGGGTATTCCCCAGGACATACACTTTAACAGTTTCATAAACGCCTATTACTTCTGCAACTCTATAAATAGACAAAGATCCCTGCTGGCCAATTCCAATTTTAACGAAACAACCTTTTACTATCCTATCAAAAAAGGGCATGTGCACAAATCTTTCTAGTTTATGCCTGGAGAGACGAATCAAGTTTACGTCTTCTCTTGTTGGCACATAGGCCTGAGTTTTCTCTTCTACAACTTCTTCATTATCGCTGGAACTAGAACTAGATGATGAGCGTGATCTGGACCTGGCAGATGAAGGTGACTGTCTTGATTTTTCTTTGGAGTCATCATCATCAGAATCACTATCACTGTCATCCGAGTAGATATCAGAAGCTTTCAACTTTGTTTTCTTCTCTTCAGCCTCCCTTTCATCTTTTTTCCTTTGTTCTTCTTTCTTTTTCTCTTCTGCCTCTTCACGTTTCTGTTTGTCTTCCCTCCTAGCTTTTAATTCCGCCATGGCATTGACTCTCTTATCAACTTTACCTCTATTCTCTTCGATATTCTTCTTTCTTTCTTTACTTCGTTCCTTATGATCAATAGAACTGAAATCTGTTTGCAGATCACTTTGATCCTTGTCATCATCTGAGTCTTTTTCATATTTTTTTGGCAACTCCTCTTTCTTCTCCTTCACTTTCTTTTCTTTATGCTTTTTAGCTGGTTTGTCTTTTGCTCTTTCTGCCTTTTTAGCCTGCCTCAACTTCTTATTTATTTCGAACCTGTTTGAAAATGTACATAAAAATAAATTATGAATCACAATTTCAAAAAGTGAAGGATACCTCACTTAAAAGTTGTACAGATAATTGTACTTCGACAGAAGAAGAAACCATGAATTTGAATTGAATTTCCACAATTTTAAATCGCTTAAAAAAATTGAGAGCATCTTCCAATAAAGCTACTCAATAGTTTATTGTGATCATTTGTTCATAACCAACCAGACTATAGGATTGCTTTAGTATCATCAAATATTTCTTTTTGCAAACAATGAACTTTTTAATATACACATACTTAGGCTCCTGGACTCCATTATCCCTCACTAAATGAGAACCAAATATATTTGGAAAATTGTGATCTCACAAGGACCAATTCTAGGTCCTTTGGGGTATCTGCTATAAATGCGTTGTATCAAAATGCCAACACTTAACTCAACATAGTTTATGTTTTCTGATGATACTGTAATAGTACTGTTTTATACTGAACTAGACCAGATCAGTTTAGATTTTTTCAGCTTTATCGAATTTGAAAAACATAAAAAAAAACCCCATCATGTGAAAACTTTATAGGATATCAGTACTATATGAATTGATTCTAAAGAAATTTAAAAAATGGCAAATGGTAGAAGTTCAAACAGCTGACACAAATACCAGCTGTAGCTGTTAGCATTTCCTCATTCTCATTGTGATAGAATAGGAACAGGCAACATATGAACACATTCAAATGGGAACAGTTATAAGATTCTCTGGCGACGAACAATGCACAGATTGGAGATAAGGTTCTGTTCTCTGAAACAGGTTCTGTTCAAACATCTCTAGTAGGGAACCATTCTTTAATTACAACCCAGAGTGAGTCCGATGGCTTGGCTTTATAGAAATAATTTCTATATTCATTTTAAGAAACAATTGATGAAAAATGTATTTATGAAGTATGATGCAAAAAAACAGTCGGCACATCTTGGTTATAATAACGGAAAATCCATAACCTCATCTTGATTGAAGAAAAAGTGGTGAATTTGAAGATGACATACCTAGTTTTCATCTCTTCTCTCCTCTCAATACGTTTGAATAATTCAGTCTCTCTTTCTTTCTCTGTCAAACTTGCTAAATGAGCCCTATCTTCTTCATCACCCATCATTTGATCGTCATACCCATCATTGAATTCTTCCTCAGACTCGGATGAACTTGAATCTGATACTTCACCCTCTTCAGGCTCAGAATTTCTTTCATTTTCACTGTCTGAATCTGAATATTTAGGGCTGGATTTTTGTTTTTTGGAAATTTCATGATCTGATTCAGAATCTGAAATTGCTTTTGAAGGGGGCGATTTCCGCTTTCTATTCTTTTTCTTGGCCAAATTCAATAATTCCTGAAATTATAAACAGGTTAAGGCTAATTGAAAAATGCCAAAATCATAAGATGAAAAAAACATTCATATAAAATCGAATAGTCTTCAAGTGATATGTTTAAAAAAAACTAATCAGAAATACTCACTGAATCCATATCATTATCGGAATCACTTCCATCGCTGTAGATTGGAACTTGATTTTTACGTTTAGCCATGGCAGAATACAGTTAGGTCTAGCAATATAATGAGGTAGTTTTGGATACACTTAAATTGCAAAAATTATAGAGAATCGATCATTGCTTTGATATTCGCTTTAAATGAACAACACTTTATACAAATACTGCATAACATTAAATAATTCTAGAAATGAGCACCTTACCGTACATAAACATATATACATTTGAGAATTTAACTTGTTGACAGTTGACATTGACAGAATATGACAAATTTCGAAATCACAGAATATGTTTAGATGTGCGCTTTCTTTCTCTTATCTTAAGATTGTCTAATTTTAATGAGCTCGACCATTCATCTTGTACCCAGAATCATTGTTTAATGGCTTCCACTTGACTACCACTATCCGCCGGTTATTCATCGAATACTGTTCGGATTCGGTAGTCATCATATTGGTCATAGATCTTGACAGATGTTTGACAGTTCGTTTGGGCGGAGGCATGAGTGGGCAGAGAGGGGAAGTTTTCTTCCCCAACACCCCCTCCCATGCCGACGTGTCTTATAACTTGTAATCTTTTTTTTTTTTTATTAACTTTCTTTCGAAATTAACACCCATCTGACGAATGGTATCAAATCAGAAGAAAAAAAAATAAAATCATATACTACCTGTTTATTACACATTTACTGATTATATATATATATTATGTTTCAATATAGTCTACGAATACAGCAAATATTTCCTTCAGAACATCATTTAACAAATCATTTCAATATACTTATACAGTCCTTTGATATCGCATAGATATTTCATTTAGAACATCATTTTAATCATTTAACAAATCATTTCAATATACTTATAGTCCTTGAATATCGCATAGATATTTCATTTAGAACATCATTTTAATCATTTAACATATCATTTCAATATACTTATAAATAGTCCTTGAATATCGCATAGATATTTCATTTAGAACATCATTTTAATCATTTAACATATCATTTCAATATACTTATAAATAGTCCTTGAATATCGCATAGATATTTCATTTAGAACATCATTTTAATCATTTAACATATCATTTCAATATACTTATAAATAGTCCTTGAATATCGCATAGATATTTCATTTAGAACATCATTTTAATCATTTACCATATCATTTCAATATACTTATAAATAGTCCTTGAATATCGCATAGATATTTCATTTAGAACATCATTTTAATCATTTAACATATCATTTCAATATACTTATAAATAGTCCTTGAATATCGCATAGATATTTCATTTAGAACATCATTTTAATCATTTACCATATCATTTCAATATACTTATAAATAGTCCTTGAATATCGCATAGATATTTCATTTAGAACATCATTTTAATCATTTAACATATCATTTCAATATACTTATAAATAGTCCTTGAATATCGCATAGATATTTCATTTAGAACATCATTTTAATCATTTACCATATCATTTCAATATACTTATAAATAGTCCTTGAATATCGCATAGATATTTCATTTAGAACATCATTTTAATCATTTAACATATCATTTCAATATACTTATACAGTCCTTTGATATCGCATAGGTATTTCATTTAGAACGTTCGGGTTATTTTGCTTATTATTTCAGTAGATAAGTTTGAGAATTGCTCGCTGGTTAAAGGTTTTGTCAGAATATCTGCAAGCTGATGTTTCGAATCAATCTTGTGAACTTTCAGCAATTTCATATCAAAGAAGTCCTTTACATCAAGGTACTTTTTCTCAATGTATTTCAATTGTGTTCGAGTGAGTGTGTTTTCACATTGTGAAAGACAAGAGCTATTGTCTTCAAATATAGGTACAGGAAAAACATTTTTCTTAGAATCAAGGGATTCTTCAATTATTCTAGCTAAGAAAATTATATCCGTAGCAGCATCAGTAATTGCAATGTATTCTGCATGAGTTGTTGAGTGTGCCATACTATGCTGTAGTCGAGATTTCCATGAAATAATATTTCCATGATAGCGTATAAGATATCCAGTGGTGGATTTCTTTGTGTTTGGATCGTCTTTATAAGATGAATCCACATAGGCTTCAATTACATTCTCGTTTCTCTTGTCAAATGTTATCCCACTGTTTCTTGTTCCATTTAAGTAGCGAAAAATTCTTTTGAGCATAATCCAATGTTCCTCTGTAGGATTTGATTGGAATCGTGCTAAATAATGAGTAGCATATGTTATGTCTGGTCTTGTATAGTTTGCAAGCCACATAAGGCTGCCAAGTGCCCTTTTGAAGGGGAAGTAAGTTTGGTTTTTGACAAGCTTCGAATAATCCACATTTCTCAGAATAGGATTCTTGACTGGATGCGATTCTTGCATGTGGAAGTTGATGAGAACTTCTTCCAAAAACTTTTCTTGTGATAAAGAAATTACTTTATTCTTGCTGACGTGTATGTCTATGCCCAAAAATCTTTCGGGGAAACCTAGTATTTTAATTTCAAAATACTTTGATAAAGATGTTATAAAATCATCACACAATTGTCTGCTAGAACTTGTTACTAATATGTCATCAACATATACCAGGACTAAGACTACTGTTGTTTCTACAGTCTTTGTGTAAAGACATGATTCTCTGCAACTACGAACGAAACCTAGTTCTTTCATTTTCTTGTCCAAGGTTAAGTACCAGCATCGAGGAGCAGTAACAAGACCGTACATTGCTTTATCAAGTTTACAGACTTGTGTCTTTCGGTCGCCTTCTACCCCAGGTGGTATACATATATATTTTACCCTGTCAAGTTTTCCATGCAAGAACGCTGCTTTTACATCTAATTGTACCAGATGTATTTTCGAATATGAGACATGAGCAAATATCCAACGTATTGTATCTGCACTAGGGGTTGGAGAAGCCTTGTCTGATGGGGAGTATGATTCCGAATCTTTGCAACCAACAGCCACTAACCGTGCCCTTTTTCTACCATCAGGTTTGATTCCAAAAATCCATTTTACTGGAACTATGTTCATATCCTCCCTTTTGGGTACTAATGACCACACTTTATGCTTTTCCATAGATTCCAGTTCGATTTTGATCGGAATTTCCCATTCTGAGTAACTTTTGCTGGAGATAGCTTCTTTGAAACTAAGAGGAACTTCATTCAAAGAAATCATTTCCTTGTCAAAGAGGAAATCCCCAGCCTCATGAGGCGAGTGTTTCATATTATGAATATGAATTGAATTTATATTCTCTTCACTTGGTTGTTCATTAATATAAACAAATTCAATTTCATTTTCTGTTAGGTTAGTATCCCTGTCTGCTCTTTGAGCATCGTTACCATGCGAGATGCTGTTACTTGTTGGAATAATAATGTCTGCTCTTTGAGCATCATCATGTGGGATACTTTCATGTGTGGGGATATTCATGTCTGCTCTTTGAGCATCATCATGTGGGATACTTTCATGTGTGGGGATATTCATGTCTGCTCTTTGAGCATCATCATGTGGAATACTTTCATGTGTGGAGATACTTGTGTCTGCTCTTTGAGCATCATCATGTGGGATACTTTCATGTGTGGGGATATTCATGTCTGCTCTTTGAGCATCATCTTGTGGAACAGTGCTATCAATTCTTGTTAATACTTCTGCATGTTTCATTGGAAAGTCATTTTTATATAATATTCGCTCATCAATTTTAACAGAACAGCAATTATTTGTTTTTCTAGTCTTAGGGTCAAATGTGATATAACCAGTTTGAGTGAAACCGACTAAATATTGAATGGATGACCGAGGTGCTGTTTTGTTACCTTTAGGTACTGTCTCATTTAGAACATAAGCTCTTGAGCCAAAAATTTTGAGATAATGTAACTTTGGTTGTTTATTGAATGCTTTCTCATAGGGTGTCAAATAATCAATTGCAGAGTGAGGTGTTCTATTATATAAATACTCAGCACAATGTGCTGCAAGACCCCAAAATGATTTTGGAAATCCTGATGTGAACAATAGGGCACGAATGCGTTCTTCTAGTGTTCGATTTAGCCTCTCAATGGTCCCATTATGTTCATGAGCATATGGTTCTGCAGCTTGAATTTGAATTTCAAAATCTCTGAGAACTTCTAATGTTTTAGCACATATGAATTCAGTACCATTGTCACATCTTAGAAAACGAAAATGATGATTAGGCTGAAACATTGTTTTGAAATTTACAAATGCTTTGTCAAGACATTTGGATACTTCGTTCTTGTTTTTAATAACGAAGATCATTAAATAGCGTGAGTAATCATCCAGTACTGTCAAAATGTACTTATTCTGTTTTATGTATGTAGGAATAGAGAAATGAATTAGATCTGTATGAATTATTTCACACGGATGTTGAGCACCCTCTCTGTCTGAATTAAAACTTTTTCTGGTCATTTTGGATAGAGCACATATTTTACAGTTAGAAATTGTTTTCTCAAAAATAAAATCATTCATACCAAGCGAATTACTCTTCAGTTTATTTAAATAGTTTTGAGAAATGTGTCCCATTCTATTATGCCAAAGATCCCCCTCCGATATGAGCAACTCCCTTTGTTTTGGAGAGAGTTTCTTTATTTTCTTATGTCTTTTTGATTTAGAGATGGATAAACTATTTTTGTTTAGGACAATATTAGACTGTTTATCTTTGTTGAATATATTTATTTCAGAAAGATCAATATGAGAATAATTTTGATTGCTATTCTGCTTATCCACTTGTGAATGGGTTTTAGTCAGCAAACGGAATAAGTTATGCTTCAATTGTATCAATCCAATCTTTTCTTCGAATTTTCTAGAATAAATGAATCCGTTATTACTGTTCAGGGTAATTGATGTTTGAAATTGGTTATTAAATGTTTGAACACTTAAGATGTTCTCAGTTAGTTCTGGAACTAGCTGAACTGAATTTAGATTGACCATGTAACATTTTGATCCGAATCTCAATAAAATCATAAGTGAACCTTGTCCCAAAGCCTGTGTATGTGTTTTATCACTCGCAAGTTTAACTATTTTTGGTATTTCATATCTCTCGAGTGACTCTAATATCGACTTGTCAAAAACTGCATGATGTGTTGCACCTGAGTCAACAATGAAAGAAAGATCTTTATCAAAGAAATTGATTATCTTCGAACATTCAATAACCATTTCTTTGGAATCTTGTGGCAAAGTTTTACCTCTCTTTTTAAGTGAGCATTCTTTTACTATGTGCCCAAATTGGTGGCAGGAATAGCAAAACTTCTTGTTGTACTTGCATTCGGAACTCTTGTGAAAGTAAGTTCCGCATTTCCCACACCTATTCTGCACCTTGTCTTCTCTTGTCATCACTCTAAGTTTAGCAATTTCTTCGTCAGAATACAGATCGGTCAGATTGACTTTCTGCATTCTGAACAACTCAGTTGGAGTTTTAACTCTCTTATCTGCACTCACTTTTGGAGTACAATCATTTCGGGTTTTGAACCCATCTGTCCTGGGTCTTTTGACCCTAGAGTCATATCTTTCTCCAAAGGAGCGTTTTTCTACATGTTTCAGTCCTGTAATTATAGTATTATTTATAAAAATATTTGATTCTGAATGGAATCCATCGAAACACACTATATTATATTCACATAATTTATATTCTAGATCTTCGAGTTCATTTTCTAATTTTAGTACATTTTCGTGATCATGAACATTAACAGATTTCAAAAACTTACGGCAATTCCTATTATCAACATCTAGAAACCTTTGCTTTACATACTCAATAGTCCTTATTTCTTTGGGGCATTGCAGCATGGTATTATAAAATATAGAGTATGGATGGCCTTCTCTATATTTATCATCAATCCTCACTAGAAACTTCGACACAATGACTTCAGGATCGAATTCGGTACCCAGTGCTTTGTGTTCTCTTGTTGAATTCTAGCTTGAAATTCCTGTTCCGTCATTGAAACGATGCTATTATTTTCTTCAGCACAAGGTGTATTTTCGGAATACCTCATTTCATCTCCCGAGTCACCAGAATCGGCGTTGGTTTTTGATGTGGACGCCATCTTGGAAGGTTTCTCTCTATTTTATAGATCTATCACTACTAATAATAATAATCCTTATAGTAATGATGCTGTATATATTTACTATAGCACAGAGACTCTGTATAACAGTAATAGCACTACTTTAATGCTCTTTATATACTCAATTTGCAGATAAATTTCATCAATCTTAATGGCCCATAATCCACTTGACTACCACTATCCGCCGGTTATTCATCGAATACTGTTCGGATTCGGTAGTCATCATATTGGTCATAGATCTTGACAGATGTTTGACAGTTCGTTTGGGCGGAGGCATGAGTGGGCAGAGAGGGGAAGTTTTCTTCCCCAACACTTCCATCTCGAAGCCACCTTGCGGCAAGAATTCTAAACTACCCAGTTAGGCTTCGAAGTTTAAGGTCGGCGTTTAAAGCGAGTGGGAAAGCTCAGCCGATAGAGGCGCCACCGTCCATTTTATGGAATATCTCCATAGAACATGCACTATCACTATCAAGTTCTATGAATATCTCTGAATGAAATGTACAATGGCGCTCTCTATCCGAAAATTGCCGAACTATGAAATAAGTGAATTTGTGGGTTACGGTGGATTTCCATGATTCCATGCATCCGTCGATACCTAGGAGCATAGAATATTCTATGCTCCTAGTCGATACGATCGTCCGAAAGTGTTGTGATTGGCGGAAATATTCAAAATTGAAAGAGCGCCAAACATTCGTCCGAAAGTTTCAACTCCCTTCCGTTATCGGAGAAAGTTGAAAAATGTTTAACTTTTGTCCGTTATCGTATCAAATTTGGCATAACTTTTTGAATGTTTGACGTTCTCTTGTTGCTTTTGATTCCTCTATTGAAAAGAAAGAAACCTATATTATGGGTGAAAGATATTTTTATGAGCAGAAAGGCCCAAGGAATGTTCAATAACTTGGTACAAGAAATGCGATTGCCCGATAGTGGGCAGTATTTCAATTATTTGAGAATGACCAATATCACATTCAACAAATTATTGAGTATTGCTGGACCATCTCTCACAAAAATGTACCATATACGAGAACCCATCTCACCGGGTGAAAGACTAGCTTTGACTTTAAGGTTTGTAATTTGATAAATCAATAATTATACAGTTCGCGTCAAAATTATAGAACAAAATCATTCTCTCAGAAGAAAAATATTTGGCAACAAATATCCTTCAAAAATGCATAAAAATTTGGTAAAAGTGAAACAAAAATAGACCTGTCTCAGGATGCCAAATATTTTTCTTCTGAGAAAATGAATTTGTTCCATAATTTTGACGCGCAATGTATATACAAAATGTTACCATTTTTCTCATTAAAACACACGACAACGTTTTGAAAATTTGGATGGATGGAAATTGACAGTTTCGTCCGTCCGACAAAATGTATACGATATCCGAATCGGACGCATGGATCTACCCACGGATGTTTGAGTATCCGTGGGATCTACCGTAAAGCAGGAACTTTTTCCCGCCAAAATTTGAATTTGGCCATTCTCTGCCAATTCCGTATTTCAAGTTGTTTTTCTGAACGAAATTATCAGTAGATTCACTTTCAATCGGATGTTGAACTATTTTCATGGGTCTTTCTGTTGAAATGAAACAGAAGCATGAGTTTGCTCATTTTCTTCTATTTTTGAAAGAAAAAAATTAACTTTCGGAATGCAATCGACCAAAATTATTTGATCAAGAACTCCAATCCTTTCTGAGTTTACCCACAAAATTTCAGTTTCCAAAGTGAAACCATTTTCAAATGCAACTTGAAATAAAAACACACTACATTGAACGCCCACCTTGATAGTGGTGATTGTACTAGATATTAGTTGATATTATTTTACCAGTTGTTTGTGAGAGTTGAGTTGAGAGCCTGAAAGTTCATTTTTCTCTTCTGTTTATTATATTTGCGTTTGGAAATAAGTGATGAAGTTCTCCACATGTCTAATTCAAGTGTATATTGTTGTGTTTATGGATGTAAAAGTACATATGTTATGTATGTTGAGTTCAAATTATTAGTATTTGTGTTATTACAGTTATTGGATAGTCGTGTTAAGTAGTTTTGATAATTTATTAGTGTAGTTGGGATCTTTTATTTGTTTAGTTAGATATTTTATTTGTGTAGTTGGAATATTTTATTTGTTTAGTCTGTGTTGTTTGGACATTCAATAATGATAGATGGTAGTAAAGTATATTCATAACTTTTTATCTATAACATTCCTACTACTCGGCATGGAATCTAAATATTTGAAAAATTCCCCCAAGCTGAGGAAAACTTTACTTCCATCTATCATTATTGAATGTCCAAACAACACAAACTAAACAAATGAAATATTCCAACTAAACGAATATAATATCCTAACTAAACAAATAAAAGATCCCAACTACACTAATAAATTATCAAAACTACTTAACACGACTATCCAATAACTGTAATAACACAAATACTAATAATTTTAACTCAACATACATAACCTACTTTTACATCCATAAACACAACAATATACTCTTGAATTAGACATGTGGAGAACATCACTTATTTCCAAACACAAATATAATAAACACAAGAGGAAAATAAACTTTCAGGCTCTCAACTCTCACAAACAACTGGTAATACCAACTAATATGTAGTACAATCACCACTATCTTAAACTTCGAAGCCTAACTGGGTAGTTTAGAATTTTTGCCGCAAGGTGGCTTGGAGATGAAGTTGAATCGCCAAAACAATGTTATTATTTGTTTCTAAAATCAATCGAAAAGTAAACAAAACTAGTTCATTCGTTAACGATAGAGGGCGTACTGCTTCCTTGGTTTCGTCTATATATTTTTTCAATTTTTGTTAACCCTGTGTACCATGTTGGTCTGTGGTACCATCATTGTTCAAATATGTAATCTGAATTTCAAATTCATGCGAAAGTACAACAGGCTTCTCACCTGGATAATACATCAAGCAGAAATTCGCCACAAGGCACAATTATTTTTTGAAACAATCAAATTATGCGAGTATGAGGAAAATTATTATTAAATGCTAATCAGTATGGTTTACATTTATACATCTTTTTATGGCAAATGCACTCGGGCAATTCTCTGCAGTCCGATAGAATTATTGTTTCTAAAGGTTTGCCAATCTTGCGACCGTATCCATTGATTTTCATGAGAACGTCGATACCTTTTGTAACCTTGCCGAAAACTGTATTCTTCCTGTCTAACTGCGGAATTGCACAAAATGTTAAACAAAATTTCAAGTTGTTCATTCGTTTTTCATCTCTGATCATCGAAATGACCCCTAAAAAAGCAGAAAACATTATTTGTAGCTGAGAGCTTTTAAAATTTGTCTAAGAAAATATATTTTATTGAATTGGCTTGGTAATCGCCCAGTATATTGTAAATTAAGACGAATGTTATTTATTCATAGTAGGTTCGTCAGACCGATAAAGAACATTTCGGGGGGGAACCCGGGCCCCCAGGTCTCACCCTAGCTACGTGCCTGAAGCAGAAAGAGGCAATCAAGGAGGTAATCATCCAAATTGAAACCGCTAAGCTGAAGAGAGTAATGGAATATTACCGCGAAAGACTCCACATCTGCGTCGCTCGCCGAGGCCGTCATTTGGATCATATTATTTTCAAGACATAAATGAAAAAAAACTTGATTATGTGGGCTTTCAAAATAAAAAAGAATTTTCCCAATATCTTTTTTCGTATTTATTTAACAGCTCCTTCAAATGGGGGAGAACTATCGTTACCGCACCCTGTATAATAAGGATTCGTTGAGCTATAAGTCAAAAGCTAATATGATCAATGTTTTAGACATAACTTTTTCGTTTATCGATCCTCATGAATCGATACTTAGTCTTTTCTTCTGCATGGTTCAGCCAATAAGCTTACCTGTTCTACTATGTTTCAATTTGTAGCTTCCACCTGCAGGTTTTGTATTTCCCTTTCGTTGTTTTTCAGCTTTAAAATTCGTTATAAAGCTACTTTCAAAATATCGATCTTTGACAATGCGCTGTACAATGATATTCTTAGTAGTTTGTTCACTGTAACTATTACAGAAATCCATAAAGTATTGACATTGGACGGGTGCAAGGTCCTGGTATAATTTGAGAATGATTCTTCCAAGGTAGTCTCCGTTGTGCAAGGTGAAATCCAAGAAGCATCTGTCAGACAGAAATCATCAATAACGAGATAACCAATAGGAAATTTTCAATTGAATTTATTCTAAATAATGGGCACTTGGAGGTGAAGTATCTTACCAATTATGCAGGGTGTTTCTGGATTCATGCGAAAGTGCGAAAGATTTCAAAGAGTGATTCCTTGTTCAAAATAAAGGGTATAGTTTGTTATATAAATGTTGGGCCAAAAGTCAAACTCCACGGCTTGAACACTGAGCGTGTGGTTGGGAAAACTGTATACAGTGTTCAAGCCGGTTTGGGCAAGCTTGAGCGTGTGCCCATTAGGGAGATATAGCGGTTCAAAGAAGGCGAAAAAATGACATTTATAGAAAAACTTACGCAACGACTTGGATAGAATTATTAAATTCGGATAGCCTGATTTAGTTAGAAGCTTTTTCATTTCTTGTATTTTTCTCGTAAAATGATCCGTTTTGAAATAAAAAAATTAAATATAAATCATTACGTATCGGGGAAGGGCAATTTATCTTAAAACTGATTTACATTTTATTTTTTTATTTCAAAACGATACATTTTGAGAGAAAAATACTAAAAGTTTCTAACCACATCAGGCTATTCGAATTTAATTCTATGCTAATCGTTGCGTTAGTTTTCTTTTAATTCAGTTAACAAAAATGATAAAAAAATAATAAAATTATGGAAAAATATCAAAATGGTGGGTTTTCATAATACACTGCGCAAAAAAATTAACGCACATTCTGAAAATCTCAATTTTAATGAAAGTTAACTCTACATTGACTTTATAACTTATTTTTTATGTTCTCTCAGGAAGGTTTTGAACGAAACAAGACACATTAAATGGAAGAAAAATTCAGGATTTCACCGAATCTTATGTGAAAGAAGAGAAATGAACAATTTTCAAAATACTGAAATGCTGATAAGTGATTTAATACTTGCTATTTCCCCCCTTGCGTTAATTACAGCTCGGCAACGACGGTTCATACTCAAAATGAGTGATCTTAAAGTGTTCTGATCTAATCCTTCCCAGATTTCTCCGATTTGGATTCCTGAGTCATTAAGAGTAGCTGGATGATTTTCTGAACTTCTCAGCATTCTATTGAGGTTGTCCCAAACCTGCTCAATCGGATTGAGATCTGGACTTCTTGCTGGCCATTCCATTCGAGAGACTTCAACCTCTTCAAGATACTCCTGAACGATGCGCGCACGATGGGGTCTGGCATTATCGTCCATAAAAATGAAATTTTCACCAATGTATGGGGCAAATGGCACTACATGCTCTTCAAGAATGTTCCTTATATACTTATCAGCATTCATAGCTCCATTATAAACGACCACTAGGTCTGTGCGAGCAGTCAAAGATATTCCACCCCATACCATAACCGATCCTCCCCCGAAACCAGTATTATTCAGGAAATTGCACTGAGCATATCTTTCATGTGGACGTCTGTATACAAGGGAACGTCGATCACAATGGTAGAGATCTAGACTCATCTGTGAAGAGAACTCTTTCCCAATCGGCCTCTTCCCAGTGGATATGCTCTCTCGCAAAATCCAAACGCGCCCTTCGATGGGCTGGGGTAAGAGCTGGGCCTCTTGCCGCGACACGAGGCCTTAAATCATATTCTCTGAGGCGATTTCTTATTGTCTGAGTGCTAATTTGAACCTCATGAGTTTGCTCAAGCTGATTTTGAAGGAGTCGAGCGGTTGCAAACCGTTGTCTCAACGAAGAAACTCTCAAGTAACGTTCTTGAATGGCAGTTGTTACACGTGGTCTACCCTGTCCTGGTCTTCGGACATTCATACCTGTCTCCCTGAATCGCTGCATCATTCTGGACACACTTGTTTGGGAAACTCCAAACCTTTCTGCAATTCTTGTGTATGTCCACCCTTCTTCTCGCAAAACTACCGCTTGGGCACATTCCTCTTGGGTCAAATTGCTTGTTTCGCGTTGCATAGCGATCGAGTGTAGAAAATGAAACGAAAGAAAAACTATTGATCACTAGAATTGATCGAGAACAACTGATTTTAGAATGGAGCCAATACATTCAAAATCTGATAATCATCTTTTTTTATTCCTGCTGGGAGAAATCATCTGTATTGAAGAAAAACGTTGAAAGTGGATAACATATGCATGCATAATTCTAATAAAAATAATTATCATTGAGAACACCTTCAGTTGTAGAATAAATTTGAGATTTCCATAATGTGCCCTAATTTTTTGCGCAGTGTAGTAATACTTCCACAATAGTACCTATATTATGCAACGATCATGTAATGTTTATTGATGCACGAGCATTAACCGGGATACGTAATGAGCCGAAGGCGAATGTGCATGTGCGCTAGAGCGGCATGAACTACTTACTCAAGATGACTGGAGATTTTGGGAAATCCAATACTAATCGAAGGCTGCGCTTCAACCTCCTTGTCCAAGTTTTTTTTCTTAAAAACTACTAAAGGATAATTAGCGGCTTTTTCCAAAGAGTCTAAGAAACGTTTCCATTCTTTTGGGCTGTATTTATATCGTGATGTCTAAGAAGGAGCGAGAGCACATGATGAGTAACATTTCTTATGGAATTTATAAAGACCACTTACTATTTCGGTCAATCTTTTATGCATTTTCTGATTTTCCTTTTCTATTCGTAACATATAAGACTTTTGGCCCTGCCAATTAGACATATGAAAATTGATTTGACTGTTGACCGAATCTATAAGACCCTGAAAAGAAATAGCTTTTACCTTTTAACTAAAAAAATATATAGGGAACAGTATTTCTATTTGGGAAGGATAAAAAAATCCCTTTATTGAAATAGCTTCGAAAATAGTTGAACTGAACAGACGTTGCAGATTAAAAAAAAAATGTGCACAATCCTTCGAGAATTTTACGAAGAATAGATAGAAGTCAGTCAAATATTCGAAAAACCATATTTTTTTTAAATTGGCAGATTGAATAGAATACTCACCCCAAGTCTTTCTATCGTTATCAAACGCATCATGAACTGCTTATTCTCTTTGTCTAGTTGTGCCAATCGATGGGCATCCTTTAATAGAAGAATGGGCTGCATTTTTTTGGTCATATCTAAAGATGGTGGTTTCGTATCTATCTTCGACTGAGCATTAAAGCACTGGAAGGTGGGAAAAATATTAAATGACAATTTCTACATTTTTTTTTATAGATGTACGGTATGTGTGAGCAGCGTCTCACCAATTATTGATGAGTGCTTTCATTTGGTATGCCACATGGCTCATTAGGATTTTTCCTAATATTCTGCCCCAAACTTACCCTTGAAAATCAGGATTCATTTATTATGAATACGTATCCCCCATATTAGTTCACCAAACTCTATATACAGGGCTTTTTTAAATTCAAGTTTTTTTTTTAAATTAAAAAAAAAAAACATTTCAACAAAAAGACCTCACAAGAAGAACTAAAGAGTAAAGAGGTACTAGACACGACACAAGAATATTCTCACACCGAGATCGTGTAGATTACGAATAACTTACCCTCTTTCTATGTTCGTTATATACTCTCAAATCACTCATCCAAACGCCTTTTTGTACTCCATTTTTGTTATACCTAGGAGTTGTGCACGGCACAAATTTCGTACATCTACATGGTCGACAAACACAAATCTTTCCTTTATCATATTTTTCCATATTTTTTTTTACACAAAATTTTTATGATGTACTTGCGTTGACATCGAACCGTCATATATACGTCTCAAAATAGATGCATTGAGAAATCGTTTTCATAAAATCGAAATCATCATTTTGAGTTACACTATGATCCGCCCTAAACTCAAACAGTCTGTGCTTCAGAGTTATTGTTGGAATGAACCCGCGTGATTCGAAAAGAGAATGACTATTTGTTTCTGGTGTTTCTAGATATTGGTCGTTGGGAAATATTGAGAGCTGTATGTTGAAGTCACTAACAATCTTAAATTTTGCTATGTTCGTACGGGAGAAGCGCTATAAGAATTTAAAATAATTCGAACACAACACTGTTGTATATAATCTATACGATAATTGTGTTCTATTTGGAGCTTGACCTAGCTAGTTTTTCTAGGGGAATAGAACGTCTTAACCTCCTTGATTTTTCATAACAGCTTCCCCTACAAAATTAGGCAGACACGGTATGCCGCACACTAGATCTCTCGGAATATCACTGAAAAGTTGTAGCGTTCAAGCGATCATTGCTGATAATGCGAAAACTTCCCGTTCCTTCAGATTATTAAATAGAACCGGAAGTCCTAGACAGTTCCTGGCGCTTTCGGAAGGAACTTTGGCCATGACAATGAAGTGATTTGAATGGTGAGCAAACCCATTGAAACCTTCAAACTTAAGGTATAAAAAGCATATTCAAACAATCAATAATTTATTGTGAATATGAAAAATTCGTTTGATACAATTAGCATTCATTCTTTTGTTTACACATTGAGAATTGTCGTTCAACAATTTGACTGAAAGTCGTTTTTCCAATATTTACAGAGATATTTTGAATACTCCTGAATAAATTGTCAGAAGAAATATTGTCAGGTAATCGAGTAAGAAATTGGGCACCATCCAAGAAATCCATTTTCATCAAAGTGTCTTGATGTAAATAGAGAATACCTGCAAAAGAAACTGGCTCAATAAATTCCCTAGCAATACTGGATATACCTTCATATACAATTGCAAGGAATATTTACACCCCATAAATCATCTAATTTTGATGACAACTCACCTAAAGCAGTTCTGAATATAAACTCATATCCGTCCCTGAGAAAAACATCCCATATTCGGCAGGCAACATCCAAAGGCATAGCTTTAGCAAAAATCGTATAAATCCAGTCCAACAAATAGAGATCAGCAGTAAGACCTGATTTTTGAAAATGAGTAAATAATTTCGGTAGATTATAGCTGAAGACTTCATGGAACGCATCAAAATAAGCCAGCATCTGATTCTGATTCAAGGTGAAAGCTGAGAGATGTAGAGGTTGATTTAACAAATTCGCAAAACAGATGAAAGCACTGTTAAGCTCCATGTTGAGGATCAAGATGGCGGCGATGTATGACATCCCTTGAATATAACCCACATCGGGTCTGTAACATACATATGCAGCTAATAGTGAATGTAAAATTTCTGAGTATGGTCCACCTTCTTGAAATATGCCAAGATGGGGAAATGTTCTTGAAATGTCTAATTTTATAGCATCAAGACTTCTTTCTTGGCTATTGATGGATTCATTTTGTTCATCTTTAGGATTGCTCAGTTTTTCTTGTGCCCTTGCTAGACATATTTCATATAACTGTTCAGTAAGATTCAATTCATTTCCTATAGCCAAACCCCATACCTTTCCTCTCACATTTGAAGGAAGACCTTGCCACCATAATTCTCTCGTTTTCTTATTATCCTTCCTGGAAAGCCAATCAATAACACACAAGTTCCAATAAGGAGAAGAAGAAGAAGAAGTTCCAATATTCAAAATTACAAGATTGCAATGAAAGATTCAAGAGTTGTTTCTTTGGAATTTCGAATGAAAAGAAAAACAATAACTTCAAACACCTACATCATTTCCCAGTTTGGTAAAACTTTATGAGTAAAGTATTTTGCAGCATTTGCCACACTTTCCTCCTGTTGCAATTGCTTCTTTTCTATTTTCTTCTTGTTTGCAGAATGCATTGCTTCTTTTCTTTTGGCTGCAGCTAATATCGCTTTATATTCTTCTCTATGTTTTTCCTCTTCTTCTAATGATTTCGCAGGCACATTTGGAGGTCTTGAAGAAAAAATATGACAATCAACCAATAATAATCATAATCTCAACCAATAGTGGCTAAATGAGTGAAATAAGGTTTCACTTTCTGACAACTACGAGAAATGTCTTGCAAGAATGCATGGAAAATCAGTGCCAATTTGTGGAAATACAATTTATTCATTGTCATTGCTCAAGACATTCATTGTTTCAATCTGTGATTTTTGTGCACTTCTAATGAAAACATACCAAGACAAAAATATGTTCATTACAAATCAATCAGCCAAAACTATTTAGAAAGTCTAAATATATCATATTATCTAATATTGAACATCAGAAATACCTTGAGTATTGAAAGAGTGCTGATGAACTTGCTACATGTTGATGAGACAAAGATGAGATTGATTGATTATTACTTCCAAAGAATTTAATGAAGTTTCCTATAGACGAAGGAACATCAGATGGCTTCCAACCGAGTAAAACATTCCTGGAAAAAATGTGAAATCTATGTACTTAACATAATTAACTCAATAATAACGAATTTTCAAGAATACATAATATATAAGACTACTGAATTTACCTAAAACTGTGAGAAGTTTTCTGATTAACACTGCGGAAATGATGGAAAAATGAATAATAATTGTACACTTCTTCATTAATGTTTTGAAGGTAAATATCTGATAAAGCCAATGTATTGGCCAATGGCGATCCTTAAATATTAATGCTAAAGAGGTAGAGACAACATTTTTTAGATATTCCCAATCCATTCTACATTAAATAAAATATTTTTTCAATTACAAGGTCGCAAAAAAATATGAATACATTCAATAATCAAGATTAACAATAACTTAAAAAAAATGCAGATTGATTGTTGTTCCCCAATTACACTTACCATCATTGAAGCTTCTGAAACAAACACATGCATATGAAGTCTCCAAATCAACGGGATAAGAGGTAATATATTTTTCATCATATTCTCAAAATCCATGGACTTTGCAATATGAAATTTCCTTAAAAAGTTTTTGAAATGAATTGTTACAAGATAAAATTACTGCACCAAGACAGGTTTAACAAAAGATTTTCCAGAATAGACAAACAAATAAAGCACCAAGACAAAACCAAATATTGGAAAATAATGTTGCTGTGTTAACTTCCTATTATTCTCTTCTAATCATAAAAGCACAAAGATGTTTTTATAACAAAGGACAAGACCAACTTACAAGATGAATTAATTGATACAATAAGTTATATTGTGCTAGCTTACTAGCTTTATGACAAGTAGGTATATTATCATGTATAATATTGGATGTTGAAAACCACACTTTTGTCCATATAAAGACGAGTGCAGAAATATGTGATACATCTTGAAGGTTGAATTAAAATAAAGAGTTTGTTGGAAATTACTTTACAGTATCAATATTGCAAAGATAAACCAAAGCATGTGCCACGAGGATGTAGAGATTGAATACCTGAATAACAAACATTGAAAACCAAATCATACTGAAAGGGTAGAGATATGCAAGACAAGCAGTAGACATCAAATTATAACACACTGAATGAATTGGCCACAACCTATTTCAACAAAACAAACATAAAAAAAGTGGTGACGGGCTAGCAACTTTTGAATTAAGTTCTTAGCTGAATTAATACCAGTTTCTACTTTCAAGTTTATAGCCTCCTTGACCACATTTGTTAATGAATCCAGATATTTTAACAAAGTTTGGTCAGATATTCCTGGAAACCCTGAAAATCCAAACATATCCAACTATATCTGGACATTTGAAGACCCTGTCTTCAACTGATATATCTATATGAATAATTGAGGCGCTGCGAACCAGAACTGACTATTTCTGGAATTCTAAATGAAACAGTCCGCTATTACACCGATTCATCATTACAGCCCATAAAGTGGACGATCCTATTCAGTAGTTTAATGTAATATAAAATGCTTGTAAGCATCACCATTACTATGGAGAATTTATTGTGTGCAGGAAACAAGCACTCCTACAACATTTAAGATTTTGTGGTATAATCGTCTGCTCTGGTTCCCAGCACTTGATTAATGAAATGGTTTTTGCAAGCTAAAGTCAATAACAGAAAATTTACCTGTTGAGGAATTTTGTGAGTTTTTTTTTGGATGTCCATCCTGAATCAACTTCATAATTGCAAGGTTCTCCATCTAATGAGAAAAATTGACTATTTGTAGGCACTGTGTTAGAATGTGGTTCAGTTCTTAATGTATAATTCCGTTGTTCAGATTCACTGGCAATGATTTTTTCTGATGAAACTTGTTCATTCTGGTTGAGATCCCTACTTGAAATATTATTTCCTACATTCTTTAGTTCATGTATCTGAGAGATATTTGTTGATTGACCATCACGAGTTAGAGATATGTTTTCTAATGCTTCATCAAGGGATGAGATTCCCTCCCTTCTATTCAAGTTATCAAATTGAGTATTATTAGTTTCACATTTTTTACAGGAATTAGATCCACTCATCCTATTACTTCTGTTTTTATCACATTTTTCTGGCCATGTTTTGAACCATGAATCACTTAACAGATAAGGAGTAGAGCAGTGGCAGGAAATATTGTGATATCCATCACATAAACTTGAGTTTCTTCTCTCATGAAGAGTATTATCGAAACCGTCAGGTAGGCTTCTGCTTTTTGAATCCTGACTCGATGAAGAGCATTCAGTTTTCCGACCCATAGATTGGTCTGAAGAATGTGAGCTACATTGCAACACCAAGTTGTCCTCAATTAAATCATCCTGGATCAAAATATTACCCTCGTTATCAATATTAACGAAATCACAGAGAACGGAATTTCCAGGATAGTACTCAATTTTCATCACTTTAAGGCCATGAAACTTTATTTGAGGGATAATAATTGAAGATAATTTTCTTATAACCTTCAATATTAACTTTGTCAGTTAACTGATTACTTTGCAACATTCTGAATCAGAATCATGACAAGTTCGAAAAATTTGATCCTAAACATTAAAGTTACAAGTTATCCATATCACTCTTGAAAGTCGTTAAAAATAAGAATTTATAAATATTTATCACTTTCTTTTCTACGGAATGAAAACATTACTTATGTTATGACGTTTATAGGCGGTATGCATTTTCTTGAAATGAGACATCTGGTGGTGACTTTCGTCAAAACATGAAGTAAAGCTTAATGATAGGTTAGCTTATTGTTTCTGACTTTTGAGCGAATTTTGGTGTTTATACAATGGATATTCAAAGATCTTTTGGATTTAAAAAAATAAAATTCGATCATTTCTCGAAAGGAAATGAAGAAAAAGGCCAAGCTTTGAAAAAAGCTGGTCATGTGTATGAGGTGAGAGAGCGGAGTGGTCTCATAACTTCTAAAGTAATGAGACAAACCTCTGTTAATTTGCCACCGTAGGTATACGGTCGAAATCACCGTAAGTACATAACAGTCAGTATTATGATCTTTCTTTTAAATAATGCATGTTTTCCAGCTGGACTAAGAGAGAAACGTGAGGCGTGCAACATGCTCTTGCATTGCTGGAATTTCTGGACATTGCAAACATTTATCTGCGACAGTTTTTTGCGTAAATGCTTTCCCCTACGTCAAGGGCCAAAAAAAATAAAAAAAAAATTTTATTAGATAACGTGCGTTCAAAAAAATTCGAGGTCAAGTAAGCTATGGAACCTGGAGTCTGGAATGTCAATATTCTGCGTTTGAACGCAGTTCAAATATGGTTCAAATTCGATAAATAAATAATTTCCATAGCCTACTTGACCTCGAATTTTTTTGAACGCACATTATTATCATTTGTATGTAATTAATTTATATTCTGTAAATTGTGAAATCCTCGTTCCTTCAATTTCATTATTTTTATATTAGAGCCGTACAGAGTGTCAAATTCGTTTTTGCAATGGGTTGAAAACTTTAGGTCAATTTGATGAAGGGGTGGTAATAATGAATAAATATAACAAATTTGTAGTGTTTAGGAAATGCAAAAATATAGAAAAGATTTGTTTCCTGGCCACTCAAATTTTTAGCTTGAGTTCAGGAGACCGACAATTGAAATTTTGGATAAATTGGACGATTTATAATTATTCATCATGTAAAATGGTGATTGTTTTCTTGGTAGAACATACTTTGTGTAAGTTGTTTGATTTTTGTGAATATTTTAGTTTTTGTTGAAAAATATTTTGATATAGTTTTGGCCGACTCATTTTTCATTTCAACCACTTCCCTTATTGCCAAACAGAATAGCATATGCTAAAGAATATCTGTGAAACAGAGTTTAGTGTAGTAGAGTCCATATAACTCAACATTGTTGATGATACAGAGTAATGTACTTCCTTTAAATCCTAGAAGATATCCTTATTCATCATCTTCACAATTTGCGATAATTGGTGGTTGAAGATCAGTTAACACACAGCATATATGTACAATGTCATCTAAATATTTAAATAAATTATATGGTATTTCATGTAAAATTCTATAAATTTTCATACGTTGAATTGATCTTTCTACATGAATTCTAACACTCGCAACACTATAAGTTTCTTCAACTTCTTCAAGAGATAGTTGGCCATTCAGAATCCATATTCAATACAATAAATAAGTTATTGAAAAAAAACCAACTCGAAAACCCTTAATATCGACAAAAAAATTAAAATTTCAACAGCACTTTAGCATGCAAAACACGGTAAAAGCGTTATGTTTTAACGCGAGTATTGCTTAATTTCACCACGGAGGCCGCCACCTACAAATATGCAGACCGCCTATAATCTGGATTTGCCAAAGACTTATAAACTATAAACTGGGATTTGCGCATGACCCCGATTATACCACGTTCAAACAGAGTTTATAACACTGAGGTTTTAACTTTTTTACCTATATTTTCGTTCGGTAATGCGATTAGTTATTAATATTCATGATTTATTTCTATTTCATAAAATCATCTTTGTTTATTCAGCTTATTTAACGTAGAATCGAGGATCTCAGATAAGTTTCAATTATTGTCTGGTAAATGTGAGAAAGGAGAAATCTTGCGAAACAATTGTGGAGAGAACAGAAATTTCCCTACAAGCGTGTGCAAGGTAGTTATTGTGAGATTGCCTTTCCTTGCGCAAATACTCACATTTCCGCGCCGAGTGTGAAAAAGTAAAATGTCATTCTGGCGACAACAGATTCAAAAAATGGATCACTTGAAGCACTGAGGTGAAGTTTTTGAGTGCTCGTTATTTATAAATGTTGAATTTTATCACGATCGAAGACGTAGTTTTCAAATTATCAGCGAAAAATCCTTGGTCGAATCTTGGTAATTAACAAACAAAAGTGTATGTTAAAAAAATGGCAGCTACAATGGCGCACCCAGAATTTGATTCAGAGGGGAGAAGGGGGTTGCTGAATCGACTTGTAACTTTTACTTAAGAAATAAAATATGTAATTTGTGAGTTATCTATGGTTATGTGTTAAATTTATCATTAGAATTTCAGCTTATCTTGCAATTGAAAGCTATGACAGCAGAGATCAATTTTTTTTATGTATCATAAATCTATCTTCAAGTCCTTTGTGGATTGTATCCATGTGTGAAAAAGTAATAATAATAAATCATTATAGGGTTTGAAACTTCGTTTATTTTCGTATAATTCGATAAATTTTCATATAACATTCTTGGAACTTTATAGTATGGTTTACAAATAGCATCATAGTGTAAAAATAAAAAAAAATATATATTACTCATTGTGTATTCATGAAGCTCTGGTACTCAATTTCTTCAATACTTTCAAACCTTGTTCTTCATATTCTTCTTTAGACATCCAAAATTCATCCCTATCTTTCACGACATCTGCTAATACCGCACCACCAATGAAGACCATATCTTTTCTTCGAGGTGGATCTTCAATACGAATTTTGAATTTGTTCAATTTTGAAGTGTCATTTTTCAAAACCCTCTCGAGATATAACTGTTTTATTTCTCTCTCTAAACGCGATGGCAATCCTGGATACATTGTTGAACCTCCAGACAAAACTATATGTTTATACAGCTCTGGCCTCATATCTATATCGGCAGCCTGTAAAAAATAATTGGATCCTTCAAAAATTGATATAAACAAGATTTTACTGAACTGCAATTGGACATGTAATAATTGGTACCTAGCAAATGAACAAGGAAATCAATTTGTTAAATTTACCTGTATAGTATTGAAAACCATCTCAGCAATTCCTTGTCCTTCAACATTTATTAAATGAGGTTGAAATAAAGCTTCAGGTGCTTCAAATCGTTCCCCTCCTACTTTTATGACTCTTCCATCTGGCAATGTGTAGGGTTCCACCAATACTGTTGTTTCTAAAGCTAATCTTTGTTCCATTTCTATGTCATAACTGATATAACACAATTTTTCTTTCATCATTCGTACCTACAAACATTAAATGTACAAATAAAACATTTCCATCTATAGGGGACCCATATTAACATTTTTTTTTCATATATGATTTACCGTTTCAAAATCTGCGGAATGGTTAAATGCATATCCTCTCAACAGTAATAACTTAATTAGATATCGAGTAATATCTCTACCAGCTATGTCTAATCTTCTAGTCAAATGAGGGAGAGCATACTCTTCATATACAGGGCATATATGAGTAACTCCATCACCAGAATCAATAACTACACCAGATAATAATCCCTGAAATTTATAAAATCATCATTGGGTACATAATAACAATGAGTTGCATAAATTACTCACCTGAGCATATAAAGTTAACACAGCTTGAATTGCTACATACGCTCCTGCAAAGCCATATTTCTCAAACATAACCTCAATCATTCTCTCCCGATTTTTGAGCGGATTCATGGGAGGCTCTGTGAGCAATATCTGCAAGAAACATAGTTAAAGGAGCATAAAATTATTTCAATATGCCATTGATTTTTCTTAAATTCAAGTGTTGAATCAATGAACATTTCCTGCGTTATGAGAATTTTCAATCTACAAAATGAATTCAACACCATCATAATTTGTTTTGTGGCTAATCACTACTTCCTATTTGATAACAGTATATCCATGGCTTTGATGAACATTTAACAATGGGATTAGGCATATTCTATAGTGAAACAATGAATATTTTAATTTTGGCATAATATAGAACATGCACAAATCATATATGCATTTATAAAAATATAAGCCCCACTCACTTTTGTTCCTTTAGGATCTAAATTCATTTTTTTAGGTCCAAATGTGTAATCCCAGACATGGCACATATCTTCCCAGTTTTTTACAATACCATTTTCCATGGGATAATTGACTTCCAGAAGAGATCTCAATGCTGAGGCTTCATCTCCTACCATCAAATCCTAGAAATAATTGATTTTATCTAAAACTGAAGAAAAATTGTGAAAATAGCCACTTAGTCCACTTTACTTACAGGAAGTGTACTAGCAACTCCCTTAAGCATGAAAACAGTTAATATATTTGTATTAATACAATATCAAAAGACATTATCAAGCTAGTTTCAAAAGTGCGAGCAAAACTGATAAAAGTAGACAATGAAAGTTCAACATGAGCACAAATCAATATAAAATGAAAATAAGACCTGGTTAATCAACAGAAAAATCACTGAATGGTTGAAATCCAAAAGCGTAGGTTAGTATATTGAAATACGTTGAAATCAAATTTATTTTTGGTTCTGAGCATAGTTATGCTAACATTTGAAGCTAAATTATTTCACACCACAAGCAAATGATATTCACAAATAGCTAAACTCGTTGAGAAAAATCGCGGTAAATTCAAGGAATTATTGATCACGAAAACAGTCATACAATACAATAATTGCAAAACTTGTCCACAATGACTCACGTTTACATGTAGACCCTAAAATTGAAAATTGTCTTTCTGAAATTTCAGTACTAGAATTCTGTTTAGGTTACTTGCCTTCACTTCAATATCTCCTATCTTATTTACAGCCCTGATGATAGGTCTCCCAACCATGGATGGAAATATATGAGCAGGAAAATTACTGCCGGCATATCCACACTTGACAAACTACAAAATGGACACATAGGATTCTGGTAAGTTCAGAAAAGACTTTTCTTACCCCAGTGCCATTATCACACACGATAACTTTTCTTCCTTGACTATCCATTACCTTAAGTGACTTTCTTATTCAATTTTATTGGAAATTTTGGACAAACTTTAACTGACAGCTCATAGTCCTAGTTTACCACACCTAAACAATCTTATCATGACATGACCCCTTTGACATGACATCAGCTTTGGGTCTACTTCTGATAAGAAGACAAAGGGACTAAAAGGTATTGTAACTATTCTCAATGAAAATGCGGGTAGGTTCCATAACAAGGTACTCTGTGCTATGAGGAAAAATAGTGATCAGAGAGAACCCCAGAGAGAAATATTTCCAAGAAAAATAATAAAGTTAAATAATATCGTGGGGCAACATTGCTGTGACAACATGGGCGCACGTAGGTTTAATACTTTAAGAAATTTTCAACTTTTTGTGGACAATTTCCGAAAATTTTTGAATTTTTTATGGTCATTATTCGAAAACTATATTTTATAAAAAATATCTGATTGCATATTCGTAATCTACGCCCTCGAATTAGTGAATCCAGCAGCTTTGGTGGTGATCCGAGAAAAAATTTTTTCTAAAAATTCGCGTAATTTTCCGAAATATGGAAATTTTGACGAAATATCATTTTCTCAGATTGTCACCAGAGTTACTGTCTTCACTAATTCGAGAACGTAGATTACGAATCTGTAATTGTTAGTTCCTTCCTAGGTTTGATACTTCAAGAAATTTTCAAGTTTTTGTGGAAAATTTCTGATTGCATATTCTTAATCTACGCCCTCGAATTAGTGAATCCAGCAACTTTGGTGGTGATCCGAGAGAATTTTTTTTCTCTAAATACGCGAAATTTAATATTGATTTTCAAAACATTTTTCCTTTCCCTTTGTATTAATAAAGTGATATTGAGGGAGTTGTGCAGAAAAACGATAAGGCCATCAAAAACCCTATTCGAAATTGAATGAATTATAAGTATACGTAGAATTTCTCGCCTCCACCTTGGATATGTATGTAGGTAAGGAATTGAAGGGAATACGTTAAAATATCGGTGAAATTCGATCAGTTTATTTTCTATTTATTATAATTATTATTAAATGAACATTTTATGTACAAGAAAACACATAATCGACATGCTAATAAAATGTAAATTATTTTTATGATATGTATGACTTAAACATCTATAAACGAAGTTAACAAGAAAAGATGGTGAGTCATGAAAGAATTGAAATCTATGGATAATTTTTTAGGTCAACATTTTTCATTCGATTGTTCGAAAATTACCCATATGGCTATAAATATAATGGAATGGTTATTTTTCAAACTTTGAATTGAAGTCAAGATCGATATATAGTGTACAACCAGTGTTTTTATCATAGTTTATTGTGTGTATGTGTAATATACATATCAGGATACCAAAATAAAATTCTTAATTAGTTTCTACCTCAGCTTGAATGACAATTTGAAAAAAATATTTATCGAATTCAAAGTTCGGAAAGTATTTATCTATGTGTTAATACAATCATTAGATTGGTTAGACAAGTTAACTTGAGTCAAAAAGGAATTTAAATAGTCGAATTTATTTGATATTAATTTCTAATGTCAATTACGCAAAATGTGGAGATTTCAGGAAATGAATAAACTGGAAGTTGCTAGCAAACCTAGATTTCAGACATTTGTTATATTCTCTTGTAAGATTTGATGGATATTATTGGTAAGAAACGGATACTTCAACATCAAAAGTTTTGAAATTATATGAAAAATCTTAATGAATGCATGTTTTTCACCTAATTCTGATGGAGTTAACTGATGATGAAACTAAATATGATAAATGCATAAAGTGTCATCAGAATATCTTCGTTTGATGGGAATATTTCAGTTATAACACTTATTTTACAGAGAATATTTTACACATCAAGCCATATGACTTGCCAAAAGATCAAACAACGAAAGAATTTGCCATTGCTCAAATGGTACTTATAACAGAGTAAATGAAGTGCATTCTTTAAGTCTAGTGCTAAGACTCTTGCAAGTCGCAGTTACTGAGAGGGAGAAAATAATACCATCGAGTAATCATATTCAGAAATATGAACACTCAATGATAATACTGAACAGTGTGAGAAAGCCATCTATATGCGTTGTAGTCTATTATCAATAATTATCTAAGCATGTGATTCATGCACTGATTGTCTCGTGCTTTGATTTTTCGGTCACAGGCATATGAACCTTTGAATTAATTCCGAATCCACAAGAAAACACATATTACATGTGCATCCTTCATAATGTTTCTCTTGAATCTTTGACTTCAAAGTTGTGAATGAGTTTATATTATCATCGGGAACATATGCCAGACGAATAATTAGAAATAACATCAAATCAAATCAAGAAAAAAGTCTCACATACATTGTATGTTTCATCTATATTTCGAAACTTTCACCGCTTCGCCTTTAGTTTCTAATAGAAAATACAGTGTAATTATTCAGTAACTTCACTTAGAACTTAATACTTTTTTTATATCTAAAATAACACTAAGACTGTATACAATTCGGTACATTCCTTTCATCATTTTCTATATTTTTTCGCGATTGAAGTACTGAACAGGGTCGTAAAAAACTATTACATTCTTTTTGAGAAGTCCATGAAGGCTAGGAATAAAAATAAAAAGGTCTTAGAATTAAGGTTGAAAACCCCTCGATATAATATCGTACTATTGAAAGGCTCTACCTAGTATCTAGATATTAGCGATTTTAGGCGTCAGGAGTCTCTTTGTATTTAACTGAAATATGGGTGATGCATAGCGTTTAGATAAAACGTCGAATTATCATTATGTGTATACAGGGGCGAGCTTGAAATATTACAGATGGATAAGCTCTCAAATTTTAGTGACCTCCCGGTTCAACAGTGAACACACACTTTTTTCTCATTTTAAATGGAACACCCTACTTATCTTCATATTTGTGAATTCTCCAATGGATTGAAAGTTTATTTTATACGTTGCAGAACCCTCTAACAACATTCAAAAGAGTCAAAAAATAGCGCATTTATAAAACATGGAAATGATTTATAAAACTCGGGATTAGTTCTTTTTTTCATATATCTTGATAACAATATTCAGATAGAGCATTGAGTTAAAATTTGTCATATATTTAAACTCAATGGATATAGGGAATCTTAAAACAATTTTTTTCTTAATGACACAAATACTATGATATTTAGGTATGGGGTGCTTCATACAAATTGAACTTTAAATTCATTTTATTCAAATATGAAACACGTATCTCGTTTCGTTTGAAGTATGAAAGTAGGAGTGTGTGTCTGGTATAACCGGAAGTGCCATTTCATTCTGCATATTTCAGAGGGATGTCCCACTTGCTCCCTTACAAAATTTTGAGCACGACTTTTTTTTTTTGATTTTCCATATATCGATCGATGGGAATTCTATTTTTATCAAGACAGGAGAAGCTTGCTACTTGGTCAAATGTTCAACACAATTAAGGGTAAATTATAGGGAAGACTGACGATACAACATTATTCAACAATTGGTCCACAATAATGGAAGTGAATTCGAAATAAATTTCAGAATCAATTCAAACAGTGGTCTATATAAACCACAGGGAAAAATGATGTGAGGCTCAAAATTAATGCAAAAATTGAATTGAAATAATTTTTCTCCATAATTTGTGATGTGGCTATTCCTTGGGACATCTAATTTTATTATTGTAATATGAAAATTCGTGAATACCTTACCATCCTTCTAAACTGATAACCTCGAAGTTAATGACATGTTATTATTACTTTATGTAGTGGTATACTGATGAATGAGACGATTATAAATTCAAATAATATGTGTATTTTGTGGTTGCTCTTGGGTAAATCAAGTGCTGAAAAGCAACTGAAGGAGTCTATTCAATCACGTATCATTCACACAAACACTGTTAGAAGTTACGAATCTTATCCTAGATATTCTAAATTAGTTGACTAGAATGTACAAATAACATTTTAATATCGAAAAGGTATTATAAATTCATTCATTGTAAGTGAATCCATTCAAGTAGAAAAATCTACTATCTTCAAAAGGTATGGTACAAAAACAGGACACAAGAGGACAAAAAAAAATTTAATTCATAGAAAAGGTGCCTACCTTAAACCTGTATGTTTCGAATCGACATTTAAAGGAAGCACGTAATTCGAAGTGAGGGCTTCAAGTCTACCATTCGTAATCATCATTAAGGACGATGAAATTCTTCGATTGAAAATCTATCGATCGAATGAACTTCAGCACAACAAACGAGTGGAAGATGAAATTAGAGATGTTGCGGTACATTTTTTTTCGAATTTGTGATTTTACGTTCAACAAAATGAGTTTTAACTATATTCGAGCGAAATAATCAATTTCAGAATCAACGAATCGTCTTCGCAATTTTTCATGCGATCGCAATCTTTTTTCATTTTATTTATTATTTATGTTGTGAATGAGGGAGAATCGAGAATAAATACCATAAAGTTGAAAAAAGAGAGCACTTGGGCTAGGCGAGAGAATTCAAATCTTGACCTTGAATCGCTACTATCCTTTCAGCTAGGAGTATAGAATATACTAGAATATGTATATATATATACTATACTCCTAACTTTCAGTGTTGGTTTTGGTCACCTCAGGATCACTGCAGAACATTAATAAATGGTTTTCAAGGCCAACGAAACATAATTGAACACTTCTGGAAAATAAAAATGTGACAGCTTTATTTTTTTTAAACTGTACAACCAAGAATCTTGGCGGTAGTTAGACGAAATTGGTTGTAACCATTGATGATTTCGCTCATTTTAGAAAGATATGGTTCCTCAGCATACATTATGGTATGCAATATCACAATTAGTTCATTTATTTATTGTAATAATAAGTAGATATAAAAAAGAAACGACAAGAATGTGCAACACGTATTTACAAGATAATTTTTTTTATATTGTCGACAGACTAGATTGAGCATCCTTGCTGCAAAAATTGTTATAATTTCTAAATTGCTAGACAAGAGAAAACATATATACACGAGGGGGGTGGTGGGCAGTACGAATGAATCAAAGAGCATTCTTGATCCAATTCAATGTTATACGATTATTTTCAGAATTTTATTCACAATCTTCGAGAAATTTGTATACATCACAAAACAACCCCTTTTGAGTGCTTCGCCTGATAGATCTGAAAGGTCAAGATTAGGCGAATGGTGATGATTGTGACGCAAGTTTTGGTTCCATATTTGTCGTTTGCACAAACTGAAAAAGATATGGCGTTGGTAGATTTGATGTTGTCGTCTTTTTGAGAACTTTTCGATTTTCTGTCTTCGCCATATCTCAATACTTTCGAACGATTGTGAATGAAATAATATACAATCCTCGGCAGAATATCAATTTTTCTATGCAGAAACACGATGCATATTCCACCTCGGCATGCAATAAGTTATTGCCCAATCTACCCTGTCTCAAATTTGAGAATTTCTGGTTACAGCCGGAAAATATAGTCTTGAATCTCGTTGAACATCTAATAGAAAAAGAACATTTATCACTTTAGAAACACAAAGGAGAATTATCAGTTAAAATTGTTACAGTTCCATAAAGAACACTAATGAATTCTTGATGTTCTATGTGTTCGCCGGCATGTAGCCCAGATTTTTTCTCTGGAGGAATAGATGGATTTCACTGAATTTAGGTCGGTCGCAAGCATTCCTCTTCCAGCACTCTCCCATCAGATCGTAAATTTCTCGAGGACATGCCGATGGCCTCGGAAGGTATCTTTGACAGCCCGCATTTTGGTACCAGTGGTTCGAGTTTTCCACCACCTGTTCACTGGTCAGTTCGGCGAATGGTTGCTGGGTGCAGAACATCAGAATTTCCCAAAGGGTCACTGCGAATGCCCAGACATCGCTTTTGGTTGTTTGCTTTCCCTGAAAATTTGAATGGTTACGAATTGAACTACAGTGAATAAAGTAAATATATACAGGATGTGGCAACTAGTTCTCCCACATTTGAAGGAAACATTATTTTTTTTAAATTTGAAAGCCTACAATCTACATAATCAGTTTTTTATCTTGAAAATAATATCATGCAAATGACGGCCTTGGCGAGCGACGCACATGAGGAGTCTTTCGCGAAAGTTTTCCATTACTATCTTCAGCATAGCGTTTTCAATTTGGATGACTTCCTCCTTGATTGCCTCCTTCGAATCATTAAGGGACCTAGGGCGATGTTTGAAGACCTCATTCTTGAGGTAAACCATAGGCCTTTACTTTTTTGAGGAACGTCGCGCTACAGTCACTGTGATGTCACAAAGATATTGCAACATGTTGGAGAAATTTCGGGGCCGAAAATTGGGGAATATGAGCAAGAGCATGACACAGAGAACTTCTGGTTCCAGAAGGATGGAGCTACAGCCCATACAGCCCGTCGTTCACGTGAGATTATGCAGGACATGTTCTCCGATCGGGAGATCAACAACAACAATATATGGTTTGAGATGGGTCGATTCATAGATCTTACAGTGTGTCTTGCGCGCCCGCTACCTCGCACCATTGTTCAAAGAAAAAAATCAACAATCTAGCATCGTCTTCACAAAACCTCTGTGATAGGTCTGTCATAGAAGATTTTTGTTAGGTACCTTTGAAAGCAAAATGGGTTAGCTTTGGTTGATCAATTATAAATTGGATGAAAAGCAGCTTTACTAGGTATAGAGGAGGATATCAACAAGTTATTAGTGTTTACAAACTGATCTTTAGGAAAATCGAAGAAGGAACTTATTTCGATCGGAAAAATATGGCTTTTTAATCGGAGAAATCTTAGTGCATTTTTTGAGAAATATTGTGTTTTTAACATTTCTATTATTACTTGAGCATTCCCCAAATGTATTGACTCAATTTCAATCGAGAAATATATTTGGCTCATTTTTTTTCAAATGGCTATGTCTTTTTAACCGATTCGAATTCTGAAAAATGGAAAATGAAAGAAAAGGTTTCTTTCGGTCTCAAGAACCTACAGTTAAAATATATGTACGAGTCAATGACTCACCCTGTATATCTATTCATAAAATATAGATTCCGAATTTTCGATTTCCCATTACATCTTTTTCCCAAAAAATTTAAAGGATGTATTGTTCTTACCAGTAAGAGGCTCTCCCAGGACATCCATCTCAGAGGCAGTTTAGTTTTGGTATCACTGATGTAGTAATCCCCCTCGTATCTATCACAGTACATAGCATGGTCTGAAATTTTCACTGTGAACGATTTGTCGATAACACAGTTTCTGTAAAATGAAAAAAAAATTCAGTATGTACACCGAAGAACTCTATCACTACAAATACGTTACAAAATTTGACCAGAGTTAGGATGTTTGAATACATAAATTGGTCTTTTCAAAAAGGTTTCTGGAAACGTTTCGGCTTAACATTAACAGATTAATTCAAAAGAATCTTATAATTAAGTATTTTGATAAATATTATAAGTAGGCAAGGGCGTACCCAGCCTTTGAGCTGGGGGGGGGGGGCAAAAGAAAAATCAGAATAGAAATAATGAACTGATTTTCGTATATTATGCTATTATTTCATGAGTTTTTAAGGGATTTTTAAGCTCTAGGGGGGGGCAGCTGCCCCCCCCCCCCCCTAGAGCTCCCTGGGTACGCCCATGTAAGTAGGTATGTTAATTATTATTTTACTGAGTCGCTTTCAACTGTTCTGTGATCTTGAAGGGTATAACTCTTAGTTATTGGACAGAACGCTTTAATTTTTTTTATTGATCTTATTTTCTGCTCTTAGCATACTTAAAGATCGTCTAATGAGGAAGATTAATTTTTTTCTGAATATGTAGAGGTTTGCAGAATATTTTATTTTTCCTAATTTATTATTGTCACTGTTGCCATTTCTCAAAATTAATTAGCTATCTTATGATGAATAACCCAGGAATAGTATCGTTTTCAATAATTAGGTACAATATGATCTCCAGAATATTAAACCAGATTGTTAGGGGTCGATCAGCCATGAATCTATTCCTAACTGGAACCATTATTAATCTATTGTTCAACCCTACGCATAATTTAGTTTATCAGAACACCCAAGTCGAGAACAATGATGACATCTTTTGGAGGTCTATTTTCAACCTCCTCAGATGTCATGTTTGACCCTTTGAGTATTGTGAGTCTGAGACAAGCTGCTGTTGCAAAAATGCAGAGATGTATTCCGAGCATTTAGTTTCATCTTCAGATAATTCTTCTCTTGTATTGGAAAATTCAATAATATACAATGTGTACCTTTTGAAATTAGATAGTAGTCACTACTTCTTGACATAAGCGACAACACCGTAGCATTGAAAATATTTTAGAACGATATAACAGTGTTTCTAGTTTGAGAAACCAAATTTTCAATGAATTCTTGCTTTCCGTTCTCCGTAAACGTCTAACGTACCATTTACCGTGAAACACCCTGTATACTGAGTGACCAATAAAAAATTAACATCCAGTAATAATAAAATGCAGGTATGCAGATCATTTCGATATTAATCAGAACTGAGTTAAGAAATGATCATCTGTGTATTCTCTAATGATGATTAGCTTGCTATAAATATTGATTGGTAACTTACCTTGCTGCTAAATCTCGATGTACTAAATCTAGCGATTCAAGATATCTCATTCCTGATGCAATCTGAGTTGCCAGATAAATCAAACAACCATAACTGAAACAAAAAGAAAAACATTTATTGTTTTGATGCTACCAAAGGTCGAAGGCTGAAAATGTTTCATAGCATTTGAGAATTATTTGTATTCATGATTGAATTTTATATTTCAATAAATGAATGACGTCTTTTGGTTTTTTGAAGGCTCGGATAATGATAACGATATAACTACAAACTTTGAAAACTGTCGATTAGTTCAAGATTTATTGAGTTTTGAGATTTCAGTCCTCATTTGGAATTTGCCCATAGGTAGTTAAAATCTCTCGATATGAGCATTGCATAAAGACAATTCATACAATGATATGAGTCCACCTATTTATGGGTTTCGTTTGTCGCATTCCTTCTGGTACTCTAACTATAAATCAATGGTGTTTATTTTGGTACATGTCACAAGATGATTCGAAAATACATATATCGATTTGTTTTTATAGAAGATGAAACTGAGAAAGCGCATGAAATTCAAAAGATGCATGACCTTTCCACATTCTTCTACTTTGACATTGTGGGAACGGTGTACACTCAGGATGTTCAGAATAAGAAAAATGAACATAATACTGACTATGAATATTTGACTTTTTTTCACGTTTTTTTCCGATATTTTGAAAACTAGTCGAATGAATTCAATGGTTTTAACAGAAATGTATTCAGCATTGAATACTCAATCATATCAGAAACGAAAAGATTGAAAGAAAAATTTTTGAGCAAATTTATTTTCACCCCCTGTATAACCGGAAGTGCTCTGGCTCTGAAAATATTTTAGGTCTGTAGAGAATTACGAACAATATCATAATCCCAACTTTCAGATTTCAAATATGTCCGGTTCTCCAGAAACGTCTAATAGGCACTCGCACTTGGGACACCCTGTATAGAAATGAACACAGAAATTCACATCATGTCAAATTTGTCTATTACGCAAAATAAATTTTTTTTTGAATCCAGAGTATATTTTCAATTCATGATGAGGTCGACGGAAAAAATCTTATAATCAACTCGTTTATTAATCTAGCGATTAATGGTCTCAAACATTAACGCGCTCGCTATTTCGCTCATTAATCGCTGTCATTAATAAACTAGTTGATTAAATAACTATTAAAACATGAATGTCATAAAATTATCTTTCAAATAAAAAAAAATGGCTTCAATCTTAATTTCATTGTGTTAAATTTCAATTTGAAATTCTATCACTCTAAAAAACACCCGATAGGTATATTCTCATTCAAGAAATTCTTCACGTTACTTGAAAGAATCAGTCTCCATCCAAATGCGAAATTTCATCTAGATCGAATTTGTTGCATTGAATTAATTCAAATTTTAATCCTGAAATTCAGTGCAAGATTTGAAATTCTTGATGAGAGGCCCAAAAATCGGTGATTTATATCTCGAAGGAGAATTCACAATCTTTCCCATTTCAAAATATATCAGAAAACGTCAACTAAAATAACAACGACATGGCATTTTAAAATAATAAATAGAAAATTGCCTATTAATGCAGACACAAAATGGTGAATGCGAAGGTTACACGAAATTGTCGACATAATCTAGAACCAACTTTGGAAATAATAAGCGGAATATTAAATGAAGATCCATTTTTTTAATTGTGTGAAGGAAATAAGATGACAATTTACATCCCCATCGGGTTCACAACCTAATTGATTCAATTCAATTTTTTTTTGTCTTTGTATATGGAGTTATTTCTTTCAAGGTGTAACTGTGACACAGGTGTCGTAGTACTCCCACATTTTCATACTGGAGTATTTTAAGTTGCGCAAAAAGGTATTTAAATGTCTTCTGCAGACTTATTTCTTGAGAATTTTGAAAGTGGGGAATTCCATAAGTCCGTCTGCTCGTTCAGATTTTCTGTTGGGTTATTCGGGTATACCTTTATTCTTTTTTCGAATGAACTATCTCAAAGTATAGGACTCTTCTGTCCATTATTTTGTAGTAATATTTCAACACTCCATTCTAGATTTCCATACAAGAAAATAGCATAACTGAATCTTCTAACCATGTTTATACAGGGTGAGTCTTTGACTTGTACATATATTCTTACTGTAGATTCTTGATGCTAAAGGAAACCTTTATTTCATTTTCCATTTTTCTGAATTCGGCTCTGTTGAAGAGATATAGCCATTTGAAAAAAAAATAGTGCTGAATACGTGCCTGATATTATTCTTTACAAACACCTCAAAGTTCATATTTTTCGATTGAAATTGATGTGATTATTAGATATTCTGGGTGATACATTTAAAAAATACTCAAGCACTAACCTTATTTGAATAAGAATGTTATAAAAACGATATTTCCTAACAAAACACTTAGTTCTGTCCGATCATTTTGGCAATTGAAAAGCTATATTTCTCACACCAAAATAAGTTCTTTCTTCGATTGTCCTGAAGATTAGTTTATAGACACTAATAATTTGTTCATATTTCCTCAATATTCTAAAACGATCTCATAAAAATTGGTTTCTCACTAACCTATCCTAACTCCATTAACCAAAGTCATATGTTTCGGTGTCAATGACCTAACCATACCCATCCTCTGTGATATTCAATTCACCCACAGAACTCTAGAGAAGATGATGCCAGATTGCCGATTTTCTCTTCAAACAATGCGAAGTCAAGAAAGCAGTACGTCCCCATCGTTAGCGGATGAACTATCACAATCGCTAAAGGCGTCTAGACGTTGCTCTTTGCAAATGCCAACGAGTAGTTCTGATTCTCGCCAATATAGCGCTACGTTCTTAATTTCAGTCGTCACGGCCTACTCTTCCCTTCAGAAGGCCGTGGATGTAGCCGCCACGCAAGACAAAGACAAACCGTTATTCTGTGCTCCAACCAGTCCAACCTAAAACGTTAGTCAGTGATCCCATACACGGCATAAACGAAGTTCACGCTTTATTTATTTACAGAAAATGAAGCAAACAGGTGATGATTATGTAAATGACTTTGAGTGAATTGATGTAATAGTAGTGTCGTTCTGGTGTCGAGTTATATTGTTTCGATAGATATTTTGCTGAAAGACCACGAACAATGAATTTTAAATAGAAACTGCCTATAAAATGTATAATTTCATGCTTCTTAGAATTCCATTTTATGTCCCACGAATGTGGAATTTTATTATTACATATCTCTACACCAAACGTTTTTTCATCATAGAGATTTTAGTCTTGACAAAGTTGATAAATATTCTGACAACGTTGGTAACTTGTTGAGAGACCAGAGAAGAAATAATATTCGATGAGATTTAACTCAGGACAGCATTCAGATTATTCTTGAAATTCATGATTTTTTCCTCTTATTCAATCTTATACAATAAGGAATAACTTGAGAACGTTTTATTGAAAAAATATAAGAATACTTTTGTTTTCTAGAATAATTAATTCTTTCGAAAACGTGAACCGTTCATCTTTTTCAAGTGATTTTCTAGTTTTTTTGCGTGAATTTATAAGTCGACACTGTAACTTTTTTACCAGGAGAAATATTGAATAAGTTTTGATTGAGTAATATGCACCTTGAATAGAGCAAACAATCAACCAAAATTCAGTTCATTCGAAATATCGGTTCCGAATATATGGAAAGAATAGTGTTAATTTCATGGATTTTTGACACCCTGTATCTTCCAAACGGAACCGAATTTTGAAAAATGGTATTGGAAAAAAAGTGTTTCTTTTGATGGGAGGAATCTACAGTTAAAATACATATACAAGTCGAAGACTCATCCTGTATACGTGGAATATTTCCAGTACCAACAGAGAAAAATGTTTCTTCAACATTAACCAGGTTTTTCGAATTATTGAATTCACATAATATTTTCTCAAATTCATTATTTTCTCAAAGTAAATAAACATTTTGATAAATACGTATTTACTACGACCTCTATGTAGAAAGGACAACATTGCTTAGTTAAATCTGATAAGAAAATGACTATGACAAAACATTTTCAAAATATACACGGTAAAATGTGTCACAATGTCATGGCCAACCGGGATACATTGTAAAAATCAATAGAGTATAGCAGAATACAGATCATCAGAATATCGCTGAGTTTCTAGAAAAATAGTTGAATATCCAAAAGGTATGTCAGAATCTAAACTTTTTTCGATAAATCAGATTTAATCTCGTATAAAAATAGATTTCTTTCGAGTTGAGAGAGGGGCATGTCGGGGAGGTGTAACTTTATTGAAAAAATGGCATGCTAGTCTGATTATCAGTCTTTCGGTTAAATGGAGAATGAACTTCTGCCTTTCATGTTTCATTTCAAAGAAAAAGAGATGCTTTTAGGGGATGCGCCCCCCGTGAAGCAGTCTCAAGTTTAATAACTATCAGATTTTTCCTATCTAGTATCTGGCACTCTGCCCAGACGTTCATTCCAGATACATCCGTTTTTTGAAATTGAATTTTCCGCCCATGTTGTCCGATTTGGGGCATTATTCAGATATATTTTCAGACTTTAATGCAATGGCGCACAAGAAAAAGTTTGAATGCACATTAGGTTTTATGTTCGTTTGTACGAGACGTTTTGTGTAATCTCCAACTTTCATAAATTCCTTGCATCTGCAGCATTGATCCTATAATTATTTTAGCCCATATCGCAGAAGGAATTGAATTTAAAAGACAAAAATATCCGATATGAAAATTATCATATTAATAATAACAATTTCCTTCACTTAGTTCCACAATTTTGTCCATTTAAAATTCCAAAGCCTTATGGAAAAGTTCTCGGAATTGATCTGAAATATCCGAATTTATTTCTCTTATGCCAAAGATTTTTCCACTGTGAAAGTTATACACAGTGTTAGTGAATAAGAGGTCTGAAACCGGTCGTGATATAAAAATGAAAATGTTTGTGGTTTTTAACGGTTAGTGATTGCGTATTTTTGACATAGGCGCGAATATGGGTAATGATCTCAATTTTTTGAAAGAAAATAATGGTATACCACTGAGATATTCTAAACTAGGAACCATTTTTGAATTTCCCATTCGATTTGTAACGAAAACTCGTGTTTTTTTGTCGAATGAGGGGCCGTTATGCTGTTATGCAAAAAAAGAATATATTAACGCGTATATTCATTTTTTCAGTACATCATATAATACGATATGCTTCACATTTTTTGCATAAAAAGGCGAAGAAAACAGGAACTTAGAGTTTTGTAACAAACTGAACGAGGAACGAATAAATTGTCGGTTTTCGAAAATAACCTCAAATTCGAGAATCTCGGAAAACAAAGTATTTGCGGAAAAAAGTTATATGGCAAACTGTTATCATAATAATTTCAACCTAGAGAACGAGTTGTTGTTCATTTTTTTACGTGCTTCTAAGCTGTGTTTTATATCCAGATCCAGGTATTCTTGAGGGATATTTGAAAGTTTTTATTGTTTCCCGAGCAGACTTAGTATTGAAATAATAGTATATTTCACTTCTCCTTCGAATGAAATATGTTATTTTATTTTCAAACGTTCATGAATAACACCCCTCGCCTGACGGCTCGGGCTGCAAAATTCATCTGTGTGTGTTATGACTTACATTAACGCACATAAACTGTTATTATCAACGAGTATTATGAAGTTGATCCTCGTAATTTGAGGTACTGAGCTGTGACATCTTTCTATAAGATGAAAATTAAAAAAGGTGAAGTATCTATCTGAGCGAAAGGATTTATGTTTTTATCCTCATGATATATTTTAATTTTAGGCCAGTGCATTGATTGAGCAAAATACTAATATGCACTAGAAAAAAACTGTTTTCAATTGCTCTTCAAGGAAATTCATGAATACGAACAGCCCTGTATTCGTATTCATGAATTTCCTAAGAAAGATGAATCAACACTATATATTACTAATGCCTTTGTCATATTGAATAAATAGGACAGGGTAAAAGCATGAACAGATAAACTATTGATGGGAAACCATTCTGCAAAGAATATAAGGACTGAACGAGAATAAATTCGCTATCACAAAAACGCCTATATCTCTTGAACCAATTGAGATAAAATCAAAATTGATCATAGTTAGCTTTGTTATGAACGTCAGAAACATGTGGAACATTGGGCGCGTTCATCCGACTAAGCAGCTACCGCTACCGCTCCTTCAAACGTCAAAACCATATGATTTTTTCGATCCGTTGTGTCAAATTAGTTAGTAATTTTGACACAACGAATCGAAAAAATCATATGGTTTTGACGTTTGAAGGAGCGGTAGCGGTAGCTGCTTAGTCGGATGAACGCGCCCATTCACTTCATAGATATTCCAATTCTCTGTCGCAAAATGTCAAGCGAAGTGAAAACACGAGAATTTATAGTGAAACTTTTTCAAAATAATCAAAAATGGAGCTTCAAAAGAATCGCAAAAGAGGCTCGCGTTCGTCCGGAAACGGTATCAAGAGTTGTTAAGCGCTTCAACGAAGATCTTACAATTAACCGCAAGGAACGATCCGGGAGGAAAAAGGGGTTTCATAGCCCCAAAAAAGTGAAGAAAGCCATCAGCCTTTTTCAGAAGAATCCTAACCTTTCAAGACGGAAAGTGGCCCAAATAGTGGGTTGTTCGCAGTCAATCGTTCATAAAATCAAGTCGAGTTGTGGGCTTAGAACATACAAAGTGCAGAAAATGCCAGACAGGAACGCTGTGAAGAATCAAGAAGCGAAATCAAGAGCAAAGAAATTAAAAAAAGATTTCTTGAAACATTTTTCCTGCTGCGTGATGGACGACGAAACCTATATCTTGGCTGATTTCTCGCTTCCTGGTCAGGAATTTTATGCTGCAGATTCTCGTGGAAATGTTGACGAACAATTTCGCGTGAAGAAACAAGCAAAGTTTCCCAAAAAATTCCTGGTTTGGCAAGCAATTTGCACTTGTGGGAAAAGGAGCAAATTTTTCGTTGGCCAAGGCTCTGTTGACTCGAAGATATACATCGAGGAATGCTTGAAGAAGCGACTTTTACCATTTTTACGTGAGCACATTGTGTCAACAATCTTTTGGCCAAATTTAGCTTCATGCCAATACAGCAAGGCCACCAAGGAATGGTACGAAGCTAATGAGGTGGTTTTTGTCCCCAAAGAGGCCAATCCACCAAATTGCCCAGAACTCACGCCAATCGAAAGAGACATTGAGCCCTGGTAAAAAGAGAATTGAAGAAGACTAAGAAATCAACGAAAACATTAGCGGAATTCAAGCAAAAGTAGAAGACAGCATCCCAGAAAGTGACTGAGAACACTATAAGAAGCATGATGGGAAGAATTCCAGAAAAAATCCATGAATTTTTAAATAATAGTTTTGGTTTTTTTATTGTAAAAACAGTTTTCATTAGAATTAGAAGATGATTCGAAAATGAGTTGGATTTTCGAAATCGGTCCAGTGGTTCAAAAGATATAAGCGTTTTTGTGATAGCGAATTTATTCGCGTTCAGTCCTTATTTATGCGTTTCTCAGGTTTTCAGGTTTATATCCAGATCGAAAAATCCATAAAAAGAGTGCTTAAGAGACCATAATTTTAGTATTACTAAACTTGAAAATGTTTGTGAAGTTTATAGTAGCAATGTTTTTGAGAGATTCTTTCTCTTCAACTGCGGACAATATTTTGAATTAATATATCGTATATTTAGCTGATATTTTGAGATGTGGTACTCACTGGCCAAGTTCTGATGTTGAATTGATGAATTTACCACTTTATATTTTAAGAATATACTATGGTTTAAAAGTGATACTTGATCATAATGATTTTCCAGTACAATCTCAATTTCTTATGCGGCATCAGAACTTATTCAAATCCAGATCATAGTTTGTGGCAGGTGTAAATCCTTTTGTGTTATTATTCTGCAGTGAGTTTCCATCCAAATAAAGAACATTCAACACAATCATTCATTTCCCTAATTTCCTTTGACTTCAAATACAGGGTGGTCATTTGAAAACGAAACAGACGAGATTAAAGACGATATAAATTTTTTCGATAGAAATGCTCGGACAGGTCGATTTCTGTTTCGAGGGGGACAACTTAAGATGTAGGTTACGGACGCATAGCGCTGCAACCCTTGCTGCTACAACCCCACCCCCAATTTTTGAATAGGGAAGATGGGGTGAGTGACACCTCAATTCAAAGGTATTTTTATACTGATTTCAGCAGAGTAATTGTTTTTTCATTTTATGCATTAGTTCTCGAAATATTCATGCGTTAGTTAATTTTATCGTTTAAATTAATTTTTTGCGAATAATTGACATTTCGTGCTTCCGAAACACCAAAATTTCCGTACTTGTATTTGAAATTGCAAAAAATCTACCACTGGGCAAATGAAGTCATACCGTACGTGTTAATGCTTCTAGGGTCAGATGTTCGACTAGCTGTTTTATTCACTGAAATCATTCTCCAACTCTACGGTATCAGAACGATTTGAAGTATTGATCTAAGAAATAAGACTTTTCAAAGTAAAGTAAATAATTTATCAAGAACTCACATCAATTAATTAAATATTCAAATTGGTTGTTTTGAAGCTCAAAATGTCGATTTTTTCACAAAAAAACACTACAAGTGCCATGAAAACACCACTTCATTTTCAAATACTTAGTTAAGAATATTTCGAGAACTAATGCATAAAATGAAAAAACAATTACTGTGCTGAAATCAGTATAAAAATACCTTTCAAATGAGGTATCACTCACCCCATCTTCCCTATTCAAAAATTGGGGGTGAGGGTTGTAGTAGCAAGGGTTGAAGCGCTGTGCGTCCGTAACCTACATCTTAAGTTGTCCCCCTCGAAACAGAAATCGACCTGTCCGAGCATTTCTATCGAAAAAATTTATTTCGTCTGTAATCTCGTCTGTTACGTTTTCAAATGGTCACCCTGTATACACTGTTAATAATACATTAATTCACTGAAAGTCTTCATATAATCTCCACGAATTCAAAGAAAACACCTATAATAATCAGTTTCTCATCTTGCAACAGGTTTGTACACAAGGGCTACTTGTATTCGGAAATGGATGAAATTTAATTTTTTATTTTACATTATCTTGAATCATTTTTAAACTGTTTCTGGATTTTGTGTCGCACTCTCGCGAACAGTCATGAAGGTACATTCACAACGACCTTTACGAGCTCGTATCATGGTTTACATCACTAACCGAACCAGTACTTTTTTGATTATTTTTTTCATAGTAGATGAATTAGGCACATTATTTCGATCGAACATTGGACGCACCTTACAAATAGTGGCTATTAATCTTTCACCATTTCGATAATAATTTTTGACAAATCAGGACGCTTTCTTATTTGTAGGTGATGTTTACTAACTCCCATCTGTCCACTTTCGATCTGTCCTGTCATAATCATGTGATAGTATGACTATAAAACATTGCGCGCAATTCAAATCTTGGGCTCTTATTGAAACACCCTTCAGAACGGGCGCTTAAAAATAGCTATTCACAAAGAAATTCTGGGAAGTCTTCCCGAAAATCTGCTGAATGACATAAACGTGTCAACGTCGTCGACTTAAATGCATCTTTGTAGGAGGAAGATTAAATTCCGTCTCAAATTACATCAAATGGCGCATAATAAAACGAAAATTTAATTTCATGAAGGTAATTCAATACGGATTCAATCTAAGTTATATCCTGCGGCGAAGCGTACCTAAATTTCAGCAATCACAATTGTACGGTTACAATTCGAAAAGGCCGATGAATATGCATTAAAACTTTTTATGGACAACTCCGAAAATACCATTTCTGGAGCGCCATAAAGCCGGCAAGCCGCACAGACATGTCTGGCCGAGAATTATTAATGAAATAATGGCCATATATTATGCAATGGCAGAGCGATAAGGTCGGATGAGTTTATAGGATCACGTCGGTTAATTTCCGTTCAGTAATGTTTAATAATATGACCGTTCTGCCGAGCGTGGGCCTAGAAAAGAGCTCAAGGCGTGGAGCTCGGTTTCCAACCCGAAAGGGATGATATCCGATCCGGGGAAACTTTCTGAATGGAATCAACAGAAAATGGGAAGGCTTCATATTGTTCACGGTTTTGTGATTGTCGGCCGATTCGGACATGAGGTCGGAAAGGAAATAGAAGCCTGAAATATTGTTTGCGAAGCAGTTTACTGCGTCCCTAATCTTACCATTGAGATCCTGCACAAATTGCCACAAAATTGAGTCACTTAATAACTAATCTAAACATGATAATCTGTAATTTCTTAAAATTTTGACTACAAGGCATGGATAACATATAGGTTCTCAAAGAAAATATGGCCATAGATCCGAAATTTTACCTGGATACTGTTAAGAGATTTGAGCAATATCTGGCTAGTCAGCCATCGGGCCGTAAAGAGAGACATTTTCAAAAGAAAAATCCACCAGGAAACTAGAAAAATCTTGGAAGTAGGTTCGGATCTCCGTGGTTGAGTTCGTCTATAGGCCAAATACGATGAAGACATGTGTTTGCCTTAAATGACAGCTGCTCTTCCCGATTATTTATACATCGACAGGTTCAATGGTGATTTCAATTGCGAATTTTGTTTTTTAAATAAAACTGACATTTTCCGAATGTTAGCAATAACATCCATTTCTTTTAAGTTTAGACTGAATAAACTTGCCTTGAAAAAGTTCGCATATACGAATGAAACGTCGGCAATAGAAGAGTCCCTTCATGCTGGCCAACTGTTCAAAAATACCTGAAAATCACTTCCCTTTTTTTCGCAATGATTCAACTCTTACCTGAAAGCTTTAATCCTAATGTATCCTGAAAATATTAGAAGGTCTTCATCGGAAGCTGTTAATTAAGGTTTTCTTTTGTTTTCATTAATGGAAATCTATGACTTTCCAACCTAGAAAACCAGTTGTTTATTTTTTCTAGTATTGTATGTCTATGATATATTTACTTGCTCTAAGCTGTTTTAGGTATTCTCGAGGGATATTTGAAAGTTTTTATTGTTTCCTGAGCAGATTAATTGGTATTGAAATAAAAATTGTTTAGAAGGAATTTATATCAGTGCTATTCGGTTTGAAATATTATTCACAAATTTATCATATTTTAGGTTACAAGGTGTCTTGTTTGAGTTTTTATTTTCTGGTGCCGTTTTTACTGTTAGGAAAGTTTAATTCCATAATTATCAACAAGAGTATTATGAAGTTGATCCTCGTAATTCGAGGTACTGAGCTGTGACTTCATCTTTCTTTAAGATGGAAATTAAAAAAAAAGGTGAAGTATCTGAACGAAAGAATTTATGTTTCAATCATCATGATGTATTTGAATTTTAGGGCAGTATATTGATTATATAACAATATAAGCAAAGTACTAGTACTGAAAAGAATGTTTTCAATTGCTCTTCAAGGAAAAATAGAAACACGGCTATTCGTTTTCATAAATTTCTTGAGAAAGATGCCTCAACACCGAATATCACTAATGCCTTTGGCGTATTGAATAAATTGGACTGGAGAGCATGGATAGACAAACTATTGATGGGAAAACCTTGCTGCAAAGAATACAGGGTGTCTCAAGTTCGAGTGCCTATTAGACGTTTCTGGAGAACTGGACATGTTTGAAATCTGAAATTTGGGATTATGATATTGTTCGAAATTCTCTACAGACCTAAAATATTTTCAGAGCCAGATCACTTCCGGTTATACAGGGAGTGAAAATAAATTTGCTCAAAAAAATTTTTTTTCAATGTTTTCGTTTCTGATATGATTGAGTATTCAGTGCTGAATACATTTCTGTTGAAACCATTGTATTCATTCGAATAGTTTTCAAAATATCGAAAAAACACCTGAAAAAAAGTAAAATATTCATATTCAGTATTATGTTCATTTTTCTTATTCTGGACATCCTGAGTGTTAACCGTTTTCACAATATCAAAGTAGAAGAATGTGGAAAGGTCATGCATCTTTTGAATTTCATAAATATCATCACAGGGTGTTTCAAATTTCGTGTCAAAAACTGTGATCCAAAATTGGCCATAACTTCTGTATTTCAAATTTGAACCCTATTTTTTTATTATTGCGTTGGATTCTACGAAGAAAAATAATGATAGCACTCCCAGATGCTCTTGGTCCTAAATTCAGTTATTCCCGAGTTATTTGAGCTTTTCTGAATTCATGTCGTACGTAGAGTAAAATTCATCGAATCTAAACAGATTCTATGAATATTCTCATGAAACCATAGTAACAAGTAATAGTCAGAACTGTCACTTGTGAATTATTAATGGGATCATTTATCTTCTATGGTCACAGAATATTCTCATGCAACATATTCGATGAATATTTTTATGAAACCATTGAATAAAATCGGAAAGTAAAGATAAAACCTAAAATTAGACCTGTCACTTGGGAATTATTAATGGGAAAACTTATCTTCTACGATCACAGAATATTCTTAAGTGGAAGATTAGATGAATTTTATTCTACGTACAACATGAATCCAGAAAAGCTCAAATAACTCGGGAATTACTGAATTTAAGAGCAAGAGCATCTGAGAGTGCTATCATTATTTTTCTCCGCAGAATCCATCGCAATAATAAAAAAATAGGGTTCCAATTTGAAAAACAGAAGTTATGGCCAATTTTGGATCACAGTTTTTGACACGAAATTTGAAACGCCCTGTGATGATATTTATGAAATTCAAAAGATGCATGACCTTTCCACATTCTTCTACTTTGACGTTGTGAAAACGGTTAACACTCAGGATGTCCAGAATAAGAAAAATGAACATAATACTGACTATGAATATTTTACTTTTTTTCAGGTTTTTTTTCGATATTTTGAAAACTATTCGAATGAATACAATGGTTTCAACAGAAATGTATTCAGCACTGAATACTCAATCATATCAGGAACGAAAACATTGAAAAAAAAATTTTTTTGAGCCATTTTTAAGGGTCTCAATCAACTGCGAACAATACTTTCAGTGAATACATCGTGTATTTAGCTGATATTTTGAGATGTGGTACTCACTGGCCAAGTTCTGATGTTGAATTGATGAATTTACCACTTTATATTTTAAGAATATACTATGATCAAAAAATGATTCTTGATTATAATAATTTTCCAGTATAATAATTCTAATTTCTCATGCGGCATCAGAACTTATTCACATCCAGATCATAGTTTATGGCATGTGTAAATAATTTTGTGTTGTTATTCTGTAGTTAGTTTCCTTGCGAATAAAAAAAAAATCAAAACAATCGTTTATCTCCCTAATTTCCTTTGAATTCCTCGTAGAAGTTCTATCCAATTAGAAGGGAAAAACCAATTTATACACCTATATTTAATAAACTCGACAATACACTGTTATTAATACATCGATTCACTGAAATTCTTCATATGATCTCCACGAATTCAATTCAAAGAAAACACCTATAATAATCAGTTTAACATCTTGCAACAGGTTTTTAAACGAGTCTTCTTCGGAAATGAATAAAATTCAAATTTGATATTTCTGCAGTATCTTGAATCATTTTTCCATTGTTAATAGAAATATCCCATTCATGAGAAAAGTTATTATAAAAAACAAAGACTCTAGCGAAATCCTCATTTGATTTGAAAAATTCAAATTCTCCATTCAAACATTTTGGTGGGGATATTTATTTTCCATTGATGAAACCCTAAGAAAACAAAAATTTATACCTTTTGATGAAGACCTTCGTGACATCTAATATTTTTAGGATACACTCAATAGGATTAAAGCTATCAGGTAAGAGTTGAATCATTGCGAAAAAAGGGAAGTGATTTTAAGGAATTTTTAAACAGTTGGCCAGCATGAAGGGACTTGTCTATTAGTTCAACGTAGTCTGATTCTTCACCACCAGTCCTGACTGCTGTTAAAATATTCAACATGTATAAACAAGGACGTGATGCTCACTTTATATATGTCCTAAACGTTTTCAAAAATAAATCATTTATTATCAATATCTACAATACCACTTCAGATATTTCAATGAAATTTGTCATACATGTTCCATGAATCACTTTTTTTTCAATTTCCACCAGTGGCGTTCGTACGTGATTTGACCTGCCTATTTTGGCAGACATTGATAGTACGCCACAGATTTTTCCTGAAATAAGAATTATTTTTGAATCATTATTTTTGAAATTCCCAATCATTTCTCACCAAAGTTGATCACTTGATTTTTTTGAATTCGATGCACGGTTTTCGCTTGAAAAAATAAAAACTGCATGATCATAACAATATCGTCATTGACAATATCACCATGCAGAGACATACGTAGATTTTATTTCTTCAGATGAAACCCGTCGGACTAAAAAAATTCAAGAGATCTAATTTGCTCATAAATGAATAGATTATTCATTTACCACCCTATATCTCAAAGGTACGACGTTTAGGACATATGTTCAATGGAGTTTTTTTCTTAAAATGGGCAGAAAAAATCACCCCCTTCAATATTGACATTCAATTAGGAAAGACCCTGTAGTTCCAATTATCTTTTTGTTTATAAAATGAAATTTATTACAGATCCTGCATACATCGAGTTAAAATGGATTGAAAGCGGTTGAAAGGGACCAGGGAATGAGTGCCCTAGACCAGTGGTTAAGGTGTTAGACTAGAACCCGGCAAGTACGAGTTCCATCCCGAGGCTACGAAAGAAATTTTCTAGTCTTGGTAGTGGGCCACCATTTCACTATTGGGTCGAAAATTAAAAAAGCTGTGCCTAGGTGGGATAAGGACACAGTAACAAAGCCCGCACAGAACACAACTGCTTCTCCGAACTCGTACAAGTTACAAGCTTCGAAGCTTGTAGTTTCTGAGGGGTCTCCTCGAGAGACCTAGAGGAACCAAGTTTTCCATTTCCTCGATGATTCTCTTCCGAGCTTCGAACGAACGACCAATTCAGTCGCACTAGAACCGTTTATTAGATCAATAAAGCTCTTGTTGTTTATCATTTCCCCACATTTCCATACGTTATCCTCACGAAATAATATGAGCAATTCCTCTTCGCATTTCAATAGAAGAACGAGGTTCAAATTTACCCCCTAATGAAGTAGGATATACATGCACGTATCCGGATAGCAGTAAATATTTATTAGGAGGACTCGTGAAAACACGGTTTCAGCTAATTGGCGGCTTTCGCAGCAACCCCCTCACCCTGCCGGAAATCCCCTTCTCTATTTCCGCATTTCCGTACGTTCCTCCGCCAGCATTACATATCTAATTCTATAAGAGATAGACGTCGAATAGATCTCATTGCCCGTTTATGTTGAATTCATTACTTTGTCCATGAAATTGTGAGGCTTTCGGATCTTGCGGGGTGGGTTTATCTTATGAGGGATTTGCGTCCTGACGTTAACTGTTCTTGTTGGATGGTTCATTTGGAACGATATGTATTCATGGATACATTCCAGAACGTTGGGAATTATGTATAATTTTTTATGTGGAGCATATTTTGGGGTTTTCATTCTTTATGTTTACCAGACGGTTGTTTGAATGAACACTAGAAATAAAGAAATTTGGTGGACGGCAATGGTTTAGGGTCGGATGGAACTTGGAGGAAATGAACAGTTGTTTTTATCGCTATAGAAGAGAAGAGGAAACACTTTTCAAGAGGGATGCATAATTTTCGAATAACTCTATGAGCAAACAATACTTTTGAAATCACTGCCTTATTAAAAGGGGGGAGGGCTTCGGTGCCATGGTTCTCTTCGAGGTCGACAAAAACCTTTGATGGTTGAACAACCATTGATTTCTGATATTCAACTTTCCGATAAATCATTCGAATAATTATTTTTTTATTACCCGTATATAACCGAATTCGAAGGAAATGAAATAATCTAATATTTATATAGATCATAATTTTTCAAATTGCAAGAGTCAACAAAATCATGATCTGTGAAATCAAAGCACAGTAAACTTAAAAAAAAAAATATATCATAAATGCAGACGAAGGAGTCGGAATGCTTCGAATTCATCTTATGTATGTAAAGAAATATCATTTGTTTGAATTTTACCGCGCACTTGAATGTACGGATTCAATGGAATTATCATTTTTTCACATCATTTTGAATAGTTCACTGATGTCAACTAATAATTGAATGTCATAGTGATTGTTTTTTTAATTTTGAGTTAATAAGAAGTTACATCATCATCAGAGAATACACTTAAGTGTAGATGCTATAACTTTTTTATTGGCAAACCAATTTTCCTAAAGCACTTCTTTCCCTAGAATTCAATGGTGTCAGTATTTTTTCCTGAAACCTTACGTAAATTTAGATAGTTATGAAATAATGAAGGGTTTTCCAATAACAGGTGTTATTTTGAATAGACCGCTATTTCGGTAGATGTCACTTTTGAAACTGTTATTTGTTACATTTCACAAGTAGAAACTACGCCATTGATAAGAATGGAACGGTACACGCTTCAACGACGCATTGAACTCATTAAAATTCACTATAAAAATGATGAAAATTTGGCAGAGGGATGAGAAAAATAAAACTGTGCACGTCGCTCAAGAACAGCCGAGAATATTGCTGTTGTAGCCGAAAATGTTGAAGAAAATCCAGGTTTGTCCATTCTTTGTCGTTTTTTGGAATAAGGCATTTCAAAAACGTCAGTACACCGTATTTTGCATAAAGATTTGGGTCTTAACGCTTTTGAAGTTCAGTTAACACAAGAACTCAAGCCGGCCGAACATCAACATCGTCGTGTCCATCGAAAAATCATCTTGAGTGATGAGGTCCATTTCCAACTCGATGGCTTCGTCAACAAGCAAAACTGTCGCATCTGGGAATCGGAAAACCCAAATGTTATTGTTGAAAAACCTCTTTATCCTCAACGTGTGACTGTTTGGTGCGGTTAACGGTGCGATTTATGGTCTGGCGGGCATTGGGCCTCACTTTTTCGAAAATGAGACTGGAGCAACAGTTACAGTGAATGGATTGCATTAACGAGTGATGATTAATGATTTTTCAGGCCGGAGTTGGATGGTGTTGATCTGAACAACATATACTTTCAACAAGACGGCGCTACGTGCCACACAAGCAACGAAACAAGCCCTGTGCTCCAAAATCGACCACACGCTGTAGTCCATTGGGTTGAGATCCGGTGAGTAGGGCGGCCATTCTGCAGATGAGATGAAACAAGGAAAATGGGCCTTACACCATTATTGCGCCATTTTCGCTCTGTGAGCCGGAGCGGAGTCCTGTTAAAAGGTCCAATGCGTATCGCCGAAGTGCTGCTTGGCCCACGGAAGTACTACGGCCTCGAGGATGCCGCAGCGGTAGACTTCTTGATTGATTTTGACCCCTTGATCCACGAAGACTAAGGGAGTTTTACCAGTGCCGCAAATTCCGCCCCAGACCATGACGGATTACGGATTTTGACGGTGTTCGACGATGGTACCGAGAGCCTCTACGGACCAGACTCTGTCGTTTTGGTGGTTGTGGGATTGTTCTACGGTGAAAAGCTTCTCGTCTGTGAAGAGAATTCGCTCCCATTGGTGACCGGCGGCGAGACGAAGGAGTCGTACGCGCTTGTTTTCCTCCGTGAGGAGTTGAACTTTTTGGAGCTTGTATGGCTTGAGGTTGAGCTTGAGCTTTGACGGACTGATTCGCGGTTGATACCGGTCTCACAGGCTATTTTCCTCATGGAAACCCTCGGATTTCGATTGACTCGCTTCTTGACGATGTTGCGATTGCTAGGTGTATTGACAGTGCGTTTTCTACCACTTCCTGAACGACGACCATCATGGCCAAGCTCCTTGGAACGACGAATTGCATCGGACACGGTTTGTCGAGGCACATTGAGCAAACGAACAATTTCGCATTGTCGCCTACCACGACGAAACAGCTCCAAAATCGCACTACGTTTGTTTGACATTCTAAAACTCTATGAAATGAAATTATATCAAACTGAAAATTCACATATAAGTACAGGAAAGTGTAGAGAAACCAAGAGAATAAAAATTATTTGGCTGCGCTGAAATACTTTTGTTCCAGACCACACCAAAATTTGTCCGAAGTTTTTCTTGTCACCTTGTATAATGAAATAAACATCCGATCATTAATCTGAAAAAATGGCATTTTTCTTTGGATACCACCTCTTATTGAAAAACCGTTTATTTCACTTGCGGGCCAGTATCGAATGGGGAGTAATATTTGGAATGAAATGGCATCATTAATACTGGAAACCCATAGCTTTTTTTATTTTGACGGGGATATCCTCAATATTTCAGTGCAGCTTGAAGTTCCCATGTTTTTCTAAAATATGTCATACTTCTTAGTACGTATTATACTGAAATTATCTTTGAAAATCAGAGATTTCGAGTTTCCTTGTTTATAATTGAAGTGGCGAAGAACAGAATTGATCTGATTTGGATTATGTGAAATTCATATTTAGATTGTGCATATTTCAGGCCAAATATCAAGTTTTGTATATTGATGGAATGGTAACCTTCTACCGTTCTACTGAAATATACAAAATCTCTGGCGACGATTTGAAATAAAATATTGTTTTCTAAATAGATATTGATGACCATTATTTTAGGAGAATATCATGACACCATTGAATGGTACATAAAAAAGTGCCACACAAGTTTTTTCACAGAAACTAAGAATTTTCCATAAAAAAAAATTACAGTCACTTTTCAAGAATACCCATTCATAAAAAACACCCTCTTACATTTTGAATGTCCATCCCTTAAGGATGAGACACCGACATCAGTTTTGGTTTATCTAGTTTATTAATAGGACTTTTTTCAAACTTGTCCAATTTGGCTAAATCTGGGCATCCGTTTGAAAATATTCATGGCCCCTCTCAAAAACTGCCTAGATCCGCTAGTGATTCGAATGGGGATACAACAGATCGCGAAAAAACGATGATGCATTTCCAGATTTTTCTTCATACGGTCAAACCTGTGCCTCCACCATTTTGTAACGGCAACACTTTTCATGGAATCAAATTTCTCAATGGATTTTGTTTCAATGGAATACGATATGATCAGGGATTCTGCACGAGCGAATAAAAGGAGGATCAGTTACGGTAAACTGATATATCATGATGCATGAAAAAACAGTTTAGAGGAATATTTCCGTATGCGTTTTCAAGGGAATATCATCAAAGACAGCTCAATTTTCATTCAATATTTTGATTGCGAATTGGTCAATTAGAGCCCAATTAGTGTTCAATAAAACATGTTATTCTGTAGCAAACTAATGAAATATTTATTTATTTAGAAAATATACATTTGAGAATTATCTTGTAAATGGCCGCCTCGATCTTGCTGGCATTTGACGAAATTTTCAATAACGTTATTGAATACATTGACACATCCTATAATTTCGGCTTTCAATGCATTGATGATTGCAGGCTTATTGGCATAAACCTGTGACTGCGTGGAGGATAATTCTGGAAACCAAATCGGAAAAAGACACGATCAGGAGCAAACTCGTGTAAATGTTTAACGAGCGGTATGACATGGGGCACCTGCTGAAACCACATGTCATCAAGATGAATAGCTTCCAAAGTTCCCAATGAGGCACAAGAAACTGTGTTATTATAGCACGATAACGTTCGCCATTCACCGTTACTGCATTTTTTGACAAGTTTTGGCAGTTCTTCCGTGAGATGCTACCTTAGACCAGTGGTTCCCAATTTTTTTTTGCCACGGAACCCTAATCGGCAACATTTTTTATGGCGGAACCCTATTTTGATCCAATGTTAAGTTTGACTATTTTCATCTTCAACTTGAATAGGAAGAACAAATTGTATGCTTGGAATATTATAAGCTGTTACACAAAATTTTGCTGCAAATGACGCATTGTCGATTTGGGTTTTCAGCCATTCCTACAGGAATAAACCCAAAAGACAAATAGGATTCATCAAATTTTTTTTTTTAAATGGATTTTTCCTGAGTTTCATTCTTTTTGTGGATTGTTGAGGTTTGCAGGTTTTGACTCGTCTTAATCCATTTATCCATGTTATAAACTAAAAAAAAATTGCAAGTTGAACTTGATATGAAGTCCAACAGAGCTGTACCGAGCACTGATAAATAGTGCTTCAAGTACTAATCACTTGAAAAAAAGCTCCCGATTCGCGAGCACTAAGCACCAATTTCCACAAAAGGCTCTCGAATACTAAGCACCTTGGCAAAGTAATTCGATATCTCGAGAGCTAAGGCTTAGAAACACTTCTTTAGGAACTGTTAAACTTGGAGTTATTTTAATCGGAATAAAAATTAATCCTATTCATCTTAGCTGGCATATGTGTGATTATTGACGAGTAACAAAAAATTTACACAGTGTCTCGAATTCGATAGAACTATGTATGAGAGTTGGAAACAAAATTTTTGAAGACTCCGGATTCCGTAATTTGAAATAATGAAATTTTGAATGCAAAGTTCTTCTCAAGAATTATAAAATTTCAAATGGGGAATTATATTTCAGAATGAACAGTCTGAAGATAAATAACGAAAAAATACGAGTTGAATGTTGAAGTGTTTCAGTTACAAAAGGGCTTCGGGTGCTTTCACGAGCACAATGCTGTGGCACAGCTCATAAGTCCGATAGTATTTTAAAGGTGTTACGAATGATCAAAACATACAACACTCGGATAGGACGGAACACCTATAGCCCTTCCGCGGAACCCTAGGGTTCCGCGGACCACCATTTGGGAACCACTGCCTTAGACTATTAAAAGATGGGACGCCCCTTTCAATAATAAATAGTGAAGTCAATTTTCAAAATCATCAGAACTGAAATGGGTAACTGTACTACTACGGAATCAAAATGTGGTAGAAATTTTTACAACGTTGTAACGTTCTTTGAATTTTCTAATAAATAAACTCACAATCAAAATGAAAAGTACTTCAGATTGAAATTCATTTACTCATTTGTGCGCGAATGTCGGAAATGAGTATTCGTTCCTTCAAATATTGTGCACATTACATATACAGGGTGTTTCATTGGTAAATGAACATATGGTAACCTGAGCTAGAGCTACCCTAGGCGAGTCCAAAAAACCGATATATGATAGGTCTAATCAATTCCATAACCGAGATACAGGGTGCAGGTTTATGTATTCATCAAAAATTTCAATTCCCCATAACTTTTGAACCAACCAGTATAGTCGGTTAATATTTGGAACATACGATTCACTTCGACAGGTCGATCGATTTACTTTTGAATTTCCAAAAAATTCCAGGTCCGTATTTGAAAAGTATGGGACTTTTTTCAAGCTGAGATTCAATACCCTGTATATTGAAATTTTTTGATTGAGATATTTGAAATGAGCAGAAAATTTTCAATGGGGTTCAGTAGATTTCAATGTCCCGCACATCATTTTGCTCAAAGAGAGCTTCAGGGAACAGGGTGTTGAATCTCAGCTTGAAAGAAGTCCCATATTTTTCAAATACGGACCTGGAATTTTTTGGAAATTCAAAAGTAAATCGATCGACCTGTCGAAGTGAATCGTATGTTTCAAATATCAACCGACTATACTGTTTGGTTCAAAAGTTATGAGGAATTGAAATTTTTGATGAATACGCATAAACCACCCTGTATCTCGGTTATGAAATTGATTAGACCTATCATATATCGGATTTTTGGACTCGCCTAGGGTAGCTCTAGCTCAGGTTACCGTATGTTCATTTACCAATGAAACACACAAAAGTATCGGAATGTTCGCTGACTCTGTTCACCTAACTCAGAGTCGGTTTCAATGTTCGGAACATTGTATGAATTGTATCTATTTTTCAATACCGATAACACCACGCCACTGGACCATTCAAAGTTAGACGCTGCACGGTTGCCACGGCAGTATCCAATCATATTGCTTTTCTTTATACTATCTTCGTCCCACTCATTGAACACTGACTGAATTTTGGCTTCACTAACTCTCGAATTTATAAATGAGATTCTGTGTCTTTTCTTTCTATGGTCTGAGGATGCTCCAGGTTTACTTCATCTCATCTGTTACGTCATAGTCATGTGACATTATGAATGTCAAACATGGCGCGCAATTCAAATCTTGCTCACTTATTGAAACAGCCTTTATATACAGCCGGCTCTGCTAAATTGCCGCAACCTCGTGCCGGCAATACCTGAAACAGAATATCCTTCACCGTTCTGAAAGCCCATTTTTCAGGGAATATCGACGCCCCAACCCCTGAACCGTTATGAATCACGTTCCGCGATCAAAACACCGCACACTGTCGTCATCCATCTTTTGAAAAATTAATAACAACCTGGAATAAGACGTCCCCGCGGCGGCGTAAAGACGGAACGTAGAGCGGGCCGAATTTCAGGCGGGCAGAATATGTTTAATGAATCCTGTTAGTTTTTCAAATTAAAAAACGTAATAAGGCGAATCCACGTGAAAGCCCAGGACGCGAGAGGCATTTTTTGCGCAAGAAGGAATTTCTTATTATGAAAAGTTTCAACCTTTGAGGATTTTAATGGTTGGCAGGATGTAGGAAATTCGTTTCCGAATAAATTGAAATTCGTTCCCAATAACTCGGTTTATTAAACAGAAGTACAATGTGGAAACGGGGGAAATCCGGAAAAATGAGAAGATATCATCGCGTGACGGAAATTTCCCGTGAGTTTTCATACAGATGTGCGGTATTTTCCTGAATAAATTGCTTAAAACGTTGGAAAATATGAATAAGACGGCAGTGGTTTGCACAAGTGGATCTAGTGAGATTTTCAGGGAGGGGCATGAAAATGTTCAACAAGAATGATCCAAATTTAAAAACATAAACAAAAACTGATATTGGTGTCGCATCGTTTCAGTATCAGAGGATGTTTTTTGTAAATGTTATATTCCATTATTGAAAAATATTTTTTTTACAACTGCCATTAAAAGTGACACTTTTAATGACTGCAAACAATGTTAAAATTGATTGTTTACGTGGAAGCGTGCTAAAAATATTTTTAACATTAGTGTTACGAATATTTTTAGCACTTCATTTTCTTATGATGAGATCAGATGAAAAAAATTCAGCAATTGCAAATTTTTGTTATCAATATTCAACAATCATTACTTATGAACATTAATATTAATCGTAAAACTAGAAAAATTACCAACATTAATCCTCAGCACCATCAGTACAATATTGGATGATGATGATCCAAGATCTGTTGAGGTTGGGAGAATTTTTTCAGCAATGTCATTTCTATATGCAATGGAATGATCAACATAGCTCTCGACTGACTTTCGTTTTTGTGTTTGGAAGTTGTATAACCAATGATTTATTTGTTATTTCGATGTCTTCCACTGCTAAATTACACAATTCTTCACGCCGACAGGCTCCAAATAATCCGAAAATAGTTGCAACCTTAACCATCAAGTATTTCTCATCTGGTGCCTCATTTATAAACTTTTCAACTTATTCACGAGTGAGAATTTTCGATTTTTTGGGACGATATCCTTCAGTTTTCCGTTTTAAATATGCTTTTACCTTAAAATATCCGCACCATTTTTAACAAGGGCGCTTGACTTTATCATTGAAAATTTGCTCCACAAAGTTGATGAACTCCATATTTTTGATATTTCTTCGAAGTATGCCAGGAAAACAGGTTCACTGAAGTTCCCTTCTACATTTTTCAATTTACACCTGGCCAGGAAATTGTTATATGCAATATCCTACTGCTGAACAGATTTTTTAGGTAGGAGTTCCAGATTTGCTCTTCTTGCAGACTCTTCAATATCCACAGGAACAACCAAACCGTCACTTTTATTAATAATTTGACTCTCGACAAACATATTAAGCAGTTAAAAACCCAAGACGAAAATTGGACAGGAACGAAATTCAAATGACAGCGTCTTTTCTCATTTGTTAGTAATCATAACGTTGGCAACGTTTGCCATTCACAACAACCTTTTGATTATTTAAATATTGAAATGCATTTTTAAGTTTATTGTCATTGCGAATTCGCCCATTTCATTATCAAAATAGGGCAGTTGTACAAAAAACATTGTATGGTATTTGTGTTAAAAGTGATTTTATTCTGTTCGTGAAATTGTTCAATTCGCTCCGCTCATTTCACAAACTTTTTCACTCACAAAATAAAACGTCACTCATATCATAAATAAATATTATTTCAAATGAGATTCCTATGTGTCTTTCGGACCAACTGCAGAGTGATTCGTGAATTTGAAGAAGATTTGAAAACTTTTCGAGAATTTAATACAGAAATCATACAATTATCTCGAACGTTTTCAAGTTATGTTCCTCAGTTAAACCTTGAGACTATAGAAAGAGGAGATGCATTTTTCAATAATAAAAACTGAACTAAACTGGGTAACTGTACTGCTATACGGACTATTTTTGATGATCTTAGAATTTTCTAATAAATTATCTCTCAATCGAAATGAAATGTACTCAAGATGGAAATTCATTCTCTTATTTGTGCGGGAATTTCAGAAATGAGAAATTGTTTCTTCAAATATTGTGCATTCTTCACATTACATATATCGGGTGTTTTTTTTAGAGTGATAGAACTTTAAATTGAAATGAAACACGTTTGAATTCAGATTGAAGCCACTTTTTTTTCCATTTGAAAGATAATTTCATCTCATTTATGTTTTGAAATTAATTTTCGATATATTCCACCACCACTAGCTATGAGGAAACGCATTCGACCAGACCAATTTTGTTCCACTTTTCGAGTAATTCAGGCCTTATTTCAGCTATTTTCAGCATAAAATTGATAATTCGAAATATATTATAACCAACACTTGTGCGATAGATTGTCTCCTGCAAATTCTATGTGCAGCATATTGTGATTCCACTGAGTTCAATTCCAAAATAGAGAACTGGTGTGAAGAACGGACTACTACTGATAATTTTCTTTTGCGTATTCTCCAAAAGCTTGTTACAGGAAAAATTAGTGCTCAAGTATATGAGCTCCGGGGTAAAATTGTAAAAAAAAAACTCATGGAGAGGAACTTTTGCAACTACTGAAGTACTATGCACTGTGTGTAAATCTAAAGAATTAATTAAAACGGCTTCAATTCCAGTGTGTTATTTTGAAACAAATCCTCATCTTTCACTTGAAGGAAAAAAATTATTCTGTTCAGAATGCAAAAGCAATTCAAAGGAAATAAATTACAAACTGTATTTCCTGATATTCCTTGAATGGACGGATGAAAAGGGATATGATATAAAATGTAAACTCTCTGATATACCTAATGATATACATGAGAAAACCTACTGTCTGAGAGGTGTAATAGAAATCATTGGAGGAGAAAAAAACTCTGTGGGTCATTTTGTGGCTTTCGCTAAGAGATTACGTGGCGAATGGGAAAAATACGATGACCTTAAGAAAAAAGCTGAACGTCGCATAGACGAAGATAATTATGTTTCAACAACCCTTTTAGTTTATTCTGTTTGAAAACGATTATCCTTTTCTCTTGTTATTTCTGAAGTTATTGCTATTTTTTATTTTAGTTTCCTCTTATTCATTGTGATATAAGAACTTACTTTGATTTCTTTGTTTTTCCTGAAAAATATCATATTCACGCCCCCCAAAAATTCTATAGATATGCCAATTTATCTGCGACGTACACAACTTATCCAGATAAATGTTTATACATATGAATACAGAGTCTCATGTCAACTTACACCAGCTGCATATAGGCTAATCATCGACTTTTTAAGTACTGTCGAAGATAATTTCACTTCAGCATTCATGAGCATTTAGCTAGCATTAAGTTTCGTTAGCATTTCGAAGAAAAATGCTATCGCACATAAGTTGGCCCGGAAAATTCAATTACCGATATTTCCACTACGGTCGAAGATATTTCGATTTTTTTTCAGCATCCATCAGCATTTCGTTAGCATTAATTTTTTCCAGCATTTCGATGAAAAATGCCGATATCTCCGGGCTGCACATAAGTTGGTCCGGAAAATTCAACCTTCAATTTTTCAACTACGGTCACAGATATTTCGATTTTTTTTTCAGCATTCATCAGCATTTCGCTAGCATTAATCTTTGTCAGCATTTCGATGAAAAATGCCGATGTCTCCGGGCTGCACATAAGTGGGCCCGGAAAATTCAATCATCGATTTTTGCACCACTAGCGAAGATAGTTAATTTTTTTACACAGCATTTATCAGCATTTAGCTAGCATTTACCGTATAATTTTTTTTTCTAAGAAATGCTGAAACTTCCGGGCCAACTTGATAGACCTCATTTTAAACCATTAGGGCTTAGGCGCAAAAAAGTGGCCTACGTCTAAAAGTGCCACAGACTGATGATATTAGGCATTCTGATTTGAAAAACACGGTGGTATGGTTTTCCAACACTTTCGGAGCAGTATGTGGATTTAAAAATAATTTAAGCTTATGCGCTGTGAATTGTTGATTCCTTCGAAATTTCAATTATTTTCCTAGCCCAAAATTTCCGACTGATCGAGCATTATTGAATCACCCTGTATATTTTCCTCCTCACAATGGTATCGATTCATGGCACCTTTATTCATGCATGTAAAAATCTCTGAGAAAGTTTTCGCGACTAATGAAGCTCCATTTACATCTTAATTCATCAATCGTCCTTTTTGTTTTTTCGAATTTCCTTCTTGCCAATAGCAAGCGGTATGTATAGGACGTAGCGCATAAACCCATTCGACCATTGTGGTCGCCCACAGAAGTGGAACCATCAATAATCATTTCCCCGGCCACAATAACCAATTTGTTGTATATACAACAAGCAATACCCCATCCTCAATTCCATTACTATGCCTTAATGGATTAATGCATACGGAATTTTCGTCGCCAATACAGACAGCAGGCGATGCATTTACATCAATCAGTCTGATGGACCATCGGTATAATTGGTTTGATTCCCAGCTCTTCAGATATTTCAATGGAGAATACAGCTTGTTGACGATAATTCTCTGAATTAACTAATCTACATGCAATCATTTACCTACTGAAAGTTTCTAGCCGCTTTACGCAAATTATTACCCTTCTATTCGTTAACTGGTCGTTTTAAAGATCAGATAAAACAATAATAACGAACATAACTATAATATGTCATACTAATATCTAACAACGACATCAAATGTTATACCCTCATACGCAAACATAGCCACAATAAATGTCAGAACCTTTTAAAATTATAAATAATATAAATCTTTTAGTCTTTGTCGTCCATTACGATAATCCTAGGATCGTAGAGGACCAGACGAAAGGGGGATTTAATTCTGTTTACCAAAGGACAGACGGCAATGTAAACTAATTCCAGCTTCTCAGAGACCAAGTTGCATTAGCCAAACTGGATATAGAATTCGTTAGTGCAGGCTGTTAGGTAGATGGCGCTGGCATCGAATTATTTTGAGCTAATTCGCATGTGACGAAAATTAAGGTATGTTTGAGAGCTGGTTAAAGGGTTAAGGTTTAAGCGGAACTATATGTATTTCTTATTAAAAGAGGGAGTGGATATCGACATACGCTTTGGAAGGGGGAAATTGAACCTAAAATAAACATTGTGATGATACAGTTGACAAAAGATAGACATTTTTTTTGGTCAATGGTCTTCGCTACTGTGTCTTTACGCTATCGTAGGTTCAGGACTGCTAATTTTTTAGCCAACAGCGAATGGTGACGAATAATCCATTCTAGATTCCGGTCATTAGTCTAGATTCTAGAACACAATTCAAAATATGATCGTGCATCACAAATTGAACAATCAAAATTTGACCAAAAAAGAAAAGTCTCTTTGTGCCAAAAAGGACCAACACCGAAAGAACTCTCATGATATATTTGGCGACGTTTGTCGTTTGGCAGACTTTCATCTGCTTCACCAGAGTTTTAAAAAACGCATTTCCAAATCCACAAACATCAAACTGAACCCACTCTTGGTTTTGGATAGTTCTGTCTGATGTTTCTTGATTTGGTTAAACCGTGGAGGATATATTAATCATTGTGTATAATAAAAATTTAAATTCATCTTACCTTATGGCAGGAACTCCCTCTTCATTTCCTGTTCGTTGTCCTAAAAATTTTGGCAGTTCTCCTGGCTCTGAGTGCTCAATGAGAGCGCACATGGGTTCCTCTTGACTGCAGAAGCCTACTACTCTCGCCAGGTTTGGATCCCTAAGTCCTGCCAACCAACTTGTTTCTCTCAAGAATTCATGCCTGCAAAAACGAAAAAGACTCTAATGTGATATGAGTCGAGCAAACCAGACAAACGGGGGAAAATATCAGTTTCAAAATATCCTTTCATCCAATTTAATTTCACGAAAGGTGTTCAAAGCGACTCTACATAATTGTGTTTCTGAAGAATTTTGTTCAATGATGAAACCCATTTCTGACCTAACAAACAAACTCGCCAGCTCCAATGGAGCTTAGAATTGATATTGATTATCTTGATAACTCTTAGGTCTCCCGAGCAGACCCCTCAGAAACTATAAGCTTCTGAGCTTGTACGAGGATATATTGAAAAATTCTTACCCTACTATAGAACCAAACAAAATTTCAATGTCAAAATATTTTAATACTCAACATATTCTCCTGTTAATTGAATACATTTATTACATCCCATCTGCAACGTCTCTAGACCTTTCAAAAAAATGTTTCTTCTTGCTCTTCAAACCAGTCCTCCACAGCTTAATTACCTCCTCGTTGGAAGAAAACTTACGACCTTTTAAACTTTTTTTCAATTGAGGAAAGAGATGATAGTATCGGACGGAGTCAAACCTGGTGAATAAGGGGGGTGTTCTAGTGATTCTAATCCTAAATCACGAATTTTTTGCATGGCAACATGAGATTTGTGTACTGGGGCGTTGTCCTGTAAAAACAATATACCTTTGGATAGCTTTCCGCGTCTTTTCTCTTTAATTTTTTCCCGTAGAGTGGTGAGTAATGTCGAATAGTGATCTCCAGCAAGAACTTTTCCAGCAGATTTTTGGGCACGAAACTTCTTAGGTCTTGGAGAACCAGAGTGTCGCCATTCCATCGATTGTTGCCTTGTTTCTGAATCGTAGAAATGTACCCAAGTCTCATCCATAGTAACAATTCGGTTTAAGAAGTCTACATCGTTTTCAAATCTAGCACAGGTCGAACACGATGCTTCTACCCTTGCACGCTTTTGGTCAACATTCAAACATTTGGGTATCCATTTTGCAGAAATTCTTCTCATGTCCAAATTGACGTGAACTATATGATGAACGCGTTCGTATGAAATCTTCAGTGCTTCGGATATCCGTTTTAGCCCAATTCGAAAGTCTGATAAAATCATGTCATGAACTGCATCGATATTTTCGGGGACTGACACAGAAACTGGCCTTCCCGATCGGTCATCATTTCCAAAGAAAAATTTACCTCTTTTGATGCTTGCAGTCCAATTTTCCCGGTCGCATACGAAGGACATTGATCACCAAGGGTATTGAGCATTGATGATGACTCGATACTCCAATTTTTCGATTTTTACAATTTCGGTGGACGGTTTACTTTTCTGACGTCGAACTCTACAATGACACTTCTTTTAAGTTATTGTTCGTTGATATGGTATCGCAATATTTTGTTTATGCATGGAACTGGTCTAGGCTAACTAGATATCAATACATCCTCGTATTATGGAGAAACAAAATACAGGATCACAGAGGAATTTCTTGAAACCAGTTCAATTAATTCTTTATATAGCTGATGTTTGAATCAAACAATGAAAAGAAAATGTTCTGTCAACATGGAGAGATTGATAGGCATAGCGTCTCAGGAGTATCCGAACGTCATACCAGCGAATAGAGAATCCTTGACGGCTCCGGAAACCTTGATCCAGTCTCGGAGGACCAAAAATCCATCCGAGGTCCACCTGGTTCCGCTACCTTCCAGGCCTTCATGTTCGAAATAAGACGGGAAGTATACATAGCATTAAGCTCATAATTGAATTGATTGAGGCCCATTCAAGCCCCCTTTTCGTAATTTTCAAGTGCTCCACTTCGTTTCGGTACATCAACATGCATTTATTATTCATCCGCCGCCGTGAGCAAACTAAGCCGACCGCGACAGGGAGCAAAGGACTTGGGGGAGACCGGAGAACAGCTGGCTTGTGGCGAGCGCAGCAGCATGCGGCACGTGGTCTGAATGATGAAAAAATATTTGACGGAGGTTGAAGGTAAACATGGGTTTGTTTCACTTCTGTTTGTTGCTAAAATGAAAGATGAACTGCGTACGTCGGAACACGTAAAATTTCAAGATATAATTGCGGTTGAAGCTGTGCGGTCGAGGATTATCTCGAAGAAAGATGGCGCTGTGTTTCCGCGGTTAAGGCGACTGAGACGAGACTCGTGGTATATTTCAGTACGCCTTCAAAGATTAGGCCTTTTATTCAACTGAACAAGGTGTTTTTGAAGGTCTTTCACTTTAACAAGATGTATCGGGTGTTTTTTTCAGACTGATAGAATTTTCGATAGGGATAACTGGCATTCGACAGGAGATAGATTGTAAGCCTTCACAAATTATCCTGTAAAGACTCACGCCACAAGAACGTTTACAAATTGTTTAATTTATTTTCAAAATCAGTGTTCTCTCCGCTAAACTTATAGAGCACTTCGTGAAATTTATTGTCCACAATCCACATATAGTGCGTTCCACTTGGCGCTCACGACTGCTGTTTATACCATTCCACATGCTCGCGATCGTTGCAATCAAACATTCAAATGGAACGGGCTAGATTGGCATTGGCCTACTACATCAGTCTTTAGCAGGCCGTGACCAAATAATCATCCCCACTCCTCGAACGACCGCAAAGACCCAAGTCTTGGGATGGGTCGTTGTGAGCTTGGCGTGGGCGAAAACAATGACGTCATGAGTGACGTATTTGCCGCGTCCACAACGACCATAGTCGCCATGTGGAACGGCCAAAGGAGCGTTTTGATCGTTGTGATCGTCAAGTGGAACGCACTAATAATCGTCCATCAGAGCAGCTTCTTCGTCGAACTATCGATAGAACATTTTCTCTACTCGATGCAACAACAACAAGACGAAGAACTGTACGTACAGAAAAAATAATGATGCTGTAAGTTGTGTTGATGAAGATCCATATTTGTTTATTTGTCGAGGGTCGTCGTTCACAATAAGTTCGACTCTATGTGCATCCACCACATGGAAAATTTTGCGTGAAGATCTTGGTCTACACCAGGCCCGGATCTACGATTTTTTCTGACCGGGGCAAATATTCATGAGGGCGCCCCCTCATTTGTGTAATAAATAAATTCATGAAAAATAAATTATATAAATGAATAATAAAAATAAAAACTAATAATAAGGAAAATTTCACAAGGAAGAAATTAGATTTTTTTCTTCACAGCTTCACGCGGCGCTATTTTGAAAGCTTTTTTCTTTCCGCGAACGCATCCATCAGCTCCTCGTAATCTGTTTCGGAAGCAGTTTTGTTTTCTATAGCGATCGAGGACCCATAGAGACGTTCCTGATTCATTGATGCAAGCAAATAATTTTTTATTATTTTCAATTTGCTGAAACTGTGTTCACATCTTGCAGAGTGCAGACGTGGTAGGTAATGTGCAGTATATTCCTAAAGCTATACTGACATTAGGAAAAGCTTCTTGCAGATCTTGCCTGTGAAGAATTTGTAGCAGTTCTAATGAAGTCGACCTTTCATTAATTTCAGGAACCATCAGCTCTTTGAAAACCGCAAGTTCCAAACAAAAATCAACTGCATTCAAGTCTCTTCAATATTTTTGCGCTGAAAGGGTTCCATTTTTCTGCAGATCCTCTTTTTGCATGTTTGAAAGGGCATGACCTTCGAAGAATGCGAAATTCGTATGCAGACTCTGTGCGCTTTCTGATCTTTTTCTGATTTCTAACAATAATCTGTCGAAAACAACCTTAGGGTAGTTACCCCTAGTACCTCCCCTGTAAATCCGCCCTTGGTAGGGAAAATAAAACACAGATCATGAAGGGTGCCGAAGATACCTTGAAAGCTCGGCTCTCTTTGGGCAAAAATAAGACGAGAGACAAGAAAAATATTTTTCTCAGGACTCGCAATGATTTTTTATCGTTTCACTTGGACGAGGGCTATATCATTTCGTCGAAATGTCTGTCTATACTAGAAGAAAGGACAGACAATTTGAGACTTGTTCAGAGCTGTCGAAAATAGAAAAAATCATCATTATGAAGTCATTAATTCCATATAATTCCAGCATAAATTCGACCACGATTATCTGCAAAATTTCTCGTAAATTAATGATAAAAGTTGTACGACTTCGCTACCTAGACATCTAGTCCCATTCATCTTACTCTGGAAGGAATGTGAAAGAGAAACTGGATTTATTTCATCTTCTTTTATTTAGTCACTGTTCTTAGTGAAATATAGAAAGTATAGTTTTAACAATGGCAAGGTTCAGTTATAATTGTAAAATGAATCCCAAAAATGCTAAAAATAAATTTAGAATGCTAGAAAATGAATAAAGAGTATACTACAAGGATGGCTGTGCCCACCGGAGGATGTCCTTTGGCCACTTTTGTTCAACATATTCACGGCAGATGTACCAGAAATGACGAAGTGCAAACTGGCACCATTCGCAGTCAACATCAGATTATACTACTCGAATAGGAAGAGGAAACCCATAGCAATCAGGAGGAAATAAATGGGAAAATGAACAACTTCAATAATTGAAAAATCAACATCAACGCCAATAAAACTATAGCTATCCTCTTCGGAGCAACAAGGGTACAAAAAGAGAAGAGAAAGTGATGACACAAACGACCAAGAGAGAAAATGCGAGGAAAAAGTTAAATATCTAGGAATTATCTCAGATGAAAAGCTGAACTTCAGAAAAAAATGGAAGTGAACAGAAAAGACACAACAAAATATGGAGGTCTTCACCTGATATTGAATGTGAAGAGCAAACTCTGATTGGGCATTATTCTGACACATTTCACCGTGTATATTTTGAAAATGTTAGGTTACAGTAATTTTCCTGTCAGATAACTACGCAACGTTGTCCCCTCTACATAGAGGTCATAGTAATTACGTATTTATCAAAATGTTTATTACTTTGGGACAATAATGAATTTTGGAAAATATTATGTGAATTCAATAAGACCTGGCGAATATTGAAGAAACTTTTTTCCCCGTTGATACTTGAAATATATCACGTATACTCCATTCACTTTTATTTAATCACATAGGAGGTCATGGTTTCGTTTTCAGGAGTTGGTGCCCCTGATAAAAAGCACAGAACATATGAAGAAAAGTCAGTGCGCGCACAGAAAATATCGTTAATGACAAAACGACCTTGCCAGTTTCTTTGTTTACATCAAAGTAAAAGTATCAAAGATATTCCACATTTTGTTAGGTTTACAAATTGTTCGCAGATTTTTGGTATTTAATCGATATTTGAGGGTGAGTTTTTCGTCCAATATCCAAGATTAACGTATGTTTATTGTTTTTGGCACAAGCTTGGAGCGTGAGGACGATTTTCAAGACCAGGACGAATGTTTACATTTCGAGGTCGATTAGGATGATATTTTTCAGGTTTTCCAAGAAATTTGGCGATATCTGAGCAGATTTGCAAAAGTTAGGTACCTCACTAATGAGGTGGAACTTAGACCTAATTCTCCTATAAGAAACGCCTTTCAAAGGTCGAGATGGTGAAAAATGTATTCTTCAGATGTTGTTTGAACAAACGCAGCCGAGTTTTATATCCCAACATTGATTTTAAGAAAGTTATCGACAAAATAAAATTGACATTATTCTTGATTCTTGTAAATACTCATCAATTCATCTCATAACTTTGGGTTGATTTTTTTTAATGAATTCTTGATTAGAATCAACAATTGATGTCGTCAAGTCTTGAACTTTCAGTTCAAGAGGATAATAAACATTAAATCTTCACAAGCATGCATATGAAAATTATGTGAAAGCAGTATATGCAATTTCCTTCCATGGCGAAAAATAATATATCTCAACAGTGATCTCTTGTACTTTTCATGCAAATAACTAGAAAAGGAATCCTTTCTATCAATTCATATAAACGTTTATTATTTTCGTCCATCACATCTTTTCCAATTCATTCATTTTCCGAATGAATTCACATTCTGAGAAATACGCTAAGAATGTAGAAAGGGCAACATAGTGTTGACTTGGAACATAAAAATATTTTGAAAAACGTCATAACTTCGATACAGAGTGGAATGTGTCAAATTTCCAAGGCCAGAGTTGTGATTTTATAATTGTGAATGGAGTATATATACCTGAACATGGTTTGAATATTCATTTATGCTTTTTTCTTGCACTGAAATCAAGAATCGAGTGCTGAAATTTTACTGAAAAAAATAGGACAGAATAGTCCGGTACTTTGCGATAGTTCATTCGAAAAAAGTACTCGAATAACCCGACAGAAAAACTCCTACACAAACAGACGGACCAATGGAGTTCGGCACTTATCAAAAAATTCTCAAGAAATAAGCCTACAGAAGACATTTAAATACTTTTTTGCACAACTTGCAATCTTATCTTTTATATAAAATTCTCCAGCACACAAAAATACATACAACCCTAAATTTTCACCCCTCTACCTAACCTAACGGGAAACTGCTTATTTATTGCCACTAATGTAGGCCATTCACGAAGCGACCGTTTCAAGCGTTTTACTACCTGCTCTGGTCGCTTGCCTTTACAAGCTTCCAACGTTCTGGTTAGAAACCATCATAAAACGCCCGTCTCTGTAGCCTCGTGAGTGGCCGGCATAAGGCGGAACGGAGTTCGCGGGGTCAGCTAGTACTCCAATATGAAAATGTAGTAGTACTACGAAACCTGTGTCACACTTAAACCTTAAAAGAAATAACTCCATTTACAAAGTTCTTGGGAATCTATGTAAATGATAGAAGGAATTGGGAAGAACATACCTATTTCTAAACTGGGATGCAGCTTAGCTTCAGCCTGTTATCTTTGAGTGTCATTGACAAGATATTTGGATAAATTCTCCATGAAAACTATGTACCTATCATGCAGTATTCGGGTTGAATGCAAGATATGGAATTATGTTTTATGCATTGGCAACGTCTCTGAGAATTATTTTGACATTGCCGATATTTCACCAACCTGCGTCAGTTTTGAGTAAAAAACTTGATAAACCTAAATCTTGGTCAACCGGGATACTTGAAAGTGAATGGAGTATATACAGGGTGGTCATTTGAAAACGAAACAGACGAGATTACAGACGAAATAAATTTCTTAGATAGAAATGCTCGAACCGGTCGATTTCTGTTTCGAGGGGGACAACTTAAGATGTAGGTTACGGACGCATAGCGCTTCAACCCTTGCTACTACAACCCTCACCCCCAATTTTTGAATAGGGAAGATGGGGTGAGTGATACCTCATTTGAAAGGTATTTTTATACTGATTTCAGCACAGTAATTGTTTTTTCATTTTATGCATTAGTTCTCGAAATATTCTTAACTAAGTATTTGAAAATGAAGTGGTGTTTTCATGGCACTTGTAGTGTTTTTTTGTGAAAAATCGACATTTTGAGCTTCAAAACAACCATGACTGTGAGTTTTTGATAAATTATTTACTTTACTTTGAAAAGTCTTATTTCTTAGATCAATCTTCAAATCGTTCTGATACCGTACAGTTGGAGAATGATTTCAGTGAATAAAACAGCTAGTCGAACATCTGACCCTAGTAGCATTAACACGTACGGTATGACTTCCCCAGTGGTAGATGTTTTGCAATTTCAAATACAAGTACGGAAATTTTGGTGTTTCGGAAGCACGAAATGTCAATTATTCGCAAAAAATTAATTTAAGTGATAAAATTAACTAACGCATGAATATTTCGAGAACTAAGGCATAAAATGAAAAAACAATTTTTGTGCTGAAATCAGTATAAAAATACCTTTGAATTGAGGTATCACTCACCCCATCTTCTCTATTCAAAAATTGGGGGTGGGGGTTGTAGCAGCAAGGGTTGAAGCGCTATGCGTCCGTAACCTACATCTTAAGTTGTCCCCCTCGAAACAGAAATCGACCTGTCCGAGCATTTCTATCGAAAAAAATTATTTCGTCTGTAATCTCGTCTGTTTCGTTTTCAAATGGCCACCCTGTATTATTTATGCTTTAAGTCTAAGGTCCACACTGATGTAGGTGGGACTTTTTGGTGCTCAAAGGTGACACAGGAAAAAGAAAGTGATCAGCTAAGCTGACGATATGACTCCAAGTCCAACCAGTACATGTGCGAGACGTGGGTCATAACATAACTGAGCCCCAAGGACAACTTGTGTTCAAACTATAACATTGCTTGAACTATGATCACGTGAATGCTCAACATATGGAAGACCCAGTGTTTCGAAATCAATAGCATCCCAAGTTCCGGACTGTATATGTATTATTGCCTCACGATACGTATCGAACGGTTGATATTTCGACGGCCGAAAATTGAATAGTGCATTTTAAAATTTTTCCCTGCGGTATTCCACTGGGACAATTGTCGAAATGTTACGAGCCATTCCAACTTTTGACTGATGTTATTAGCGCAGGAATATGTGGTCCTGAGGGATCGAACATTCATTGAAATGGATATTACGTCCTTCGGAGGGGAGAAAAATTGGAATTTATTCGTTAACGTTGCATGTTCCTGGCATTTCGGTCCCTATGATATTTTGTGGCTCAGTTTTCCCGAGGAATTATCGATTTCAGTACGCACGGACAAAGATTAAACAGAGAAAAATGTATTTTTGGCCAGGATAATTTGGAGGATATCATACAGTTTGATATACTGAAAATTCACTCGTACCTAACGAAAATTCTCAATAATTCTGAAAGTTTCCACTGTATTTCGTAAACGAGAAGCGAGGTTTTGAAACATTTTGTCATAAAATCGTCCTATGACACATGCAAGCTTTTGCGTGCTTTTTCGAATTGAAAGCCATTCAGGTACATAAGAAATCTCTGAAGAATTTGAAAATCAGTTACGTATGCAGGATGTCCCCTAATTAATGGTGGGGTGGTATGGTATAGCTCATTATATGCCCAAGCCGACCGAATAAAAGAATCATTGCATCAAACATCGCTGAAGTGTTTTTCTCTGCTTTCAAGCAGATTCGTGAATTAAATATGTTATTTTTAATCAAACCGTCTCAAGCTTAATCGTCCCCCTCAATTGTAATCAGGGGATATTTATACCAGTGCTGGAAGGACGGACTCTTACATCAGCTACTCTAAAGTGGTGTGACGAGAATTTTTAATGAGAATCGGAACTGGAATGGATGAAACAGTGGAATCGGAAGTCAGTTCATTAAGGTGGAATGAAAGCCAAAAGCAAATACGGTTGACTTCCAGCAATTGCTGTTCTAAATTGGAAATCAACTGATTGGGAAGAATGCGAAATAAATGTTTGCGAGTTTTTTCATCGGTTTCGAAGAATTCTAAAAAATCACGGGACGAAGAGGAAACATTTGAAATTGACGATTAAAGCCCGCAACGGACGGCGAGCGATAATATAATATATATTATAGCTTTGCATTGACATATGTCATTTTAGTATGGAAAAATATCGTAATATCGAAATATATATTATAGCGTCGTCCGCGGGGCTTGGTGCATTTTCATAAGGAGCGATATTGGTGTAATATATGAGATATAATATATCGCTCGCCGTCCGTTGCGGGCTTTATTGGTAGATTTTGATTTGTTTGGTGCTAATAGTGATTTGTTTGTTTTTAATGCGTCGATTGTAATCAAATGCGAAACTTTTGGAACATCATTAGAATTTTGTTTATTCATCCAAATAATTGAAATTGGCCACCTGAACCAGTATATAGGGTGTCTTATTTAAAAGTGCCCACCCTCAATAACTAAACAACGAATCAGAATTTGTGGAAACACTCAGACAGGTCGATTTTTTATGACAGGGGGACATGTTCTGGGATTCAAAGCTTGTTTCTATTAGCAAACATCAGGAATTTGAATAGAGAAAATGGGTAGTTTTGTAGCACCAATGCATGCATGGATTCAAACCGGCAGTTTGTGTTCTTATAAGTGAATGTTCACAAAGTTACAGGGAGTGTTTCATGGAATTATGGTACCGATAAATCTAAATGAAACAGAGATATTCTAAATAATCGTATAATTTCTATTGAAAGAAAAACATTTTTAATAAAAAATTGTGAAAACACTCAAACAGGTCGATGTTTGATGACGGGGATATGATCTGGGATACGAAGCTTGTTTCGATTACCAACTCCCTGGAGAGGGTTGCAACCCCATCAGGAATTTGAATAGGAAAAGTGGGTAGTTTAGTAGCACAAATTGATTCAAATTTGTAGGAATCTGCAGTTTGTCTTGTTATAAGCGAATATTCACAATGTTGCAGGGTGTTTTTTATGGAAATATGGTACCGAGAAAACTAAATGAAACAGAGATATTCTAATTGATCATAAAATCTCTATTGAAAGTAAAAAACCAAAACAAACAATAAGTGTTAAATGCCTTTTTTCTCTTCATGCTCATCAGAATCTGCACTGCCACGCTTAAAGATTATTGCTTTCAGAAAATTTCGTTTCAGTATTATGTATTGCAGAATTTTTAGAGTTGCGTTTCATCAGTTCTTAATGAAAATTACAATTACAAAATGGTTCACACGTTGGAGGAAAGCAAGGAAATGTTGAAGATTTATTTCCAGAACAATTACTGTGCTAGGGCTACTGCGAGGATTTTTAATGGACGACATCCTGATGAAAATGTTCATCATTCATTTATCATTCAGTTGGTACCTACATAAATTTGGGATAACAGGATCAGAAAACATAATCGCACTCGTACGGTTACGGGTAAAAATGATCAAGTCGCCGTAATTGGTCAACTAATGGCTGAACGGGAACAATGGATATTCAAGGGCAAGTGTCCACAGAATATTGAAGCTGGCTGAGTTCCATCCTTCTTCCTTAAGGGGAAATGGTAGACGTCCAAGCTCGTGAGCTCCCTTCAAAAATTGGTTTTTTTATTTCCATGATATCTCAGTTCATATGCGGCGTAGACACACGATTTTTTTCGAATTAAAGCTTAATAATATAATTAACAGAATTAGCGTCCTCCATAGTAAAATTCATCAAGGAATATCAGGAAACAGGACAATGGAATGCAAAATATCAAGGCTTCACAACATCCGTGGCGACGTTTCGCAGAAGTCTCCTTCTACTTCTTCAGGCCCACAAATTTATTGAACATAAGAATACACAGTATACATGATCACAGTAGATTTTCTTACCAAAGAAGTCCAAAAAAACCGATTTACATTTGGTGTAACAATCAGAACAGTACAACAGTTCATAAAAATCGTACGTTCAACTCGAAATTATTTCATATATCGTAACTGGAAGCAGCGAAAAGAGAGCAAATAGTCGTGTTCAAAGATGGTAAAAGACTGACTACTACGCATCTCCGCATTATGAATACACGGAGACAAGAATCATCGACAGAGCACAGAAGATAAACAAGAAATACATCAATTCATGACCTCAACAATACAATCCAACTAAAACCTAAAAAACTTTTAACAACACAACAACCTTTTAAAATTCAAATTTCCACAAACACAAATAATTACACTTCTTCATCTTACGTAACCTAATTTTTGTTTTAATTGTTATTATCATTTATTTACCATTTTTTATATATTTTTTTTTTATTTTTTACATTTTAATCTATTTATTTATTCTATTACATTTTTTTTTTATATATTTTTTTTATTATCTAAATTATACTATTCAACAATTTACCACCTAACATCACCAACCACATCATCTGCATAATTCAACCCTTCAAATCAAAACTACAATCCATCCTAACATCAAGTACTAAGATTCCTATACTTTACAATAATGGAATTATAATGTTTAGCTAAATTTTCAGTGTCAGATCTGAAGTTCATGGAATCGAATAAACTTATATACACCATCTCTAAGATATTTCATTTTTAAAAATTTTCTTCTCTTTCACAAACATCTACCTTTTCAAAATCGATTGCATGATCTTCATTAAAATAATGGCAACAAAGAGCTGTTTTTTCTCTATTTTTTACATCTCTCAAATCATTTTTATGTTGTTTTATTCTATTATTTAAACACTGTTTAGTTTGACCGATGTATGATTTCCTGCATACAGAACAAGGGATTTTATATATCAAACCAGAAAGTAGTCCCTTATCTAATCTATCATTCAAGTTACTATAAATGATTTTGCCTATGGTTTTGAGGTTGTAATATACTATTTTAACATTATCATTACTCAAACACCGTTTTATCTGTTCAGACAAACCTGGTATATATGGTATCGTGTAATAAATCTTCTTTTCCTCATCATTATTATTCATAATATTTGTTGAAATTCTTTCTTTATTCTTAATATTATTCGAGATTTTATGTGTGATGAAATCCGAAAACTTGCGAGGGTAGTTGTTTCTCTTTAAATGAAGATCATGCAATCGATTTTGAAAAGGTAGATGTTTGTGAAAGAGAAGAAAATTTTAAAAAAAGAAATATCTTAGAGATGGTGTATATAAGTTTATTCGATTCCATGAACTTCAGATCTGACACTGAAAATTTAGCTAAACATTATAATTCCATTATTGTAAAGTATAGGAATCTTAGTACTTGATGTTAGGATGGATTGTAGTTTTGATTTGAAGGGTTGAATTATGCAGATGATGTGGTTGGTGATGTTAGGTGGTAAATTGTTGAATAGTATAATTTAGATAATAAAAAAATATAAAAAAAAATGTAATAGAATAAATAAATAGATTAAAATGTAAAAAATAAAAAAAAAATATATAAAAAATGGTAAATAAATGATAATAACAATTAAAACAAAAATTAGGTAACGTAAGATGAAGAAGTGTAATTATTTGTGTGTTTGTGGAAATTTGAATTTTAAAAGGTTGTTGTGTTGTTAAAAGTTTTTTAGGTTTTAGTTGGATTGTATTGTTGAGGTCATGAATTGATGTATTTCTTGTTTATCTTCTGTGCTCTGTCGATGATTCTTGTCTCCGTGTGTTCATAATGCGGAGATGCGTAGTAGTCAGTCTTTTACCATCTTTGAACACGACTATTTGCTCTCTTTTCGCTGCTTCCAGTTACGATATATGAAATAATTTCGAGTTGAACGTAGGTACGATTTTTATGAACTGTTGTACTGTTCTGATTGTTACACCAAATGTAAATCGGTTTTTTTGGGCTTCTTTGGTAAGAAAATCTACTGTGATCATGTATACTGTGTATTCTTATGTTCAATAAATTTGTAGGCCTGAAGAAGTAGAAGGAGACTTCTGCGAAACGTCGCCACGGATGTTGTGAAGCCTTGATATTTTGCATTTCATTGTCCTGTTTCCTGATATTCCTTGATGAAAGCTTAATAATTTTTCTAGGATGTGTATTACTCGCTTTTCCGTTTTTCTTCGTATATTAGAAAAAAAACCTGGTGAGATGTAATTCCATAAAAATCCGGACAAGCGATTTTATTTCCATGATATCGCCGTCAATTTTCGGGATAAATGTATGGAATTTTCAGTATATGTGGAATAATATTTTGCAGAATGTGTATTAATCAGTTTTTCTGTTCACACATCCTAGAAAAATTATCAAGCTTTAATAATGAGAAAAAAATTGTTGGTCTACGCCGCATATGAACTGAAGTATGATGGAAATAAAAAGCCCAATTTTTGAAGGGAGCTCACGAGCTCGGCCGTCTACCATTTCTTATTAACGGAAACGTCAACCAACATAATTGTAGGTTTTGGTCAGATGAAAATCCTCACCTCTTTAGGGAGCAACATTCTCAACACCCACAAAAACTCAACGTCTGGATGGGTATTTTGGGAGATCACTTGATTGGTCTGTGTTCATTCCTGGAAATCTCACAGGCGGTGTGTATCTGGATTTGCTCGAAAACTTGATTGATCTTCTAATCACCGAAGCTTTGGAGGTAGATGAAAACCTTTTAGAAGAGGAGTTACGCTTTCAACGGGACGAAGCTCTGCCACACTTTGCAGCTCAGGTGGGACAGTACCTGAATGGAAGGTTTCCTGGCCGATGGATAGGCCGAAGGAGCCCAGAGGAGTGGCCTGCGCCGTCACCAGATCTTACACCGCTTGATTTTCATATCTAGGGCCACTTGAAATCACCAGTTTACAAAACCAGAGTTGAAGATATAGACGACCTTAGAGAATGGCAGAATGTCGTTACATTACTCCTGAAATGCTACAGCATGTACGAGTACGAAATAATTTTGAAGAACGATTGTATGGCTGCATGCAATCTAATGACGAGCACTTTGTGCATTTGCGATAAATTTTCACCAATATTTTTTGTTAAAAATATTTTTCTTTCAATAGAAATTGTACGATTATTTAGAACATCTCTGTTTCATTTAGATTTATCGGTACCATAATTCCATAAAACATACCCTGTAACTTTGTGAACATTCACTTATAAAAACACAAACTGCAGGTTTGAATCCATGCATGCATTGGTGCTACAAAACTACCCATTTTCTCTATTCAAATTCCTGATGTTTGCTAATAGAAACAAGCTTTGAATCCCAGAACATGTCCCCCTGTCATAAAAAATCGACCTGTCTGAGTGTTTTCACAAATTCTGATTCGTTGTTTAGTTATTGAGGGTAGCCACTTTTAAATAAGATGTGTATCGCATCGATTTTAATTCGCAGCAGAAGTAAAACATCCTCAATTTACACCATTGGTGTGAATTAATGTCAAAAATACCGGAAATGGATTTTCTAAAATGTTGATGGAGTCCTCGAAAATATCTCTGTTTCGTTCCCTATTGGCCACCCTGTATTTCCTTTCTGTTTTTGAATCGCTTGACGTTCATCAGTATTTTGCTCGATAAGTCGTCTTCAGGAGATCTTTCTTTTCATTTCGACCACCAAATCCTCAGGATTGTAACTGCTTATCACTCTTTGTAACGGGTCCTTGAAGATAAAAACCCTTCTTTTTTCTGTTCTCGCACCGATTTGAGATTTATTACCTTTCATTCATACGTAGTTTTACATAACGCAGATTTCATCCCTCAAATCCTCGCTTTATGTCACCCCTTCCTGTGCGGCTTCAAGTTGATCTTGCACCCTCCGCACTTCGTATCGGAGGCCTCTCTGCAGACACACAAAGTAATCTAATGGTGCCCGCGAAAATCCTTCTCAAGTTCCTGATTTCCAGGGTATTGTTAGCAGCATTCCTGAGCCCTTTTTCCTCCGGGGAGATACGTGTGAGACGTGTAGAGTACTCTTTCATTTTTTCCTCTGGCGTTACCCTTAAAATCGTTCAAATACGCGTTATAATGAGGGGCACCATATTGGGGGGATCCTTTTATGCCGGCCTGTTGTGATGTACAGGATATTTCTTTGTCGCATCAGTGTACTGTTTTGTGATTCGAAATGAAACGATGATGGAATATAACTTCAATCATATTCTGTCGAACTGTTCTTTGGGTGGAAGTTTCCAGAGAAAAGAGAGACTTATTTTTAGTGCTTTTAACGATCGGGAATATCCCGCATAATGTGAAAAATTAACAGTGAAATTCGATTTCGGAAGGTTGCCTAAAATTCATAAGAAAACACTTTTCTCCTTATATCTTCGAAACAGACCTGAATTTTCGTGAGGACTTTACTCATTGTGCGTAATACTAAGATCCACGAAAAATAACATGTAAACTTCTAATGTTTTCGAAAGATTAACCGAAAGAAGTATTTCTGCCTTCTCACTTGCATAAAATAATATTAATTTCATTATTCATCTTTAGTATTCGTGTCCTATTCTTCAAATATTTAGTATAGGTAGTGGCTAAAGGACTGGAGAAATAAAATCCCTCATGAGATGCCGACGTTTATTTCTGTTCTTTTTCAAGGCTAAAACAGAATAAAATTGAAAACAGGGAGGCCAATTAATTGGACCATTTGTCGAAATAATATTATCGCCAAAGTTTTCTTTCAATAAATCAATTGTTACGGTAGCAGTATGGGGTGTAGCACCATCTTGTTGGAACCAAAACACTTCTGGGTCGATGCCATTCCAATTTTGAAACAAATTATCATCGATCTGTAAGCATCATTCACTGTAACATTAGCTTCAGCATCGTTTTTAAAGAAATATGGATCGATTATGCCTTCAGCGTGTAAAGCACACTTCACCATGCATTTTTAAGGATGCAGTGGAACCTGCAGAACTTCTTAATGATTGTTTTCACTTCATATACGGCCATTCTCCTTGTTCAACCAGAAATGAGCTTCATCACTAAACACAATTTTTCGATAAAAAAGTGGACCAACTTCAAGCTGTTCTAGGGTCCAATCACTCCAATAAGCACACAAACGACTCTTATTATGGTCAAGTGGCTTTAGTTCTTGAACCAGTTGGATCTTGTATGGGTGTAGATCAAGATCTTTACTCAAAATTTTCCATGTGGTGGATGCACAGAGTCCAACTTGTTGTGAAAGTCAACGAATAGACAAATCTGGATCTTCATTGACACTATCTCTTACAGTAGCGATATTTTCTTCTCTACGTACAGTTCTTTGTCTTGTGATTGTTGCATCGGGTAGAGAAAATGTTGTCCGAAATCTATCGATAGTTCGAGGAATAAGCTGCTCTGATGTACGATTATGTAAACGATAAATTTCACGAATTGCTCTATAAGTTTTGCGAATAGAACACATTTTGAAAATAAATTTCAACAATTTGTGAACGTTCTTGCGGCGTTACATGATAATTTGTCAATGCTACTGAACAGAAATGTCAAAACAACATGGCTTCTACCTTCTGTCTAATCACAGTTCTCCCTATGGAAAATTCTATCACTCTAAAAAAAAACAACCGATACATTATTGAGAAAATACCAAGATCGAGAACAGTTATCGAAATGTCGAGAAAATGAAATGAAATATTGTTAATATAAGTGAATTTTTTCAAAAGGTTATCCACCTTTTTCGAGAAGGCGCTTGAACGCATTGGAATGGTACAACAAATTAACCTCCACTAAAATGTCCTCTTCTGAACTGAAAAGTCTTGTGAGATTTTGATAAGCAATTGCGGAGAATGGCCAAGACAAACGGACATACTTTTTTTATTCAATCGCCTTCATTTCTCCTTCAACAGTTGAAGAAGTCTCCAGGTATAGACCTTATTTCAACCAAAATACTGAAAAAATTACCGATGAAGGGACTAGCCACGTTGACAATAATATTGAACTCAATTTTACTAACTGGATACTGGCCGAAAAAACCTTTCGACAATTCAGCAGACGCATAGAATAATACTTAGGTTAGACTAAGGTAGAACGTTGAGAAACCTGATAGATGTGTGCACAAATAATAAGATTCATGAAATTGTATTAATGAAAACGAATGAAATATTACCAATATTGAAAATGAAAGAAATGCTAACGGAAGTCGGTTTGAAGATAAATGTAATCAACAAGGCTCAAAATATTGACGACAAAGAGACTAGACAATTAATTATTAATGATTATCATATTTTACCGACCGGAGGTCATGCTGGAATAAATCGATTATTGAACAATATTCGAAAAAAATATTTTTGGCCAGGTATGCGAGAGGATATTATGAAATTCGTCAAAAAATGCGATGACTGTCAAAAACATAAGTTCAGTAATCTTACAAAACAACCTCTTACGATCACAACTACAGCTTCAGTAGCAAGGGAAAAAAATTACGTAGACCTAGCTGGGCAAAGGCCAAGTGACTATAATAACAATAAGTACATACTGACAATTCAGTGTGAAATTTCAAAATTTGTAGAATGTTATCCACTTATTAATAAGGAAGCCGAAACGGTGGCAAAAGCTTTTATAGAAAATTTTATATTACGTTTTGGTACCCCAAAGGAAGTAGTTAGTGATCAAGGAACTGAGTTAATGTCTGCAGTTTTCAAAAATACCTGTAAACTGTTGAAGATTAACCATTTGAATTCAACAGCATATCATCATGAAACTCTAGGAGCACTTGAGAATTCCCATAAAAATCTGGGAGCTTACTTGAGAATTTATGCAGCCAAGGATCCATTAAAATGGAGCTCTTGAGCACCATTTTGGAGTTTTGCATATAATAACACAATTCCCACCGAAACAAAATATACTCCATTCGAATTAGTTTTCGGGAAAAGCAGTACATTTCTATCTAATTTAATAAGTGAAATTGAACCATTGTATAATTTTAATGATTATTCGGCAGAGTTGAAATATAGATTACAAACTGCTTGCACGGAGGCAAGAAATAATCTTATGAAATCGAAAATGAAAAGGAAGGACGATTTCGACAAAAACTCAAAACATGTGACATTCAGTTTGGGAGAAAAAGTGTTAGTGAAAAACATTATGGACAGTAAACTAGACTCAATTTTCAAAGGACCTTATAGTGTTTTGATAGATGAACATCCTAATGTAGTGGTAGAAATAGGAAATAAATTAAATAGAGTACATAAAAATAGGCTTAAACGATATAAGGATTAGAAATACAGAACAAAAAAAATGTATTTGAAGAAAAAATAATTTTTTTTATTTTGCCCGGGGAGGTGTGATGTAATCCTTGCCCTCATTTAATATTGTTTCAATATGATGATAACTCCAATTAGGAAAGGATATTACAACACCGGGGCACTTAGTAGGTTAGGTAGTAAGCACAATAAGTATGTTTAGAATTAGGCAAATCTTCGATTGCATTACTGAATTGTACAAAAACATCATAGTCATCAATAATGACAAGAAGGTAACTCGTGAGAGTTAGAACAAAGAGGAGTCAGTCTAATGGTTACTAGTTAATGTACAAGATGTCATTCGAAGAATAAATATTAAGTAGTTTTAGCGTTGAGTTTAAATATACCAGCTCCCCACAGGGATATTAATAGTGCTTTAGAGAACAAACAATACGGTAGTGGTGCGAAGCAGATTCTCCCGACCTTGTACTCTAATCTCATTGATTCTTACCTAAGTGAAAGAACTTTTCAAACGGTGGTAAACGAAGAGAAGTCTGATTTTTACCTAAAAAGAGTAGGAGTTCCGCAGGAAAACGCACTGGGGTCAGATTGCAGAGAATACTATATTATCTGGCTCCGTCGCTCAATCAAAACCATCTAAATATTCTTCAACTGTGGCTGATGGATTAAAGTGAATGAAACGAAGTCATATCACATCACATTCCAGTTACTAATTGTTACATTGATTACAGTTATTCTTCGAAAAGGAGTATGTCCCCTAGTTAACCTTAACAACATTCCTATCCCACAAACGAACACCGTCAAATACCTAGGGCTTCATCTTGACAACAAATTCACATGGAAACAACAAAAAGAAAAAACAAGTTGAATAGAGGACAAGAGAACTTTAATGAATTATAGGGAGGAAATCAAGGTTATCCATTGAAAATAAAATGTTGATATACAAATCAATTATTAAACCCATCTGGACATACGGAAATGAGATCGGGGGCTGTACCGTCAAATCCAATATAGAAATCATACAAAGATGCCAATCAAACATCCTACGACAACTAGTAAATGCACCATGGTATGTCAAGAACAATACGCTGCACCGGCTGCACTCAGATCTTCAGAAACCCTCTGTTGAAGAATGTATCAGCGACAGGGCTACGAATTGCAATACAAGATTAGAAGATCATCGGAACCCCACAATAGAACCGCTTTGACAGCCAGTCGTCAACAGAAGGCTCAAAAAACTTTGACCTATTGAACTGTTTTAAGCCTAGATAGAAGATCGTCGACCTGCAAACGCCCCTCTTAAATTTCAACACTTAAGCTTATAGAAAATAGAAATGTATTGTGTTTTTCTGATTGCTGAATCAAGTTTATAAAAAAAATTCCCTTCATCCATCAAACTGCTCGTTACTTCAAATAAGTCATGTTCAGGGTGATCACAGAAATTCCATTTAACGCACGATTACGACATCCAAATACGACCCTAACCAACCATCATATTGGTTACTTCGGTATTCCCAAATCAGCCTCGCTCAGTCCCCAACCCAAGATCGAACTTCCCTCAACTCTCGAATTCACGGACGTGAACGAAACACGAAACCTTCGGATTGGCAAGCCCATCTCTTATCGAATTACAAACTCGATATGTGAGCACTTTTCCGACGAGCCATTATGGAAATGCGAAATGGCAGCTTTCCGTTAACGATGAGCGATTTTAGCTATTAATTTGCATTTCAGATTCGAACTATCGATTTTACGTTCAGACTGCACTTCGTTGCACTCCTCGATTTTTTTCACTTCATCCGTATGCGCCAGGTGATCCTTGGACAAAATGGGTGCAAGAAAATTCGGCTTAGTCTGCACTATCGCGTTTCTGGGACGTGATAAATGAGATTAGTGTGTCAACACTGGACCATATTCGATTATAGGAAAGCGAGAGGGTTGCTATCGATCTCGTTGAATCTACGCGATGGGGTGAAAATTGCAGGGGTTGACATCTGAATGTAGAGTGGTTGGATACAATCTGGTAATTTGTAGCTATTTACATTGTTGAATCATTCTTGGTATATCAAAACAGCCCTTTGCTCATCATGTAAAATCGTCTTCCAATGTATTTTTTTATTGTTTTATTGAGCATAAGCCTGCTTTTTCTATTATTAGATTAATGTTCTTTACCTATGGTCATGTTCTGAATGCTCTACACAATATTCTACCAATTGATCACTGTGAACTTGCTTTATACCTGCTTCCGTAATTTTATCCAACTGGAATGTCGAGTGTTTTTGCTTTGAGGAGCCAACCAACTGTTGATTCCTTCTTCGTTTTCTTTGTTGCAAGTGGTTTCGAAACAATCTCCTTAGGAACTAACAAAGATATCATCCTTTGTGTCCAATCAAGTGTTTTATTCACCTTTTTTTCACCACATTATTTTCCATCCAATATTCCACTGATCTGAATAATTATCAAGAAGCAGAATTACTAAGTTCTTCCATAGATGTATAGAAACCCAGTGTTGGTAAACTTACTTAAAACTTTCTTGTCGAAAGAAAATCGAGATTGGGTTCAACTATTCATTTCTCTCGAAAGGGGTCGCGTTAGTCTTTCATTACCTACAGTCACCGCACCATTACCGCCTCGACCATAGATTCATAGAAACCCTGGTGCTGGTTTCTATGAATCTATGTCCTACCAAAAGATCAGACCAACACTCACTTTTATAAAGTATTCCGGTTGGCCGGGTTTATCAAGGTTTTTTTACTCAAAACTGACCCAGGTTGGTACTCGTGAAACATCGGCAATGTTAAAATAATTCTCATAGACGTTGCAACCGCTTATTTCTCTTTAATTTTTTTTAACTTTGTAAATGGAATTCTTTTGAGGTTTAACTGTGACAAAGGATTCGTTTAACTACTATTTCAAGTTTTCCAAAAAGACCAAATGTCTTCTGTAGGCTTGTTTCTTGAGAATTTTGAACAGTGGGGAATTCCATAGGTCCGTCTGTTCGATTAGAAGTATTTCTGCCGGGTTATTCGAGTACTTTTATTTTTTTTGCGAATGAACTAGCACAAATGAGTAACGGACTTTTCTATTCCTCATTTTCAGTGAAATTTCACCACTCGATTATTGATCTCCGTAGAAGAAAATAGCATAACTGAATCTTCCAACCATGTTTATATACGTGAAATATTTTCAGTCTTAACAGAGAAAAAAGTTTGTTCATTCGCCAGGTCCATGAAAAAATTGAATTCTCAGAGACGTTGCCAATGCTAATTTCTATTTACTGTTTTTTAACTCTGTAAATGGAGTTAGCTCTTTCAAGGTTTGACTGCGACACAGGTTTCGTAGTAGGTACGACTACATTTTCATACTGAAGTATTTCAAAAAGGTATTTAAATGTCTTCTGTAGCCTTAAGTCTTGAGAATTTTGAAAATTGGGGAATTTCATAGGTCCGTCTTTTCGTTAAGAAGTTTTTCTGTCGGGTTATTCGAGTACTTTCATTCTTTTTTCGAATAAACTATCACAAGTAACAGACTATATTGTCGATTATTTTCCAGTAAAATTCAATACTCGATTCTGGATTTCCGTAGAAGAAAATAGCATAACTGAATCTTTCAACTATGTTTATATACGTGAAATATTTCCAGTATTAACAAAGAAAAAAAATTCAATCCATATTCTTTGAAATTTGAATTAATTTTTTTCCAAAGGTAAATAAACATTTTTTTATAAATACGTGATTACTACGACCTCTATGTAGAGAGGACAACGTTGCCTAGTCATCAGACAGGAAAATGACTATTACTTAACATTTTCAAAATATGCACGGTGAAATGTGTCAGAAAGTCACGGCCAACCGAGATAAAAGTGAATGGAGTATAAGTATAAAACCTCATTTAGTGTAAAATACCTACTTCAAGTGGCAGGGTAAGTTTTTATCTTCTTGTCTTTCGACAGGGATTGCGTAATAACCATAGATCGATTCTCGACTCTGCTTTAAGCTGAATACAATATCATATGAAATTTCAGTGCAACCAATGATATGAATTCGAAGAGTCCTAATGAGCATTCCATTGGATTCAAACAAGATATAAGCAGATATAATAAGCTTTCAAATTTGACAACGTCAACTGTCAAGGACAGGGTCTCTTTCCGATATTTGTGGTATTTTAATGAGTTATTTGTGTTCAGAAATTTGGGGATATCACAATGTTAAAGTAAGCGATAGATAGCGGTCATCACTCTGTTTTTCTCTGTTTCTGTCTTTCTGTCAGAAGCAAGTATCTCCGAATCTACTAGACTTTTATCAAAAGGTGAATTCATTTGATAGCAAAACCACTTTATGAGATTATTTATGCTTGTTTGAGGCAGATAATATTTCGGTTTATAAGAAAGGTGAATTCAACAAAATTAAGCGCATTATCCAAAATCTTCGAGGAAATTCTCTCAGAGAGAACCAAGTTTTTTCGTATGAGCAATATTTTTGCGAGTAATCAGTATGATTTTCTGATGGGAAAGAATACAGAGACCACCAATATTGGAAATGGTCCGGTTTTTGACTGCGTTAGTCATTATTAGCTTCTGAGGAAGCTTTTTTGCTATGGGAGCAGGCATAAACAGCTGGAATTGAGCCGAAGTATCTGAGGGACAGGATTCAGATTCTCAGCTGGTCATATTATAGAGAAGATAATCACCTAGGTCCTAGGGGAGTATTCTTGGTTTTTCAACATTTCCGTTATACATAAATAACCTTCCAGATAGTGTTCTGAACAATCTACTTTCAATGTATGTTGATGACGCAAACATCATAGTGTCAAGTAGGCAGTTAACTGCAACGAATGATATAGAATTGAAGAAAGAATTCCATACTCAAAGTGGAGTGGTAGATTTAAAAGGAAAAGGGTAGGTATTTGTGGGGATGACTTAGGGGCCCTTTTCCTTCATTAATGATATAGAAGCCGAATATGAAAAATATTTTGGAATGATGAGCCTGAAATTGTATACATATGTTCTTCATAAAACGGTTCACTTAATTTTTCTTCATTATTCTTTCTTTATTTTGATTTTTGATGTGTATTTATCATGTATCTATATTTGTACATCGATATGAGAAAAACATGATTTGATTTGAAATGATCCAGTTTATTGATATAATGGCGCACGCATATCTTAGATGACCGATTTCCGAATTTCAAGGAATATTTTGAGAATTATGTCCTGTTAATTTATTCAGGTGCAAAATTCAGAAGATTAAAAAAAAATAACATGAAACATCTGTTGCAAATCTTGTCGCCACTCCAATTCAATCTCAACAATCCGATATTGATAACTATATAGGGTGACCCAAGATTTTCCAAACAGCCAATATCTCGGCTCTCAGATAAGGTAGAAAGTTAAAAAAAACATAAATTCATCCCTCAAAAAAAATTAAAATTTCCGGCACATTCAACATTTTTCTCAGTCCATTCTCTCTGTCTATGTTCTATACCTTATAATTATTCTATAGGCGTAACCAAGGAAGCGGTACGCCCCCTAGCGTTAACGAATGAACTAACGCAAAGACACTACATTGTTTTGTTTACAGTTTTAATTACACGTGCTTCATTTAGATTATTGTTTCATTTTTGTTCTGAGATCATAAATAACTATTGTTGTGTACCTAATTGTTCATCTTCAACTAAAAGAAATCCTGAATATAGTTTTCATACCCTTCCAAAAGTAGGAAATAAGAAAATGACTGATTTTTCACTTGAATATCTCTTCTGTTTAACAGATTTATTATCCACAATCAAATCACATTCAGAATGTACCTCACTTGAACAACTCTTAACACAAACCAGAACAAAATCTCTTTGCCAGAACAACGTGTGAAAGCATGCTCAACGTAAAAGCATTCGCAACGTAAACAAATATATGTTTGTAGTGTGTAGAGAGAAGTTCTGATTCTCGCCAATATGGCGCTACGATCTTAATTTCAGACGCCTATACCCTAAGGTTGCCACCGAAAACAATGCCAATTTTCGGAATAAAATGGGTTGTCCATTCAACATATTTATTAGGGGTATAGGTGAAAGGCATTTTCAATATTTGTAAAACAGGTTCAACAATTTAGTTGAATTGTTTTAACATATTTCTTATTTCACTAAGGAATCTTTTAGAGTGAGAAAAATATATGGGTGCCATTTGAAAAAGAATTGTGGGGGTAGTTTCTTCAGGGGTGGTGATTAGAAACAGAATTCCAACGGAGGATTCTGGTAGAGTTTTTGATGCCATTTGAAAAACTTTTTGTTTGAATTTTCTACCTTGTCTGAGAGCCGATATATTGGCTGTTTGGAACATCTTGGGACACCCTGTATTCTATGTGAAAAACATTAACCTCCCATTTTTGCGAAATGAAATTTTCATGATCAATAAGCCCGGGGCGAGCGCATGCAACCCATGAATAGCAGACTTTGCTATTTTTCCAGGAGAAAAACATGAATTTCCTACTACCAAAACATGACATTTTGTTCTAACGTTTATGATATAAATTATTCTATTATTCCATAACAAGCCAACATAATTTTTCAATTTGAACCCCATAGAACGGAACATCCGTCAACTGAATCCAATTTTTCAGGTATACGGCATAATGGGCATGTGCATACAAGCTGAAATTTAATAATCTCACATCCTCGTATATTGTTCCGAATAATATGTGGTCGTTCCTAATTCCGCAAATGGCGGAGTCCTGTTGTATTATATTACGCTATGACACGCGGTATGGTACAAATCACAATGAATCAATCAAATTTGCCAGAATGGGTCACAGGAGGGTACATTCAATTATGCATATGGATGTTCCATTAACGAAAATTCGGAAGGGCTACCCTAAATGGAAAATAATGTTGAATTCCATCGACATTGAAAAAAATCTGATAAAAATATTTATTTTTAGAAAAATCAAATTCAGTTTGATAATTTCGTTAATTTCGAAATTCTTCAGAGTATAGCCACAGACGAAAAACGTTCACTGAAACATGTTTGGGGAGGCTTTGCTTTCTGAAGAAATTAAGTTTATTTCTTGATATAAATTCATGCGAAAAGCTCTATTTTAGAAGGGCTTTCGGTTTCTTCGGAAATAAAAATAAGGTTGAACATTTCTTAATTGAACTAGAAAGGTTAACAAATGTTCTAAATGGGTCCAAACCTAGAGGTCATTTGTAATTTCTTGCTGAAGTTTTTTGATTTATAAACAGAGCAGTTGTAGAGCTATCCAAAATTTTTTTATTGTAAAATGTTAATAAGGAGAAAAATTTCTTGCGAAACATGGTTTAGGGGTGGCTTCTTCTTCCCTTACAATGATAGAGGAAAATATCCAAAAATATTTTTGTGCCTTCTCGCCTGCTTAAATGTCTGCTTAATTTTATTCTGAGCAGATTTTTTGGTTTTTAAGGAAAAAAATCATACTGTTTTTGGCGCCATCTTTAGGAGGCTGTAACTAAGCAGGGGGGCTCAAAAACGAAAACTTTATATGACAGACCAACCCTATTTTTTGGCAAGGAATCACCCCCGAATTTTTTCGCTATTTATGTACAGCCTGTATATCAATATGGAAAATATACTGCCCCACAAGAGTTAGGGATATCGTATTCAATCGTTTTTAGGGCCGATTGCAGCGTAGACAAAACTGTAGATTAAATCTTAAACTCGATTAGTGTCTATGATAATCAATAGACACTAATCGAGGTTTAAGATTTAATCTACAGTTTTGTTGGATCGATTCGAGTTGTTATTAAGTTTTAAATGATTTTACAGCGATTATCTCGAAGATTACATACTTTTAAGGGCCGATTGCACCGTAGACAAAACTGTAGATTAAATCTTAAACCTCGATTAGTGTCTATGATAATCAATAGACATTTCGTCAATCTGGTCACATTTTTTCTGAAGTTTGGTTCTTTGCATATGCTTCATGAATGTCCTTATTTTGAAATGAAGTCAGTTCATCAACGGCTTCGACTTGAAACGAGTTTTCTTAAAATGCCAAGTCGTGAATTAACAAACGCTGAGGCTAATAGGGCGATCGGAATGCTACAGGGTGGCCTAACTCAGGTTGTTCTAGCGGAAAGGCTCCAAGACAGCCAAAGTGTGATATCTCGACTTTGGAATAGGTTCAGGGAGACAGGTTCAGTGTTGGAAAGACCAAGGCTTGGTGAGCGACGAAAAACAACACCTGCTCAGAATCGTTTCATCACCGTCTCGGCGAGAAGAAACCCTACATCTACGTGTAGAATGCTACGGAATACTCTTCGAAATGCAGATAGGGTCCAAGTTTCCATCGAAACCATCAGACGACGTTTGAGAGAGGTGAATCTAGGTTCTAGACGTCCATTAAGAGGAGTTCCAGTAACACGTGACCATAAGCGTCAAAGACTGAAATGAGCAAGGCAACATATCAATTGGAACGATCAATGGCGTAGTGTCCTTTTCACTGATGAATCCATATATGGACGATTTTCAGATTCTCGAAGAATAAGGGTATGGACAATCCCACGCATACCCCGTAATCGTCGCTATGTCCAAGAAGTCCATCCATTCCGAGTGGGTAGGGTTATGGTATGTTTCAACGGGCGCCCAGATCTGCACATGTGTAATGGGAATATGACCGCCTTACACTATAGGGAGCGTGTCATTGACAATGTTGTGCCAAATTTTCACGCTGCTATTGGTGAAATTTTTCAATTTCTAGACGATAACGCTAGACCGCACCGTGCAGCCATAGTTGAGAATGCCCGCGAGAAGCTTGGTATTCCACATTTACCAATACCTCCGCACTCACCAGATTTGAATTGCATAGAACATGCATGGAATATGCTCCAAAGAAGATTAGATAATCATCAACCTACCCCATAATCCTTAAATGATCTGAGAGAGCTTCTGCCCCGCTTATGGAACCAAATTCCTCAAGAAATGTTTAACAACCTCGTGTGTAATATGCAAAGAAGATGTCAAGCTGTTATTGATGCCCGTGGAGGCCATACATTGTATTGATAGTCTTAAAATGCTTGAATTCTCTGGGAACAAAATTTCGTTATTTTACTCGATTCTTCTTAACCACCCTGTATACGCTGCAGACCTACAGGCTAAAATTAATTTGCAACTTGAAATCACAAAAATCTTATTTTAACTATATTTTTTTGCAATTCAAGTCAATATCCCCAACTCATGTGGAGCGGTTTATATTCATATGCAGAAGGCAAAAAATTAGTTAAGCTCTGCGCTTACAAAGCAGATTTTTTTTACAATAATCCAAGTGTAGCTCACAAAAAAAAGTTCTGGAGTAAAACTGGGAACAGCATTCCAGAAAAAATAACAAACCGTATCATGGTGTATACTGAATTGTTATATGTAGGTACCTATGCCAAATCTCAGTTGAACCTTGTGAAGTACAGATAGGTACCATGAGGAAAAACTCGAAAGAAATTCAAACTTCAACACCCTGTATCTCGAAAACGAAACATTTGCGGTCCCTTAAGGGTTGTTTTTTCCTGAAATTATTCTCTCTTTTCGCTTGTACTTCCAATTAAGGAACACCCTGTATATTTATTGATTAAGATTGCGGAAGATCTTAAGAAGAGGGTCAAGAATACATTCTATTTCTCCACGAAGAAATGACCTTTGAACGATATCTCTTTAATGGTTTCAAAAATCAAAAACTCACCTTTTTGAATCCCCACATCCTCTCCATAGGCTTTTTACTATAACTAGTTGCTTCTTGTGGAATGATGAAGCTCCGTTGAAATCCGGTAAGCCCTCAGCTTCACAAAGATGCACCTAGAAAATAATTTGAGTCGTACATCATTTGGATAAATCATCGAAAACCATATTGATAATTTTGTTTCATAGTTATAAGGAACTGTTGATTGCAACTCATACAATTCCAACGAGTTTCAATTTTTTTTATTGATTGCTTGAACTTGCAAATGCGAATCTACCTACAAAGTGGATCTACCTAAAGGTGGACGAAGGATCGCTCAAAATCACCTGACTTTACGTCAGTGCATCCTTCACGAATAGATGTTCTCTCAATAATATTTTTTTAGATAATTTTATTTTCTACTTAGTGCTTTGAGATTTTTACTTAGATTTTACCCATTTCACTTCTATCGGGAAAATGCCTTGTCGGTTTAATCCATGACGGTACGAATTCTTCAAAGTGCATACTTCGAGCTACTATCCTAATTGAAAAATTTGAACGGAGGAATAAAACTTATTTTCCATCCGATCGTTCCGAGAAGTCTAGAAAATAATCTGCAACGTTGGTAACATTCTTCGCGAAGTTTATGTAAGAAACTCGAATCTGCACCGGAGTGCCGGGCTATTTATTGATTGGACAGTTTTAATTTTATCTGCTCTAAAATCCCAGTTCGTGTATCTTTTATTTGCAACCGTTAGCTTTTTATTATCCATTACTGATGGAGCAGTAAACTGTTATTCAGGAGTACACGTAGGAATTATGGTTGTTTTCGGAAAAATGGGCGCGCTCGTTTTCCACGAATTGGAAAACGCCTGGTTTGTAATTCAAACGCGTTTCGGTCGTTGAGAGTGTGAAAGAATCGCGGAGGTACGTTTTAGAGTATTGTAATCGATTTTATGGCATCGGGAAATGGATAACAAAGAGTGGACTCTCGAAGAGTTTGAAGGGTAGAGTACCTGCTCCTCATACAGGCGGAGACCAAGGAATTCGTGCTTACCCCATAACTTTTTTATATCCAGACTAACAACAAGATTTTATTTTCGATCGATAGTTCCTATCATGGGTAGTGCATTCTGGAAAATACATATTTATATGTTCTGATGGCAGTTGACCTGGGACCCTTGATTACTTGAAAGAGGCAATCAAGGAGGAAATCATACAAACTGAAACAGCTATGCTGAAGAGAGTTATGGAAAACTTCCGCCAAAGACTCCACATGTGCGTCGCTCGCCGAGGCCGTCATTCTGATGATATTGAACTGCTCCACAAGAGTTAGGGATATCGTATTCAATCGTTTTTAAAAGTATGTAATCTTCGAGAAAATCCGCTGTTAAATCATTCAAAACTCAATTACAACTACTTGAATCGATCCAATAAAAATAAGTATGAGACATTTCGTCAATCTGGTCGCCTATTTTCTGAAGTTTGGTTCTTTGCATATGCTCCATGAATGTTTTTATTTTGAAATGAAGTCAGTTTATCAACGGCTTCGATTTGAAACGAGTTTTCTGAAAAGCCAAGTCGTAAATTAACAAACGCTGAGGCTAATAGGGCTATCGGAATGCTACAGGGTGGCCTAACTCAGGTTGTTGTAGCGGAAAGGCTTCAAGTCAGTCAAAGTGTGATATCTCGACTCTGGAATACGTTCAGGGAGACAGGTTCCGTGTTGGAAAGACCAAGGCTTGGTGGTCGACGAAAAGCAACACCTGCTCAGGATCGTTTTATCACCGTTTCGGCGAGAAGAAACCCTACATCTACATGTATAGAATGCTACGGAATACTCTACAAAATGAAGATGGGATCCAACTGATCCAAGTCCATCGAAACCATCAGAGGACGTTTGAGAGAGGTGAATCTAGATTCTAGACGTCCATTAAGAGGAGTTCCATTAACACGTGACCATAAGCGTCAAAGACTGGAATGGGCAAGGCAACATATCAATTGGAACGATCAATGGAATAAGATCCCTTTCACTGATGAATCCAGATATGGACGATTTTCAGACTCTCGAAGAATAAGGGTATGGACAATCCCACGCATACCCCGTAATCGTCGCTATGTCCAAGAAGTCCATCCATTCCGAGGGGGCAGTGTTATGGTATGGGCCGGGATATGTTTCAACGGGCGCACAGATCTACACATTTGTCCTGGGAATATGACCGCCTTACACTATAGGGAGTATGTCATTGACAATGTTGTGTCAAATTTTCACGCTGCTATTGGTGAAACTTTTCAATTTCTAGACGATAACGCTAGACCGCACCGTGCAGCCATAGTTGAGTATGCGCGCGAGGAGCTTGGTATTCCACATTTACCAATACCTCCGCACTCACCAGATTTGAATTGCAATAATTGCATAGAACATGCATGGGATATGCTCCAAAGAAGATTAGATAATTATCAACCTTCCCCAGAATCCTTGAATGATCTGAGAGAGCTTCTGCCCCGTTTATGGAACCACATTCCTCAAGAAATGTTCAACAACCCCGTGTGTAGTATGCAAGGAAGATGTCAAGCTGCTATTAATGCCCGTGGAGGCCATACATTGTAATGATAGTCTCAAAATGCTTGAATTCTCGGGGAATAAAATTTCGTTATTTTACTCGATTTTTCTCAACCACCCTGTATACGCTGCAGACCTACAGGCTAAAATTAATTTGCAACTTGAAATCATATAAATATGAATTTTCATCACAAACATCTTATTTTAACTACATATATTTTTTTGCAATTTAAGTCAATATCCCTAACTCATGTGGAGCAGTTTATTTTCGAGACATAAATGAAAAAAAACTTGATTATGTAGGCTTTCAAAATAAAAAAGAATTTTTGTCGTATTTTTTAGCAGCTCCTTTAAAACAAGGGAGAACTAGTTGTTGCACCCTGTACAACACTGACACAGGAGTAATTTTTACTAGCAACAATTTTGCCCGTGTTTTAGACAATGAGAAATCCCTAAAAAGAAAGATAGTTAGTGAGTAACTTATCGTTCAAATTACACTTTTTTCAGAGTATTGGGAATAATTCTGAAATTTGAAAGATCTTCAATGTCAAATTTTGACGCAGTTCTGGTTTGTCTTTAGTTGGCAATCCTGAATACCCCTTAAAAGAGATGATTTCGAAATCACACCCAGGCACTTTGAAGGAAGAGGAAGAAAGCCTCTCGTATTAAACGAAGCGAGAACTCCATTTTTAAAGTTCATCAGAATGAAGAAAATTTATCGTTCTTCCCAAAAAATCCTTTCGTCGTTCAAATGAGCAGAATATGAATTTCACATCCAGAATGAAGGTGAACGGCCAATTTCCAGGAATATTCCTCCTCCGTAATACATACAATCAACAAAGCATTCACCCCGGAAAAATCATCGTAATTGATGAAGCTATATTTACACAGACTGCAGACAGGAAGATCGATCCGTACATTATCATTTAGCGTTTTTCTAGCCAATATCCTGCCCGTTCTGTTGACTCAGAGCGAAACATCGAATGGATTGGGAACCACGCAGTCAGATAGATAATCCAAATTGGGAATGACAGGATCAAATATTCGTCGATTCTACAGGTTCATACATGCCCCAATCATGCATTCATGTTCATCAGTAGGACGGTGTTAGGTACATATGGAAATGTTCATTGCAGATATGGAACTCGATTTCGGGGATGGGCTAGAGCCAGAGATAGATTCGTCAATGTCGATTTCCCATTCGTATGGAAGGTTGATGAAAAATTAAGCTTTCGTCCAAGGATCCAGAATAACAGATCCTCTATTTATACTTTTTTATAATTTCTGTTTCCTTGGCCTTGGCTTCAATTCGGTTGATGAGGTGAACCAGCATCTCTTTGGTGGTTGATCTGATTGTCTCTTCTCGACTTTGCAGGGTCTGATAGCTTCCATCTTTTCATCATGGTCATTCCATTTTTCCTTCTTCTCCTACCTTATTTGCATACCTCTTCAACGAGAATGGTCCATCTCTAAAGCTTGTCCAGAGCCTCACAATCAGATAGCATGAATTCAGCTTTCGTATTTTCCATATCACAATACCTTCACTACCTGCTGCCTTAATGGACGCTGATTTTTCGAGACGAGATTTATCGACGTCGATATCTTATATTTTAGTTTAGAGACTGGGCCCATATGGATTTTGGTCTATACATCCTATTCATGTTTTATGGTTCAATTGTACAATTGATTTTGAATCTTATTTTCTCTTCTGGTTCATTAACCAGAAGGACCCTTTTTTGATGTTGTGATTTTTGGAAGTTGCATTTTGGTGAATTTCAATCCGTTTTCAGTTTTATTTGACATATTGGAGATTCTGTCTATTCGATGTACTTAAATACAGGGAATTCCTAGATTGGAGGTATAAACGGAGAGGGAAGATTTCTTGCATATTTTTGGGGAAAAGTTCCATAAAAATGGGACCGCAAGCGTTTCGTTTTTAAGATACTGGGTGTTCTAGGTGAACTAGGCAGTATTTGAACGATGCCCGGACTCAAATAGCTCAGATTTCCTTTTATATTATCTGGATTTTTATGACAACTTTGATTTTTCTGAGTATTTCGAGATAATTTCTTCAAATCGGTAGCAGATACGACAAAACTACAGGAGACCATAAAGTTCAGCAAAGAAACAAACCTTCGTTCTAAAATTTTTCAAACTAACAGTGGCTCACCAAAAATAAGTTATGAAGTAAAACAGTTCCTCAAAAAATATCACCATGTAGATTTGCAATCGAAATTGGCATGTCGATATTGTGCAAACTCTGAATCGTTGTATCTTTGCCCAATTTCAGTTGAACGTCTTGAGAAGGGCAGATACCATGAGAAAAAAAATGCAAAAATTCAAAATCTGGTACCATTGATCTTAAAATTGCAAAATGTGCAATTAATATTCCCTCTTTGTTTGTACCTCCAATTCATGAACGTTCTGTATATTATTTCTCTAGTCGTGGTACAGATTCCTTAATCAATACTTGTGTAATTATTTTTTTCGGTATCAAAGTTACTGCCTAGTCGATTCAAACATACACGAATATAAGACATATTTTGCAAAGAACTGATTATTTCGGAAAACAAAAGTATTCCTGATTTTTTTGCATGACAAGGGCCCTTTTTCCAGTTATTCCTTAGTTTATCCGATAAGATTAGTCAAAAAGAAGGTAATTCAAAGAACACTGTGAATGCAGTCATAGAATTGGCATTTTTTTCAATTTGATTTCTTAATTATCAATATATACTATACAGTGGCGTAGATTCTTCAATTTTTAGAATTGAACTATTCAGATTCCCTTCTGCTTTTAAGAGGAGGAACATTTGGTTATCAATTCTGAATTTAACTGACTCTATTCACCTAACTGAGAATATGTTTCAATGTTCGGAATTCTTCAAAAAGAGTTAATCACTTCTAATTTTATTTCCATTCTTCAATACCGATAACACCACGCCCCACCTTTCGAAGTTAAATTCTGCAATGTTGCCACAGCAGTATAAAATGATATTACAGTTCATCCAAGAATTATTGACATCTCGGGGGGCTTTGGAGAATGGAAATTAAGATGGTAATGAGTAGCCCATTCAGTAAAATTTTGAGTTGCAGAATTCAGAATGGTGTTGGAAATAACACTGACGTTTTGTTCTGTCCTTAATATTCGAACAAATTTGGCAAATAATTGCGCAAGGGATAAATCTTTGGAATGAGACTCTTGAAGAATGTACACCTAATAAATGGAAAGCCTGTCTGCACAGAGCACGTAGAAAAAGAAAGAAGAGAAGATAAGTCAAAATATATGGGATGCCATGATATATTGCTGACATAAAGCCTTTGATTACATAACGAGTTCTGCCAGATGAGGAAATAATATCAGTCGTTGTTGAAGCAGGATAATATTAATATTTACATTTTAAATATTAGATATTTCATTCCTTCATTGTTCACAAATATTGCAAAATAAAAATGTCATGACAAAATTCCTCTTATGTTCATTCTCTAAGTTTCGTTTCTGTCTTGATATCTATCATAATTTTTCCAATCCATTCACTTTGCAGCAACACGCCTCAAATTATCGACTAGATTTTTCTGGTTTAGCGAATATTCATATTGAACTTTGAAAAGGAACATGCTTTTTAATCATTCACGATATTTTTCGTTTTCGGACCAGAATTTCAATGCTGAATGCTTCTATAATTGATCGTTTGAAAATGTATCAATACAAGATGAAAAAATATACTGCTGGTATTCAGATTCTCACGATGATAATGGAGGACATTTTCATGTTCAAAGTGCCCTACTTTGAAAATTTAATTTTAAGGTTATATTAATATATTTATTGCTAAGATTAAGGCACAGAAAATTTTTAGTGATTTTTTTGTAACTAGGAATAAAGCTGCGACTGAACTTGAAAGGCTTGCTCTGATGTCAATAATTCTTGGATGAACTATACATACCGATGTTGATACCAAATATTAGTAAATTCAGATAATAATTTATTTTAAACTATCGTATACCCAACAAATAAAAATCAAAACATTCCTCAAATGAAATGGTAATTTCATCTCGTTCTTTGAATATGAGTACTATGCCAACATAAAGATAAACTGAAATTAGGAGCATTTGAAACGTTATCTAATAATATAACTTGATCTGTTTTATTCTAAATCTCTCACAGAGGAAAATAAGACATTGTATTGTTATTGTATTGTACTATATACTATTCAATAAATCAACGAATTCTTATTATACATTGGTTATCAAAAAGAATATTAATGAATCATTAATGTTATGTAACTTAGCTTGAAGAAAATCGAAGAAAAATGCATTCTGGAGGAACAAATATGTCTTTTTGATTGAAGACATATTCGAACAAAACTTATATGCAATATGGTTAATATCAGAGTCAGTTTCAATCAATAAATAACAGGGTTAATAAAAGTCTAGAATCTCTTCTATTTGTGTGGAACCTTTATTTATATCTGCGTATTCTGTGAAGAAATCGAATGTCCTCACACTTATACGGGGAGAGAGTTTTTGCGAGGTTTTTATCTGCGCTCTTGTATCATACGTAGAACTGTATGTTGTCCCGTTTAAAATTCCTCTGCTTATACTGATATTAGGAGCGGGGAATGGATTAATCTGTTTGTTTGAATAATCTGTTCCTTGTTGTCTTTTCATTACACATGCCATAATGTTTTGATTTTTTATTCGAAACAAATCTGTACGGAATATATACATACATTGTTAATTGATGATGATTATTGATGACAATAAATAAAAAATTTGAGGTGTTCACAACCATACCAAAAAATTATATCAGGCACGACTGTTTTTTTCCACAGAGCCGAATTTGGGAAAGTTAATGAGGAAAGGTTTCTTCCGACCTCAAGGTTTTACACTTGTTCAAATGAGAGACTGACCCTGTATGGGTATGTTAAAATAACAGTTTGAAATTTTTAAATATATAGAAAACATTTGTTGGGTGTATAAGTGTCATTTCAAGAATGACAGTATGCAAATAAAACGAAGATGGAAATTTGAATGATGTGCTAATACAACTATAATTGTCATTACAATTAAACTCAATAATACAAACAATTTTGCACCTATTTCAAAAACTTTGTATTTCCTTTCGTTTCAAAAACAACTCGTAAATTACCGAACGCCTACTTCGTCTAGTTCTAGTGTATACACTCAGTTACCTAAAAATGAATAAATGTATTAGTTGTTCTCCGTTTATGCCAGCCGAGCAAATCCCACATTCGAGCTCCCACAATTTTTTCGGTATTACATCAAATAGAGTGCCTTTATATACCCCTAGCATGAGCATGCAGAGCATATAAAAATACAGACAGGCGGTTTCTACTCAAAATTTCGGAGTAATAAAAACGAATGAAAAACGGTTACATTAAACATAAATACATATCTTTCGCGCTGGGGCACAGTCGGTGGGATTCCGGTTTCAATTATGACGAAAACCGGCGTTCTATCAGAAAAGGACGAGACAATGGGACTGGGAACTGAAATACGCTCGTGGGACCATTTCTGAAATTGATGGATAAATATTTTGTGTTCGATGGACTTTTTTGCTCCGTGAACGGACTAGAAGATAGATCGAGCTTTCCCCATCATGAAATAGACCAATCAGCACCACCGTTTGTTGGATTAATTCTGTTTGGATGAATGATCAAATGCTCGGCAATCCCTCACGTTATCAAGTAATACCATTAAATTAATACCATGACTGCATTCAGAAAGAAGACCCAGAATTCAGTGGACAACTCGCTCTGTGGTCCTTAAACGTCGAACATCGAACGGGAGACCAATAAAATAAGTGGGTCTTATATTTCTGAAAGTCCTTACGAAGGTTAATATCACAACGTCAAACATTATCCTATTATCTAGAATTACGAAGGAAGTCCATCGTCTGCATTCGTGGTTACTGAAGGAAGTGTGTTGAGAGAAACCCCGTGTCTCATTAGTTGATTAATTATTTGGAAAATACTTTTATTCATTATGCACACAAAAGAGAAAAAAATATTCGTCCCATGCATATGATATCACGAATAGGAGTTGTCAGCGGGCCAATTCATTTCCATTAATGAGATGGGTAATGGTGTCTATAACCAACAATTCTTTTTAATCTTTATTGATTAATGGGACCGGTTTCGGAAACTTGTTTCCATCTTCAGCCAAAGACTACAAAAATTACATTTCCATTACTTTCACAAGATCGGAGTGATATCGTATTATTCATTGCACATTCCAAAAAAAGCTTTTTTCGGCAACCGTCCGGGAAGTACCTACTTCCCGGACGCTTTTTCTTTGAGAAAGTAGCATTTCCCGGCCTAGTCCGGAAAGTACATACTTGCTGGACTAGGCCGGAAAAACTCACGTCGTTGTTGTCATTGTGATGATCATCACAATAGCAACGAAATAACGGATAACAGTTCTGTTCTGTTCAATTCAAATAATAATCAAAATGTATAATTAAGAAATGTGTCGTCCCATTGATTTGAAATTCTACGCGGTTGCCGAAAAAATATTGTACGCAACACGCCCGAAAATAGTTTCTTTGGACTCACAGACTTCCAGGACTCGCCTCCGGCTCGTCCTAGAATTTTGTCTATTCGTCCAAAAAACCCTATTTTCCGGACTTGTTACGTTAATTACTAATTTTTCTATTTCAGTATCGTAATGAGTTCATTACAGTACTAAAAACAGTGCTGCAATGAATTTATTACAGCATCGTTATCAGTTACATTTTTCGTTTTGTGGTTGTCAGCAATGACTTCCGATCCTTTTAAATTCTAGCAGACGTCTATTTGGAAATGTCACTTTTCGTATTTCCTAACATTCACACCAACTGCCAAGATACAATATGAAAGTCACTAGGACCTATAATTTGAATTTTTTCATTGAATTTCACAAAATTTGAGTTGAGAAAATATCTTCTAATACTCGTTGCAGAATGCAATTCCGATACTCATGCGTTCGAAAACTCGCTCCTTCGTCGCTCTTTTTCGAATTTCGCATTCGTATTGGAATAGGAGCTCATTCTGCATTTATTTTTAGAATAAACTATTCACGTTTCATCCACATATACAAGGTGTTTCTAAATTCATGCGAGAAAATTGAGGAGGTGATTGCTCGTATGAAATTAAGATGGGTCTTTCTTGAACAAAATTTCCTCAGCCCACCTCTTTCCGAGATATCACCCTTGAAAGGTGGTGACTAAAATTGAGTTTTATTTTTTCTCTTTTCAGCTTTGGTAGTGGAAAAAAAAGTGAAACAAAACAAGGAATTCGGGTTATAATTTAATTTCACGTTTGGATATGAAATAACGTAAGGGTTGCTAATTTCAACCCTGTATATTGTAGCAGCAAAATTGAAAATATACCCGTGATTAGTCGAGTACACGAAAAATAAAAGGAATGTTCTTGAGATAAATGAAAAAGATCTCTATTAACTGAAGCACATCTGAAACCCACAAATCAAAAATTTCAATATGCTAACTTTCAGAGAGTGTCTTGTGTAAACGCTAAAGAATCTGTTCTAAATAAACAATAGCCAATGGATTGACTAGTCAAATAATAAATCCATCCATGAAGGATTTTTCAATAGCCATGATACAATTAGAAAATAACATCATTCAAACAAATGACCACCTTGACTTCTCCGTACATACTGCATTTTGATTACTTTCAGTATCGTTCCAAGCTTAATATAAAATTGATGGTATCGGTCAAGGAACAAAAACAAAGAATACTATTCCTTCAGCGTCGTTTCGGCTCTTTTATTGGGCCTTCTTCAGGCTAAAATAAAAAAAAATCATAAACCACAATGCAATCTATAAATAAAAAATCACAATGATATAAATAATAAGCAAGGAAACACTGAAAACAAATGAATACAATGAAATAACAGGTCGGCAAGAACAATCAAGGATAGACATATATGGTTCAACATCAGAATGTGAACAAATAAATTACAATTCTGAATAAAATACACCTAAAATGGCAAATAACAAAACTCACCATAAATAAAAATTGAATCTTTCTGTCAAAGAAAATAGTCGATAACGTAAAAATAGGTTTATATAACAAGGGGAAAAATCCATCGATGGATTTTTGAATTGATTTCTTCCCTGAATTTATGTTCTTGGCTATGAGGCTCCGTTGCTGATGATACCGAAGTAAGTGCTTTTGTTCTATCCGAATTAATCTTTAACGTTTCTAATTTATCTTGCAAACATGGAAAATCGTCGTTTTGTTTATTCAAACGAGATGGTGTTTTCATTATTTTGTTATTACGGGGAATGTAATTGTATAATTTCGAGAATTTGCTATCTGTTCAATGAAAAATATGTATGTACCACCAAAGACTTTGTTCTATCCGAATAAACCTTCAACTTTTCTAATTCATCTCGCAAACATCGAAAATACCTGTTTTGTTTATTCGAAAGAGCTATATTGTTTCGATTTTTTTCAGAAAATGTTGTCCAATTTAAAAATGATAAATCGCATGCAGCTGATTTTCATTGTCTATTTGTAATATTGAAAGACAAAACCAATAAAAAGAACAATTCACAACAAATTGGAGTATATTTTTCATAACAAGAGTTCTATTTTTTCCCATTTCCTGTTGAACGCACAATTCCAGTCTGGTTTTTATTACTTCTTCAGTCGTGGCCTTCATTAAATCAGTTGATATTATTTATCTGAATGCTTTATCGATGTGGTTCACCAATTCTTCAAAGATTAATTCGGATAGAACAAAAGCACAAACTTCGGTATCATAAGCAACGGAGCCTCATCAAGAACATCAATTCCGGGAATAAATCAGACAATTTCATATGAAACATGAGATTTCTAGAAAACGATTGGAGATGGACGTAAGGAACCTTTGGAAAAATGTTTCAAATTGAATTATTTGTCGATTTCTGTACAAAAAATATGGGCATGCCATTTGAAAAAATGAAGTTATTGCAGTTTGAAATTTCTCAGAAATATGAATTTATTGTGAGAGTTCCAATAGAACAACATGATTCGATAGCCATGCAATACGAAGCAAAATTATTGAATTTTCGTAAGATCCTTCATTTGTTTCTTTATTATGGATAGCATGCATGCTATGGTACATTTCGCGGACCTTTGCAACTGGCCAATTTCTCATTTAAGTCCTCTTCCATCTTCGTAACCATGACGACTACGTAAAAATGTTTCAGATAAAAAATGTGGAAAATTCAAAAAGGAATCCATTTCTGGTTAGAAAATTTGAAATACCAAAGCTGATCCTTCACTTCCGGTATAACCGGAAGTGCGTTTCCGATGAAAATATTTTAGCCTGATTTCACCCTTTGAAAAACGGACGTGTGCCAAATTTCAGAAATCTATTCCTCATATAGAAGCCGAGAAACGTCTAATGCACGGATTATTATGATAACCCTGTATAAACATGGTTGGAAGATTCAGTTATGTTATTTTCTTGTACAGAAATAATCAAGAATCGAGGGGTGAAATTTTAATGAAAAATAATGGACAGAATAGTCCGTTACTTTGTGATAATTCGATTGGAAAAAGAATAAAAGTACTCGAATAACCCAACAGAAAAACTTCTAAACGAACATACGGCCTTATGGAATTCCTCACTTCTCAAAATTTTCAAGGAATAAGCCTACAGAAGATATTTAAAACCTTTCTGCACAACTTGAAATTCTCCAGTATGACAAAGTAGTTGTACTACAAAATCTGTGTCACAGTTAAACCTCAAAAGAACTAACTCCATTTACAAAGTTGAGAAAGAGTACATACAGGGTGAGTCTTTGACTTGTACATATATTTTAACTGTAGATTCCTCTCATCAAACCGAACACTTTTTTTCTATACCATTTTTCAAAATTCGGTTTCGTTTGGAATATACAGGGTGTCAAAAATCCACGAAAAAAACACTTTTCTGTTCATATCTTCGGAACCGTTATTTCAAATGAACTGAATTTTGGTGAAGTATTCATTCCTATCATGATGCATATTCCCAAATCAAAACTTATTCAATATTCCCCCCGGTATGGAAGTTACAGCTAGCCAACTCATAAATTCGCGCAAAAATACTATAAAACCACGTGAAAAAGAAGAATGGTTCCTATTTTCGAAAGAAGCAATCGGTTTGGAAAATAAAATCATTCTTCAGTTTTTTCAATAAAACGCGTAGTTCTCGAGTAATTCCCAATTTTACCCGATGAAATTTGACGAGAAAATCATAAACCTCGAGAATAATCTGAATACTTTCCTGCCTTGTAAATATCACCGAATCGAAGATGTGTCAATATTCTGTAATCGGATTAAAAGTTAACAACGTTGTAAGAATGTTTGTCGAATTTTCATTTGGAAATCACTGACCTATTAAGTATCTAAATCTCTATGATGGGAAAACGTTTGTTATGTCATATAAAATTTCGATAATTTTTTACTTTACCGTCTATCAGCAGTGATTTGCTTCAAACAGAGATCTTCTGACTCATGTGTTCAACAGTTCAACTCATTTTTTGTTCGATATTGATAGTTGGACACTTATTTCATTCAATGAATCAATCCAACTCTGTGAATAAATTGACTATAGAGATATCTCATCCTCTAAAATATGCACCTAGTTTATTCCATCAGTTTCGGGCTCCGGCAGAAATACATCATAATTTCTAGCTACTCATTTCATTATTCAAATTTAAATAATAATTCGTCACAAACATCAACATAACCTATTCTCTCGTTGGAAGAATTTTAATTTCTAACCTCCAAACCATAGAAATCTCACGTCATACGCTATGTAACCGAACTACGCTGAACCGTCTGAACTACCTCAGAATGTGAAGAACGGAATAGTGGTAGTAATTTGAGTCGTTTGAGATAGGTCGATTCCTAATGTTAAGGAAGGTGATCTATGGTCGAATTCATAGATATTTATCTAGTAATGCAATCAGAAAAATCAATTTCCCTAGTTTCAAGAATATTGCTGAAACTGGCAACATACACATTCAAGTTCTGTGAATTTTCCACAGAAGATTTCATTAACATCGATTTGAATAGGTTATAGCTTGATCAAAATTATAAATTGAATTTAAAACCATCATTCACAAAATATTATTGGGATATCGAGGAGGATATGGACAGGTTTTTAGTGTTTACAAACTAATCTTTAGGAAAATCGAAGAAGGAACTCACTTATATAGGAGAAATATGGCTTTTCAATTGCCGATATAATCGGACCAAACTGAGTGTTTTTTTTAAGGAATATCGTGTTTTTAACATTCTTATTCAAATAAGGTTAGTACTTGAGTTCCCCCAAATATACCAACTTAATTTAAATCGAGAAATATGAAATTTGCATTGGTTTCAGAGAATGTTTTCAGGCACGTAATCAGCCCCATTTTTTTTTCAAATGGCTATATCTTTTTAACAGAGCCGAATTCGGAAAAATGGAAAACGAAAAAAAGGTTTCTTTTGACCTCAAGAATCTTCAGTTAAAATATATGTACAAGTCAAAGACTCACCCTGTATATAGAAATAAGCATTGGCAATGTCTCTGAGAATTATTTGACATTTCACGAGTACCAACCTGCGTCAGTTTTAAGTAAAAAAACTTGATAAACCTAAATCTTGGCCAACCGGGATACTTTTTAAAAGTGAGTGGAGTATCGTTAAAACCATTTTGAAATGTATCATACGTTAAAACATTGGGTGGTCTATTTTTATTTATTACTTTTTTTCTTCAGGATGCATATAACGAACGCGGAATGTTTAGCATTGTAGTGGCGGCGATTAAGGAAAAAACGACCATTGTTTTCAATTTATGTATTGTGTGAGAAAGTCGAACCGTGATGCCCTTTATCTAAACATTCAGTTCCCTGAAATGATCTCGCATATGCTACAGTTCACTCAGTTAATCCTTAACCCTTCCACACAATCGAGAGATGACATGCCCCATGATGCAGACTTAACAACCAAATCAAGAGCTCGTCATTTCGATAATTTTCACGCACCTCCCCCATAAAACGGTCACTTTTAATATGGTGCGAAATTGCAATTGTCCTTTGATGTCCTCCTTTTTGTCCTATGTGCCGACTACCCCTCCAGTCCAATTGAATTAAATTGCATACTACGCGATGTGTATCAGTCGATTTTCATCATGCCGTCAGATTAACCGGGTCCTGCAATCGAGTTATCACCGGATTAATTAGCCTTTCAGCATAGACTGTTCTCCTCTTGGCCTGGATGGGGTTCCGAAATGGCCAATTGTCATATCTGTTGGTCGCGTCGGAGTCTCAGGACATTAGAACGGATGCCGAACGGTTCCCACTTTGAATTATAATGGGAAATTGAGTGATCCTTGCCCAATTATTATATACTGACTGACAAAGAAACTGCTCAGAAGGAGCTGTATGAATTTTAATTTTTTTCGGTAAAACATAGTAAAGCAAGAAGTAAATGATTAAATTTGGGAAAAAAATCGTGAAGGTTCTTCATGTAAACATTTTTTGTTACTTAAATATTGTAGTACATTAATTCAATTAATTGTAATCGACTGTAATATAAGTAGTACGTTTTCAGTTGGTACCTTCAAAACAATTTGAATATATTAGTGGATTTTGCTTTTCCTTTTTTTCTCCCTTTGGTTTTTGTTTCAGATTATTCAAAAATGCTTTGTCAACCCCTTTGAAGAAATGAAGAAAGAATTACATTCAAAGAAGATGCCCTCCAATATGAATATTTGTAAACAAATCCAATATCCCTACACTTATACGGGGAGACAGAGTTTTTGCTGAGGTTTTTATATGTGCTCTTGCATCATACGCAGAACTGTATGGTGCCCCGTTTGACATTCCTCTGCTAATACTGAGATTAGGAGCGGGGAATGGATCAATATGTTTGTTTGAATGATCTGTTCCTTGTTGCCTTTTCGAGACACATGCCATATTTGGAAACAAATCTGTACAGCTCTATTTCATATGAATATACATGGTGTCCCAAGTTCGAGTGCTCATTAGACGTTTCTGGAGAACTGGACATATTTGAAATCTGAAAATTGGGATTATGATATTGTTCGAAATTCTCTACATACCTAAAATATTTCCAGAGCCAGAGCACTTCCGGTCATACAGGGAGTGAAAATAAATTTGCTCAAAAAATTTTTTTTCGAAGTTTTCGTTTCTGATATGATTGAGTATTCAATGCTGAATAAATTTCTGTTGGAACCATTGTTCTCATTCAAATAGTTTTCAAAATATCGAAAAAGAACCCGAAAAAAAGTCAAATATTCATAGTCAGTATTATGTTCATTTTTCTTATTCTGAAGATCCTGTGTGTAAACCGTTTTCGCAACGTCAAAGTAGAAGAATGTGGAAAGGTCATGAATCTTTTGAATTTCATGAATATCATCACAGAGTGTTTCAAATTCCGTGTCAAAAACTGTGATCGAAAATCGGCCATAACTTCTGTTTTTCAAATGAGAACCCTATTTTTTTATTATTGCGTTGGATTCTGCGAAGAAAAATAATGATAGCTCTCTCAGATGCTCTTGCTCCTAAATTCAGTAATTCACGAGTTATTCGAGCTTTTCTGAATTCATGTTGTACGTAGAATCAAATTCATCCAATCTTTTACCTAAGAATATTCTGTGATCATAGAAGATAAGTTATCCCATTAATAATTCACAAGTGTCAGGTCTGATTATTACTTGTTACTATGGTTTCATGAGAATATTCATCGAATCTGTTTAGATTCGATGAATTTGACTCTACTTGTCTACTTACGACATGAATCCAGAAAAGCTCAAATAACTCGGGAATTACTGAATTTAGGAGCAAGAGCATCTGAGAGTGCTATCATTATTTTTCTCCGCAGTTCCTACGCAAAAATAAAAAAATAGGGTTCTAATTTGAAAAACAGAAGTTATGGCCGATTTTGGAACACAGTTTTTGACACGAAATTTGAAACACCCTGTGATGATATTTATGAAATTCAACAGATGCATGACCTTTCCACATACTTCTACTTTGACGTTGTGAAAACGGTTTACACTCAGGATGTTCAGAATAGGAAAAATGAACATAATACTGACTATGAATATTTTACTTTTATTCAGGTTTTTTTCGATATTTTGAAAACTATTCAAATGAAAACAATGGTTTCAACAGAAATGTATTCAGCATTGAATACTAAATCATATCAGAAACGAAAAAATTAAAAAAAAAATTTTTTTAGCAAATTTATTTTCACTCCCTGTATAACCGGAGGTGCTCTGGCTCTGAAAATATTTTAGGTCATAATCCCAATTTTCAGATTTCAAATCACTTTCACTTTATTAATTCTATAGAATACAATGACAAACAGAAATTTATATTCTTCAGAGAAACTGTCAACTAAACCAAGGGGTTTGTGCCTGACAGTTTAAGGAGGTAGTAGAAATTTAATTTACACAAATTTAAACATGAGCAAATACACTTTTTTCAACTAAAACATTTTCATTTTCCCTTTTTTTCCTATCTTTTAACTAACCAATTTTCACCCTTCAAAATTCCTTTTCCAACAGAGAGGGACCGAAGCTGAGCCAGCCTAAAGTGAAAAAACTAAATTTTTTATGTTCTTTATAAAGTATTTGAGGCTATTTGCTTGCCTCGCTTCCTCAGGTATAGTGTTGTACAAACGTATGCCAACACAATGCGCATGCATCTGCGCGAAAGTCTTTCGTGACCGTGGGATCTGCAGTTGTGTCCCCAATTGACTTCTGGTTGAATAAGTATGTTCATATACTTCGAGTCTAGAAACAATTTTAAATATCGTTACAAGAGCACTCTTATAGAATAATTGCCTCAAAGTGAAAACTCGAGCTTCGGAGAAAAGCAGCTCAGACGAATACAAGCGATCCTTTTTCATTATAATCTTCAAAATGAACTTTTGTAAAATTTCCAAATTAACAAGATGAGACCTGTATGCTGCACCCCACCCGACAATTCCATACTCCAACAACGACTGCACTAGGGCGTAATAAATCGTGAACAGAATCTTGCGAGGCAATATATTCACCAATAATTTGAATTTGGGTATCGAACACCTAATTATCCTCAACAAATATTTTATATGTTCGTTCCAACGAAGAAGATGGTCAACATGTATACCCAAATATTTTATAGTATCGGTCGATTCAATGAATGACTCGCAGTCACAGCTATCAGTACAATGGTCTCTGTCGTGAACAACTATAAACTTTCTTAAGTTCGAGCAAGCAGCCTCCGTCAACGCAAAAGTTAAAAATTTTGTTTTTTGTAGATTCATTGTTAGCAATAATTTTCTCATTTCAGACACCACGAAATTCAAACCCTCCTCCGCTTGTTTGTATACAGCTTCCCATGTATCATCCATAAATAAAATGACCGTGTCATCAGCATAGGCAAAGATCTTGTAATTTGAATGCTGTTGAACATTAAGCAGGTCATTTAGATAGATATTGAAAAGTAACGGTCCCAAAACCGTACCCTGTGGAACTCCATAATTAATCAATAGCTCATTACTACGCACTCCATTTACCTCCACAAATTGCTCACGATCCCCAAGATACGACCCAATGAGACTAGCAACCCTCCCTCGGACACCATAGTTCTCTAACTTCTCTAACAAAATTTTATGGGAAACCGTGTCAAATGCCTTCTTTAGGTCTAAGAATACACCAATGACTTTTTTTCCATTATCAATAGATTCATATATAGCTTTAGTAACCTCAAATATGGCATCACCAGTACTTCGTCCAGTTCTGAAACCGTACTGGTTATCTGCTAGTAAATTATGTTTGTTCATAAAATCAGTTATTCTAGTTTTTAGGCATTTTTCAAAAATTTTCGCTATATTACTTATAATGGCTATAGGACGGTAGTTTCCGATATCAGTCCTACGACCAGATTTATAAATTGGTGATATTATACTTCTTTTGAAAGCTGTTGGAAATTTACCATTTCGCATTGACAGATTGAAAACATATTCAAGCGGTGTCGAAATTTCCGAAGCCACCTGTTTAAGGGTACTCGCCCGCACTGAGTCCGGCCCCGGAGCCGCATTATTTTTCAGCAAAACAATTTGATTGATTATCTCTTTTTCTGTTATTGGTAATAGAAACATTGAATCCCCAATCCTTGAAGTACTGGAATCCCCTGAGAACTCAGACGTCTGGGTCTTTAGTTTCTCAGCCATTTCCGCACCGACATTGCAGAAATAAGAACACAAATGATTCGCAATTTCATGTTTGTTAGTAATTTCACGCTCGTTCAATTCAATTTTTTTTATTTTTGTGCGTTCTTTAACCTTCCTACCAGTTGCCTCATTCACAACCTTCCATACCTTTCCCAGATTCCCAGAGCTCTCATCTATTCTATTTTTATAGTAATTAACTTTAGCATTTCTAATTAAATTATTTACAACATTTCTGTATTTTCGGAGGCTTTCTTTGCGCTCCAGATCATTGAAATCTTTTTTGTATTCAAGGTATAGTCTCTCACGTTTCCTAACGGAAACCAACAGATCCGGTGACATCCATGGTTTGAGCGATTTATACTTTCTGTTAACCGATATATTTACTAAATCAGTTGATTCCTCCATATATCTTTCAAAAGTATTGAGAAAAATTCCCGTAGCTCGATCAACCGATTCGCTTCTAAAGAGTTCTTCCCAGTTATGTGTTTCAAGACTAGAGCGCAATTTTTCATGATCAACCTTTGTCCTCGTCAGCTTCACTCGCTCTCTTTCTTTATCTTTTGTGACTTCAGAATTATTTAGAAAGATCTTCAGAAACACAGGAAAATGGTCAGTGATATGATATTCGAGTACCTTAAAATCAATTCGGCTATAATCGGCCTGGGCTGTCCTGACAAAGATGTGATCTAGACATGAGTGACCTCTAGTCGGCAGATCAAGGTAGTTAATAAAATTATATTGATACATAATATTCAAATATTGGTTTGCATCTGGACATTGCAGATCCATAATATTAAAATTGATGTCACCCGTAAATATAGTAGTAATGTTTACACTTATGTGCTCCCTTAGGATCTCAGACAAATCATCTAAAAAAATTTTTTTGTCTGTTGATGGAGGGCGATACAGGGCAAAGACGTCATAATCAAATGATCGCACGGAACAAGCTATCTTCATGAAAGCAACCTGTTGTTTTTCAATCAATGTCACCGAATGCTCGACATGTGTTCTTATATAAGTGATAGTACCGTCATTTTGATTAAATTTTGACTTATTATAATAGGATACGTAACCTGGGATTTCAAATATATCCAAATCAATCACCTCCCAAGTCTCACAAAGAACCAAAATATCATATTTGAACTTAATTTGCTCTAGCAAAATAATGAAATCGTCAAAATTTTTTGTCACACTTCTTATATTTACCTGGCAGACGCTCACACAACAGTCACCATCTATTAAAGAAGCCTGATTGAACTCCTCTACTGAATTCAGTTTGGCAGCAAGAACCTCGTATCCACTCTCTGCTAGAATTTCCACACCCTCAATTTTCTCCTAAGTTAGGGTTCCCCCAGAATTTAACAATAAAGCTTCCAATATCTTGTATACATGAAATTTAATAGAAAAATGCCCACTATAATAAAGAGAAGTACACACAGCAAAAAAAAAACCTCAACGATACAACTATAATGCATTGAGACATTCCATCGAAAATATGTTTACAATTTTACCGTTTACTTTAACGAATACTTTCCCATTTTTCGTCCAGGTATTGGTGATGGAAAATCGCTTCGAGGCTTCTTCCAATATTTTCACTCTTTCATAAGTGAGATCTTCTTTAAGCACCAGTCCAGATCCCTTTAACGATTTCTTGGTGTTGAAAATTTCATTTCTCTTCTTCTGATCAACCAATTTCAATAACACAATTCTTGGCTTTTTCTCCTTTATCTTCCCAACTCTATGACAGGCTTCTATATCTTCGGGCTTCAGTTCCAGTTGCATACGATCTCTAATTATTGATATGATATGGTGTTTCAAGTTTTCATTGGGCTTTTCCTCCAGTTTGAATATTCTGAGATTTCTTCTTCGCGAATATTGATCCATTATCTCATACTTTCTCTCGATCTTCTGAAACTTGTTCTCAAGTATTTCTAACTTCATCGTGAGATTAGCTTGTTGCTCGTTTACACTTGTCGCAATTGATTTCATTTCCTCCTGAACATCGTTTATTTTCTGTTCATGGGTTGTTATTGTTTTGGTTAAAATATCAAGCATCACTTTTGACACCTGTTCGGAGATAGTACGAATGAACGTTTCTTCCTTCCACAGCTGTTTTATGTTGACACTTACTAACCTGTTTATTTCTTCAACTTGATCTCTTGTCAAAGGCATATTAATTTTGTATTAATATATCGCAGGAAAAATTTAATGTTCAATAAAAACAGGGACTTTCTTCTCAACCCTTCACGATGTATTACTTGAGATTCACTTTTCAATTTCACCTTAATTATAAATATGTCCAGTTCTCCAGAAACGTCTAATAGGCACTCGAACTTGGGACACCCTGTACATATATAGTTGGTACCCATCGTAGCAATGGGTTATATGACGGCTAATAAGCCAGAAACCGGTACGTCATTATCCTGCTGCGGTGGTGCCATCCGGTGGTATACTTTGGTAATTAGATATCTACTAGTCCATTTCCCTCATTGATTATTCTTTGGCTTATGGATGTGAACCTCTATTTTTGATTATTGTAGTCGTTTTTTGCAGATTTTTTAGCAAACCAGGTGTTCGAATAGATCCGAAGTCGATGTTTAGTTTTTGTATTAAAAAGCAGTGAACAAAGATAAATATCTTACTCGCACATTAGGTATGGCTTTACTTCACTTGGATTTACTAACTTCACCCGCGTGGATAATAGCTACCATAATATGTTCATTGAATGATATAATTCTCGTTGAATATTCTTTGCGAGCTATAGGAATTAAAAGTAAAAACATAAAATTCAGAAATGCATGAAATCTGTTTGATGTTTGAAGACTATTTTATTCAAATTTTAACCGCAGCTGCGCCTCAAATGATACATCCACTCAGTCCAATTTTGGCATACTCTTTCCAACATTTTGGCCGGGATCTCACGAATAAATGCATCAATGTTGTCTTCCAATGCGCCAATCGCCTTAACATCGCCCCACAAATAGTCTAAAAGCGTTAAATCGCGATCTAGGCGGCCAATCTCACGGTAGCGCTCACTATTCACAGTTGCGTTGCGATTCGCACCATCTTTGAAGAAGTACGGTCCAATCACGCCACCAGCCCATAGTCCGCACCGAACAGTAACGTTTTCTGGATGCATTGGTATATCTTGCAATGGTTAAATTATAGACCGAAATGAAGATATTTGACAGTGATACAAAACACGAAACTTGCGTGAGCTGTGGAAATCAGTGTAGCCGAAAAGAAAATAATAGTTGAAAAATCACCTGTTTCAATACTGAAATTAAACTCACCATGCCAAATTCACCTTCTCCCAGCTTCTCCAATAACCTGAGTCTGTGTCTCGGGAAGTCCAACAGATGAGCAACTCCCTCCAAAGGGGGGCCCTCCGGTAATTTGATAGGAGTGAATCTTCCTGGAGTGAAATGTTGCTCTCTACGTTCCCCCTGCAAATACATTAATTGAAATTCAAATGAAACGTCACATCTGATTGAGCCTCTTGCAGCTACTCAAATGAGACATTTGACGGTGAGCCAAACACGCCGATATAATATGTGTGTATGTATATTTGGGGATAGCGTTGTAACAGTAATAAGCGATTGAAGGGGGTTTGTACAGCGATCGATGAACAATGAGGGTGAAGAGTGGGATTATTTGTGGACATAAATTACCAATCGGTAATTATATGTTGAAGAGACCCCTATGAGTTAACAAATTTATTGGTTTAAATAACAATCTTAATTGTATAATATCAAAAATTTCGACAAAAGGAGAACTATTCGCAACGAGGTCAAGATACTGAAGAGACAATTCGAAATATGAATTTCAATTCATGTTAGAAAATAAATATTAGTCGAAGGTAAAATGATTATTTTTAACTCGAATACAATTGAATAAGACTTGCTAGTACGTGTTTGATGTTTTTAACAGGAGTTAGGACTAGTGCTAGGACTAGATACTAGTCCTAACTCCTGTTAAAAACATCAAACATGTATAACCAATTCACTTAACAGGGTTGAAGGTCAGGTTGTTGGAATGAAAACCACTTCTCAGACCATTGCCGACATGTTTCGATTTTATTCTAAAATCTTCTTCAGGGCTCTAAAATGAATTACAAGATTTTTTAAATAATAACACTTATAAATAAAATGTGTTGGAACATGCAATGAGACAATACATCAGTACAACAAATGAATAAAAATCACATTAATACCTGCATATTACAATGCATAGATAAATTCTAAATTGAAAATACGAAAATTGATAAAAACATTGAATATAATTCAGCCCAGTATACAGGTACTTGTTTTAACAATAACAAGGGGGGAACAGTTACTTACAGTTTTTTTGTGGTTTTATAGTCAAAATCATGAAAGATATGAAATACACAACACTCTTGGACAACATCAAACGAGAATTTAACCAAAAAATGGATAAATCGGAAACAGACTACTGTGATCACACATATGTTATAAGTAGAATTGAATTGTGTTTTGATCTACCGAAATGACATTGACATTCAATATTAATAATTCGTTCAAGTTATTTTTCCTTTTATTTTGTTGATGAGATAGTAATAGGCTGTATTCAAACCCTCAATATCTGTTCTCCTGTTAATGGATTTTTCATCTTGTTTTATAGAGATCATTTCATGTAGTAACCTCTTTTTTAAAATTTTTTGGTGTCCTAATATTTTAATTGAGTCGATGTTAAAATCAAAAGAATGGAGTGTATTCGATACATGTTCTGCTAAAGCGGTGCTGTTGTCTTTCTTCTTTTTTAAAGGGTTGAGTATGTTGAGGGGATTTTTTTCATGCTCGGAGATTCTGTCTTTAAGATACCGACCTGTTTGTCCTACATATGTAGACTGACAATCCTTGCAACAAATCTTGTAGATCACATTACTCAATAATTCTCTTGGAGTTGTACCTTTTATTCTTGTGAAAAGCTTTCTGTTGGTGTTTTCAGATCGAAAAGCTACGTCGACACCAAGCGATAAAATATTTCTTCTTATCTGCTCAGATAAACCCTCAAAGTAAGTCAGGGCGTAAAATTTTTTGTTTTCAATCGTATTGTCTTCTTGAATCTGTTCTCGATTTTCTCTGTAAATAATTTTTTCTATGATTTTGGTGGGATAATCATTTTTCTGTAAAATAGCCTTTATTTGGTTTAAGTTATCTCGGTGAAATTCAGGAGAGGACAGTTTCAGAGCTCTATTTTTCAAATTATTGATAATATTAATTTTTTGTGTGATGGTGTGCTTTGAATTAAAATTTAAAACTCTACCTGAAAAAGTCGGTTTTCGATACCAATTATATTTTATTTCATTGCTATGTCTTATCAGCAAAACGTCGAGAAAAGGTAAGGTGTTTGCCTGTGATTCGACATCAATGGTGAATTTCAATCGTGGATGTACGCTGTTAAACACTGTGATGGTCTCTTCCATTTTATCGTCCGGTATCGACGTGCAGACATCATCTACGTATCTCTTAGAAATAGGTATGCAGAAAGAAAGTCGGCCTAGAGCAATCTTCTGAACCTCTACCATGACGATGTCAGCCACTACAGGAGCAAGACAATTTCCCATCCCCAGTCCAAAAATCTGTTTATAGTATTTGCCGTTAAAGACGAAAAAACTGTTCTCAACGCAGAAATTAAAAAGCTGTCTTGAATTGTTGGGGTTGTATGTGGCTCGATTTGACTCCATTTACTCTCTATCAACTTAATGGCAAGATCAATAGGTATATTTGTGTAAAGAGATGTTACATCCAGAGAAACAAGGACATAGTTATCAGGGAGGACTATATTCTTTATACTATCTATGAATTCGAAAGAGTTTCTCACATATCTTTCATCTTTGTCGAAGGCATAGGACAACAGTCAAATCTGTTGTATTTAGTTAGATTGTAGAGGGGACTTCCAATATAGGCAACAATTGGTCTCAAAGGATGACCATCCTTGTGTATTTTTGGAAGAAAGTAAGCTTTGGGACATAAACCATTATTACATCTCAAGATCTTCGGCTAATTCACAATATGTTGTGGTATCATCTAAAATATTCAAAGCTTTAGAAATAAAATCATCCTTCAACATAGCTACCGTTGTTTTGCTTTTGTCAGCTTTTGTGATGATTATGCTTTCATTGTAATATGCAGGTATTAATGTGATTTTTATTCATTTGTTGTACTGATGTATTGTCTCATTGCATGTTCCAACACATTTTATTTATAAGTGTTATTATTTAAAAAATCTTGTAATTCATTTTAGAGCCCTGAAGAAGATTTTAGAATAAAATCGAAACATGTCGGCAATGGTCTGAGAAGTGGTTTTCATTCCAACAACCTGACCTTCAACCCTGTTAAGTGAATTGGTTATCAATAACAAAGGTCTCAAACCAAAAACTCATCAAACATGTATAACCAACGACGTGATGCTCACTTCATTTACTTTCTGGTACGTCTGTCAATATCCAAAGATCATTAGCAGCTTGCGCACCCAACTTAGGTGCCCTAGGAGCACAGAGTCTTCGGCGCATGCGACATACTGCTCCTACTTAACAAATTTGGTCTCACTGTTGGACACTGAATATTTTAAGAGATATAATATTATGAAAATTGCTAACATTCATTCAAATTAGTGCTGATACACATTTTTAATTGAAATAAAACGCATTCAAATGAAGATTGAAGCCAATTTTTTTAATGAAAGATAATATTTAACATTTATGTTTTGAAAATTCCGGCATATGTCACCACTAGCTCGAAGGAACCGAAAATCTGATTTTGGACTACTTTTTCGAGTAATTCAGTCCTTATTCCAGCAATAACACGAGTTATGTTGTCTTCCAAAGCGTCTATTGTTTCTGGTTTATCAGCATAAGCCAATGACTTGACATAACCCCGAAGAAAATAATCCATTGGAGTTATGTCGCATGACCTTGGAGCCCAATTAATTGGACCATTTCTCAAAATAATGTTATCGCCCAATTTTTTTTCAATGAATTAGTTGTTACGGTACCCAAAAACTTCTGGGAAGAAGTTCACTAGCTCCAGAGCTAGTCGTGGTGGACATATGCCGGAAATTATTTTTTAAACATAGGTGTCATATAATTATCCTCCGAATAAAAAAAAATGGCTTGAATCTTAATTTAAATGTGTTTCATTTCAATTCAAAGTTCTTAAAATTTAAAAAAACACCCGAGATATGAAGAGTTGCGGCAAAAAAAATAATTGGGGGATAATTACGTCAAAAAATCGGGCGGGTCTTTTATAAAAACTTTAAGGTTTTGAGCCCCCCCTGCTCAGTTAAATCCACCTGAAGATGGCGTCCGAAAACCAGTTTTAAGTTTTTTCTTAAAAACCTGACATTTTGTGCGAGCGAGATGGCACTCTTAAATTTTTTCTGCGTTGTTCCTCTATGATTACATGGGTAAGAAAAAGCCACCCCTAAATCCTGTTTCACAAGAAATTTTTATATCTATATTTTACCATAAAATCATTATTTTCTACAGCTTGATCTATACTTAATAAGAGGTCTCTTGTAATTTTTTGCTGAAATTCACCCTTTCTGAGAAAAAATTAATTTATCAACGGACAATTCGCCCTGCAACAATAAAATTTGTTATTACAATGGATTAATTCTTTCTTGCTATTCCTGATGTATTAGTGCATTCGGCCTTTCGGCTTGTTTCTTGATAGTTTTTTTGTGGAAAGTTACGAATTGTTCGTTTTGTTACATTTATTCAAAATTTGAACCAGTTCTCAATGAAAATGTCAACTGGAAATTCGCCTAATAGATGGATTCAAGGTCAAAAGTTAAGGTTGATACTTTCTTTCAAAAACCGTGAACTTTAACAAGACCTTATTTGTTGAAAATTGAGCAAGCTATTCAAAATTAATTTTTTTATCGTAAAATATGAGTATGGAAAGAATTTTCTCGAGAATCAAGGTTTAGGGGAGACTTTTTTACCCTTTGTAATCATAGAGAAACAAAACCCACTTTTTTTTGGGTGTCTCCTCGAACCATTTTGAAAGATGCCCTGAAATAACTCCCTGGGAGGAGCCCGGATCAAATAATGTTTCGAATGAAAGTTTCTTAGTTTTTTGGAGAAATCGAATGCAGGCGATCAATTTGACCTCGGAGTTTGATTTCAATATCATTCCAAGGTCAAGTAGATTTTTTGTTGCAGAATTTTAATCTTCCATGAGAACCGAAAACATTCTGTCTCTGTTGTTTCTCCTTAAAAAAATTCTTCTGGGGATATGTGTTTCATGCTTGAGATAGTCATGATAAAGTATGTCATTCTCATAGAATCATTTGTATTTCGTATGAACAGATTCAAAATGAGAAACTGGTTTGTTTTCAGATTTTTTTTCAAATTTTCTCAGTAGTCTGTGTGTAGAAGATTTTCATTATAACCATTCTGATCAAAAAATACTTCATATTTCCACGACAATTCATATCATGGCAGAATGTTTTTAGTTTTTCACGAACATTAATATTCTGAAACGAAAAATGTATATTCCCTATTAAACAAATCTACTTGACCCTGAAATGACCTCGAAATCAATATCCAAGTTCAGATTGAGTATCTGCATTCGATATCCTGCTGAAAACCTATAAACTTTCGTTTGAAACATTTTTTTGAACAGGCTCTTCGCAAGGAGTTATTTCAGTGGATCTTTTAAAAAATCTGTCACCCTGTATAATGAACTAAAGTTTAAGTTTTTGAAATGGTGGAAGCTGCATATTCTATCGAAGTTCATTGTTTTATTATCTTCTTGTTAGTTCAGGCAATATAAGTCATGTGTAATGAGTTAACTGTTTTCGAAGATAAACAAAGCGAAGAAATAAGGTCAAATGGAGTCAAACTTCACCATCGGCGTAACCGTTCGGCAACTACCTTGCTATCCACTCGCTCCGCTTCGGAAAGGAAATACCGAACGCGACATTAAAATGATCTGTGTAAGGCGCTTCGGATCATCTCCCCGATCAGGAATGTTGCCATTTGGATTCAAACGAAAGAGCTATCGGAACCGAAATTTTTATCAGACCACAAGATATGATGACGACCGACATTCTTCTATTTTACCGAAAACCACAGGAACCAAAGCCATCTTCTACCTGATCAGATGAGATTTCAGTGACTGTTTGAGAAGTGAACTCCATTCTGCCCACCTTTATGTACTCAAACAAAGAGAGTAAGAATGGTAAGTATTGAAAACTCAAGAGTTCCTGAATCTAACTGGACTCATCCATTAGGAATCCACAAATGTCCACAAATTCGGAGATTCCCATTCCCATCAGATAGAAACGGATTAAATATTTGATATCATCCACTCATCCTTCATATCCTTTAGGTCTAACAGCCCTCCATGTTTCATCATGAACTCCGGGAAGTGTTACATAAACTTCTATAACATGATATGATGGGACTCCCGTCTCGTTCGAATACAAAACGAATTCAGTCGGTGGGAACTTATCTCGGTTACACAACCGCTGAACCCATTCCAAGACACAAATCCATTAGCTAATAACTTCTTGCTTCTCGCGCCTGCGACACGGGCATAGAAATAAATTTAACGGTTACCTAACGTGTTGTTGAAGGTTGAACACAGCCACCGGTGTCTCATAAATTTGCGGGCTATTCTTCTTTAGGCAGTCGCTTTTTCTTATTGCATTATGGAATTGTTTCGATTTGATGCATGTTGCCGTTCACGGCATCCCGAATATGTGGAGGTTTTCTCATTCGCAGTTTGTCATTTCGATATTCACCATTGGAAATTGTTTGAACATGGCGTTGTTTATGTTATTTTTTAATATGAACGATATGGTTTCACGCAATGACAGCGATATTTGAAATGATAAAAAAGCAACTTGCTGTCATTTGTGTTTAGTGTAGTTCTTATCCAAAAATGATTTGAAGATTTTGAACAAAAGATGGAATATCTTCTGTTCAAAATCAACGTGATCCTCGTGAAGTTTATGGTCCACATAATCGTCCTTCTGTACATAGCAAGTACAGTGTGCAAAGGGGTAGAACCCTCCACTATAAAGTGGATAACTGCAATGTTGAAAGGACGAAACGACACTGCCTACTTTGAGAGGGTTCTCACAAAGGTGGTGATTGATTGATTGATAAGCTGACGAACAAGAGACCGGGTTAGCGCTTGGCCTCCCTGTGACACTGCGACCAACTTGGGTCTATTGTATCACATCTTTCGTCAGTGGTTCCTCACGAGAATAGGTTTGTGTCCTTTATCAGGTTCAGTAGCCTGTTTATGAGGTTCTTCGGATTCATTCCAGTTTCCGGATTGATTTCCCCGAAGATTCTGTGGCGCCTTTTTCCCAGGGCGTCACATTCAAAAATTATGTGAGAGGTTTCTTCCTCTTCACCGCAGAGTCTGCAATCCACGGGTTCTCCAAGTATTCCTATGGTGTTCAGATGTTTTCTAAGGCCGCAGTGTCCTGTCAGTAGACCTACTATTATACGTGCCTTTGTTCCGTTTAGATTAAAAAAGTCAGCCGTCAAGGTTTGGCTTGTGCGTCCTACCATGGCTTTGCTGTGTGTTTGCCCGTCGTTCTGTTCCCAGTGTTGTCGGTGTCTTTGTTTTATCCACTCCCCAATCAGGGTCCGGCATCGGTTTTTGCTGATTCCAAGCACAGGTTCTGGCCCTGTGAATGGCGTTTCAGATGCTTGTCTTGCTAACTGGTCTGCTTTTTCGTTGCCCGCTATCCCCTTGTGACCTGGCACCCACATCAGAGTGACCTTGTTGTGTTTTGCCAGCTCCAGAAGATCCTGGAGGCATTCCCAGACGAGTCTAGACTTTATCTGTGTCGAGTTGAGAGCTTTGATGGCGCTCTGGCTGTCAGAGAGAATGTGGACGAGAAGGTGGTACGATCACCTCTGCTGTGGAGCTTGGCCATGGACGGCCACCTGGACAGCTTACAGGCTCCAGCGAAAGGCTTCAAAACTCAGATTTATGCTGATGATCTGATAACAAACAGGAGCTAAAATGAAGGCTCGATAAGTGACCGTTCCCTCTTATCGAGCCTAGTAGTAGAACTTCTACACAGGCTAACGGAGCGTGGCTTCGAATGCGTAACTGTAGCCTATGCATAGTCCTGAGGAAAATTCGAAGGCACTCTCTGCGACCTATTGCAGAAGGGTCTTAAAATTATTGAGCAGTTTTGTTTTTCAGTGGGGTTGAATATCAACCCAACCAAGACCACATTAATTCCGTTCACTCGGAAGAGAAAACATGAAGACGTTAACCTTAAACGGAAATATCTGGGAGTGGGGACCTGAGGTCAAATACCTAGGAATAACCCTGGATAGCAAACTTCTGTGGAATAAGCATGTTGATAATGCTACTGGTAGAGCTACAAGGGCTCTGATGGCGTGCATGCGTCTATGCGGCAGGAATTGGGGTTGTAACCTAAGAATACTGCGATGGATGTACGTCATGATTGTAAGACCTGTAATCACATATGGGGCAGTAGCTTGGTTTGCTAGGGCAAGTCAGGTAAGCACGAGGAAAATGCTCGACAAAGAAAGAAGGCTTTCCTGTGTGCATCACGGGAGCTATGAGAACATGCCCAACTAGGGCGCTTGAGATCATAACAGACCTCTACATATGGTGATTGATAGGGTAGCCCATAAGTCAATCCTCAGAATATCTAAAGAAGAAACAGGCAATGGGATAATCAGAAGTCAGAGTCTCTGAATGACTACATCTCATCTGCAAACCTTCCTAATGATCAAGAAGTAAGCATTGAGAAAAACTTCAGTATAATGCTGAGCAAAAAAGGGAATCGAGAACGAGAATACACCGACTACAATCTCAAAGAAAATACAATGAAATGGTATACAGATGGTTCTAAAATCGCTACAGGAACTGGCGCTGGGATTTACAGGGCAAGTACCAAGTGTGCATTATCGTTAGGCTTCTGTACAAGCGTCGTTCAAACGAAAATATTTGCAATCTGAAGATGTCTAGACATGAATCTAGAAACAAACTATCAGAATTCCGATACGAGTAGCTATTCATACAGGTAGTCAAGCTGCAGCACTGAGCTCTTATGTCATTGAGTCAAAACTGTTTTGAGAATGCCGGAACAAGCTCAATGAGGTGGACAAGAAGAATAAGGTATTTTTAATCTCGGTTCCCGGTCATTCGGGAATTGTAGGAAACGAAGAGGCTGATACACTTTTTCGAAAGAGCGCTCAAACGCCACTCACTCGCCCAAAGCTCCTCTGTGGTATAAGAAAACGTAACTATAAGGAGGAGTTTGTGGGGAAGGACAAACCGAACGAGAAAAACTCTGGCGAAATCTCCCAAGAATGTATCACTCCAAAAAGTTCCTCCGGAACTTTGAGACGGCTAGATCCGATGGCTCCTTACTCGATCTTCTTTAATGAGGAGTTCCGAACCTTGACAAATGAAAGCAGCCTCATTGTTGAGGCGGCATCTTTCGAATTGGCTCTCATTTATTCAGTTTTATTTTCCATAAAATCATCATACCCTGAAATGATCAAATATTCACTTAATCTGAAACTGTCCTTCCCGATAATTTAATTCCTGACGAAACTACTCAAGCTGTTAAATGATTCCCATCACCGGAACAGGAACTCGGAATGAAACAATTGTTCTGTCTTATTTTCAATATTTCAACTACATACGGAATGCGCCATAAATCCGGAAAACATACCCATTTCTCCTGGAAACTCGTTAGAGAACAGGAAGAATGTTTCGAGGATTCTTTCCTGAATGTACTACTTTATCTCCTGGTTCAGGTATACCGGAATACGCTCCAGCAAGGAAACCTAATTCAGTATTTATGAAATCGACGCCCCTGAACGGTATAGGCGTAAATTCAGGGGCGCATGCAGAATGAAGAAGTAGATGAATATTTCTTTTGCAGAATCATGAACTCTGACTTCCGAAAATGGTGAGCGCATAAAATAGCTTTTTCGGTAAATGGACAATTATCGTTAAGAACAAGCGCTTCCGTTTTTTCTACAAAATTTTATCTATATTTATGTATATTGAAGAATAGACTCACACGGACAGACATTCACACAAGGAGTTCAATCACAAAAAAGAGGTGTGATCAAAACACTTGTTGAGAGAGCATGAAGGATATGTGAGCCTGAATATCTGCCAGACGAATTGGAATATTTGGGACAAGCATTCATTCGATCGAGCCTTATCCACTTTCTCAAGCTGCGGGACACTTTACATCGGAACTACTGAAAGAAGCATTAATACATGGATCAAAGAACACGAATGGTATTATCGGCAGTAACAGAGAAGTCTGCACTCGCCGAACATGATGGTTGGACATAACATTCTGTTCGCTAACACGTAGGTCATTTCCAACACCAAGAGCATTTATCGATTTACAGGGTGAGTCTATGACTTGCACATATCTTCTGTAGATCCTTGAGGCCAAAAGAAACGTTTTTTCATTTCCCATTTTTCCGAATTCGGCTCTGTTTAAAAGATATAGCTATTTGAAGAAAAGTTGGGCAAAATACGTGCATGATACGATTTTATGCAAAGACCTCAAAGTTCATATTTCTTGATTGAAATTGGGTTGATACATGTAGGGAATACCTAAGTACTAACCTTATTTCAATAAAAATGTTAAAAACACGATATTTATTGAAAAAACACTTAGTTTGGTTCGATTATTTCTGCAATTGAAAATCCATATTTCTCCCACCAAAATAAGTTCCTTGTTTTTTTCACTCTATTTATGATGAAATAAACTAACTCATAGGATTCTAGCTCAACCCATCTTCTATGAATATTTCACAGAGCTTTTTGAGAAGACGATGCCAGATTGTTGATTTTCTGTTTAAACAATGGTATAACGCTGTTGCGAGGTAGCAGGCACGCAAGAAAAACCGTGAGTTCTATGAATCGACCTATCTCAAACCTTATATTGTTGTTCTGTGTCTCAAACGTCAATGTCCGTGGACGACGCATGCGTATAGCGACAACTGGCGGGATTCTTAAATGACGTAAATAAATTGATGGAAATAATTCCTAGAGCTAAGGTGTTACAAAAGGGGAAAGTGATTATTTTAGGTTTTTCTTCGATCTCGTCATTGAAGACATTGTAATATTAACCGTTAAGTTGTCGAGTTCATAAAATTCCAAGAGGATATTGTTCAGAAAGTAACATCGCCAACCACTGACGAAGGAGTGATACAATAGACCGCAGTGTCACAGGGAGGCCAAGCGCTAACCCGGTCTCTTGTTTGTCAGCTTATCAATCAATCAACATCGCCACAGATTATTTAGTGCTGAGTATCATTTTATTTTTCATTAATTTCATTTTAATACGAGGTTTATATCGACATTCATCATTCATATATCTGTATTCTGTGTTTCATTGACATTTATTTTCAATATGGACCGGTAACAGTAAATTTTGAATAGAAACTGTGCTTATTGAATGTATAATTTCATGATTCTTGGTGTTCAATTTTATCTCTCATATTTGTGGAATTTATTTTTTAAATATCTCTTCATCAAACGTTTTTCCATAATTAAGACTTCAGTCTCGACGAAGTTGATAAACTTTCTGACAACATTGTTAACTTGTTTAGAGACCAGATGAGTAATAATATTCGATGATATTTAATCCATGGGAGAATCCAGGTTATTCTTGAAATTAATGTTTTTTTCATCAAATTTCAGCGTATACAATTAGGAATATCTCGAAAACGACGCGTTTCATTGAAAAAACCTAAGAATACTTTCATTTTTATTCTTTCGAAAATACAAACCGTTTTTCAATCGGTTTTATGGTATTCTTGCGTGGATTTGAGTTTCTATATCAGGAGAAATTTTGATTGAGGAGTATGCACCATGAATAAATTGAACAATCAACCAAATTTCAGTTCATTTGAAACAATGGTTCCGAAGATTTGAACAAAAAAGCCTTTTTTTCGTGGAATTTCGACATCCTGTATCTTCCGAACAAAAAAATATATATAGGAAAAAAGTTTTTCATTTGATGAGAGGAATCTTAGCTGAAATATAGGTACAAGTCAAAGACTCTCCCTGTATAAGCACAAAAACAACATGAACAGGAAGTAGAAAACTCCCATTGTTCATAGTGCATGGTTGCCTGCTACCTGCAATGCTTGAACTAAATATAATTTTGAAATTCATGTACATATCTTTTGTTCATTGCTCATGAGGATTATGTGCAAAAGTACGAACCAATAACCATGTATTACTTTTCCAGGGATTCATCCCTCAACAACCAAGCATACCATAGCAATGTTATTTCAATGTTTCTACAATGAAATTTTTCAACGAGAGGTTCTCGTGAATAACTATAGGTTTTTACATTCTCACCGATCAGTTCCTTCACCATTTTGCAACAATATTGATAATATGACTTATATTTCTTTCGGGAAAAAAGTTGGATTCAACATTCAGAACGCGAATAAGAAAAAAAAAGATGAATGATAACGAAATGAATAAGATTTGAGGTGAATGAACTCGTGAGTGGAACAGGAATGAAGGAATTGTTGTAGATACCAAACTAATTTGCTCCTACCTTGATGATATCGGTCGCTGCATAGAAGTTTTCGGTTGGAATGGCTCCGTTTGGGGTTATGTTGGGTTTCTGGTAATTCTGAACCTCGTATGCGGGTGGCCTCGAAAGTGGGGGTGGTGGTGGAGCCAAATTATAGAACGAAGGCGAACTGAACTTCTGGTCCGGCTGATAACCATTTGTACGCGAATAGTCTGTAATAGAAATAAACGGGTTAAATTCGCAATGGTGATTATGTACGTATTATGAATGCAGAATCTAGCTTTTCATTGAAAATAAAAACATTTCGATATTCATTTTCTTCCTTGCATCTGAGCTACTATCATTGATAAGTTTGAGACCGTCTATTGGTCGAACTGAAAATAGAACAAAATGAGGTAATTTATGCTGCACCTTAAATCCAGGGTGTTCCTGAATTGGAGGGGCACAATTTTAAGAAAAAGAAGTCCAATAAATAGTTATGGGCCCCCTAGGGGACAGCAAACCTTTCCTGTTCGAGATACAGGGTGTACTAGGTGTGGAAAGTATTCGAACGGAAATCATAAAAACATGTGGCCCTCCAGATCCTCAGGCTTAAATAGTTTTTAATTAAATTTTTTTAACTAACTGGATTTTCATGAAAATTCCATACCTGTAATTTCAAACCAATCAAAATAGGATAATTTGAGAGATAACCATGGCAACGGAGGTATTTTAGTGAAAATTTATTTCTTGTGGGATACCCAACAGCGAATTATCCTGTAAATTTTATGAAATATATATAATACTTAGACACTAATATTTATTAACCATTTTTTCCCATTCAGTACTTTCAATTTTGCGAAGTTTAAATGCAAAAATTCGCGGACAATTCGGAACAAGTTTTCTTCCTCAAGTAAGAGATGCGATTTTCTATTAATGAGAATAAATAAGTCATGGTACGATGATTGATCATTACATTATACAATTTCACACATATTTTTTCTATACATAGTATGATTCTCAAATCGATTCATTTTTTAAACAGAGTTTTTTTATTGGTTTAATCGGTTATGCAATATCATTTATTGTAACAAAACGCGAGTTTTTTGGGAGTTTTTAAGTGTAAAAATACAATGATACAGCCTCCTATGATTGATACTTGCTGACGCATAATGCACGGTAAGAAAAACGCAGAAAAAACAGTTTTCTCCCACTTTAAGTTACCCTAAACTTATGAAAGATTGAAGAATATACTATTTTCTATCATGAAATGGTATTACCATTCAACTACAATGAGTAGAAATTACCAATCTGAAGGCCTTAATAATTGCTGACCTTTGAAATTATAATTTTTTACCACTTGCAGTAAGCTCAAGTTACTATAAAATAGAAGAATATTTTTTGTCCCTAGATGGCACTTTTGAGCTACTTACTACAGTCAGTTGTTATTTGCATTGATGAAAAAAATTTTAAAAATATTTGATTTTCCACCACAATTCGGTTTGGAATTTTTTTACCAAATACCACGTGAAGTCGAATTAATATCCAGAAAATTTTTGACCTCTAGTGGTATTACTAGTGACAATTTCGATTTGCAATCGTGCAGAATTCTCTTCTCTAAAATCAGTGACATATACGGTAAAACTTCAAGAGAACATTAAAGCTTCGTTTAACCATTTTTTCAAACTAACAATAGCTCCCCAAAAAAATGTTCCGGAGGCAAAAAGGGGACAGTGTTCCAGAAAAAAATTTACCCTGTAAATATTCAATCAGAATTGAGAAGTTACATGGTGTAAACTGTAAAATTTATTTTTGAGAGATGTAAAAACATTGAACAGCAGCTGTCAGAGAAATCGTCTTTCATCCGTGATCTGTTATTATTGAAATATTATGTCTTTTTCGAAAATTTTTGACAGTTCCAACAACCAATTAAATTTCCTCATTTGATATCAGATGAACAATTCCACCCAATCATGTCAACATTACATCGAAAATTTTTTGACAGTTCCAACAACCAATTAAATTTCCTCATTTGATATCAGATGAACAATTTCACCCAATCATGTCAACATTACATCGATAACAGACCATGGGCTGTTTTCACGTTGCTATGGACACATATTGATTCATTTCGATTTTGAAGTTTCAAATATTTAATATTTCGAAATGTCACGATTTGGTTGCAATACTGACGATAATATTAATGAAATTATAGAATCGAACATACCAAAAAACACCGTTTACAGTAAGAAATTTGTATGGAAAGCATTTATAGACTTTTGCAACGATAGAAAGTATCAATTAGATGGAAATCGGACGGCGGAAGAATTGGCGTTGATTTTAAAGGATTGGGCTGTGAACATGAGGAGAAAAGATGGTAAAGAGTTCAAAGAAAGTACGGTCAAAACCATGTGGAATATAACAAGTAAGCTGTTACAAGAAAAATATTATAAAGAAATGAAAGTTATTATTGACCCATTCAAAAGTGTTGTATTTCAACAAGCGCGAGCTGCCCGTGATTCTATACGACGAAAACTGCAATCAGACCCAAGTAAAAGGAAGCAAAGTTCGGCAGCATTAAGTTCTGTGGAAATAACAAAAATGGTGAATTTATGGAATGAAAATACTCCTGAAGGGCTGCAACGGAAATTCTATCACATAGCCGCGGTAGAATTAGCTTGGCGAGGTGGGGAAGCTGCTGCTTGCTTGACTGAATTTTTTTGTATCGAATCAAACAACGATGGTTCTGTAACCAACCGAGTGGAATATAACCCTGTATTCAGCAAGACTTGCCAGGGTGGTTCAAGAATGTGTACTGGAAGCAAGTTTTTAATAGAAAATGATGACAGCAACGTTTGTCCTGTCCGATTATTCAAAAAATTGATGTCGAAAAGGGGCCCAAATATTAAAACCAACAGATTATTCGTCAGACCAAATCATCAATGGAAATCCGAAAATGATCACTGGTATGATAATATGCCCATTGGAAGAAATACGATTCAAAATTGGACAAGATCGTCTGCCGAAGCGATTGGATTGAATACAAAGGAAAAAAAAATTACTAATCATTCCAATAGATCGACCGCGGTTAGTCGATTGGCCAAAAGTGGTGTACAAGAACAACAGCTTATAAAAATTACGGGTCACAACAATGCCAACTCAATAAAACCCTACTTGAATATTGACGAAGAACATCATAATCAAATTATTAACAGCATGCGTAGTGGAAATACATCTTCATCAGTTATAGAAACTAACACGTCTGGATCTTCATTTAACTATTCTAATTGTTCCTTTGTTAATTGCACCTTTGAATAAATTGTTTTAGCTCTGTATTTTTTCTATAATTAGCAAAAAATGTTCTATCCGAATAACCCTCTGACATTGATAAATGCTCAAAAATTCTATGACAACTTTCTCAAGCTTGTTGCTTGTAAACAACAGACCTCCGCCTACGGCGTCGGTCTGTTTCCAAGCAACAAGCTTTCGAAATTTGTCATAGAATTTTTTCGAACAATTATCAATGTCCTTGGGTTATTACTACTGATAATTCGCTAGAATAGTATATGGCCCTGGTTACGCGATTCCAACAAAATTTCATATGCTACTTGACAATGAAATTTCTTCATTCAAATGTAAAATTTCTTCTCCATAGAGACCAAAGAGTCCCTGGTGTTGAAATGAAGAGGAGAACAAAATATTAACACAAAATTCCCAATATTCCTGTAATAAAATATCTGCTATCATGGATGATTTCTTTGACATCTACTGTCAGAGAATTTTGACAACTGTCAAACATTTTTCGATTGGATTCTCAAAAGAGGATTTACGAGAAGGATCTACTAACAAGATGGATGAAAAGAGCTTTTAAAATCACGTGAGTGTTTCAGATGACCCATTTTTCCAAAGACATAATAGAACTTTGTTTCGATTGAGAAAGAAATGATATTAATTCCACATGGCGTAGAATTTGGTAAATCGTTAAAAAAGTTTTCAAACTGAAACTATAAGATATCAAAATTATGGTCCGCTCAATCATGTCAGCGAATTCCCTCAGATGAATACGATTAAAATATTCAAAGCACTCGAAATAAGGGTCAACTCAAGATCCCTGCAATTTCGACCTCGTATCTCATCCGACTTCCAAACATTCCGCGAAACTCCTTCACCAGAAACATATTCATTGAATTAATTCATCTCTTTCCAGTTTATTTTCATTCAAAAGCAGGGTCGACCAACAACCAGAACAAATTGAATAAAGCCATTGAGGTTAAATTGCCGGAAAAAGGTAATTCACCAACTAAATATGAAAACTTCAAACGATTTAAACTCGGGAGACTTGACTACTTTAATTTCCAGTGATGACGTGTTCGCACGAGCTTCCATTTCGGTATAGTCTAGGATTTTTCAGACTTCAGATGTAAAAGCTCATTCAAGGATTCAAAAGAGAGCATTACACTAACGACCATTTCTTCCTCGACCCTGGATCAACTCGTATTTTACCCTCGTTATATCCGTTTGTTCCTCGACAGAGATTTCTGAATATGCGACGAATTCGAAAATATTCAACACTGATAAGAGTAATCTTCAAGTTTCAAAAATTCCTTCTGGAGAATCTGGAATAGTCATCGAACGAGAAACAAAAAACAGAACAGAAAAAAAAAAACTATTCAGATATAAGAGAGTTAACATTTGATTGAACCACTTTTGAAACTGTCACAAAATTTCCGAGTTCCCTTAACTTTTGTGGACCAGTATATTTCCTTTAATGTACCGATACGTGGCTATATCTTTAGATATTTTTAGGTTATTGACAGTTATATGAATAAGGGTAAAATCACTAATATAAATCAGTTTGGTTTTCGTCCATGATTATAGTTTAATAAAAACTCTCAGGAATTTGGACAATTCTTTATTTTCTTAAAAAATGCTGAATGTGCCGACGTTTCGGAGGCGAGTTCCTCCTTCTTCAGGGCTAAAAGACAAAAGGACACTTAACAAAACAATCAAAAATTCCTGAAAGTTTTTATTAAACTACTATAAATAATCGTGAACGAGAAAAATGAACCAAAATAACTAAAATTATAGAAAATATTTCAGGTCGAATATGAGAAGAGGTTATTTTATAATTTAAGGTCCTAACACAATAGAGAAAATCGTAATTGGAGTCGAAACATCCACCAAGAACATCTTCCGATGTTTAGCGCATTATTCGAAGAGGATGAAAGAAAAAACCGCGAAAGAAGAGGAAATATGAGCCCAGTTTGAGCACCATAATTTTTGCAACTATAACCGTTTATTCTCATCAATACTAACGAGGGTTTAAGTAAAAGAAAGAGAAAGCCTTCACGGGCTGAAATATTACATTCCAGCTCCGAAGCTATAACGTAATATTCTTCGTAGTATACGGTTATTTATATCCACATAGACGGATAATTTATTAGATTTCAGGTGCAGTAATAAAGGGGAGGAAATCTCGGTTTTTCTCATTCTCACGTGAATAAAAGGGGGTTACGGTCCCTATTTTCTTGCAATGAGAAAGAAATCTTCAATTTTTCCTGTTGAAAGGTGAATTTTCAACCAATTTCATCAGAGATGTAAACACAAATGATGAAATCGTTTGATATGGAACTGGAATTGTATCGAATTCAGGCTAATTGAACGTGCCGAATATAATGCAAACATGTGAATTCAGATTTAACAAGCTATTTTTTATTACTAGGGGAAATACGTATAAAATGACATAATATGGTTCATTTCAAAGGCACAACTTTTTATTAGTGAATCACAGTAATGTCATATACTACACCTATGATCTTTGGCCCATATTATATAAAATCATATTAACTTTTCTGAAATAAAAGTAACAGAATATAAAATATTCTTAGATAAATTGGGATAACCGAAAATTCAATTTGTCTGTATGCTATGGATAAAATGGCATGTTTCAAAATAATTAAACATCATCCTCAAATTGATATCAATTGATTCTACTACCTCAAATTCTTCGATTGATTAACCAAATGACGAGAATCACCAGGAACCTTTCAAAAATTACCCCCCAAAATAATTGAAATCATCAAGTTGAATTTTACAATTTTTATGATGAAATCTATCAAATCTTTTTGATTTCATTGAGCAGAACGACTCAGTTCCATTTGCAGACAATTTGAATCTGATTTGCCTGATAAATTAGAAATCCTGAAAGTGATGTAGTATATCTGGTAGGTACATACCTGTGTAATCAGCGCTTTTACTATTCTTCATGATATCCTTCTTGAGCAAGCATCCATATTCAGTCTTTGTATTTGGCAGTAGTTTATATGGTTCATGGTACACCGAAGAGGTTTCACTATCAGACTCCTCAGCATTATAGGCTTTAGATTTCTTGGACTTCTTAGACTCTTCGCCAGTAAGCGTATTCGACTTGCTCTTTATCGACAGCCTTGACCTCGACAAACCATTGCTGATGATAGGCGTCGACTTATGCTTCAAGTCTTTCATGTTTATGGTCACTCCTGGTTTCGTACTGCTAGACACGAGAGCAGTGTGTTTGTGCAGGAGGGCAACCTTTTTCCTGCCCCTTCTTATCATGAGGAATACTGTGCATGCTAAGAGGAGGACGACCATGGCCAATACTCCGGTGATGAGACCTATGTAAGCTTGGGCGCTGCTGGTAGGACTGGTGGCAGGTGTGATTTCCTTTCTCGTGTGCTTGGTTTCTTCTTTGGCGGAAGAGTTAGGCGATGTAGTGGCTGAAGGTTCTCCTGGTTGGACTAAATATTTTCCGAGCAGATCTTCTGTTAGGTTGTTAGACACACGAGCTGAAAACAAAGAATAAATATTTTAGGATTGTAGAAAAAAAACTGATGAACACTGATTGAGAGATTCAAAGTCAGGACAGTTTGTATCTAGAGCTTTTTCTACTTTTCAGTAGCACTGGCAGTAGGTACATCACTAAGTAGACTCTAATTAATATGGTAACAAAAATTTTGAACAAGTAATTAAATAAGGGCCACTTGCACCGTTTTGGTTCTAAGCGATAGTTAGTTTAATCCCAATTAGTTGATTGAATCCTGGATTTAATATTTTGCTTGCATCGAGGCTAAATGTAACTAGATTGAATTCAATCCACAAATCTGGTTATTTTTAGATAAATTGATTATCTTAACGTAGTTATTTTTATCCCTTTTTATGCTTTAACAGTCTGTATACTTCCATTTTACATATCAGAAGAATTGTATGTATCTCAATTTATTATTTAATAATGAATAGATTTGTGCAGTCCATTTCATACCTCGACTGATATAAATTTCAGTTGATCATTTTTATATGTGCTTTTTCTGTCACACCAATTTGAACTTTCACATATACGCCTAGGAAAACCAAAATCTATAATTTCTACTTCAGCCATTATTTTCGTTAGCTTGATTTTTGAAGCAAATGAAATTCAAAGTTTATTATAAAGCTTTCTTTTAATCCTGTCAATTCGGGGGATTTTATTTGAGGACTTATAAACTAGGATAGAATTATATCTACAAATCGAGGATTTGAACTTACTCTGTAGTTTTGTCGAACGGCACAAGTGGCCCTAAGAAACAAAACACCAAACGCAAAACATTCACATAAGTTAATGAGATATAATTATATTTCATTATAAATTAAATGCTAGTATGTATTGCAGGTGGGGACAACTGAAAATTACGAAACATTTTGTGGAAATTGAAACTTATCTAAATTCCTTGTCTGACTATTCACAAACAATCATTTTTGGCATCAAGGAGATTGAATTATGATTTCAAGGCACAAAAGCGTATTAATCTGATACAAATGAAAACAATAATGCCTAAATTTTTCTGAAAATCTGCATTTTTTCCTCTTTCTGGGGATTTTTTTCGTGTATTTGACTACAAAAGAGTATGGAAGCGAAAAAATGAGCCACCCAACTAGTGATTGTTTTTTCACGGTGAAAATATTCTAGTAACATGCGGCATTGCCGGATTTACCCTTTCACGGCTCGAATCGGAGAAGGAGGTGCCTCGCAGCGAGCAGACAACAAGCAACGCAGTTGGAAATTTAATTACAGACTTCTGTTTCACAGACTACTGCTCATAGCAAGGGGGTAGGTGCCGTAAACAGCTCCTGATTGATATCTCATTATAGCCATAGAATTCAGTACAATGCACAGAATAATTCAATTTCGTATAATCGAATCGACACTAATAAATAGGTCGAAGTGGTTTCAAACATGTCACGGGCAGATTCTCCTCCCGTAATATGTTCGTAAATAACTGGAACGGCACTCGAAAGTGAAGCAGTTACTTGTTCGGGACGAACGAGGACTCAAAAATCCAATCTCGACCACTTCTGAGCTTTATATTCTGAAGAACTCCCATTATCATGACTGTAGTGCATTAGTGCACCAGATTCACAGTCGAGTAGAATCGCAATTGGGGCATGTAATGAAATTTTAACCAATTGGGTCGTTGATTTTATGTTGGCTGAAGGTAGGGACGATACTTGTTCGTGGAATTTCCACTGCGGTATTGAGAGAATTGGAGGAATTGCAGCCTATGCGAATTCAGGGTATACGAAATTGTAGAAACTAAAAAAATTAGATTTTGCAAACAAATATTCGAAAAAGTCCACCGATCATCTAGAAATTTGAAATGTAACGTTCTGAAAAGATCACTGATTGTTTGTTCAGCATATTGACGATGGTGGTCATACATTTGTTTTGATGATGAAATTTAGATATCTCCAAAAGTACTTATCCGGGAATTTTCAAAACATTCCAACCTACCTTCATCATTAACGCATTCAGGAGTGAAGTGAAAAAAAGGATATTACTACGTGACTTCGGAGCGATGGGATAGCAAGGTTTGCCGAACGGTTACTTGGAGTTGGTCGTATCTATGGAACCTCGTTTCTTAGTTTTGTTTGTCTTCGGAAACCTATTACTTTTTAGAATTCAAACTTTGTTCAGAGTTTTTTTGTGGAACATTTTGAGATAATGTATACAATTGATATAAGGTAAACAAATTAACAGTTTCTTTATTGGGAACCGATCCATATATTCCCCAAGAGGAAGTATTGTGGGACAGCAGATAATTCCCCTTTATAAAATTTACACATCCAAACAGTTTACTTATGACACCGGGTTTATATTGCCTGTATTGTGTCGAAATTCCATGAAATTACCACTTTTCTTTCCATATCTTCGGAACCGTTATTTCAAATGAACTGAGTTTTGGTTGAGTGTGTACTCTATTCATGGCGCATATACCTCAATCAAAGCTTATTCAATATTTTTCCTGATATATGAGCGTAGCCACTTGCCGACTCATAAATCCACGCAAAAATGAAACTACTCGAAAAAGATTCGAGTTTTCGGGTTATTCACAATTTTATCCTACGAATTTTGACTAAAAAAATAAAAAATCTTAAAGATAATCTGAATGCTACCCTAGCATTTAAATATCATCGAATCGAATAAAAATGATTTCAGAATGTTTATCAACTTTGCCAAATTTCTATTTGGAAATCACTGACCTAGTAAGTACTCAAATCTCTATGGAGGAAAAAGGTGTTAGATGTAGAGATGTGTAATAATGAAATGCCACAAATGTTGGAGATAAAATTGAATTCTTAAGAGTATGATATTTCTCAGAAATAAACAACAGATTTTTTTTCGGAATTATACATTCACTTCTATAAAGTATCCCGGTTGACCATGACAATCTGACACATTTCTCCGTGAACATTTTCAAAATGTTAGGTTATAGTCATGTTTCTTTCAGATACATACGCAACGTTGTCATTTCTACATTAAAATTGTAGTGTACGTATTAATCATAATGTTTATTTACTTTTGGAAAAAAATGAATTCGAGAATATATTATGTGAATTCAATAATCCCAAAGACCTGGCGAATGTTGAAGACACTTTTTTCTCTGGTGATACTGAAAATATTTCACGTATATAAACATGGTTGGAAGATTCAGTTATGCTATTTTCTTGTACGGAAATCAAGAATCAAGTGCTGAAATTTTACTGAGAATTAAAGTAACCGAATAATCCGACAGAAAAACGAGAAGAACAGACAGACCTATCGAATTCCTCACTCCACAATTCTCAAGAAATAAGCCTACAGAAGACACACAACTTGAAACACTCCAGTATGAAAATGTAGTAGTACTACGAAACCTGTGTCAGAGTTGAACCTTAAAAAAACTAACCCCATTTACAAAGCTGAAAAAGAGAAAATAGAAAGTAGCCTTGGCAACGTCTCTTTGAATTATTCGACTTTCACGAGTGCTAACCTGCGTCAGTTTCGAGTAAAAGAACTTAATAAACTTGAATCATGGCCAACCAGGATACTTTATGAAGGTGAATTGAGAATAACTATTCCATTCTTCAAGAAAATATTAAAAATGAATGTCAATGAAAAATTAAATTCAAAAATATGAATCATGAATGACGATACAAACCACGTTTTGAATCAGAATTAACGAAAAATAAAATGATACTTAGAAATAATTAATTTGTGGCGATGATATCTGAACTATGTCCTCCTTGATTATTTCCGAAAATCCTAGCTGGAACTAACAACTAGGACAATGATGAGAAAACTCCTTCACGAAAAAACTCTCATCTGAATTTTTTAGCCATTTCACTCAAAACAACACCAGTAATAATGTACTTCAGGAGTGCCAGCAGATATTTCCTCAAAACTTTCACGAAAAAGGCGTTATCTAGAGTTCGTGCCCAAATTGAATGTTAAAAATCAGGTGGTATAACCAAAGACTCTTTGGTATAACACGAACACCAACAGAAACAGTTTAAACCTAATTTCGCGGGAAAAAATGTCTTCTGTAAAGCCACAGAGAATCAAGAATTTGCCCGCCAAGTAAATTTGATTATCGCTATACGCATGCGTCTTGGACTCTCGCCGAGAAGGGACATTGTGATTATGTATCTATGGTTCTCTCACAGCTTCCTATAGAGAATTTCCTAAGTTTCATGAATATTGGTGAACCTGGCAACGTACAAATCGAAATTTCTGTGGAATATTCACAGGAGATTATTGTTTGGATTACGAAATGGGTAAAGTTAGGTTGATTAATCATAAATTCAAAAAGTACAAAACTATTTTATAAAAGATATTTTTGGGATATTGAGGAAAATATGAGAGAGTTTTTAGTGTTTACAAACTAATCTTCAGGCAAATCGAAGAAGGAACTACAGCAATATTCATCATTTTTTTTGTCTACATTTTGGATTAGTTACTTGATTTTTTCTTCGTTTGAGTTTTGCAATGATCATAAAAATGCTAACATTTCTGGATAGAGAATGACGCAACCTTCAAAACGATGCATCACAAAAACAATACTTCCTTCTTCAAAAATTGGGGTTTTACCTGTCTTCCGATGAGGAAAGTTTTTTGAAGGTAGGGTTCGCATTTTTACGAAGAAGTGTGACTATTTAAGATCTGAATTTGACGTGTTTCGGGATTTTCCATAAATATGTACAGTAACCAAGAAAGTAAATCCATTTGGCTTTTCTACACTGCATACACTCGCCAAATATGACAATAATGAGTCAAAGTAAAGGGCCGAAGGATAAGTTTTTGAATAAAGCAACTACTAGACAAGACGGTTTATTTAGGTGATTTGGGTTTAATCTATTTTGAACTCAGGATTCTATTGTTGAAATATTTCGAATTATTTATGGAACCGAAATTTCCTTAATGAGCGCCCAAACAAAAGCGAGAGAGTTCCATTGTTTTATATTATACATTTCGAAAATAATAACAATGCACAATCACTGAAAACTCAAATTTAATCCGAAATTCGTGTCTGAATTCAAATCTATATTCATCGCTGAATCAACCGGCAGAACATCCGCGTTCAACAATGAGGAATACGAGCATGAGAAATACTTCAACCCCCCGACAATTTTCACCGTTTTTTCACAGTACGCGAAAAGGCGGATATTATCCGCCTCGTCGGAATCGTCAAATCGGCGTCGATTGCTAATCTCTCCTAAGTGCGCTTTTCAGACCGCAGACGTAATTCTGAATGGCTCATTACGCCTCGAATTGTTTGTGCAACGTGGAAATTGTATTGTGGAGACAGCGACGACTCTGTGGTGGTGCCTCTGATTTGCATATAGAACACGAAATCTGGGACATATCGGTTTTCCGCTATGACGTTTTGAGCTCTTCTTGAGGTTGCGGCTATTGTCGCCCTTATGCTGTAATAGCTGGAGGGTAGTTTTGGGTGAGAAAACGCGCGAAGGTGATTTCGATAAATCGCCACTCATTGTGGTTTTTGACTGTTTATTTAGTTGAATGGAAATCAAATTATTCATTCATTCATAAATTGTATTTCATTGTATTTAGTTTTCAATGTGAAACATCCAATGGGCGAGAAGTAGGAACGGTTGTTGGCTTTGAAACTGGACTGAGAGGAATAAAGGGTTTTCCTAAATTGGAGGTTTAAACGAAAATAGGAAATTTCGTGAATAATTTGGAGAAAAAAGTCCCATAGTATTAGTCCCGTAAACGTTTCGTTTTCAAGCTACAGGGTGTTGAACTTCCTTCAATTTCGAGAGAATCGTTAATCTCTCGAAATCAGTAGCAGATACGATGAGAACATAAATTTCAAAGTTACAGCAAAGAGTCTCTTGAAAAGTTTTCAAACTAACAGTGGCTCACTGCAGAAATGTTTTGAAGTAAAACATGGGACAGTGTTCCTGAAAAAATATCATCCTGTAGATTTTCAATCGAAATTGCATGTCACATGGTGTAAACTCTGAATTATTGCAATATCTATGCATATTATTTCAAATGAACTGAATTTTGGTTGATTGTTTACTCTATTCATGCTGCATATTCCTCAATCAACACTTATTCAATATTTTTCCTGATATAAAAAGTACAGCGTAGCCGACTCATAAATCCACGCAAAAATAGTATGAAACCCCATGGAAAAGATCATTCATGTAAAAAAATAAATGTCTTCTTATGTTTTTTTAATAAAACGCGTCGTTTTCGAGTTATTTCCAATATACCCAATAAACTTTGAAGAAAAAAATCCAAAATCATAAGAATAATCTGGATGCTTTCCTGGATTATCGATATCCCAGAATGGCTGAAATTTATAAACTCTCTGATCTATATACAAGTTAACAATGTTGTAAGAATGTTCATCAACTTTGTCAAGACTAAAATCTCTATGATAAGAAAACGTTTGATGTAGTGATATGTAATAATAAAATCCCACAAATGTGAGCGATGAAATTGAGTTCTAAGAAGCATGAAGCGCAGTTCCTATTAAAAATAAATGTCAATGAAATACAAAATTCGGATATCAATGATGAATGCCGTCACAAACCACATATTAAATTGAAATCAATGAAATATAAAATGATACTTAGCACTAAATAATCTGTGTCGATATTTGTATCTGAACAATATCCTCTTGAAATTCTATAATCTAGACTCTACACTACTTATTATTACATGAATTCACTGAAAGTCTTCACATAATCATCACGAGAAAGCTGTAGAAATAATTTTTTGACCATTTTACGCCATTAACATCACATTGTTATGGGTGTTTGAACACGTGTTTACATTCTTCTCTATGAATAAATAAATAAATGAATAGTAGTTCTATGTCTATGGGTTACCGTTATACCATTTTTCAAAGAGAAAATCAACAATCTGGCATCGTCTTCTCAAAAGAAGATAGGTTATGTTAGGTTAGTAAAATACAATTTTTTATGAGATATTTTTGGGATATCGAGGAAAATGGGAACAAGTTATTAGTGTTCACAAAATAATCTTCAGGAAAATCGAAGAAGGAACTTATTTTGGTGGGAGAAATATGGCTTTTCAATTGCAGATATAATCGGACAAAACTAAGTGTTTTTGTTAGGAAATATCGTGTTTGTAACATTTTTATTTGAATGAGGTTAGTACTTGAGTATTTACTAATTGTATCAACCCAATTTCAATCGAGGAATGAGCACTTTGAGGTGATTGCAGAGAATCGTATCAGGCACGTATTTGACCCGATTTTTTTTCAAATGGCTATATCTTTTAAACAGAGGCGAATTCGAAAAAATGGAGAATGAAAAACAGGTATCTTTTGGCCTCAAGAATGTATGTACATATCAAAGACTCACCCTGTGTATAGGCCATCCATTTGAGATACACACTTTTTATCGGAGGTAATATCCCGAGACTATGACAAATAGCCGACTATTATTTTTGACCTAATTCTATCGAGAGCGTCTTGTATTTCGACAATTTGATAAGACCATATGAACATTAATAATCTGAATAACTCCCGAGAGCTTTAGCTCGAGGGAGTTATTCTTCGATTATTAATGTTCATTTGGTCGAATTGAATTGTCGAAATACAAGTTGCTCGAGATGAATTAAAGAAAATAATAGTCGCTTTTTGTCAAAGTCGAGTGATATTCAGGAAGATTATATCATGAACACGCTCCGAACGCTCGAATCCGCGGTCTTTTGTATTTTAGACCGAGCGGTCGGACTTATCTATAATTATTTTGCAAAAAAATTGCTAACCCAACCAAGTTTTGAACTCGGGACCTTCCGTACATTTTCAATTCTGAATGAATGTTATGTCAAATTTTGACACTTTAAAATAGTCGCTGATATTTCTTTGTTTACTTAAATAGTCGATAATATTGCGTATCGCATGACTGAATTCGTGACTTTTCATTGGCGGAGCCTTGTGTGAATGAAATAATCGGAGGTAATATCCCAAGACTATGACAAATAGCCGACTATTATTTTCGACCTAATTCTATCGAGAGCCTTTTGTATTTCGACAATTTGATAAGACCATATGAATATTAATAATCTGAATTATCTTTGATTATTAATGTTCATTTGGTCGAATTGAATTGTCGAAATACAAGTTGCTCGAGATGAATTAAAGAAAATAATAGTCGCTTTTTGTCAAAGTCGAGTGATATTCAGGAAGATTATTTCATGAACACGCTCCGAACGCTCGAATCCGCGGTCTTTTGTATTTTAGACCGAGCGGTCGGACTTATTTATAATTATTTTGCAACAAAATTGCTATCCCAACCAAGTTTTGAACTCGGGACCCTCCGTACATTTTCAATTCTGAATGAATGTTATGCCAAATTTTGACACTTCAAAATAGCCGCTGATATTTCTTTGTTTACCTAAATGGTCGATAATATTGCATATCGTGTGACTGAATTCGTGACTTTTCATTGGCGGAGCCATGTGTGAATGAAATAATCGTTTAAGCATATCTCTGAAAAGCGTCCCATTTGACAAAACAATATACGTAATAAAGCATATATTATTCAACGAGCGACATCGAGGTAACGTTCTCGGCATCCATTTCTACATTTTCTTAGGTCTGAATATCCAAAAATTGCATTTGGAAAACGTGAATTCTTGACGTTTTCTACGGAATTCGATATCGATTCGATTTTCGACCACAGAGATCGCTTTTGACAACTGTTGTCAATTTTGAAAATGCAGGTTAATTCGAATTTTTCTGGAGAAGTCGAAGATAAAGTGTAGTGTTCAATTCGCTGTAATGGTCAAAACACACTTGATGAATTACATCTGCGTTTGTTATGACTTATATTACCGCTCATTGAATAATATACTATTACGGGATATTGGTAGTTTGTTGCCTTACAATTCGGTTATTCGATTACCAAATTCCGCCTAAAACAAAAAAGGGACACTATAATGACTGGTTCGGTTATTGCAATCATAGGTGAGTAATCGTTCTTCGAGAAGACCGATAGAGTTGAAAGTCTCATTTCCAGGAATAACTGCAACGGTGTGCCCCAGCAGAGATACATCAGAGCTAACAGTAAATCAAATTATCATCTTACACCTCGTTGTGCAGCATTCCATCTGGAATAATATTATGAATAATACCCACCAAACATAAAGCGATCAATAGTTCAACAGTTCAGGTAGAGCCCGTTTCGATATTGTTTCAGCACACAGAAAGTTGTTGGGCAGTCACTGCTCTGTATTCAGTTAGCCCGAGGCACTTTCAGTTTTCAGCCTGTGTATGCAATTCCAACCGAGCAGAACAAACATGTATCTGCTCAAAGAGCCGACTGAATTAATGGCAAATAATAAACAACCAGAATGAAAAGATAATACAGCAGTATTAGTTGATCTAGTTCGTTCCCGACGCACAAAGAAAATGTTAATTTCATAGATACCGCAAAGGTGAATTCACTGCGGAAAACTGTAATTAGGAATTATCGATTCCTGCATGAATACGCTGAAATTAATTAGTTTAGGAGATGCTGAACGAGGAAAAAGGAGCAATTTGTTAAGGCCGACAATTTGAGACTGTGTTTCGCTGCTAATTGAAGAATAACGTTGCAGGTTCATCAACAGATTTCTAATTAGAGAACTACTGAAATGTTTTCTCTGGATGAATCCATTATTTCGTTCCTATTTAATTACATGTTTGTTTTTCAGAGTTCAGATCATCATTATTGTTATGCTCCACATCAAAATGAACAGCGTCGAAAATAGTTCGAAATTGTGTGCTATGATTATGTAGAAACGTTCATGAAAACATTCTTCAGAGCTCAAGATTTCATTCACGGCTGTTTCACAGCTTGTAGAATGTCAACATTGCAGTTGCAGAAAGAATACGACCTTGTTCATCGCCCTATGGTTTCGACACCAGTCGTTTTATTACCTAAGATTTATCTACGATTTTTCTATAATAACAACGATGTGTGTTGGTTATATCATAAGTAACAAAAGATAAGACTAGGCCACGACAAAAAAAGAATAAAGTCCCATTTGAAATAAAAGACTATAAAAAATACCGAGTAGGTTCTGCCTTTTCATATTCATTATGCTCAATTACTCAAGCCCAGTTACTTGGGTCTTTAAAACTGAAAAACAAATTTGGAGACATAAAATATTACTTATTTCTTATAAATGATAATCTCTCTTCATTTTTTTATTTTTTTATTTCGTGAAATTTTCCAGATAGGAAGTGGTGTATTAATTAAAATCAGATTGTTACTTCCTAGAGTTATTTTTTATGTAGTTTCGCTCTGTATTGTCATAGCATCCTCAGACTAGACTCACTGAAATTACAACACAAACATAAGACTTAAAACACATTACATTTTTGAAATTATTCTTGAAACTCATCTCACCTGAGTTCTCTCAACTTCGAATCGTCAAATAATATATCAAATAAGGATAAAAATTACCGAAGTTTCCCATAAAACGTGTTTTCCCCAAAAAATGTTGAAATTAAAGGTTATGACCATAGAGAACATACAGAGTGTAACAGCCAAATGGAATAACTTCGATCACGAATAAATGAGGGGGTGTTAGGAAAAACGCTCGGACACGTCGATTTGTAATTTCAAATGCGCATATTTTTCAAGAAAATAAAATTATACCTATAGGGTGTTCCATGCGACCGTGGCCAATACAAACTTTCTTATTCCAAATGCAACCCCCTGTATGTTATTTATTTTTTTGGATTCTTCAGAAATTTCTAGACATAATTCATGTACAATATCCTATCCCTATCTTCAACTTTTTCGGAAATATTAAGTATTTCAGAGTTTTTACAAAAATTAACATTTTAAATGGAAATTATTTTCACAAATTCGATACATTACACTCAATACTTATTTCCCATTTACCTCTTGATATGAAGAAAGTCAGCAAAAACCATTGCTGAGAAGAAATTGAAAAAAAACAAAAAAAGATTTGTTTATTCTCATAGCCTTAGTAACACGTTGTCTGTTTGCATGACAATAAGTGATCAGTGTAAGTGCTATTGTCTTTTGAATTTCGATAACTGTACGTAATAATATTAGAAAAATGGTTCATTTAACAGAAATGCTACAAAATAACCATTCTTCAAATGATTGGTTATGGAGATTACACACGGACACAAATGGAAGTTTCCCGCTTATTTCACGAAAAATTTCCAAATTTGCCGCCTATATCCCAAGGAACAATTAGCAAAATAGAAAAGCAGTTTCGAGAGCTTGGTCATGTAAGACAAATAAAAAAAATTGCTGCCAATGCAGTAAGTGATGCCCCACATAATTCTGTTCGGAAAGTAGCCCCGCTGTTCATTGTTAGCCACACGTCAATATTTCGAATATTAAAGGAAAGTAAGATGCATCCCTATAGAATGATGGCAACTCAGGAGCTCATAGAAGACGATTTCGATAGGAGAACGCATTTTTGTGAGCAAATGATGGCAATGTTGGATAACAATGTGATCCAATCAGAAAATGTTTTGTTTTCTGATGAGAGTACATTTACACTACACGGTCATGTTAATCGTCAAAATTGCCGCTATTGGTCTGATGAATCCTCACTGGATGAGAGAAGAACATACGCAATATCCTGAAAATGTTAATGTTTGGGCAGGAATTGTTGGAAATCTTATCGTAGGTCCCTTTTTCATTGAAGGCAATTTGAATGGAGAAAAATATTTAGAACTACTCCAAAGTCCATAATAATGTCGTACCAACTTTGATAAACTTATATCCTGATCCAGCAAATCCACAAGTTCCTGCCAATATAAGATGGTTTCAGCAAGATGGAGCACCGCCCCATTACCAAATCAATGTCCGGGCAGTACTTGAACCACATTTTTCCAAATCGGTGGATAGGGAGGCGCGGATCGATAAAATGGCCAGCACGATCTCCTGATCACACCATTAGACTCCTTTTTTGTGGGGATATGTCGAAAGTATTGCATACAAAACGAAACCCTTAAACTTAGACGACCTAAAAAACCGAATCACGCTTGCGATTAGATCAGTCACGCCTGAAATGTTGAGTAACGTTAGAAGACAATTCTACACCAGATTAGCATGTTGTCAAGACGCTCGCGGCGAGCATTTTGAACATTTCCTACATTGACATTAATGTTTTTTTTGTTTTTTTTTTAATAATTGAGAAATAATCAGTATTACTTATTAGGTTTTAAGTGTAATGTACCGAATTTGTGAAATAAAATAATTTTTATTTAAAACGTTGATTTTTGCAATGAATCTGAAAACACTTAATACTTCCGAAATAGTTAAAGATAGGTATAGGACATTGTGCATGAATTGTGTCTAGAATTCTCTGAAGAATTCGAAAAATAAATAATATACAGGGGGTTGAATTTGAAATAAGAAAGTTGGTATTGGCCACGGTCGCATGGAACACCCTATATAATTTTATCTTCTTGAAAAATATGCGCGTTTAAAATTACAAATCGACGTGTCCGAGCGTTTTTCATAACACGCCCTCATTTATTCGTTATCGAATTTCTTCGATTTGGCTGTTACACCATGTATATGACAAATTTCTATCATAAAGTTGTTACATGACTTGACATTTTTCTATTCTACTCTAGAATAGAATATAATAAAGAATAATAAATGAACCGTTTTGAAATAAAAAAATAAAATGTAATTCAGTATCAAATTAAATTTCCCTTTCTCGACACGTAATGATTTACATTTTATTTTCTTATTTCAAAACCTTACACTTAACGAGAAAAATACATGTAATGAAAAAGTTTCTAGCTAAATCAGGGTATCCAAATCTAATTATATCCAAGTCGTTGCGCCAGTTTTTTCTTTCAATTACCTTTTTCCGCCATATTTGACCCAACTTTTATAGAACAAACTACTCTTCAATTTGAACAAGGATACAAGGAATCACCATGTGTAATCTTTCGCGTCAATCCAGATTCCAGAAACACCCTGTATAACTGAAACACTGAACATTGCTGTAACGAATGAAAGTAAGCTAATACTTATCCATACTCAATCAACCTCGCAAAAAATGCCCATATTTCTACGAAAACTCAAAACTACGATAATTTCAAAATGAATTCGACACACACGAAATTTCCTTATTCCCACTAAAAAAGGATGTAACCAACACTGCCTGAACGTGCCATCAATCTCCGAAAGCTCCCACGACCTTCAGATAGCCACGGAACGTATTCCAAGTAGAAATTCTTATTGGCTTAAACCAGTTCCTAGACACAATATCGGATTCTCATATATCATTCCCGATATACCGAATGTTCGGCTATGAGAATATTTTTATTTATGTGCATACTCTAACGACCAATATTCTGATTTATGGGCGGTCGAAACGTTGCCAGGCATTCCCGGAATCTTTGCTGCATGTCGATTTTGTATTTTGTCGACGGCTGAACGTGTAGAACTGGACAAAGAACGCGCCAGCTCAGCTATGACATATTGGGGGCTATTGTTTCGAAGCTCACTAGCCCCGATGATGTTCGGTGAATCGGTTTCGGTGCAAACGTTGGCGTTGGGACAACATCATTCGGAAATTCTAGGCGTTCAGATTGTACACCTACGACATGAATCGAACGATAGAATTTCAGCTTCCCCTTCGTTTGTATTCACAGACACTGAGCTCTATTTCAATGAACCCTTATATGTCACAGTTATATCGGTTCCAGCCCTTGATCATGGTGTAAAAAACGAGCAGAAGCAAAAACTCCCAGTGCAACACGAAATCAAATACGAGATGTCTGTATGACCCGATATCTTTATGACCCGATATTAATTATTCTCTTAACTATACTTATACTAACTGACATAGAAACTGCAACACCCAGAAGGGACTATTTAAATTTAATTTTTTTTTGTTAAAACATAGATTTGGAGAATTTTTCATGTTTACATTTTTTGTTACTTGAATATTGTAGTCGGTTTTCGCAAATTGTTTTAATTTTATAACAAACCAGCTGTTCGAAGAGATCCAAAGTCGATGTTTAGTTGTTGTTAAAATGCCTAGAGCACGTGCACGCGGAATTTATCTCCAGCTAAGTGGATTTGAAAGAAGTCAAATTATTTGTCAACGGAAGACGGGGTTTCCATTTCGAGAAATCGCTAACCGTACGTACAGAAATCAAACTACTGTTATGAGATTGTCCTTGGGTCCACATTATGGCTGAAGAAGGGTTAGACGACGTCTGGGAAAAAGATGTGAACCTCAGTTTGGTGTCGAGTCATGTAGACCGGACAGTAGGCGTTATGGTATGGGCGCTATTGCACATGCAAGTAAATTACCTTTAATCTTAATTCAAGGTAACATGACAGCGCTGCGTTACCTTCAAGTAATAGTGGAGCCATATGTTCTCCCCAACCTCAACCGGCTGGAGAATTCCATATTTCCGCAAGATAATGCTCGACCTCATGTTGCCAGAGTTCGTTCACACTTTTTTGAAGTGACCCATGTGAATCTTATGCCCATATCCCCCGATCTTTCGCCCATAGAGCATGATGGGGACATCATGGGTACAAGACTTGGAAATTTACCAAAGCTCCCACGGATTTTGGCAGCTTTGAGACATGAAGTACAGGTACCTTGGGATAGTATCCCTCAAGAAGAAATATACCATCTTATTGCATCATTGCCAAGACGTGTTGGAGAGTGCATAGATAACCCATTTTTAACAAATTTATTCGAAAAAATTGTAAACCATGCGTTTTTTTCCAAAATTCATTTACTCCTTGCTATACTTTCTTAGGTTAACAAAAAAAATTAAAATTTGAACAGCTCCTTCTCGGTGTTGCAGTTTCTTTGTCAGTTAGTACCTATAGGTTGCGAATACATCATTCACTCAAACCCAATCCGTCAGATTCAATAGTTTCTGCAAAATCAGAGTTTTCTGGAAATTGGCTTGGGATAGTAGGAATATAATTTCACCGACACCAATCATACTAATGTTTATATGGACGATTAATCATTCAATAAAGCTAAGTGAAATATTTTCGCGTCAAAATTTGGATATAACAATATCTGAATCTGAGGGAGAACTTCTTGGAATAATCGGAATTTAATTTAACACTTCTTTTGGAAAACCCACTATTTAAAGAAGTGTTCTCAGAATTTCAGGTATTGTTATTTATCTATTTACATATATACTTATTCATCTATTTCTCGAACAGATTATAAAAATCTTCTTACATGAGAAGAATAGTAAAAGTAACCATTTTTTTATGTCGAAGTAAGCATGATACATAACATAAAATTTGAAACAAATTTATTACATACATATACCCTAAAAAGATCTTGCATAATTATAATGTACATTTAGACATCTATGAAACTACTTGGGTTTGGGAGCAAAGCTGGCGTTCGATATGTTTTATCAAATTCAACTCGGAAATATTCGACTGAGAGGACTTAGCTTTATTGCTGAATGATTAATAATCCATATAAACATTAGTATGATTGAAATCACTGAAATCATAATCCTGCTATCTCAAGCCAATTTTCTAAAATACCCGATTTTATAGTTCTCAACTTATCACTAGAAAATAATGTCTTAGGGCTTGTTCGGACTAGGCCAGTAGATTAGTCGAATAGCGAATGATTTTGTAATTTCCCGTGTGCGAACGTCAGCAATCGAGTGGAGTAGAGTCACAGGATGATGTACCTACTACCTTATACTGTTTAAGAGTCTTTGATACTGTGGTAGAGTATTCAGGGGGCGAATCGACTCTCCACTCGACTAAAATACTGGCCTAGTCCGAACAAGCCTTTAGTTCGAATAGTTCGCTATTTAAGTAGATTTCACTTTTGAAGCTGTCATTTTTTGACATTCGGCAAGTAGAAACAACGCCATTGATAAGAATGGAACGGTACACGCTCCAAAAACGCATTGAAATTATTGAAATTCCCATAAAAAATTATGAAATTTTGGCAGAGACGGTTCGTTAAACTTCGAAAAATTTGAGCTGTTGGGACAAGTTGATGATGTGAAGAATAAAACCCTCGCACGTGGCTCAAAAACAGCCGAGAATATTGATGATGTAGTTGAACGTGTCGAATAAAACTCAGATTTGTCGATTACTCATCGTTCTTTGGAATAAGAAATGATTGTTGATTTTTTGTGGCCGGACTTGGGTGGTATTAATGTGGAGATTGTTTACTTTGAAGAAGACTGCGCTACGTGGTACACAAGTAACGAAACCATTGTTTTTACAAGCTTTTATTTCGTTTCACCTGTCCCGGTGTCTGTCTGTCTGTAATCAAATCTTGCAAGTTGAATAATGACACACTTCTAATCGTCCGATTGATTTGAAATTTGGCAGATGTACAGGGTGTCCCAAATTCGATGATCACTGAGAGCATCTCGAGAACCATGAGGTTAAGAGAAAAATTGTTCAGAGACTCCCGATCTCTTTTTTCAAAATAATCAATTGCCAGCAAACAGATCCGAGATATCTGAGTTGGTTCTCGAGTTACAGGGCGTTTCTGAAAAATTGCTGTTTCAAATATTTCGCTATATCTCGTTTTCTGTTGGAGATATCACGAAAATTCCGAAAAGTTTTTCTTTGTCATGTTCTATTGCCTATACGCAGCTTCCATCTGATCCTCAAAATTATTTGCCGTTCAAGTGAGAGGTATAATACGGCGTTGTCGAAAGTGCATAAATAATGGAGGCAAAGAATTCGAACATTCATTGTAGTTTTTTTTTCAGAATTCATTTGTATTGAAGTTTTTATTCGATTAATGTTAGTTTTTTTTCATAGAATCGAAAATAAAATATCTCCAAATAAAAGAAAAGTCTTTATATACAGGCTGTCCCAATTCAAGTGAAGAAGAAAAACTCAATATCTCTGAAACGGATCAGAATTTCGAAGAACCGGTTAAAGGATGATACTCGGTGAAAAAAATAGGGTGTCCCATTCAAAAAACACAAACATTTCTTTCTAGCACTTGAACGGCGAATAACTTGTCGGTTCAGATGGAAGCAGCGCATAGGCAATAGAAATTACTGAAGAAAACCTTTTGGAATTTTTGTGATATCTCCAACAGAAAACGATATACGGTATAGCGAAATATTTGAAACAGCAATTTTTCAGAAACGCCCTGTAACTCGAGAACCAATTCAGATATCTGGGATCTGTTTGCTGGCAATTGATTATTTTGAAAAAAGAGATCGGAAGTCCATGAATATTTTTCCTCTAACTCTTATGGTTCTCGAGATGCTTCAGTGATCATCGAATTTGGGACACCCTGTAAATAATTCTGGTGACAATGCATCATGAAATATTTGTTACAGAAAAAAACAAAATGGCTGCTCCAAAATGTCGGATGAGTTTTATGTTTTGTATTCATGCTCCGATTCCATTCGAAATTAGTATTTGGGGGTTTTTGGGTTCGACAATGATGATTCTTCTGTCAAAATTGGAAAATTCAAGATGGCGGCTACAATATGGCGGACGAGTTTTGTACTTATGATCCGATTCTATTCAAAATTGGTATCCGGGGGATTTCCGGGTCTGAAATTACGATTCTTCAAAATTTGGACATTCAAGATGGCGGCTACAAAATGACGGATTAGTGTTGTTGTGATTATAAAAGCTTGTCTTTAATTTTTTTTTTAAGAATGAGGCTTGTTTTACGGGAAAAGTTTCCGGACCGTGTTATATCTCGAAGAGTTGATCATAATTGGCCACCGAGATCTTGTGATTTAACAGTTTGCGACTTCTTCCTTTGGGACCATGAGAAAGAAAAGGTCTACGCCAAGAGCCCAGTTTCGATTAACGACCTCAAAAATGGAATTCGTATGAGGCTATCGAGGACATGGGGCAGCTATGGAAAATTTCATGAAATTTCATGATATGGTCCTGTAGTCGTGGTCGTGGTGGTCATTTGGCTGAAGTTATTTCCCATTATTAACGGCATACATTCCTCTTCTTGATGAAATAAACTTGCGATCAATTATCTTAAATATTGGTATTTTTTTTGAATGTCAAAATAACACATTTTACAGGAGGACCCTTCATGTTGAAAATTCTTATTCAATCCTTCAAATTTCAAGTTTCTGAGTGAAACTCTGAAAATTGTCATATCGGAATTTTCTTGAAATTGACCTGAGATACACTTTGCAAATGCTTTCTACGTTTCCGATGAATAGTGCCTCAAAGCTCCCACATTTTCATTTGATTTTCATTACGATAATGGAGTACCTACACGTCATATTGAGCTAATGTTAAATGCCGTGTTGTCTTATCCATCTGGTAACTCAGCAATTGAATCATAGCCCTATGCGATAGATATTCCGGGGGTTCTAGTTAGTAACATAATTCGATGAATAGCATTTGGATTGCACACGCCAGCAGATCATCAATATAGAACGGTATTGGTTTATTTCCATATTGTGACCGAAATAATGATCTTCAGAGCATAACATAACTAATGATATCTACGGTTAGAAGAGTTACGAATATCGACAATCGATTATCGAAAACCCGATGTTACAGATTCGCTGAACCCTATGTGAATGGCTAATTCAGGAATGAAGGGAACTAGGGAATAAATTACTGTCGTCACTGTGCACAAAGCTGATCATTGAAATTTTGTTGGTAATATTGCCGGAAAATATAATTACATATTTTAATCAGAATGGATATGAAAAAGGCTCGAGATCTTTAAAGGCTCAGCCAATTAGGATCAAAAATAGACCTGACATTCGAAAAAAACCAAAAGTTTTGATTTTTGCACACTTATTGATAGGTATCATGTGATAGATATACCGAGAGTTCTATTGATTCGGAGAATACTGTTTCTTGAATGTGTCTAATCAAGAAAAGGCTATTCGAGTAGGCAGTTCTGGTATAGTTCCCTTGAGAACGATAATGTGACACAAAATGGTGAATGCGGCGGTTTTTCATTAGAGACACTGTTTTCAAAAACATACATTTTGTTCTTTAATTCTTGATGGTGATAAGAATTCTTGTATTTTCATCATAGGGTGTGTCACGAGGAACTGAATATATTTCAACGACGTATGCAGGCTCCTCAGATGAATGTCAAAAGACCATTTTAAAGTGCCTATCCTTGGTAGTTTTTGTTTCGCACCGAAAATTTCGTTCCGTCATATAACTTTTGAGCGGTTATCTTGAATCAATTGAAATCTTCAGTTACTTTTGTTTTGAATTATCTGCAGGAAATGACTTGCTCATAATTCTGAAAATCCAGATCCGTCTTTGAAAATGTTGGTTGTTTTGGTCTTTCGCAAAAATGTCACCCTTTGTATGGTTTTCTTCTACATTCGATGGGGAATATTGAAGCCATGGATGTATATGATATTAAGAATGATTTCATGATTATATCCAATTCGAATAAAAAGTTTTAGTAGTTTTTTTTTTTTGAGAATGATGATGTGATACAAAATGGCGGATGGGATGGGTTTTTAGTGGGAAAACTTTTTATTCAGTAAATAGTGAAATGAAATTATCATGTTCTTCTACTTTGTTTTCCTTATTCTTGAGCTAATGGAAAATAAGCTCCAGATTTTCAATTTTGTTGATTGGTTTCCTCATGTTGAAACCTATAAATATTTTTCCAAAAAAATTTTTAACAATTTGCTAATCAGAACAATCAAAAGTTCTCACACGTTCAGTATACATAGTGTGTCACGAGGAAGTTTACATATTCCAACGAAGTATTGAGGAGTACTGATGAGAAATATTGAAACCATTTATGTTCATGATCATATTAAGAATTATTTCACCAATATCTGCAAATTCGAGCAGAAAGTTCTCACTTTTCTCTTGAGAACTATGATGTTATACAAAATGGTGAATGCGTGGGGTTTTGAATTGGAAAAACTTTGTTCAGAAAATAGTGAAATGGAATTTATTAAATTCTTGTACCGTATTTTCCTTATTCCTTGGGTTGATGAACTATAAGACTACATGGCTACTGTTACCGTGAGGTCTAGAGTTTCAATTCTGTTGATTGGTTTCCCAAGCATCCTCATTTTGAAACCAATAAATATTATGTCGACACAAGTTCGTACCGAAAATTTCGTTCCCTCATAACTTTTGAACGGTTACCTTGAATCGATTGAAATCGTCAAAGAATATTGTCCTGAATTCAAACACAAAGGATAATGGGAAGTAGGACAACCAGTGAAACAACTTCTCAACCGAGCGACGTTTCGTCTATATATTCAGACTTCTTCACAGCTAGAAAACAACTGACCATTACAGAATCTGTGAAAAACTTATAGTGGAGACTCACCCTTCGTTAATCGATGTAGGCTAGCGATATAATGTATAAAAGATTGAATGCAGAGTGCATAAATAAAATCTTAGTCAAATATTTACAATTAAAATAATAAATTAGGGCGGACATGACATTTAAAATGGAAAATAAACACAACAACAAATGACAAATTTATGGTAGCGCAATGATAATAGTAAAGATTTAAAACGAAACAAGGTAGGGGAGCGAGGGGCTTGTTGTAACAGTTTTCATGAAAACTAATATATCTTGAGATCCATTGATTGAATTGCTACCGAATGAAGATGGATGGATGCTGTAACTCTTTCTCTACCAAATCCAGTAAAAATAATACCAAAACTATTGTTCATTATTTCACCATTGATTATTTTCCAGAAGAAGTGCGGTGTTACAACTTACCTCGTGCTTGGGGCAAGTTGTAACGTCTACCGGGTCAAGTAGTAACGACAAAAAAAGACGACAATATCACCTCTGATCATATATTCCTTGTTTATGTTTGACGAAATTAAAATCTTCCTAAAGTAGGTTTTATGTAATTCTTATCGAAAACCAACTTGAATAATCAACACCTGAAAATTCAGTAATTAACAGTTTCATTCAGATGAACACTCCTTATAATCATCATGGCACTTTTAAATCACAGAAAAAGTAAAGAAATTATTTATAACTGAGGTATGCTTCCTTAATATCTCCTTTTAATATCATCTATCAAACAAAGTATTGCACATATAAGAATCAACTTTCGGCGGGTTTAATCATAATTAAATTCAGTCTTCATCGGAGCTACAATTAATACAAATAAAAGATATTGTGTCTCTTGTAACACATTTCAAATGTGCCCACATCTTACAAATGATACACTCGACCAATCTTCCTTATTTTAATCTGTGTAAGCTTCACCACATACAAGACAACAACACACTTCGGATTCAGATTCTGAATCTGAACATAAAATCTTTTTTTTAGCTCTGTCCACTCCGGTTTTATCTTTTTTGTTGATTTACATTTGCCTGAGCCCTTCCCTTTACCTTTTCCTTTAATTTTGTCATCCTTTTCCACTTTAAACACCCTCATCATAACTTGGGGCATGTTGTAACACGTTACAACTAGCCCCGGAATTTTGTTACAACTAACCCCATGGAGTGATTTCATACGTTTATCAAGATAACTATTCAAACAATTTAGCTATCTTAAAAACTGTAACACATTATCAGATATAGATAAATTTGAATGTAAATAGAATACAGAAAGTGTGAAATTAGTCGATATATTAAAGCAAACCAAAGTTTTACGACAGCACAATTTTATATGACCTAGCAAAAATGAAGCACGAGCACACTTCCGATCACTGCGCAGGCTGGCAGGAAACTTGATATGGCAGCATTATGCGGCGTGGTTTATAAATAAAATCGAGTCAAAGAAATACGCCAATAAAGTTTGAGATCTTATTGAAAAGACCCTGTTACTACTTGCCCCTGTTACAACAAGCCCCTCGCTCCCCTACACATATTGACATATTCATGTTACTCTCTCTCTCTCAGCCGGCCTTTATTTACCTTGTACAGATTCAAAATGTTAGAATACACAGAACTCAAATTTTGTGTATCAGTTCTGTCATTTACAGTGGAGTTAATATTTATAAATTAATTATTAAATCAACTCCGTTAAGGTGGGAATTTTCTTTCACCACTGTACTTGATATAAAAATATCAATACGGCTGAGAGTATTTATCTACTTCCTATGACCAGATTTTTTTTATGCTGGAATAAGAAAGAGAGAATTACATACTGTTTTGTAATATCAAACAATATATGGCATCTGGCACGTGTGAAGAAATGGCGACAAGGAACAGATTGTATAAATGAATAAAATCTGTTTAAGAATAGAATAACATAAATAAATAATTTTCATATTACCTACATAAAAAAAAATCTGGTCATAGGAAGTGGATAAAAACTCTCAGCCATATTGATGTATTTATATCAAGTACAGTGGTGAAAAAAAATTTCCACCTCAACGGAGTTAATCTTGGAATAGATGGTGATGAAAAAAGAGGTGATGGAAAACCTTGTATTCGTAACGATTTTCGATCATATTCCTCTATATGTTGCTCCCTGGGGATGGAATGAAATGTTTCTTGAGAAAAATTGTAGTTCATTCGATCCTGTTCCGGGATACGAGCGTAGAAAAAGTGGATAATTCTCAACTTTAACGCCATGTATCTCAAAAACTAGTCACAGGATTGAGTTGGGGCCATAGACACTTTTGATCAGTAGGTCGAGTATTACATTATACCAAAATTTTAGAACATTTGACGGAACGCCATTCGCCATTAGGAAAGTGCGGGGTCCTTTCACCCTATGTATGGTTTTCTTTAACGCTTGATGAGGAATATTGAAACCATGGCTGTTTCTGATCTTATTTGAATGATGATTTCATCAATATATGCCAATTCGAGTGAAAAGTTTGGGTCATTTTTTTTATAATGATGTGACACAAAATGGTGAATGCGGAGGGGTTTTTAATCAGAAAATCTTTTTTCAGGAAATAGTGAAATGCAATAATCATACTATTTCACTGTGTTTTCCGTTTTACTTGAGTTGATGGAAAATACGATCACATGGTAACTGTTTCCGTGTGCTCTAGAGTTTTATATTTTGATGATTGGTTCCCTAAGCATCTTTATTCTAAAAAATATCATTCAATCAGTTTTGATATTGATCAGACCAAAAATATACGTAACTACATGGTAAAATTTTTGTGGATGACAAAAATAACCAAAATCACCTTGTATAAAACTTTTAACTGGTCATTTGATATTCACCTGAGTACCCTCTGTAAGTGCAACGAATACCTACAGTTCCTCGTGACTCACCCTGTATAAGAAATATCAAAGCGGAAAAATCGTTTATGTCCTACCATTATACCGTAGCTTTCCTCACGCTGTTTCAATTAATTGAAATGTCACTATATAAAAAATCATATTGAAAATGAGGAAAAATGGAACCTTATTAAACTGCAAAGTACAAAACCGCAATCTGTTGCATAAATTGAGAAGAATCTTCCACGTGGGAGTCTCGGACGGTCGCGACCATAAATTTCAATTTCCTGATCCCGCCATAATTTAAATTATAATCCTAATGTAGAAGAATCGGAGGAGATATTCATTTAACTTAAGAACTAATGAGCCAACACTTCTTGGAGTCTAATCGAATTTATAATCTCGGTTGTAGCTGTCTGAAAGGAATAACCAGATTAATTCTTCCTGTAGAGTTTTGGAGATGGATGAAAAATTTTGTGAGGTTAAATCGCTTCCTCGGAGAAGAAAAGAGTTGAGAGCTGCCGAGTTTATCTACCTAATTTCGTGCCTTCCGTGACCGCCTGATGTTTTATTCTGATTTTGGAAGGTATAACTTCTAATTGGTACTAATCACTTTCGAATTGAGATTGAACCGATTCGAAATGAATATAAGGAACTTGATTGATTAAGATAGGAAAACTATCATTTTGTCTTGATGTGAAATGAATGTGAAATGAATGAATGAAAGCTTGAATTAGGCTTTTCTGTATGGAAAATAACATTCAATTGGCCACCATAACTTCTGTACTGCACGTTTAATGTTGATATTTGAAGGCTCACTTTTTGATGAATTATCAGCATCGACTAGTGACATATCTCCAAAGAAAGAAATCACAATGTGTTGATTCACACGACGTGGGAGCAAAATTATCTGGACCATTTCTTAAGAAAATTTCATGTCCGAATTTTTTTTTCAATGAATCGATTGCTAAGGTGTGGCAGGAGATACCGTCTCGTTGAAACCACATATCTTCCGAATTATTCGCAACAGAAACAAAATTCATTCAACATTCTTCTGTACCGTTATGATCACAGGGCCCCGCACTTTACTTATGGCAAATGGCGTTCCGTCAAATGTTCTAAAATTTCGTTATAATGTTGTACTCGACCTATTGATCAGAAGTGTCCATTGCCCCAACTCAATCCTATGAGTAGTTTTTGAGATACAGGGCGTTGAAGTTGAGAATTACCCACTTTTACTACGCTCGTATCTCGGAACAGAATCGAATCAAATTCAATTTTTCGCCAGAAACATTTCATTCTATCCCCAGGGAGCAACCGTATAGAGGAATATGACCGAAAATCGTTACGAATACAGGGTTATCCATAATTGAATGCATGCCCGATTTTGAAAGTCTTAAATATGTCAGTTCCAGAGCGAGAACGTTCGCAATATGAACTATTTCACTAGATATGTTATTGTTACATCGAGAAAACCTAAATACCCAGAATTCATACTGAATGGGTGATCCATTATTAAAGAATTATGAAAGTTAAGTGGACACCCTGTATTTTTGGGTTGATTTAAGGTATTTGTTTGATTTTTTCGGAACATATCATCATGGAATTTAAAGAATACACGGTGATTCAGTCATGAAATAAACTGTGAACCTATCGAAAAAACCAAAAAACCACTTTTTTTTTCGTCACCTCCTATTTCAAGATTAACTCCGTTGAGGTGGGAGTTTTCGTTCACAACTGTACTTGATATAAAAACATCAATACAACTGAGAGTTTTCGTCCACTTCCTATGACCAGATATTTTTATGTTGAAATAAGAATAGAATAAGAAATAATTTTCATATAACATGAAAAAAATCTGGTCATAAGAAGTGGACGAAAACTCTCGGCCGTATTGATGTTTTTATATCAAGTACAGTGGTGGAAGAAAACTCTCACCTCAACGGAGTTAACCTTGAAATAAAGGGTGAAAAAAAAGGTGTTTTTGGGGTAATTTCGTGAGGTTCACAGTTTATCTCATGACTTAATCACCCTGTATTCTTTGAAGTCCATGATGATATATTTGACACCCTGTATCTCGGAAATGAACACTAGGAGGAAAAGATATATGAGAAAAAAATGTAACTTTTTCATGAGAAATCTACTCATGACTGTTGAAACACTTATTTAGGAACAACCTGTATGAGATTGAATATTGGGGCAGTATCACCTTTTGAATCGTGGTAAATCTCCATTCAAAAGTGGTCTCTTTATTTCACGAGTAAGTACCCTAACTTACGACGTAGAGACTGGATTTTTTTTAATTGAAGTTGAAGAACGTCCCGAGGACAAATAGTTTCCTTTTTTTCGATTTAATTAGTTATTCAATTAAAAAACCAGGGTAATCGTTAGATCTGGGGTTATTGAATATGTTTTCGTTTTTCATGAGTACAAGCTATATTTTTGAAATAATAATCATAAAAATTCTTGTAGTTTATAGAAGATTAAATTGCCGAGGGCAAATAGTTGCGATTTTTTCCAAAAAATGATGAATAACCGTCGGAAAAAAATCATTAAGTGTAGTTTCCAAAACGCTGAAGTTCAACCTGTTTTTTTTTTATTGAAAAACGAATTAAATCGAAAAAATTGCAACTATTTGCCCTCGGCAATTTAATCTTCTATAAACTGCAAAAACTTTCATGATAATTATATCAAAAATATAGCTTGTACTCATGAAAAACGAAAAACATATTCAATAACCCCAGATCTAACGATTACCCTAGTTTTTTAATTGAAAAACTAATTAAATCGAAAAAAAAGAAAACTATTTGCCCTCGGGACGTTCTTCAACTTCAATTAAAAAAAAATCAAGTCTCTACGTCGTAAATTAGGGTACTTACTCGTGAAATAAAGAGACCACTTTTGAATGGAGATTCATCACGATTCAAAAGGTGATACTGCCCCTTAACACTCTGTTCTAATGCGTACAGAAATATGTTTATTTCTATTTGATCATGCGCATTATAAATTCGTTTATTCCCAATTTGATTGTGTGAACCATTCTGAACGACTCGTTTACGTTGATGAAGATGAGCAACCTTTTTTCACGAAATTATGACTCTTTGTTACAATATTTAAGAGAAATAAATTGACCGTTGACATTCGCGGCATTAATTCAGACAAATTCATGACGTATTCGACGAATTTCGGCGAATAACGACGTGAAAAATTATCATGATCACCTCATGCGTGTAATCCGCATGCACAATATAGGTGTTTATTCAGGGAGATGCGTGAAAGTGAAAGCGAATGACAGGTGGTAAAAATGCGGCTCGTTAATCACAAGACCTGACGTCAGGCTCGACAAACCCATTCATTTCGGTCGGAGAAATGACAAATTCTATATCCTAAAAGCCCCGACCCGACGCTCTAGTGGGCTCAGGTGGCGTCTGGACGCAATTTAAGCTTTCGCCGATCCCATTTAAATTTCCTACTACTATCGGATACCGCTAATGAACGGGACAACATTCAGCATTTATCAACTGATTTATTAGTGATGTTCATAATCGCTAATACGCGCGGGACAGATGGATATTCGTTGCATGTCCGGAATTGTTTAAATTTGTCGAAAACATCGACAAAGTTTGTACTAAAATTCGTGCCAGTTTTGACAAGAGAATTACGCAAATCTTTTGAGCTGTTGGAGCCATTGAATGATAAAAGTTGGATGGCAATTTGAAAATTATGAGGGATTATTCCATGCTGCATATTGTTTCAAAATGCTACACTGAAAAATTAAGCGTTGAGTTCTTTCTCAATTTGGGCAGTCATGTTTCACATTGGAAGTGCACAGAGTGTTTTTAAAATGAAGGTACAAACGAAAATGGAAGATTCCATTCAAGAGAAAAAATTGCATGTGATACACCAATTCCGATTGCAAATCTACAGAGTGATATTTTTTCTTGAACACTGCCTCCTGTTTACTTCGATGAGCCACTATTTGCTTAAAAAATTGTGGAGAGAAGTTTTGTTTTTGTTGTTAAACTAAACTTGATAGTGTGTTGCAGTTTTGTCGTAGTCGCGGCATAGTCTGCTGTCGATTTCGAGAAAAAATATTCAAAACAATTCTCTCGAAATCCTCATAAAAATCCAGTGAGTTAAAAAAAAATCTGAATAATTTAAGTCTGGGGATTTGGTCCAATTCCGATCGATTGCTCGTCAAAAACTAGTTTGAGTGTATCGAACATTTCATGTCTTTGAAATCAGTATTTTTGCCGTTATTGAATAAAATTCGAATTTCACGACTAAAGCCAGGTTTGGCTCAGTCAAATTCATTGGTATGCTCGTCTTTTTCAAAGTAGAGTATGTTAGGAATTATCATTCTTACTCATTTTTATTGATCGAGCACTATGCAAAAAATGAAATCATAATCAGTCACACTAGAATGATCAAAAGTCTGTTTTTTATTTGCGGCGAATGTGACAAATAAACAAACCAGATAATGAATGAAAATTTAGTTTTGAATCGAGTTCAAAACTGACATATATTATTCTAACTATCGACATAGCCTACTGGAAAATTATCTTGATTAGACAAAAAAAACCTGGCTTTAGTCGTGAAATTCGAATTTTATTCAATAACGGCATAAACTACTGATTTTAAAAGATATGAAATGTTTGCACACCCTAACTAGTTTTCGACGAGCAATCGATCTCAATTACAAAATTATATGATTATCATTTGAAAAAAAAGAGATTTCATAGTTTTATTGAGGCTCACTTTGAAGCCCTGTTTCAGGCACACTGTATAATATGTCCTCATAATTTATACAAGAAGCAGTATCAGCATACTTTCTCTTGTTCCACTGTTGCAAAAAGAAATTCTTACAATGAGGGATTTTGGAAATATAAACACTAATTTGTGACACTCTTTCTGTCAACAAATTTGAAAATCAGGCTATAACTCAACAATCGCTGGAAGTGATTGCGCATATCATTAATCAAATCAGTGCAGAATTAAACGAAGAATCCAAATTTGTATAAATATACAGGTTGTTACAATTGAAATGACGAAGTTTACATTCGTTTCCGGTAGGAACGGAAGTAGAATCCGCTTGAAAATATTCTACAATCTGAGTTCAGGTACTCTAAAACGAAAATACAGAATCTTGAATTTTTGAATGGAACACTCAAAAAATCACCCTGTACAGTGAATCCATTGATAATTCAACATAATCTCTATCTGTATGTTTCGATGTGTTGAGCATGAGTTGAATTAGCTGATTTCAGTTGCCAATATCAGGGTTTGAGAGATTTGCATAATCTTATGAATGACTACGAATATTTAAGTTTCCAGTTTACCCATTTATAGAAGCTCCACATGCTTATTCGATCCAAGCCTACCGTGTTTTCGGATTGCCATTAAATCCGTCATAAAAATTGAGGAATGGCAATCTCGGAGGAGATCAATCATATACGAATCACCATAAAACGTTAGTGTGAAAATCGTACAATTCAAGAACTGAGATAAAATTAGCTTCACGATATTCAACATCGTATTATCGATCTTGCGGGAATCTTAATACAAGGTGACAAGAAAAACTTCGGACAAATTTTGCTGTGGTCTGGAACAAAAGTATTTCAGCGCAGCCAAATAATTTTTATTCTCTTGGTTTCTCTACACTTTCCTGTACTAATATGTGAATTTTCAGTTTGACATAATTTCATTTCACAGAGTTTTAGAATGTCAAACAAACGTATTGCGATTTTGGAGCTGTTTCGTCAAGGTAGGCGTCAATGCGAAATTGTTCGTTTGCTCAATGTGCCTCGACAAACCGTGTCCGATGCAATTCGTCGTTTCAAGGAGCTTGGCCATGATGGTCGTCGTCCAGGAAGTGGTAGAAAACGCACTGTCAATACACCTAGCAATCGCAACATCGTCAAGAAGCGAGTCAATCGAAATCCGAGGGTTTCCATGAGGAAAATAGCCTGTGAGACCGGTATCAACCGCGAATTAGTCCGTCAAATTGCCAAAAAGGAGCTCAACCTCAAGCCATACAAGCTCCAAAAAGTTCAATTGCTCACGGAGGAAAACAAGCGCGTACGACTCCAAAGGTGCCGCCAACTCCTTCGTCTCGCCGGTCAGCCATGGGAGCGAATTCTCTTCACAGGCGAGAAGCTTTTCACCGTAGAACAATCCCACAACCACCAAAACGATAGTCTGGTTCGTAGAGGCTCCCGGTACATCGGCCATCGTCGAACACCGTCAAAATCCGCAATCCGTCATGGTCTGGGGCGGAATTTGCGGCAGAGGTAAAACTCCCTTAGTTTTCGTGGATCAAGGAGTCAAAATCAATCAAGAAGTCTACCGTTGCGACATCCTCGAGGCCGTAGTACTTCCGTGGGCCAAGTAGCACTTCAGCGATACGCATTGGACCTTTCAACAGGACTCCGCTCCGGCTCACATAGCGAAAATGACGCAAGAATGGTGTAAAGTGCTGGTTTCGCTAGTGCGTCCGACGCATGCAGCGACTTCAGAAAGTTGCTGCACCGTCTTTCGAATAGACTGCTACTTCGGAACTACGAAGAAGTGGTTTCGCTTCTGCGTCCGACGCAACAGTACTGCAACAGCCAAACGGCTGACTGCATGGGGTACCAGTCTGTGCGAGTTGCTGCAGCGTCAAGAAGGAAAAATAAGTATGGATAAATTCACGAGGGACGAAGAGATGAAACTCATTGAATTCGTTTCTCAAAATAGATGCTTGTATGATGCATCTGATGAGAATTATGAGAATAATTATATCAAAGATAATATATGGAAAATGATCGCTACAGAAATGGAGGGAAAACAGGTAAAATGAAGTTATATTTAAAAAAAAATTATTTCGAATTCTGATTTGAACAGTTTTGTACAATTTTATATTCATAATTTCGTGCTCTACGTTCTTGTAACCATTCTTTCTTGCCAAGCAATTTGACCCTCAGAAACAAAATATTCTTTGAATGGATCTCGAACTTTGAATCCATCTGCATTAGCAAAGCCTCCTCTCCTTGCAAATGGTATAAAATTTTTTAGTGGACCATCTAAATTCACTAAATTTTCGTCTTCATGTTTCTTGCTAACCCTTTCAGAGTCGTTTCTTATAAGGTTATGTAAACAAGCGCAAGTAAATACTCCATTTCTAACAAATTATCACTGACGACTCACAGGACACAAATAATACTGCCGGCTGCAGTCGTTTCGCTGCACCTAGTGAAACCACTCCGACGACGCAGCGGACGCAAGCATTCGCTGCACGCAGTCACTGCATGCGTTCGACGCACTAGCGAAACCAGGCCTTAAGACCCATTTTCCTTGTTTCATCTCATCTGTAGAATGGCCGCTCTACTCACCGGATCTCAACCCAATGGACTACAGCGTGTGGTCGATCTTGGAGCACTAGGCTTGAGCTAAAACACAAAAATTTGGAGTCGCTGAAGCAATATCTGCGCCGAGAATGGAACCGATTAACGCCCGAGGAGCTGCGGCCCATTGCCGAAAATTCAAGAAGCGTCTGAAGATGCGTATCGCCGCCAAAAGAAGCCACTTCGGAACGGCTCAAATATATTATTAACAAATGTTCAAGCTATTATTATTTGTTGTTATTTTGTTCAATTTCTTCTGTTCAATAAAGTTAAATGGAAAAGAGTTTGTCCGAGGTTTTTCTTGTCACACTGTATATGTATGTAAATGCAGAACTATTTGTTCAGATCGAGTTGTTTTCACGTCATTCACGGCAAAGTGGTTGGAGCCTTTTCTATTCGTTTTATATACTTAACGTCGCAGTATAATAATATAATGAACTCCAATAAAACCTTCATTACTGCATGGTCCTGAAATTCATTTTAATGAATTAAATTCTACTAAGTGCATAACGCTGTCTAGTCCACGAATGTTTGGAGTTTACGTAAATGTCCAACTTCCTGCAACTCAATTATGCGGTACCCACAATTCGCCAAACACAAGAATGTGTGATTAATCAACGAATTCCCTATAAACAGATGTCCCAATGAACCTATTTTCGATTCTGCAGGCGAAGTGAAAAAATCGAGGGATCTTTCTAAATTACCTGATTCGAATGAGATCTCGCTAATCAACATCCACTTGTTCGTGAATGATAATCGGAGCTTGATGAACTTGGCAGGTTTCCCATGGAGCTTAATCGTTATATTCCGGGCAGATTCCCTGGTAAGGTCCACGGGAATCATCGCGTGCACGGTGCTGGCTTGGTATCTCTCACCGTCTATGCTGAAGAGAATCTCTGCTTGATTGAATATCTGAAATGAGAGAGGATCCTCAATTTAGTGCATTACAACATGCTGGTAGTTTCGATATGGAAACATTCACATTTTAGGATACACGCTTCAACAACGCATTGAAATGATTAAAAATCGCTATGAAAATGGTGAAAATTTGGCCGAGACGGTTCGTAAAACTCGAACTTTTTGGGTCGTCGTGAAGCACCTTGTTGAACCGCAATACAAAAATTGGTGGACAATTTTGAGTTGTTGAGACAAGTTAGTGACGTGAAGAATAAAAACCGTGCACTTCGCTCAAGAACAGCGAGAATATTGCTGCTGTAGCCCAGGTTTGTCCATTCCTCGTCGCTCTTTAGAATAGGCATTCCACAAACATCACCACACCGTATTTTGCAAGAAGACTTGGGTCAAAAGGCTTATAAAGTTCATTTAACACAAGAACTTAAGCCGGCCGATCATCAACAACATCGTCTCTTTGCTGATTAGGTCCTTGAAATGCATGAAAATGATCCGGAAATCCATCGAAAAATCATCTCGAATGATGAGGCCCAGTTCCACCTCGATGGCTTCGTCAACAAGCAAAATTTCGCATCTGGGGCTCGAAATACCCAAGAGTTATTGTTGAAAAGCCTCTCTATCCTCAACGTGTGACTATTTGGTGCGGTCCATGGTCTAGCAGGGTCATCGGACCTTACTTGTTCGAGAATGAGGCTGCAGCGAGAGTTACGGTGAATGGATTGCGCTATCGAGAAATGATCAATGATTTTTTATGTCCAGAATAGTATGGTTTTGATCTGGACAAAGTTTACTGTCAACAAGATGGCGCTACGTGCCACACAAGCAACGACACCATTGATCATTTACGAGAAAAATTTTCCGGGCCGTGTTATTTCTCGAAGAGGTGCGATCACAATTGGCCACCGAGATCTTGTGATTTAACACCTTGCGACTTCTTTCTTTGGGACCATGTGAAAGAGTAGGTCTACGCCAAGAGCCAAGCGTCGATTCAAGACCTCAAAGATGGAATTCGTGAGGATATGGAGATCATGGGGCAACCAGTTTGCAATTTGGTTATGGAAAATTTCATGAAAGGGATATGGTCCCGTAGTGGTGGTCATTTGACTGATGTTATTTTTCATATTTTCAACGGCATACCTTCCTCCTTTTAATGGAATAAACATCCGATCATTTATCTCAAAAAAATGGTAGTTTTGTTTGAATGTCAAAATAACACATTTTATTGGAAAACCTTTCATTTTTTAATTTATTGCATCTACAAGGGTACATTTCCCTTTATTTTAAAATGCACTCGCGAAATCAGATCTAAGAGAAAGTATTGTGATCGCGAAAAAATTTAACATTGACCCTTAACCAAATTTTAATTCCACATGCTGAAAGGATTGTTTAAAAAAAATTAAGTGTGGTGTCTCTATGTCTTTTATGCACTTCTAGGGCCGAACCTGAGGATAAGATTCCTTTCTGAATCCGTGTAAGCGGATTGTTTATATTTTGAGTGGATTATTTCAAGAAATAGTAAACTCAATCGAATTTTGTCAAAATGGCTCAAACATTTTTGTTAAGACTATGTACATTATTCACATATTATGATTCTTAAGTGGTAGAGTCGGTTTACCTTGAAAGAATTATAAAGAGAGAAAAAGGACTTTGAAAAATTACGTTTTACAGTATTTAACAACATAACATAACAAATTTCTTTATTTCAGATAAGTGAAGTTACATGTAACTTACACTTATTTATTACACATATATATTACATATATTTACACAAATTTAAATGGAATGACGTCAAAAATATAAGCTATTCAGTAGCTCCAAAATATTTCCTAAGACTAAAGGGTTTTAATGTGAACAGTAGCTGTTTTACCTGATTTCTGAAGGATTTATAATTTGTAATACATTTTATATCATAAGGTAACTTATTGAAGGCTTTGATACTCATATAGGCCGTACTTTTCTCAGTAAATGTTCATCTGTGCTGGAAAGATTTAATTTGAGTCTCATTTTTGGATGCGAATTTATGCAGGGTGTCCTAGAAGTCCCGCACTTCCTTGAGAGGATCGAAAGTGAAAAATATTCTAAGCCCAAATATCCATGTTTGCAATTTTCTGATAACTTAGTTAATTAGTTATTAATTAATGAAAGTGACCAATCAGGAGCGCGCTACAGAAGAATAACTAGGCAGTAGGGACGCGAGAGTGAGACGCCAGTCTCGGTTTACTGCGTGAAAAGCCGGCAGCAGCTCTGGCGTCTCCCTCTCGCGCCCCCACTGCCTAGTTATTCTTCTGTAGCGCGCTCCTGATTGGTCACTTTCATTAATTAATAACTAATTAACTACGTTATCAAAAAATTTCAAACATGGATATTTGGGCTTAGAATATTTTTCACTTTCGATCCCCTTCACTGGAACAGTTTCCACTGGAATCTGTTCGATGTTAGTCAATGTTCCAAAAGAAAGTTAAGACATTCGGAAATATTTCCGATATCAATATGACAGATTTCTTCTATAATAAAATTTATTTAATGTATTGTTCTGAGAAGGTGAAGATGAATACCTATATCTACTATAGTGATGAATAAAAGTCAATTTATATTGAATATGTCAGGATGAACTTGTCTAGAACAATATCCTGAGAATGAAGACGATTAAAATATTCTTTCAGAACTGCCAAAACTGTTAACAGCGGTTATATATTTAATTTGTTCAATTATAATCCTCTTCATCCTTCCGAAATTCAAACTTTCTCGCCCGAAGCACAATTTTCCCATGAAAATCCTAACGAATTTCCTCAGCAAACAATTCCCTGGAAATGAACTCGAAATTTTTCTCCTACTGGAAGAGTGAAAGTTTTCACTCCAGCTTTTGGCACTTCATAACATTTTCAACTTCGGTATGAATTTCTGCCGGGCTCATTATGACTTCCAGTCAAATCAAACAGACGAAACACTCCACCCTCTATTGAAATATTCACTTAGCTCATATTCCTTCTCGAAGTGGAGAAAAGCGAAGTATGAACTAACAACTTTCGTCGGAATTACAGGTAACTTCTGACCGAAAAGTCGTCCGGTGCTTTCAGCAGACTTTCCTAATCCTTTCCAAGTCGCTTCGACTCCCTCGAACTGTATCCCTATTCCTTTCCTTATCGGGAAGGATTAAAGAGCAGAGGAAAGAGCTGCAAGTTATTCGGGCGAAATTAGGAACTTTCTCGAAATAAATAGGAACCCAATCAAATATTTAATCATGTCGTAGGATTCGAGATCGTTTAACTACGTCAACTCCTTTTTTCGATATTAAGCAAACATAAATGAGTTTCTGCTCTTTTTTGTCGTTTTCATTAAAAGGAAAATTGCATTCATTAGGAGGGATTGTTGATTGAAACGAGTTTCTGCGTCGATGTGACTAATAATTAGTTTTAGGTTCAATCTGAAGTTGTTCAATCAAACCATTAGCCTGGAATTGACTGAACGAAGTAATTTTAAAAATCACTCAATCACATCGGCATATTCAATCAGCAACCAAAAGGCCAGTCCCGCACAACTCTTTATACAATATTTCTTCTATTAATTGATACATAATTGAATATTTTCAATGTGAGTATTTTGGGAAAAATCAAATGAGGGAACAGATAAGTTGAAAATAAAACTGAAGAATACAAAAGTTCGGTTTTTGAAAAATCTCGAATAATAATCGCTTCATCTGTGAAGCGATCATACCCGATATGCACACAAAATTCGAAAATCGGTCTAGCTGTTTCGGAGGAGTTCGGTAACGAAGATGCAGACAGGAGAATTCCCTATCATCGATTATTCTGATAATCGATGATAGGGAATTAAACACCATGAGTGGAATACCTCTCCTGAGTTCTATTGTGCACTAAAATTCAATTAATTGGAAATAACCAAAAATATGGAGCCTTAATTCTCGAGAATGATATAGGAAAAAGGTGTTTCTACAGTTGAATACCATGTGAAGGCCATACTAGTTTATTTTCTTCGAATGAATTTCGCCGTAGTTGTTTCTTCATATTGTTATTAAATGAATTTTGTATTCATTCATTTGATACAGGCTCAATGAAGTAGAAAAATATATGACATTTTTTTTGGCTAAAGATTTCAATAGGAAAGAGGCTACATTTCTCCTATGCTTCGCAATCTAATATATAAAATTCTCCTGTCTGCATCTTCGTTACCGAACTCCTCCGAAACGGCTAAACCGATTTTCGTGAAATTTTGTGGTCATATGGGGTAGGACCAGAAATCGGCCAACATCTATTTTTCATCCCCCGAAATGTTAAGGGTGGTCCACCCCTAATTTTTTTCTCAATTTTTTTGAACAAAATTTTTATTTTAATTTTTTTATGATACAGCACACAAAAATACATACAACCCTGAATTTTCACCCTTGTACCTAACCTAACGGGAACGTGTAACAAAAACTGCTTATTTATTTCCTCTTAGGCGGAACGGAGTTCGCGAGGTCAGCTAGTACTGATATGTGAACTAACCTGAACGCCTCTGGTGAACATATTGTTGCAATGAAGATGGACAGCGTGAAATTCTCTTAATCCTTCGAACTCGAAAGTGATATCCACTGGATCTCCACCTCTTGTACCATTACTCCAGCCAACCCATCTCGTTCCTGAAAAAAAAATATTATTGAGTAACATGAAGAAGAAAGATGCACAGCGCGATGCGATTCGTGTTTTGATTGGAAAATGATGATCTTGATATCGCTTTACGAATCCAAAATTTACTTGTTCAAAAGTGCGTCACCTTTGAACAAGCCTAATTCTCAAAAAACATTTTTGAAGACAAGCTTTTATAACAACACTCATCCGCCATTTTGAAGCCGCCATCTTGAATTCTTCAATATTAAAGAATCCTACCCAGAAAAACCCCATATTATAACAATTTTGAATAGAATAGGATCATAATTACAAAACTCGTCCGCCATATTGTGGCCGCCATCTTGAATTTCCCAATTTTGACAAAAGAATCATCATTTTCGAACCCAAATACCCCCAGATACTAATTTTGAATGTAATCGGATCATAATTACGAAACTCATCAGCCATTTTGAAGCCGTCACTTTGTTTTTTTCTATAAAAATGCATTGTCACCAGAATTATGTACACCTGCAAAATTTCAAATCAATCGGACGATTAGAAGTGTGTCATATTCAACTTGCAAGATTTGATTAGAGACAGAGAGACAGACAGACAGGCACCGGGACAGGTGAAACTAAATAAAAGCTTGTAAAAATGTAGGTTTCGAAGAATTCGATTCCAGGGATTTTCCTACTTGAAAATTGATGGAATTCAAGATCTTAGCCTTTGAATATACCCTATGGCCTATAGTATAGTCTAAGATCTTACCCAAGGCTGTCCAGATTGTTTACACAATATAATAAATAACCAAGAGGATAAACATGGTAATGGATTTACAGTAATATATACAGGGTCTCCCACGAGGAACCTCACCCATATTTATACGGGAAACTACTGAACGTATTTTCATGAAATTCAGCACTTATAAGTATTTCACGATGCTGATGAAATCTAAAATATTTTCAAGGCATGAGCACCTCCGGTTTTTCCGGAAATGACGTCAACTTCCGTTTTTCAAATTAGAACACCATTTTTTATTGCAGAAATAGATTCCTTAGAAAATTTCAAGTTATTTTGATGTAACATTTTTCAGTTTTGGTTGGAAAATTCTCTCTGAGCGGGAAAATTCGAAAAAAAAATCGAAAATAGAGCTCCGCTGAAACAAGAATAACTTCGAGGTTTTTGGATGGAAAATTTTCATTTTTGGGATTTTTCAAGATGTAAGATTGATGTTTCCACTTTAAAAATTGAAATTGCGATTCATGATACAGGGGGTGAAAAAATCGCTTTCAAAGTAAGGGATGACAAAATCGTGAAAAATCAATTTTTTCAAATCAGAACCCCATTTTTTATGGCAGATATTGAATCTACGTTAAAAAATAATGTGAGTGTATGCATCACACCCTTGCCCTAAAGTGGATATTTTCTGAGTTATTCACAAAAAACTGTTTTTCGTCTTGAATTTTCAGCTATTTCTTTTCCCTTCACGCCAAAAAGATGAAATTTTCAGGAACTGTTACTTAAACCATGTTTTAGATTTTACTACCCTAATATGCAAGAGAAAAAAGTTACAGGTAAATAGATGGCGAATTTGGATTCGAATTTGTATCGGAAACCTCTTTATTTCAACTAATCGGCAATCGGTTTTCTCTCCAGTGATAAATAAATAATTCCTTATGAACCATATGCAAAAACTTACCATGTTTTACATTCTTTTTTTTTAATGATAGATATCATTAATTACATCTGCCAAATTCCTCTTTATTCAGTAGCATGTAATTTATGATATCTATCATTAAAAAAAAAGAATGTAAAACATGGTAAGTTTTTATGCATATGGTTCATAAGGAATTATTTATTTATCACTGGAGAGAAAACCGATGGCCGATTAGTTGAAATAAAGAGGTTTCCGATACAAATTCGAATCCAAATTCGCCATCTATTTAGGAACAACCTGTACCTTTTTTCTCTTGCATATTAGGGTAGAAAAATCTAAAACATGGTTTAAGTAACAGTTCCTGAAAATTTCATCTTTTTGGCGTGAAGGGAAAAGAAATAGCTGAAAATTCAAGACGAAAAACAGTTTTTTGTGAATAACTCAGAAAATATCCACTTTAGGGCAAGGGTTTGATGCATACACTCACATTATTTTTTAACGTAGATTCAATATCTGCCATAAAAAATGGGGTTCTAATTCGAAAAAATTGATTTTTCACGATTTTGTCATCCCTAACTTTGAAAGCGATTTTTTCACCCCCTGTATCATAAATCGCGATTTAGATTTTTAAAGTGGATACATCAATCTTACATCTTGAAAAATTCTAAAAAAAAAATTTTCCATCCAAAAACCTCAAAGTTATTCTTGTTTCAGCGGAGCTCTATTTTCGATTTTTTTTTCGAATTTTCCCGCTCAGAGAGAATTTTCCAACCAAAACTGAAAAATGTTACATCAAAATAACTTGAAATTTTCTAAGGAATCTATTTCTGCAATAAAAAAATGGTGTTCTAATTTGAAAAACGGAAGTTGACGTCATTTCCGGAAAAACCGGAGGTGCTCATGCCTTGAAAATATTTTAGATTTCATCAGCATCGTGAAATACTTATAAGTGCTGAATTTCATGAAAATACGTTCAGTAGTTTCCCGTATAAATATGGGTGAGGTTCCTCGTGAAAGACCCTGTATATATATATATCTGTATATACACAGTAATGTATATCTGTAGGGACTTGTATGTAGCACAAAATTCTCATTTGGCTGCGTATACAGTTGCAACTGTTAGGGACTCTCTCGACTCACAATAGTAAAATAATGGAAATAGAACGATAGATTTCATGAAATAATCCTACTTCAATTGAACTAGAGCACTGATATAAACGTATTCCAATTCAATTTATATTTATGAACATGAAAACTTTAGGAAGTAGAATTACAGTAATCCAATGAAAATTGGAAAAGATATCTGTGGGTTTTCCAGAAGAGACGAAATTATTTTGAATATATAGAATGCTCAAGTACTAACCTTTTTTGAATAAGAATGTTACAATCAAGATATTTCTGAACAAAAACACCTTTTTTCTGCAATTGAGAGCCATATTTCTCCCACCAAAATAAGTTCCTTCTCCGATTTTCCTGAAGATTAGTTCGTAAACACTAATATCTTGTTCATATTTTCCCCGTAATCCCAAAAATATTTCATAAAAAAAATTGTTTTTCACTAACCTAACCTAACTCCATTAACCTAGGTCGAAGGATTCTATAGGTCAATGACCTAACCTAACCCATCTTCTATGATATTTCACAGAGCTTTTGAGAAGACGATGCCAGATTGTTGTTTTTCTTTTTGAACAATGGTATAACGATGCTCCACCTCGCAATGTGAGGTAGCCGGCGCGCGAGACAAACCGTAACAAAAATGGAAATATTTTCTAGAGCTATGTTGATATCAAAGGGAGAAGTTATTATTTCAAAAACCGTGTAGTGTCGAGTTTATGAAATTCTAAGAGGATATTGTTTAGTAGCAACATCGCCACAAATTATTCAGGGTTTATTTTATTTTTCATTATTTTCAATTCAATACGTGGTTTGTATCGACATTCATCATCAATATCCGAATTTTGTATTTCATTGACATTTATTTTCAATATGAACCGGTAACAATAAATTTTTAATAGAAACTGTGCGTATAAATTGTATAGTTTCATGCTTCTCAGAATTCATTTTCATCTCCCACATGTGTGGGATTTTATTTTTACATATCTCTACATCAAATGTTTGTGCAGCATAGGGATTTTAGTCTTGCCGAAGTTGATAAACAGTCTGACAACATTGTTAACTTGCATAGAGATCAGAGAGTTTATAAATTCCAGCCATTCTGTGATATTTGAAATCCAGGGAAGCATACAGATTATTCTTATGATTTTTAAATTTTTCGTCAAAATTTAACAGGTAAAATCGGGAATAACTCGAAAATGACGCGTTTCATTAAAATGACAAGAATACTTTTTGCGCAGTAAATTTCATACCACGAGAAATATCGGATGAGTTTTGCTTGAGGAATATGCACCAAGAATAGAGTGAACAATCAACCAAAATTCAGTTCATTTGGAATAACGGTTCCGAAGATATGAACAGAAAAGTTTGTTTTCCATGGATTTTCAACACCTTGTATCTTTTAAACGAAACCGAATTTTGAAAAATGGTAAGGATAAAAGTGTTTCATTTGATGAGAGGAATCTATAGTTGAAAAACATGTACAAGACAAAGAATCACCCTGTATATATAATTTTTAACAAAAAATATACGTGCTCATTTGAAATATCGATGTTTCTGATGGAAATCAGATTCGAAATTCGGATTCTTTTCATTAGTGGGCAAAACGTACGACAGGACTCCAATAAGAGTTGCTGGAAATTTCATATTATTGATTTCAATTCATAGCGTTGAGAGGCTAGTGCTGTGAGTATGGCCAACATTCTGATCTCCGCATGTACTAATTTCCTAAAAACCCAAATAACTCCCGACATTTTCGGAATATCGTTCACATGATACTCGATGGGACTCAGAAACATGACCATTTTTGGGCATGCCATATGAAAAAACTGAAAATGAATTTTCTGAGAGTATATTGAGTATTTCTTCGTATAACTTCGGATTAGGTTGAGAAAAGAGAAAGAATGACTATGTAAGCTTTCGGATTGTTTTTTGTGGAGATGTTTCATTGAACTGTTGTTTGATACCAAGCATACGTGGAGACGTTTTCAAGTCGAATAGGAAAGACACTAATGAAATACTTCATGGCATATAGTCACAAAAATTGCTTTACAGCATTCGATCCCACGAAGCCGTGGTGAACATTCACTTTTGAAAGGCGAGTTATCCTAAACATAATTGATGTAACAATTTGTACTTCAAAATGAGAAATTACATAGTCAAAATATCTTTGTAAATTCGGAGATCACAAGAATTCTTATTTTCTGTAATTAAGAACCGAGTGAGTCTGAAAGCAATAATAACACATTTTGTAATAGCTTTTTTCTTCGAATGAGGATTTCCACCCCAGGGTGCCTCCTTTGAACTTCCGTTCGGAGAAAGAAGTAATTTTCTTGGAATTATCATTTCGTAATTCACCGGCAAACGTGACACGAGAAAGATATACCTGACTAAAAGACCCGAAAGAAGGAATAACATTTTCTCAAATTAACTAGGAAATTGTTCCCGGATTCTGTGCACCTGTACGGAACTCCACTTAAAATTCATGTATTCGACAGTGCACACAGATAAGCTGTTCTGCGTCTGGAGCCCGCAGATAGCGCCCTTTCGCAGGCGTGTTTTATCTTGGCATCGAGAGGCAAATACTACGATGCCATGCCCCGTCACGTAGCAAAAAGTTGGCGCTTTTTATTGTGGTCGAAAAAATATCTGCTGCTGAAATGGGTGGAAAGAATCGTTTGATGGTATGGAGCAAATAACTACGGCGAGGACGCTTTAATTTCTGCTTCGCAAACGCAAATAGTTCTCTTTCGCTAATGGAATACAGCGTAGATGCAAACAGTGAAGAACACATGGCGAATTGGCTGTTCATTCGAAGATTTGACAGAAGCCCCAGAGAAAATGTCAAGATTATGCGAAGTTATGCTTTTCAGCATGTTTTGGTGTAATAAATCGAAATATTTCAGTTGACTAGTAGGGATAGACTTCTGAAATTGATATTCATGCGGGTCCAAAAATTATTGAATTGCTCATCGGTATGGTACAGGATGTTGGCGAGACGATAACGATTGAAATTATTGATTTTCGGTTCAAGTTTCTCAGACGATATCAGAAAATCGTTCCACGAAATCGGTTGCACTAAATGCGTAAGATAGCAGAAGAATTGGAGGCTAAAATCATGGGATTTGCAACGTGGCAATACCCGAAAGTTCCATAGGAAATTGCATCATCCTTTCAGAACCCACCCACGGGAGGTGTGAAGAAGGGAATTCTTTAATTTGATTAGTTTTTAAAGAACGAAGAAAGAAGTAGCTGTAAAAGTCTGAAACGGGAAGATTCTCAGTTGACTCGGGAACGGTGTTAGGGTAACTCATTTTTGCTTCTTTTGGAAGTACGGTCCCAAACAGAGACAGAAAAGTGTTAAGTCGAAAGTAAAAGATTTTTGGAATTAATTAGAATTATTTGTATTAGGTACCTACTTCTCGTCGATAAACCGGGAGTGAAATTAATCTGTGAATAGCGAGTTAGCGACCTGTTTTTGTGTTTCTTTGGTTTTTCAGGATATTTTCATCATCCTTAGGATTACCTGCACGAGGAGAAAGGTCAGGTATTTTTGTGTAGGCTCGGTTTGTTTGAGTATTCGGAAATATGAGTTGTACTATTTTGAGATCCCTCCATATTTACGGTTAAGGGTTATTTTGATAAACCCCCAAAGTTTTGATGATTTAGTTTGCTCTGTAATTCGAATTTGATTTCATAATAGTATTTGGATTTCGACAATTTAATTTTGCTGTGAAATTTGGTGTTTTGATAATATGAATTCGATTTGGTAAATTTACCAAATATTTTGATAATTTAGTCTTTTGACGTCACTGATGGATTATAGATAGTTTCTGTAAAACCGTTTATTTTATTTTAGTCATAATATACGTCTTTCTTTTAGTACCTACCTACTATGTGCCGCTCCTAAAGTTGACAGTAAACTGCCAAAAATTTTTGCATCAAATCGTTCAAGGGCGATATACATCTATGTTTATTTGAACTCAAAGGTTGAGGTCAGAAATGAAGGAAGTCAATCAGAAGAAAATTCAGTTTACCTCATATTTCGGTCCTTCATGTCATTATTTTACGTGTTTTGAGTAGACAACAGGAGTCAACCGATGATAGCCCCGAAGACGATTTGAATACAATCGAAACGTCGGCAGAATTTTCATCTAGTTGATTTCCTTCATCCTTGACCTAAACCAATTATCAACAATAGATTTATTGAAATATGTTTTATTTCAATTCAAAGTTCTATCTATCTGAAAAAAACACCCGATACAAATTTAGAATGAAGTAAAATAGAATCTATTTGTAAAATCCATTCCAGTCGAAGTTGTCTCATCTTTTTTGAGCGCCCGTTCCACTTCAAAAAGGTCTATCTGGGTAATTCTCATGAAATTCCAAAATTAATCAGGAATGAATTCTCAAAAAATTTTTCAATAAATTTGAATTTTTTTTTGTGGCAGTTTTGTAATACATATGATACTAGATTTCACTCATATAGTGGTCCCCAGATTTAAGTCATTTAAATTATCAGGAGTAGATTTCATTTCTTCTCGGCGTTTCTTATCGTACTCTTTCTTTTTTAATTTTGCCTCTGTATATGACAATTTCCTTTTTCTTGCCATTATTTGCTCCTTAAACGAGAAAAAACGATAAACTCACGTACCACATGACAAAAGAAATAAAAATCTGAGTTATCTTAGTTTAAAAGTCATTCCCTCACCGTCATTCCCTCACTTCAGTTTGAAATGAGGGAATGACGAAATAACACGAAAACTAAGATAACATAGATACATAGCCCTGACCTTATGAAAACATTTTGAACTATGAACACTACCCCCCAAAACGCATCCAAATATAATGTATCTTTTACTCATACTCACCTTATTTTTTGATAATGTCTAATGGGGGAATGATGTGAGGTAAAGTAATATACTTAGTAATAATTGTAACTGAATACACTATTGCACGAAACCGAGTTGAAGTTTAATCAGAATCACCATAGTAACATAATTCGCGCATTGACTGGCTAGAAAAACTCAAGCTACTTTCATAGAATTCGCTCAATATGACCATAGATCGAATATTTGTAACAAGGTGAGGGAATGATTTTATTCAAAGGGGCATACATTGAAATCCCATAGTTATTCAATAAGTATTTGTCGTGGCTTGAATTGTTGTTTGAATATAACGAAAATTACCATTACAATATTTGACTAAAATTTGATTCACAAAAAATTACTGAAGAGGATGAAAATATTGAGTTTCAGCAGGAAACTGGGATAGTGGGACAACGTGAGGGAATGATTTTTATGATATTAAATTAGTAATAACTTTTTAATTGCATTTAATGATATCCCGTTTTTCGGGGTGATGGAAGAAAAGGTACCTAGCGTCAAAATAAAAACCTAATATCGATAATAATTACATGGGTATCTGTATCAATAGCGGTGGACTTAAATTTTGGAATTCGATGAGAATTACCCATATCATTTTGCCACGAGGTTAAGTAAGTTTAAAGCGTTGGATGCACAATTTTATATTCAGAATCCAATAGATACCAATCTCAATATTCTACTCAAAAAAACGACAACTCCCGACCTCCTCATTCCCGTTGAAAATTCAAGGCGAAAAAAAGAGACCCTCGTCTTCTCCGATTCTTTTCTATTCCGAATTCAACCCACGATTCCTTATGAAAAATCATCGCTCCCAATTTAATTACGCAAACAGATCTCATAATGATCTTTCAGCTTTCCGATCGTGCCTCCAAAGAACCCCAGCCTCCCGCTGAATATGCAATTCACGTGCTGTTCCTTCGGAGGGAATTCATTTGTTTGTCTAAACGCTCCGACAGCTGAATGATGAAGCCACTGGTTAAATTCCAATAATGAAGATCTCGAGAAATCTAACAAGAATCAAAATGTACAGACGTGGAATCATCCCATCAATCATCTTTATTAATGGACAATCATCCCTGGTTGACGTCTGTTGATGGCATCTGGTTTTGATGTTTATTCTGGTAAGGGGGTTCACCTGAAGGGATTTTGTAGAATGAACACAGGGTCTTGGGAGACTTGGGTCATGACGGAAGTGGTTCTTAGAAACTAGGATCGGTGAACATGTTCGAAAGGGTTACGAAGTTTAAGCATGATTGAGGTGATACCTGAGGAACAAGAGATATTCAAATGTTCTCAGTTGGCAATAATGGTTCAGGAGAAGATAAGGAGGGTGCGTAATCTTTTCTTCACCTTGTAGATGAACTTCCATTCGGTCAGTTGGTTGTGATGGGATTTTTTACTTTCCGTTATGTCGGACTTTAGACAGAGGAAGGAGAGAATAAAGGAAAATAATATGCTACTTTGATCATGTGCCGTTTCACCGGACGCCAGTAGGAGGGTAATGTTTCTGGAGTGTATGCGTATTATGTTATTTTTTTTGTATTGCTCTGAAGCCCAAACTGTTTGATGAATTGAGGTAGTGACAGAGGTTATGTATCTTTCTGAAGAGATTTCATTCAGGGTGAAAACACTTCAATTTTGTATGTCTCCAAAACATAAAAATTCCTACAGCATATCTTCGGCAGCTGTCATAATAAGAAAAAGTTACAGTAGTTGCCAAAATAATTCGTTTTTTGATACTGACTATTAGATCTCCTTCAGGGTAGATTAGTATTTTAGGTAATTCGATAGAATTCGAAATGTTCCGGGAATTCAATTGAGTTGTTGACTTGCTTCAAATAAATTAATGCGTGCGGAATGACTACTGGTGTATTAGTGAGGAGGAAATCCTCTCTGGTGGCTGGTAGCTTGAAGCAAAGTGTCTGGGGCGTATTGTTAAAATTATAGCGCTCTACTTGCCTGCAGATGTTGGCTTCGTATTGTTACGGAATAACCTATGTTTCTAAGAGACTTAAACTTCCGTTTGGGTCTCGGAGAAAGTAATGAATATCATAAATGAACTGAAAATCCTGAACACATATCATCCATAGTCCATATCAATTCTCTCAATTTTTAAGTATGCAATATTTTTAAATTACACTTTGAACTTTTCAAATCTGCCTCAATGGAGTAAGATCATATTGACAAAGAAATTCATAACTTCAAACCATTCCTTTGGATGAAATAATTCATTTTCAATCCTGAATGTTAGGTTATATCATGCAGTGTTTAAAATATTTGGTCAATGTTTTCGTGTATGTATCTTTGTTGAATTTAATTGATTTTAATAATTGCCTTGATATTAAATAGATATTTATATAAGCAGTAGAAAAAATATAACACGAAAGGAAATTTACAGTTTTTTTCTAAGACATTGAAAAAAATCACAATTGAAATTATTGTGAGTTATGCGTGACATTTGAAATTACGGTTACTAGTGAAATTTTAGTATTTTTGGGGCTCAATTGAATTGTGCTGTAGAATTCTGAAATAAAAATCAAAATGGCGGAAAATCTACAAAGTTGCAATTTTTTTTTCACTGTTGCCAATTTGAAAAGCAGTATTTCAACGAAGGTACTAGATTTCCTAAGATTTTCCGTGAAAATAATTCCCCAAAATTCGAACTCAACTTTTTTTCACATGAAAAACAAATAAAATCGGCCAAAAAGATTGGTATTTCACATGTTTGAAATATCTCTCATTTTGAATACTGAGATTAAAACAAATTGAAATATTATTCATTAGTTTTCTTCTTGTAGCCTCACAAAGATTACGCTCGGAGTAGGTACTTTTATAATTTTTATTTAAAAAACTGGAAACCGTTCGAAATCAAAAATTGTGCTAATCGTCTGCCAGTATGACCCGGATAGAATAATGAATTTATAAACCAAAAAAATTGTATTCAAAAAACTTTGGTACGATTCGAACTCCCGAATTTCGATTGAATAGCGTTGCTTTGGTGGCCAAAGTATTTAAAAAAAAATTTTTTAGGTTCCCAATTCATGTTTTTATCCGGGTCATTCTGGTAGCCCATAAGCCCAATTTTGGCCTTCGCACGGCATGCAGTTTTTTAAATAAAAATAGTGAAAGTACTCCGAGCGTATTCTTTGGAAGGCAACAAAAAAAAAACTAATAGATATTATTTTATTCTGTTTCCACCTCTGTATTCAGAATGGAAGATATTTCAAGCATAAGAAATTCCAACAATTTTGACAGAATTTGAGTTTGAATATTGGAAATTTTTTTTCACGGAAAATATTAGAAAATGTAGTACGTTGAAATAATGCTATTCAAATTGACAACCGAGAGAAAAGGTTACAACCTTGCAGGTTTTCCGCCATTTCGATTTTTTTTTCCAGAATTCTACACCACAATTGAAGTGAGCACCAAAAATGTGACCAGAAACCGTTATTTCAAATGTCACGCATAACCCACCACAGTTATAAAAATATCGCTCAAAGTTGGAATTTACTAAAATATCCAAGAAGAAATATAAAAATATTCAACAAATCATTTTATACTCTTTGAGTGCTAAAGAATCCAATATCCACGACATAATTCCATCATCAAAATTCCGCGACCCATATTTCGCCCAACTACGAAAAAATATGTAGTCCTCATGCTCTTTCTGAGAAGGCAGCTTACTATGAATCTCATATACTGAATAAACAGGATTCTCATTAGAAATATCGCATAACTATTCAAATATTCACTAACGAACTTTGCCATAATTGCAAGAGATACACTATCAGTATATTCATTTCGCATATCCAGAATTTCATAATGCGGATATGCTCATTTATTTCAGGAAATTGATGATATTTGCAAATTGTACAGGAAAGACTCGTAGGAAATGAGTGCGAATGTCAGTTTTCTGCATTTCCTTTGATCGCTCAGTAATGAGCAATTCGTACTGCTGAAAAGAGAGACAATATTAATATATTCAACAGAATATAACGAATTGCTTGCGACGTATTTTGTGCATGACCAAGTTTGCCTCTCAGTATCTGGTGATATTTTGTGAATGATTCATGCTTGGAAAAATTCTGTCATTCGGTGTGAACAAAGTGACGATTTCAATAGAAATATTCAATTAGTTGTGAAAGCACTAAGATGATCGATCTATTTATTCAGATCTTCTTGATGTATTCAGATTTTCCCAAAACAGTTTTGAACTCGAGTAGAAATAGAAAGGACCCCGCACTTTTAGTATGTAAAGTGGCGACCGGTCAAATTTTCTGAAAGTTTGGTATGTTGTTGTACCCGTCTCAGTGACCAAAAGTGTCGATGGGCCCAACCCAATCCTATGGCTAGTTTTCTTAATACGGGGTGTTAAAGTTGAAAATTGCCCAGATTTTCGGATTTATTTTTTAATTATTAAGAGTTGGATTGGATTTCTGTTGCATACACACGTTTACTACATGTTCTAGTAATGAAATAAGTGGATACGTATGATTAAAAATATTCATATTTACAGGGTGATTCACGAATATATGACGGTAGTTTTTTGCAAAAATTCACTTTTTCTACTGTGACGTCAGGAAGACATATTTTTGAAATGTTCTTTTCGCACAGTGCATATTTTTTATACAGGATGTTTCACAGAGAGAACCACTAGACATAATCATATTTTTTTAGGATTAATTCGAAACCCTGTATTTTTGAATTGATTTTTGGAAAAAGTAATACCACAAACATATGTGTGCCTCTGATCTCCAAAATATTCAGGGTGGTTTATTCATAGGAAGATATTCAATTTTGGGAAAAGTACAAAAAACATGAACACTCTGTATTCGAAAATTTCCACGGTCAAATGCAACTATTTTCTCACTATATATTGATTCCCACAACATCTCCAGAGGTATGAATTCTAAATCCGATACTATGACCAGTTTTCGAGATACAGGGCAGGGCGTTAAAGCGGAGAAAAACTTATTTCATCCATTTTTTTAAAATTTAAAAGCCGAATTGATTTTATGCTGCGCCCATGAGTTCAGTATGAGTACAGATCAGATTCACATGGAAACGGTCAGCTAAAATATTTACTGTTACAGGGTGATTCAAGAATAAATCACAACAGCTTTTTCAAACACTCGATAATTCTACAGTTTCTTCACAGAGGAATTATTCGATGAAGTTAATACCTAGTCGTTAACAATTTTTAGTCTGAAATACTTTCATTTTCATTATAATTACTTTTCATACAGGGTGAGCCATAAATAATATGCTTTGAAATAATTGAAAGGAGAACTTTTCTGGTAAATTTTGAATAACATTACATCAAGTGAGCATAACCGCAAGAATTTTTAAATATATAAATATACAAGGTGATTTAAAAATAATCACCTACCAAAAATACACATTTCTTGCATGTGTAGATCATCCTATTTTTTGCTGAAAAAAGTATATTTATAAAGTAATAACCGAGGTTATGACTATAATGAGATTCAAACTTTTCCATATACCTAGTTTTAACTCACTCAACACGAATATTGCAGACTGTGGAGTACCCACCAATAAAAAAATATTCTTTTTTACCTACATAAGAAGAAGGTTTATTGTCATCTTTTTGGGGGTGATAGCGCAGTTAGTAAGCGCGCTCATAAAGATACTCAAAATTCACTAAAAAGTTCTTATTTCAATCAATTCAAAGCATAAGTATTTTCGGTATTGGCTGTATGACTCACCCTGTATGAAGAGTAAACATAATGAAGTATTTCAGACTGAAAATTGTGAACGACTAGGTATTAACATCATGGAATAATTTCTCTGTGACGAAACTGTAGAATTATCGAGTGTTCGCAAAAGCTATTGTGATTTATTCGTGAATCACCCTGTATAACAGTAAATATTTTAGCTGAACCTTTCCATGTGCATCTGATCTGCTCTCATACTGAACTCATGGGCGCAACATAAAATCAATTCGGCTTTTCAATTTAAAAAAAAATTGATGAAATAAGTTATTCTCCGCTTTAAGCCCTGTATCTCGAAAACTGGTCATAGTATCGGATTTAGAATTCATACCTCTGGAGATGTTGTAGGAATCAATATATCGTGAAAAAATAGTTGCATTTCACCGAGGAAATTTTCGAATACAGGGTGTTCATGTTTTTTGTACTTTTCCCAAAATTGAAAACCTTCCTATGAATAAACCATCCTGAATATTTTGGAGATTAGAGACACACATATGTTTGTGGTATTACTTTTCCCAAAAATCAATTCAAAAATACAGGGTTTCGAATTAATCCTGAAAAAATATGATTATGTCTACTGGTTCTCTCTGTGAAACACCCTGTATAAAAAATTCGCACTGTGCAATATTTTGTCGTCTTAATACTAAATCGAAAAGAACATTTCAAAAATATGCCTTCCTGACGTCACAGTAGAAAAAGTGAATTTTGGCAAAAAACTACCGTCATATATTCGTGAATCACCCGGTAAATATAAATATTTTTAATCATACGTATCCACTAATTTCATTACTAGAACATGTAGTAAACGTGTGTATGCAACAGAAATCCAATCCAGCTCTCAATAATTAGCAAATAAGTAAATTCTGGGCAATTTTCAACTTTAACACCCCGTATTAAGAAAACTAGCCATAGGATTGGGTTGGGCCCATTGACACTTTTGGTCACTGAGTCGGTTACAACAACATACCAAACTTTCAGAAAATTTGACCGGTCACCACTTTACATACTAAAAGTGCGGGGTCCTTTTTGGTTAACAATTTAACTAATTTCAGAATTTGGCATAAGTATCTATTTATCCTCTTCACATCACTTATTAGTGGGAAATAATATCATTTTTCTCACCTGAATTTTCACCCTGCAACTGCTTCTGATAGTCATCATCTCCATAGAGCCCATCTATGAGCTGACCAAGACCATCTTTTTGGTAGTTTCCTTCGATAACACCATCGTAACTGATGTCTTGGAGGTTTATATTCTTGTCTCTAGTTTCTCCTTTAGGGGCACTGTACTTGATGATGCTTTCTGTAATAAAAAAATGGAGTTGCATTCAGTTGCTTGAATTTGCATTCGTATTTTGAGCTCAACAGTATTGCATAAATTTCATTCGTTACCTATATTTTCATTTGGTACCATTTGAGAATTTTAAGGAAAAAAGTCCCATAAACATGAAAGCGTTTCGTTTTTCGAATACACTAAGTATACTAGGAAGTATTTGAACGAAAATGTTAAAAACAGGTGGATCCGACGAAGTGGACATCAAACATGGCCTGCCAGATACCCAGACTTAGTTCAGTTTTTTATACTAACTGGATTTTTATGACAATTCGGATTTTTCTGAGGATTTCGAGAGAATCGTTCTTCTCGAAATCGGTAGCAGATACCACATAAATATAAGAGACCATGAAATTATCCATAACAAAAAACAGTGTAACATTTCAGTTGAATATCTTGTGAAATAAAGATATATACTATGAGAAAAAAATTATTTCCTTAGAATTTTGCCTTGATACCTTCAATTTAGTACTCTGTAGAGCAATGAATTTTATCATGCATTGTAGGCGGGGACAAATGGAAAGTACGACACAGATTATAAAAATTAAAAGTGATATTGTCACCACCTGCATTACATTGCAACATGCATGCCATACACTAACTGACAAAAAAACTGCAACGCCCAGAAGGGGCTGTTTAAATTTAAATTTTTCTTGGTAAAACATTTATAGTATAGCAAGAAGTGAATGATTACAATCTGGACAGAAAAACGAAGGGTTTGTAATTTCTTTAAATAAATTTGTTAATGTGTTGCCCACCGCGATTATCTCTACACCCCCAACACGTCTTGGCATTGATTCAATAAGATGGTCTATTTCTTTCTGAGGTATAGTATCTCAAGCTACCTCTACTTCATATCTCAGAGTCGCCAAAGTCCCCGGGGGCTAGGGAAAATTTCCATGCCTTCTACCCATGTTGACCCGAAAATGCTCTATGGGCGAAAGATCAGGAGATCTGGGAGGCCATGGCGAAAGATTCACAAGGGTCGCTTCAAAAAAGTTTAAACTAACTCTGGCAACATGAGGTCGACCATTATCTTGATGCAATATTGGATTCTCGAGCCGGTTAAGGTAAGGGAGAACATATGGCTCCTCTATTTCTTGAAGGTAACGCGCACTGTCATTTCACCTCGAATAAATACTAAAAGTAATCTACTTGCATGTGCAATAGCACCCTATTGTCCGGTGTGACGCTCAACATCAAACTGAGGTTCTCTTCACGTCTTTCTCCCCGACGTCGTCTTACCCTTCTTCGACAATCATGTGCACCCGAGGAGAATCGAAATTCATCAGAAATGACGACCTGATGATATTCCACACTCCAATGTTGACTTTGTGTGCACCACTGTTATCGTTACCGGCGATGCTCAACCGTCAGAGGTAATACAACATGTTGGTCGATAATGCTGCAGTCCAAAAGACCTTATCCGGCGGTAAACCGTTCGGACAGTTACAGGATGGCCTTGTTCTCCTAACCACTCATCAGCCAGAGATCGAGTTGTCGCAAATCAGTCTGTAATGGCCATAAGTCTTAGACGTCGATCTTGAACTTCATTCGTGCCCCTTCGACGACATGTGCCTACTCTTTCTCGATTTTCGGCATTATCAAACCACGCTTGACAACATCTCATAACAGTGGTTGGATTTCTGTTCGTACGGTTAGCGATTTCTCGAAATGACAACCCCATCCCCTGTAGACCAATAATTCGACCTCTTTCAAATTCACTTAGCTGACGATAAATTCCGCGTACGCGTGCTCTAGGCATTTTAACAACAATTAAACATCGATTTTGGATCTTCCCAAACATCAGGTTTGTTGAAAAATTTAAAAAATTTGCAAAAACGACTACAATATTCGAGTAACAAAAAACGTTAACATGAAAAAATCTTCACGATTTTTTTGTCCAAATTTAATCATTTACACCTTGCTTTACTATCTATGTTCACCAAAAAAAAATGGAAATTTCAACAGCCCCCTCTGGGTGTTGCTAATTCTTTGTCAGTTAGTGTATGTGATATTAAAACTGCTTTTGTAGTTTTCGAAAAAAACATTGCGTAGTGCATCCTATGAATTACTCATATGTAATACCACTATAGAGATGGAATTTTGGCGGCAAAATTTCTCGATTGTAATATGAGAGTTTGTTGCAAGGAAATTTCGTGAATTTTGGAAAAAATGTCATGAGCGAAATTTCCGAAAAGCAACAAACAAACTTGAATATTACAAGAGAGAAATTTTACCTGCTTTAATTTCATCTCGAGTGGAATTCGGCATGACTATTCCACGAGAAAATAGGGTAATATGTTCACATTTGACGCGTATTGCGCTATTTGGCAAATTAGAATTCATCATAGATTAACTAAACCTCTAAGGGCCGATTGCACCGTAGACAAAACTGTAGATTAAATCTTAAACGTCGATTAGTGTCTATGACATTCAATAGACACTAATCGAGGTTTAAGATTTAATCTATAGATTAAATCTTAAACCGTAGACAAAACTGTATACAGTTTTGTCTACGGTGCAATCGGCCCTAAACGTTGTTTGTTCTCTCTATGATATTTATTTCCGAAGCTATCTATGAATTCGAGAAACGTCAAAAATTTTGTCGCTGAAAAACCAACATGTTGGTTTTGCCGGCTTGAAAATTTTTTCGGGATGAAAAGATCGTTGCTACGGAAACTTCCTCACTAAAAATGAAAAGAGTGGAATAGTCACATAAAATTTCATTGAGTAGGGGACGTTTCTTCTTTTTAGTTGAATGTTTTTGCAACCAGTTTTTTCCTTTTTTTCTTTGATAATTTATTTCGTCATGAGGTACAGCCTTTTGAAAAATTTATTGTTCATGAATCAAGTTACCGTTCTTCATCTTTTATGAATATCCTCTCAGCCGAAAAGTTGTCCACCCTGTGTACCCAAGAACGGACCAAATACGAGTTCATCTCAATTCGAATGGCAAATGACGTTTCCCTTGATTCAAATTGGACGCCGAGCGATATCAGTATGAGAGATCGTAAAATCGTGGTTGCTTTATGAACATGACCTCTTTCGCTCCCTAATGAAAACGTAGTTCAAAGGAACTTTTCACAGCTCGGCAGACTCCCATTCACTCATGTTATTGTCGAAATGTGGTTGACCAAGATCATAAATTGCTCTGAAATTTTCTGCAGCAGTCATGCAACTCGAATTAACCGCCATTACAGTACGCCTTTCAGGTTGAATCAAAAGCAGATGTCTTTGAGATTGACACTGTGTTACGAGGTTACAGTCTCTTTGAGTTAGGTGGAGCAGTCTGAACCAGAAATTGCTTTTGATTTCAAAGCATGGAATTATATCAGGTTCAATGGAGGCGCTGGCATGGGAAAGTGCTCCAATATTTATCTCGAGGATCTCACCGGTTGTTCGTTATTTTTTATTTCGATTCAAGAAATCCTCGTTGCGTTTTTCATTCACAAAAATACCGAAGCAATACAGAAACAGCAAGAAGTTTTATGAGAATTGGTTCGAGGACGTCTGATCCTTGATCAATAAGTCTTTCATTCTTGTATGAGCCTTGACTAAACGTGATATCGGTCGTTTTCTTAAGGTGATGAATCATTATATAAATTGAAATAAAACACATTTAAATTAAGATTGAAGCCATTTATAAGCTTTTATTTAGTTTTACCTGTCCCGGTGTCTGTCTGTCTGTCTATCTGTAATCAAACCTTGCAAGTTAAATATGACACACTTCTAATCGTCCGATTGATTTGAAATTTTGCAGGTGTACCTATTCCTGGTGACAATGCATCATGAAATATTTTTTATAGAAAAAAACAAAATGGCGGCTCAAAAATGGCGCATGAGTTTTGTAATTATGATCTGATTCCATTCGAAATTAGTATCTGGGGGTATTTGGGTTCGAAAATGATGATACTCTTGTCAAAATTGGGAAATTCAAGATGGCGGCCACAATATGGCGGACGAGTTTTGTAATTATGAACCTATTCTCTTCAAAATTGGTATATGGGGGTTTTCTGGGTCGGAAATTACGATTCTTCATAATTGGGGAATTCAAGATGGCGGCTTCAAAATGGCGGATGAGTGCTGTTATAAAAGCTTGTCTTCAAAAATGTTTTTTGAGAATTAGGCTTGTTTATTCGAAAGATAATTTATGGCATTTATGTTTTAAATAATTTCCGGCATGATATGTCCACCACGACTAGCTCTGGAGCTGATTATTATTTGTTTTAAAATTTGAATGGTATCGACCCAGAAATGTTTTGGTTCCAACAAAATGGTGCTTCACCTCATGCTGCTATTGCAACGAGTGATTTATGGAAAGAAAGATTTGGCGATAACATTATTCCGAGAAATGGTCCAATTAATTGGCCTCCAAGATAATGCGACATAACTCCAATGGATTATTTTCTTTGGGGTTTTATGTCAAGTCATTGGTTTATGCTGATGAACCAGAAACAATAGACGCTCTGGAAGCCAACATAATTCGTGTTATTGCTGAAATAAGGCTTGAACTACACGGAAAATTGGTCCAAAATTGGCATGCTTGAATGCGGTTCCTTACAGCTAGTCGTGGTAGGCATATTCCGCAAATTATTTTTTAAACATAAATGTCATAAAATTATCTTTCAAATAAGAAAAATGGCTTTAAACTTAATGTGAATGTGTTTTATATCAATTTGAACTTCTATATCACTCTAAAAAAAAACCCAGTACATTTCATTCATTTCAACAAAAGCAGAAGTAAGTACATCGAAAGTAAGTCTGATCGGTCAAAAATGTCTGATATCGTCCTGTTAAATTTTTAAGGTGGATATTGAATCAATTTTTGAAATAGATCAAGTAAATTCATACCAAATTCATGATCTTCATTTCTCATAACTGGCTAACACGCGAAAAATTGCATCGAAGCTTTCCAGTCCAAATCTGACGCATAAACCTCCCGTCAAAAGAAGAGAAGATTGATGTTTTCCGATTATGCGTGATTTAGCCTGATTCATAAATCGAAAAGGTTGCTTTACATATTATGAATTGATCCCAATGAATATCACCGTCCCCAAATAAAGAAGAATAAAATAACTCTATCGGGCTCTGTGATTTCGATGTGCTTCGATGTTTTTTTTTTGAATAAAACCAAGACAGTTCGAGAACAAGGTACAAGATATGCCATTTAACCCCGGCAAGTCTAGTTTTTACGTCGGCCTTTTTCATGTCCATTATTCCGCGAAACACGAGGATTCTTGTGAGTACATTCCCACTGTGCATTTACTTAAGTTATCCGCGAAACGTGAGGGCTCTTTGCTCACTTTCTGGTCGATTAAACTTCTATTTGGAAGTTTAATAGGGAAATCCACAAGAAATTATATTCAAGAAAGCACCCTTCAAGCCACGAGATATCAGTGCGATATCACAAGTTCCAACCAGAAACCACAGCTACTCAGTAACTACTGGTCATCGTTAATTGAGGTAAGGGGCGTTCTTTTGTACCCATTTTTGTGTAAACGCAACTAACGTTCATGTAACGTATTAATCCCTCATAAAAACGACAAATATTCGTTACAATAATTTTTATAGATACAGAGGCCCAGGTTTCCCTTATTTGGGTCTAGCTTTTACATTTAATGCGTACTTTCTCTATAATCTCGTAGAACAATTTATTGCCGATTATTGCTGAAATCTATTCGAATTCATCCAATATTTCTTTGTCGAGGATCTCTACTATGGAAATATTTCATTTATCAAAATCTCCAATAAACAGTTCATAACAATCCATTTGAAAGGCACACCACTAATCGCACTTAGGCACTAACCAACCGCCCCCATGTTTGTGGAAGATAGATTCAAATTGGCTACAATTCGAGTGAGTGCAGCTAATATGGAACTTTGTGGAGTATTCCGAATAACAATGCAGCGAGACTATGAACTTCAGATTACCGAAGCATTAGCGTTAGCCACCCCGTTATTTATTACAGAAAATTCAAAAAACTTTTGGAGTCATATACGGGGTGTGTCTCTCAACAAAACAAATACCTTCATCTATATCATTTTCCAAAATTCATCCAATGAAAAAAAAGTTTTTTATTGTACTCAACTCAATAAAAAATGCTATGGGACGAGTTGAAAACGATGAACATTTGAACTGTTTAAAAGGACCGACCAATTCCAAAAAAGAATTACATATATTCAAATTTTCTATTTGTCGAAGAAATCTATTATTTGAAATATCACTAAACTACACCTTGAGAATGTTCTCGGTTTCATTCTTCGACTAATGAATACTCATGTTAATTTCTAATTCAACAATGAATTTATATAAATATTTCCCCGTTAGCTTCGATACCTGTAAATATGAATGTACATATTATAATCAAATCAATTCATTCAATAATTCGTGGGTTTCATTTAGTTTGAAATTCATATTTTTTTTATTTTTGGATATCACAAAGTTCATACTGCGGAGGGACTTCGTCAGTAACGAAGAAGACCGAGAACTCAGTGGTCAACCCATTCTCCTCGATTCTATGGTCTTGAGTCAGACAGAACCTGACAAACATTCTACCTGTTCTTCATCACACTTCTGCTACTCGACTTGCAACGACCACATCATTTCACTATCTCTCATGCACGGTTAGTTTCGTTTCTATGAAATGAATTCGTTCCATGAGATAAGGACTCTACTCAATACAGCAACACAAGACCTGAAGACCCGCAGATACCTCTTTTCAAGTAAGACCAACCGTATAAAAGCACTATTCCTTCAGTGTTCACTTTGCGGCATTGTTTCTATCTCATACAAAAATTTTATTTTGATTTCTGTGACGATAAGAATTGGTACAACAGTCCACTCTTCTCTCCAAGAGAGCTCTTTTTATTCTAAACGTTCACCGATCCTTTTTTTCTATTTGGCAATGTCTAAACTACAGACTAAATAGGAATCTGTTTCTAATCGAAAGTCGTTTGTCCAATTGAATAAGCTGTTTAATATGAGATCACTGCTACTTTCCCGAAGTTTCATTTAGATTCATCTTCGTGTGACCAGCCTTTCTTTCTTTTAATGATCGTTCTTCTTGAACAAGAGCTATATCTTTTCGTCAAGAAATATGATGACAGTTTGGAATTTTGTTTTTCTGACGATTTCATCGAGATCAAATTTTGATTTGGCTGGAGAATAACGTAGTCAAGCTAATTTGTCTAGATCGCCTTGCCCCAATGAAATAAAATTCTTGGAAAAATCACAATATTTCCGTGATAACAGATCCAAGCTCAAGAACGATTTAAAAATGTCAAAAAGGTTTTCTATTGAATTATTTAATGCTAATCTACCAAAATGGATTTACTTAAAACCTTCGCCTAAATCTCCTGATTTAAGATCAGTTATTCAGGACACCTTTTTTTCACTTCGAATCTAATAATCCACCACCCAAAGTACTGAACTTTGTATAACTTTACGTGAAACCGTGCGGCACGGAAATGTTTTCAGCAATGACCAAGAATAAGCTTGTTGTTATGGCCAATAAATTCATCTTATTGTACCCAAGGGTCTAATGAGACTGTTTATGATAACTCTTTTTGAGGTATACCTCACGAAGGAAAATAGTAAATCAGGCTTATTCATACATAAATTGCTTCTTGCGTATATAAAACACAAAAGCAATTTATGCGTTAGCACGAAATAATTTCTTTTAGGATTATGAAGAATTGTAATGGTACATTGATTAATTACCATAGGAATAAATAACTATAATTTTATTTCATTCAAATGAGGAATTATTCTCTGCTATAATATTCAACAAAATTTGCTGATAGGCATTGCTCTCAAATAGGTACATTATCGTTCGTACCTAGGGGCACAATCCCCTCAAGAATTGGAAATCGCAAAATCACAATTCTATTCATGGATAATGCTAAAACATTTTTGGAAAAACTAGCTGGGAGTAGAGTGCATCCAACGATAGAGTTTCTGAACGATTTTTAATTATAAAGATATGTTTGAATTGCCTACCGTTCATTTATGAACAGTAATAGTTTCTTCATTATGAAATAACACCTGAAAATTTATGAACGTGAGCGAAAATTTTGAATACAATATCATGTTGCTGAAATATTTCTGCATTCATCTGTGATTTATTGGTGTTGACTTAGGATTCCATGATTTATCTTCCTCAGTTAACGTTTCTCTTATGTTTTATGAACTAGCAGATTGTTCGTTTCGAGGATGCTTGCAAAACATTGTACTGCGAATGTAAGTCATTGAATAATTATTGAAACTGATGTTAATGTGAAAGGAACAGATATTTCCGATAAAATTCTATCCAAAGCTTATTTGATGGGTGATTGTGTTGATTCAGGCATAATGGAATAACGTATTCGATCAAAACAATAGCTACTTCCAATTAATGTTTTGATTCGAGCTTGTCGAACACATTATCTTGAAATCTCGCACGGTATCTCACTTTCTCTCATTGGAATGAGAAACTGCAATCGGATTGGACATTGTTAACCGTCATCACACGATACGAGTAAATCGAGGGTAAAATCACAGTATTGTGATAATATTCGATAAATCATAATTACTCAAATGCATTTGAGATGCTTCATTCTACATAGGTGAAACATACTCGAATGAATTCAGAAAGAACTAATAGAATATGAGAAAAACCAAAAATTTTGACGGAGTCACAACTTTTGTTGTTCACGAACGATAAATATTTTTCCATGCTATTTGTGATATATTGCATTCGACTTTTCTTCTATCTATTCAATATGATATTTAATCTGTGAAAAGTTTGAAATTATTTGTTTTGTCACATTTATTTAATATTTCAACCAGTACTCGATGAAGATGTCAACGTGACATTCGTCTCATGGATAAATTCCAGCCTCTACGACTCTGGTGTATTATCTGTTGATGAATTATTTTTCCTCAAAAACCGTGAACACTCATGCAAGAAACTACATGAAACCTTGTTTGTTGAGAATAGACCAAGCTATTCAAGATTGATTTTTTTATTGTTAATTTTATTGATATAAATATGGAAAAATGTTTCTTGCTTTTCATCCCATGCAAATCATAGAGGAACAGCAACCAAATCGTTTTGAATGACTTCCCGCTCGTATAAAAGTGTATACTTAATTGAAATCTTGTCAGTTTTTTAGTTTTCAAGAAGAAAATTCAAAATTGTTTTTGGGGCGTTGTCTTCAGGGCGCTGCAACTAAGCAGGGGTCTCAAAAAAGAAGTTTTCATGAAAGACCCATCCTTCTGTTTGACATGACATGGAAATCACCCCATTAATTTTTTCGCAACTATTCGTATACACCCTGTATAGTGTTCGAAACTATTATTTCGGCTGAACATTGTCTGATCCAAACTCAATTGTTTAAAAATAATTGTATTGGGGGTATCAGGAGACCGACATTATATGTTCAATAATGAGTAGGCATCGAATGTTTTTCTTAGAGTGGCAGAACTTTAAATTTAAATTAAACAGATTTAAATTGAGATTGAAGCCAATTTTTTTTTGGGAGATAATTTTATGACATTAATGCCTTGAAAATAATTTCCGGCCTCAGTTCAGCACGAGTTATGTTGGCTTCCAAAGCGTGAGGTGTAGCACCATTTTGTTGAAATGAAAACACTTCCGGGTCGAGAATTCTGAAACAAATGATCATTGATCATCGATCTGTAACGAGCACCATTTACTTCAACTCGATACTTACATACCAGTGAATTCTAGTTCATAAATGGTTAGAAAATTGGATCATGAAACTGTGAATTTAGCCAAATTCAAAATTTCGAATATCCTGACGACTAAGAAAAAGTTTATTGAAACTGTTTTTCTCGAAATCGATAGCAACTACAAAAAAAATGCAGGGAAACAGAAACATGTCAATATTTTTAGAAAAATCAATGGAGCACCACCAAAAATGTTGCAAGAAGAGTCCTGTAGATTCTGTAATGTCATATTTTGATTACATTTTTCAAATATGCTTTATTATGGAATCCAATTTCTTGAAACTTCGTATTTCAACCCCATGTATCAACTATTCTCACCAGGAATATTGTTTTGTAATTGGAGAAGAACGTTAAAATGAGGAATGAACCTAATCGTCCTATCTAATATTAAATTTCATCAGGAAAAGTAACCCCAATTTTTGTGAATTCATATTATTACTCTGCCATCTCTTCCTATCTCTCTCTTGCAATATCCACTTCAGCTTTCCATTCGAATATCGTAATAACACCACATTTTAATTTTATTACTTTGAAGTGACGACAGAAGTTCTCGGCATTCAAGCTTCAAGCCTGGCCCTTTTCCCTATTTTCCTCTTTATTAGATTAATGTACTGGAAGTAAGCCTTCCACGTAGCTACTGTTTCCTGCTTAGCTAATTTAATAATAGGATTTAGTAGGTTAGTTCCTGTTATACTATGCGGGATATTTATTTACCAACCACAAAGCTTTGTTCGTTGAAGAATGTGGTTTGAATTTGAGATACAGATTTGATTTTGTTGTGATTCAACAAATGCTCATTTCTCCTCCAAATAATGGTAACCATTCTGTTTTTGATGGCTAGAACTCTACATACTCGAGGACTGTATCATTAAGTCACGTATTTTCTATATTGATATACATATATTTGTCGATTTAGGTCGCGAAAGGTGATTTTACCAGAAAGGGCACAAAAAAAAACTTTTCCTGCACAAAAAATTACTTTTTATGATTTATCAATTTACCTCTAATTTTAGACTTATTCTCTGAAAATTATGAATTTTCGTTATTTTCTCCGTATTACCACATAACTGAATCCAATACAGACTGTTCCATCAATCGTAAAATATAGGGCCCAAATATTGGCAACATTAATTAATATCCATAAATAACACCTATGTGCAATTGAGTCAACATAATAGAATGAAATAATTATCAGTTTCAATACTCGATATTAAAACTTCACCCATTGGCAAAAATTAGAATAATCAAGTGCTATTCAATTACCTTCGACGCAACTGTTTTCGATGCAACAAAATATTTTCATTCCCTCTATTTTCATAATGGGTACGTGAATATTTTCGTTCTGGAATGACATCAAAGCTGCTGGATTTCCGATCGGAATGAATAATCAATTCGGAATTCTGGCCATAGCGAATAGTAAATGTTTATCATTAATTTTGAGTCCATTTGTCTCTGTCCATAGTTTAATGAATGTTTCGTGATGTTGCCTGGTAATAGCAATATTATTCAAGTATAGGTGCGCAAATAAGTTCCCGTCGTTTTTTTTTTTAATGCAACTCATTGTGAAAAAATGGTTACAAATGAATCATCCAATTGGCCATTGTTAGCTGCAACTTTCTGATAGAGCTCGAATACCGTTACAGCAAAAGTGATCATCTTTTGAGGCTATCCACGAATCCAACCATTTTTAGATGTCTTAATATGAGTGGAACTGCTGATGAGCCAGACCATGTGCCATCGCCGGAAGCATATTCATATCCCACGTACCGTATCGCAGTCCGAATTCACCCGAAGCCGAAGTAAACTCATCGTAAGAGATCGCGTTCCTGCGGTATTGAACGTATTTTATGACCTGTATGGGATCGCTATCGCATTGTTACCAAATAGAGTTTTTGAAGAAAATAAGCGCAGATTTTTTTTTGCAAATCGATGATTAAATAGTAAGGACGAAAACAGCCACAGAAGGGGAAATTGAAACTGAGGTGAGGGGTTTTGCGTAATATTCCCATAGTAGCAATTAAAAAAATTATTGAATCAAAAAACGAGAGGGAATTACATCAAGACCTTCTTTAACTACAATTAAAAAAATAAAATCTTGAAATAAAATAGGAGACTGAATAATGAATTGGTAAGTGCAGTTTCTGAATGGATAAAAGAATCTAAGTCAACATAAAGATCATCATTTATTTGATGAATGGAAATAATTGTAAAAAAGTTAATTGTGGAAAGATTTCAATAATCTTAACATATCATACCCAAAAAATTTCATATTTATAAATTCCTTTTACCAATAGCTGAACATAATATATGGGCGGGCAACTGAGGGATTGCGGATTATATATATAGAATGAAATTTATATCGACATATAGCTGAGCTCCTCATTTTCCTAGTCATTCAGGTAAAATAGAGTTACTCTTACTCCTTGCAAACTAATTTTTGTTATAACGATCTGAATCATTATTTGGACCTGGTTATTGGATGTTGTTAATTAGGTATTCCCAAATTTAGTTCTGATATAACTATACCATTTGAGAAAAATGTGGAGTGATCTTATTCATTGAATATAATTTTCGAAAAAATGCTGTCTCCTTAACTTTTTGAATAGTCTTCCAATCATACTTTCACTTTCACAAATTTTTCCAAGCAACGATGATCCTTATTTTGGTATTTCGTATGTTGGACAAATTATCTCAATTGAGTGATATTCTTTTTTGATACCATTCTCCTTTTGACAACTTTTGAAAACTTTTGAACTTCATAACTCCCCTATCAATTGTGTACATTAAGCTCAGTGATTCTTCTTTTCAACGGCTTTTTACTTTGTGTATCTTTGCAACAGCAACGGAATATAATATGTACCTACTCACAAAATTCAATTTGCTTGATAGCTATGTAAATTAAGATTAATTTTGTCAATTCGTTTCAGAAGTGGGAGGCCGAACTTATGAATGCAACAAAAGTAACTCGATCAATGACAACAACTATTAGAACACCCCTCAAAAAGTTTAAAAAAATATACCATTAAAGAGAAGATTACGATCATTCTTTTGGCTTCAGTATAAAATCTATTCTAAATTTACTTATTTTTTCACCCCCATAAATTCATCACCGTAAAGCTTTCACTCTTGAATAAGAGGTAGCCATTATTATTCGTGAATATGGAAAAAACCTAATCGTTATTATTTGTACTGAAAAAAAAAAGAATCGGGGTATCATTATAACGTATAATCCCAATTCATATTCCACGACTGATATCGCCAAATAAGACGCGATCACGCGCGTGGTTTATCGGGTAAGCTTCGGCTGTCTCCGAGCTGCGATACGGTACGTGGGATATGAATATGCTCGCCGGAATAAGTAATAATCTGACGGCCCAATATCTGGGAAATACGGCGGTTGGGGTAGGACGTCCCATAAGTATGTATCAAGATAGGTTTTATCTGCGTGGATCGAGCGTTTAAATACTATAGAATCAATGTGTGGTGTTTCTGCTCGTATTGTGCTCATTTATCGATCGCATCAATTGAATTCGATACCGTTCTCCAGTAATGGTTTCAATCGGTTCCAATAGCTCATAATAAATAACACCGACATGATCCCTACCGATTGAATATTCGGTTGATGCGACGACGTAGAAGCATGATCAGGCCGTCCTCATGAATTTCTCCTCTTTGGGTTGCTGTAACAGATCCATTTTTCATCATCCGTCTCGATGCGAGGTAGAAACCTTTTTTTTTGTTGTTCAATGGCTTCAATTCATGAAAAACCCAAAGTTCTTGTGTTTGAATCATTCCAAACGCATTGACTCGCTTGGAAATGGCTTAGCCGGTAACAACTAATGCTGAAGACACCTCTTCTTGCATTTGACTGTATCTCTTCTAGGTGTTTCAATAAGAGCGCAAGATTTCAATTAAACATGGTTTTATTGAACTGTTGGAATATTTATCTATACACAGGGTGGCCATTTGAAAACGAAACAGACGAGATTACAGACGAAATAAATTTTTTCGATAGAAATGCTCGGACAGTTCGATTTCTGTTTCGAGGGGGACAACTTAAGATGTAGGTTACGGACGCATAGCGCTTCAACCCTTGCTGCTACAACCCCCACCCCCAATTTTTGAATAGGGAAGATGGGGTGGGCGATACCTCAATTCAAAGGTATTTTTATACTGATTTCAGCACAGTAATTGTTTTTTCATTTTATGCATTAGTTCTCGAAATATTCTTAACTAAGTATTTGAAAATGAAGTGGTGTTTTCATGGCACTTGTAGTGTTTTTTTGTGAAAAATCGACATTTTGAGCTTCAAACCAACCATGACTGTGGCTTCCTTCCTCCAACCCACTGACATAGAAATCTTTAATCAAGATGTCGATTTTTCACAAAAAAACACTACAAGTGCCATGAAAACACCACTTCATTTTCAAATACTTAGTTAAGAATATTTCGAGAACTAATGCATAAAATGAAAAAACAATTAATGTGCTGAAATCAGTATAAAAATACCTTTGAATCTTCCCCATCTTCCCTATTCAAAAATTGGGGGTGGGGGTTGTAGCAGCAAGGGTTGAAGCGCTATGCGTCCGTAACCTACATCTTAAGGTGTCCCCCTCGAAACAGAAATCGACATGTCCGAGCATTTCTATCGAAAAAATTTATTTCGTCTGTAATCTCGTCTGTTTCGTTTTCAAATGGCCACCCTTTATATGAAAGAATGTTGGTTACACCATTTATAACTCGAGATCGGATGGACTGATGAAACTTCATATATGGATTCGTCTACGGTTTGGTTATTATAAAATACAATAAAACTTCGAAAAAATCGATGAAAATTTCACTTATAGAGGAAATGCTTTTTCTTCTTTTGAGTAAGGCCACTAGGTGTCGCTACAGTTACAGTTACGCTACAGCTCATTCGTAGGTACTTTATTTGATATTCTCCCCGTTATATGGCGATGTAACCAAATAGTGTGTAATTTGAGTTGCCTCCAACTCTGTGCTGTGGTCCAACACAAAAATGTCTCAGTCAAGAAGAAAAATAATAAAACGTTTTAGCGTATTTGTATTCTGTGGAGTGACATTAAAGTACCATAGACCAAGTACTTCAATTCGAATTTTCAGCGTCGTATTGGCAGAACTAAAATGGTTTCTACAGTGATCAGAGGTAATTAATCATTGGAACTCTTTCTCATCCATATAATTCGATCGTGATTCATATTTTTATTTCGGTACAGCAATGAGAAAACTGTTAAGCATTCAAAGAAAAATTATTATGTTTTGGATGTTGTGGAGGAAAGTTATTTTCAGATGTTTAAAATTTCATTGTTTATAGCAAGTTTTGTTGATGATCTAAACGGATTGACGATTGCATGTTTTTAATTTCAGACAACTTAAATGAATGAGTCATGATAAAGGACAACCCCATTGTTTTGTGTGTTATCAAACAATAAATGTCCGAAACGTCGACGAAATTCAACTGGGTTTAATTCCTTCCCTCTAGAATAGTCCAATATAGCCACGAATTCTCAAATTCAATAATTTTAAAAATGGACATGAATAATCCCACCAATTGAAAAATTATATGTTCAACAACAATTAGATACTGCTTAAATAAAGAGAATTCTTTTAGTGCGAATAACAATGTCACCAGAATTTTGTATTTTTGCCTAATTTATCTCCTGCTTGAAAAAATAGCAATGTTTAGTTGATACAACGGTGGGTTTCACAAAGCGTTATCATCGGCGATTGGAGCTTGATATAGAATCAACTCGATTCGACAGTTTAAAAATCAGAGAACCAAGCTGTTGATCTCCGATCACAGGTGATTACGATTTGTGAAATCCACCGTAAGTATCGTTTAGGCGGAACAGTTCGCCGGGCCAGCTAGGGCTTATCTTTTGTCGGAATTTTTCAATTTTCAAATTTATTGGCGAAACCTTTGAATTCAGATAATCCAACAGACAGAAGTCTGAAGGCGTTAAATCACAAGAGAGTGGCGGCCAATTCTAGTCACCAAATCAGGGAAATGACACGACAAGGAGCAAACTCGTGCAAGATCGTCAATGTTTCATGAGCGATATGACATGTGACACCGTCTTGTTGAAACCACATATTATTGTAAGTGCCCTTGGCTCAGTGGTTAGAGCAATGGACTAGGACCCGGCAAGTCCGAAGTTCAATCCCGAGTAGGGGCCACCATTTCACTGTTGGGTCAAAAATTAACAGTGCTGTGCCTGAGGTGGCGTAAGGACACAGTAACAACGCCTACACAAAACACAACTGCTTCTACAAACTCGTACAAGTTACAAGCTTCAAAGCGTGTAGTTACCTAGGAGTAATCAGGATAAACAATATAATATCATCATATCAAAATCAATAGTTTCCAAATGGGGCACAAGAAACTGTGCACGATAACGTTCGGCATTCATCCGTTACTGCAGGAAGCGTTGTTCTACCGTGTAATTTCTCTCATCTGTCAACTTTCGATCTGTCACGTCATAATCATGTGACCTTCTGACTGTCAAGCATGGCGCACAATTCAAATATTGTGCTCTTATTGAAACACACTTTATTTTGCGGTCGAAAGTTGGACAAGAATATCTTTCGATGAATGTAACCAAATGACTCCCAATCGATTTGGAATCTCCTGTATCATAAATAATTAGTGCTCTGGGACAGGTAACCTTTTTTTTTAAGTCGTTGTTCAGCTAGATGAAATTCTAGTTGTCACTCTGGTTTTAATGAATGAGGTCATAAAGTTCCCTGCGTTTCCCCCATTTCGCTTGCCAACATAATGAGATTCATTATGGGAATTCCTGCACCGAAATAATTTTTGTAAATACTTCAGCCAAGAGCACTAGAGAGTGTGATATGAATCCTGAAAAGAGGTATCAGATCGAAATTGAAATTTATACCGGAACATTTATGTTTATTTGGAGAAAACATCGTTTCTTTCAATGGTTTTTTTCATCATCCATCAAAGAAATAAAGAAATATTTGAAAACATTTCTAAAAATTACTTATAGTGCACAAAAGTTTCATTAGGTGTGGATAATGCATCTGTTGAATCAATAATTATGATATCCATATCCCATAATACATAGTATATTGTTCAATGAGCGGTAATGAGAGTCATACCACACGCAGATGAATTTTGCAGTCCCAGCCGTCAGGCGAGGGGTGTACTTCATCAAGAGTGTTATGACCATTACCGCAAATTGAACACTATACTTTATCTTCGACTTCTTCAGTAAAATTCGAATTAATCTGCATTTTCAAAATTGACAACAGTTTTCAAAAGCGATTTCTGTGGTCGAAAATCGAATCGATGTCGAATCCCGTGGAAAATGTCTAAAATTCACGTTTTCCAAATGCAATTTTTGGATATTCAGACCTAAAAAAATGTAGAAATGGATGGCGAGAACGTTATCTAGATGTCCGAAATTGAGTTCCCCATTGACCCGACTTTTTCATTCATTTCGTAAGCTATATTTCTCCTATTTGTATCAAAGTGAGTTATAGGCGTGAGTTATTATAACGTCACACTATTGGTTTATAGAGACTATTATAGATCAAAATCAGTTGAATAATGGATATATTATTCTATGGGAGTAGATAAATTATTTTATTAACAAAACCCAGACAAGCAATGAAATTTTGAAGTTTTTATTCGAATTCATAAAAATTGGCAAGTCTTAAAGGATTCCGTGATAGTCAAATCACCTGCAGCGAACGAATCAACTTCATGTAAAGAAACCAGATTGAGTGAGTAGATATGCCTGCTAATATTCTTAACTTAATTTTTTGAAGACTCTCATGAGAGAACACTCCAGCTATCTACAACTCACCCTCCAACTCCAGAGCTCCAATGAACTCCATCACCTGAGAGGGCTTCAAGGAGGCTAAATTCTTGTTTTTCCTATTATTCTCCGGTCCAAGACATTCCTTGCGCAGTCTTGCAATGACCAGGTGAACAGGACTTTCCTCTTGTTCCTCACAGAATCTGAACTCGTCAGTTTCTGATAACCCCATTTCCTTCATAGGCTTCCTAGGGCTACAATGTCCTGTAAGGAAGCCAGTGAAGAGGCGTATCTCATTTTTATTGAAATCCGAATAATTCTTGCTTCTTACAAATCCAAAATCCCGAAGGAACTTTTTGGAATGATTTTTTCCTGGAAGATTTCCAGCTTCTTGTTCAGTTTTTTCGTAATACAAAAACTTTCTCCTATAGTTACGTTTTTTGCCAGTAGGTGGCGTTTGTGCTTCCATTCTGATTAGGGTGTTGGCCTCTTCGTTTCCTTTGTTTCCTGAGTGACCAGGAGAGCAGACTAAAGACCTTGTTGTTCTTGCCTACTGCAGTTAGGTGACGATGAGATAGGAGTTCAGTGCTTTGATAGCACCTTGGCTATGTCACACCCTTGATCTACGCCACCGCATCTTTTGATTGAAAGTATTTTTTTCTTGAAAAACACTCGAGTGGTAACCTTACGATATTGTACACTTGGTTCTTGCCCCTTATACTCCTGCGCTGGCCTCTATGGATGTTTAAGAACCACCTCTGGTGTTTTTTAGGCCTGATGAAGCAGATGAAAATCTGCGAAACGTCGCCAAATATATTTTGAAAGTTCTTAAGTATTTGTCCTTATTCCCACAAACAATACCCCCTGTTAAACCGTGGAGGACACAAAACTCACTTACATCTGAATACTATTTAACGGTATTCACTTTTGGGTAGTGTAACCCTTATTCCATTCTTCCTTTTCACATAATATCATAATAAAATTTTGCGACGATACAAGATTTTTCAATTGTGTTATTTCCATATGGGTGCAAGGTATACCTGACGCGTTTGTAGTTCAGGAAAATCCTCTTAAACCGCTTTTAAGACCTTCATTTTCTTTTCATTCCGTCTTCTAGAACAATTGTGAAGACCCATTTTTGTGGATTTTTTACTCTAGTACATTTACCAAATCGACATCGGCCAAATATACCGAATATTCATGCAATTTTGTACACTACAAAAGTCTCATTTGATGCCTCACGAATGAATTTCAATACATCTTTTCAAGCTAGAATTTTTGACTTTTTGGTTGATATCCTTTCGATCCTTCAAATATTCGACGAAGTTATGGTAAATAGCGATGTTTATATTCTTGGTAATCCTCATAGTCACATTAGTCAATATTTGGACCACAAAGAAAATTTTTCGAAGAGATCGGTTAAGTATCCGAGCAGCATATTTTGATAATTCCATTACATACAGTTTTCTGCCATTCTCATAGGAGATCAATGCAGTGAATGATTTATAAGGAAATTGAATTCGATTTAGAAATTTGTTGATTTAGTAACAAACTGGTATGGCTTGAAAGTTTGTATGTTTCACGGGCATAAATAACTCAATTTAATGATAATAATATATCGAAATTTCTGCGTCATATTCATAGAGATAAAACTCTGTAAACTCAAAGAAGTGTATGAGCACGAAAATATTGAAATTAAACCTAAAACTAAAGGAAACTTTTAATATCCCTATAAAATCTGGAAAGTTCTGCATATTGCTGAGAGCTAATGGGAGTAGCGTTCAAATACATAAGCAACCTCCTAATGAAAATATGTCATTTGTATAGTTTCAAACTCTAACCAGGTTTTACTACCGGAGTGAAGTAAACAGAAATTCAACTTACGTTCCCAGGTACATCCGTATAATTCCACCCTCATGCAGACAGTCCGGGGATGCTCACTGTAAGGGATGAACCGAACTTTGGATGCAACAAACGGCAACTCTAGTCTTTGCCGCACTACGAGGTACGTGTTGCTGTTTCCTGTTAATACCTGCAAAAAAAAGAGTTATGGGCAATTGCAATGACTCTTGTTCGTCTGATACAGGGTGGAAAAGCCAAATGGAATAAATACGTTGTCTTGGTTACTGTATTTATTTATGGGAAGTCCGGGAACATGTCAAATTCAGATTCTGAATTGTCATTCTTCTTCGTGAAAATGCGAACTATACCTCCAAATCCCTTCAAAAGAAATGGTACAACCCCGAATTTTTCAAATAGCAAGTATGGGCTTGTGATACATCGTTTGTAAGGTCACGTCACTCTCCACTCAAAAAAGTTATTATTTACATGTTGATTTCACATCCTCACACAGTGTAATAGCAGCTGCTTTTTCAATTTGCCATACATGCCCAAACTTGCAAAACTGATTCTCAATTTAACTCATTGCCACTTGAGATATAGGCGGCAAATCCAGAACTTTTCATGAAGTAAGCAACTTTTTTGTTCGGGTGTTATCTCCATAACCGGTAACCAATAATTTGTAAAATTGTCATTTTGAGCATTTCCGTAAATCGAACCACTATTCGAAATTGAAGTTGGAAAAATTGAAACACAAATCAGACAAAACTACCAGGAATTTTGCAAATCAAGATAAACTCTCTTATTGAAAGTTTCTTGAGTTGATATTTGGAGAAGGAACAGGCAGCCAATGCCAGATATGGATTTCCATAAATGGTTGTCACAACCTGTCTCCACTGGCAAATCCATAATCTTTCTCTGATATAACTAGAACATGAAAATGTTGAACGTTCACGTTCCGTGAGTTTCATTCGACAAAAACAGCTGACAATACAATTATTTCAGATCCACCCTTCCGTTTAAGCCAGATAGCGAGATTTCAAATGGAATAACCTACGAATCATTACCTCCCAAAGAGAGCAGCCGAATCATTATCTGACTTCATTGTTCGCGGAATATGAGAAACGAATTGTGAACCGAACATCAAAGAACATTAATTTTATCCTCAAAGGCAAAAAGTGATTCCTATCTGAATTAAACTCAGTCACATATAGCCTGAGATTGATCCCCACTGATTTGCAAGAGATCATTATCGAGTGGTTCAGTTAATTTCTATTTAAAATCTGTGAGATACAAGCATACGTCTGTCGCAATGGTTTCAGAGTTCACTTCCTAGTTTCACCATTGTTACATGAATATCACAGAGTTAGGAAAAAAGGATTTGATATACAAAAAACTGATTTTCTTGTACCGAAACCTCCACTATTTAAAAATAGTTGAAATTCAAATCTATTGTACTTCTTCATGAAGCTTTTAACTTCGTTTTTCTCTCAATTTGTTTTAATGCGATAAAGATAACCCATTTTGAAAATTATTCTATTCATACAGGGTGTTTCCAAATTAGACGAGAACCTTATTGGAGGACGTGTTAGTATGACTCATTTGCTGTCGTTCGAGCCATTTTTATTGATATTCAAAAACCAACAGTTACGAGATATTTGAGTTCTTGTTATTTTCAATTTTTTCGTTGACGATGACTTAATTTGATTATAATTCTTGATCATTTCCACCAGAAAAAGATATGATATTTAACACTACAGAATAAAATGAAAAACCATACAACCAACACAACAATATAGCTATACACTTTGGGAATCGTCACTAAATTCTCAAAGCACATAATTTCTCGGACAGTTTCGGACCTTTTTTAATTTATGTTTCGAAATCGCTCCCTGTCTAGAACAACAGAAGAATCAATAGCTCCATAACTTCAAATTTAGAGTATTTCGGGATATCTAACCGTGGTCAAATATGAATTTCCCTATCGGTTCGTCTACAACGACGGTAGGCATTTTCAGATGAATCTCGGTCGGAGATTATAACCTGACGATTGACTGCTCCAAATTGGTGATGACATTTTTCTTTGTTATGGAAAAGGTGAATCTTACATCAGACACCTAGTCTTTCTGGGTAGTGTCGGATTCATACCGACTAAACACCTCTTCTGCGGTTGGTTCCGGGCATAAGCCTATAAACCTTCCATCTTCTCATCGGTTATTTCCTCTTTCGCAATCTTTATGCTGAGTGTTTGTGTTCATCCCTCAATTGGATATCTCTCTCTTAGTTTACAGTTCTACACCTTCATTTTTGCAATTGGTGTCTGGGTGAATTCTCGCTGTTTTTTCATCTTCAGCAGGTTCATAGTCAACTAACCTCCTTAGGTCGTCATTTTGATGTTCACTAGCCCTTGCAGCTTTTCGTTTGATGAATTCAGTAATGGACTCCCATTTTATGTCTTCTCGGTTTTGTTCATTCCTGACAAACCAAGGGGCGTCTGATGCCCATCTCAGAAATTTGTTTTTTTTACTTTGTATCCTCTTTATATGGGTTCTCGCTGCATAGCCCCATGCTGTTGATCCATATGTAAGCTGCGGTCTGGCGATTGCTTTTATGATCCTCAACTTCGTGTTTCTGTTCATTTAGCTTCTTCTGCCTATAATCGGGTATATGTAACTTTTTCATTGCTACATTCGTTTTGTCCACTACATACTTGATGTGCTGTTTCCACGTTAGTCCTTTGTCGAATATTACTTCTAGGTATTAAGCTTCATTCTGCCATTCTATTTCATTATCGTCTATGGATACTTCGATTCCATCTTCAGCCTTTTTTTCGAAGGAGTATTGCTTGACTCTTTTCTCCATTGATTTTGATTTTCCATCTGTTACACCAATGACTGATATCGTCTGCAGATTCTTGAAGTCTTTTGTGAATTATTCTTGTGTTTCTGTGCCTAATTGCTATGCCCGTATCGTCTGCGTATAGAGCTAGCAGGCATATTGGATTTCTCGGTATATCATGTATGTATTATACCAGTTCGGAAATATATGTTGGAAACATAGCCAAATCAGCGTTAGGCGAATGGATGAATATTGCCTAGTGGACCAGTAAAATAAACAAAACCCTCGGCGCGATGCGCTCTCGAGTCTCGATGCAGTTTCTATGCCCTTTAGTGAGACCATTAGTTGTTGCATCGCGCCGAGGGTATCGATAATTTTACTGGTCCACTAGACAATATTCATTCACCCGTTCAACGCTGATTTGGCTATGTTTCCAACTCATATTTCCAAACCGGTATATTATATAGTAGCGGTCCCAGTAGGTATGGATCCTGCTTCTAAATATCTCAGTGTGGAATAAACACCATCTGTTTTTACACAAAAATTCCTATCGCTCGAATAATTTCTCATTATTCTGCATGGTTTGGGTGAATAGCATGCGGTTATCATTTTATATGCTAGTCCTTCATTCCATCCTCTATCAAAAGCTCTGGTTACATCTAAAAGTAGTAGTCCTGTGACTTCTTCAGTCTGAAATCCTTCTGTGATATACTCGGTCATTCTTAGGAGCTCTTTTGTTAAGTTGAATGTTGATTTCGGAATCCAAATTGTTCACTCGCTATCGTCACCAGCGCTTCGGTTTCTTCATTAAGTCGTCTGGCTAATACTCTCTACACAATTTTTCCTAGAGCTAGGCTTTGTGATTTTATCTTTTTCAGTTTTCAAATTGTTGATTATGTCTCTGATTTCGGCCGGATATGTTGGGTGAGGGATTTTGTCATCCGGTGGTGCTTCTTTCATTTCTTCTTCATTATCTTCAATTAATTCTTCTAGGTCCTCATCGTCTTCCTTACAATAATTTATTTTTGACCTTTCTATAGTATCGGCAAGAGCGTTAGATTTATCGCTTTTCGAATATGCGATCCCTTGCAGTAATGGAATTTGCGTTTTTTCATTGAATAAATTTTTATGCAGAGTGGTCTTCTGTGTTAAGTTCACTGTTTTTCTTATTTCATCTATTCGTTCTGAGCTCCCTTGGTCATGTTACTGGATCTATCGCTGTATTTGTAGTCGCAGCCACACTGCCGGCGTAACCAGTTGGTTCATTGGAGTTTTACAATTGCATATCGATGGAAACCATGAACTATGAACAATGGGAGTCTACTTTTTCTTGTTCATTTTGATTTTGCATTTTCGATGTTTTCCATATTCATTCTAGTTCTCTTCGATCCATGTATGAATGCTCCTTTTAGTAGTCCCGAGTCGTAAGGTTAACATCAGCTTGAGAGAGTGGATCAGCTTGGTCTTAAGGCGGTGTTGTTGACAGTAGCAAACGGAGAAGTCTACACTCCCGGAATATGCTTTGGTTTATGGGTATAACGTTCTGTCCGCTAAAACAGAGGTCATTTTCAACATCAAAAGTTATTATACTAGGATGAATATTGAGACCATCGAAATCTATGAGCAAAAAAAGATTAGAACCCCTTTCTAAATGGTATTTACTCGCGCTCTCATTGAAACATCCTTTATTCAACTGTTGAGGTTCTCACTAAGACCTGTCAGAAATCTTATGAGATAGTTCAGATCCCCAACCATCAAACCGATTGAAAGATTTTACCGTTCCTGTGTCACGGTGGAAAATATACGTAATATCAATCTTCTCGACTCGAAAAACAGATAAGAAATCTGCGACAAATAGAAGCGTTAACCCGAAATGAATGATTATGACTCGTAAATGCGATTGCACGAACACTGCTATAAAACCGGGTTCTCTTATCAGCAGAATCGTGCTTTGTGAATTTCCCAGGGGAGGTTGAGATTCGTATGTGCCCACATACGATACAATTTCATCATATTGTTGCAAGAATATGTAGGTACACTATATCTTTACCGAATGGCCACTCAATCCTAATAATGTCGACTAATCGATGGTTTTTAATTGATTGACATTGGTTGTTCCAGATGTTTCCTAAAGAATTTATTTGCGGAGGGTATTTCGAAAAGATTAATGTTTACCGATAGATGCATGATTAGGAATACCAAAAGATTATCCTTTCAAACTTGGAACTAGGAACAGCAACGTGAAATTAACCGCGAGAAAAACATGTTCTACATTACTCACTTCAATAATCTTCAAAGGTTCGTTCCTGTGAATTGCACCCTCTGAGCTTCCTACTATTATGTTTACTTTGCTTGTCAGCCCATTTATTTTGTTCTCTATTTTTCCTTTCGCAAACAGGTCCTTCCGTTGTTGATTGAAATGAATACATCCTCAGATTTTTGTTTCCGTAGAAATCCAATTATATTGCCAGGCATCCTACTGAGTAGAATTGCTCCTTCGTTTGGAGCAAATAATTCGAGTATTCTTCCATTATGATTTTCTGAATATACATGAACAATTCCGCGAAAATTAACTTCCTGATATTTAGAAAATGGAAAGCACAAGAACCTATTCTTTGTTTTTCTTTATAATGTTCCATTGTATTATGGGAGTGCTTTTTGCTGCCCTTCTTCTTAAAATTATTTTTCGCTCTTTCGTGATGGCGCAAAAAATTTAATAATTCTTCGAAATATTCATTCACTACATTATGATCATTACTATAAGTTACTAGTGGAAACTTTATTTGAAACATAGAAATTTTTCTCTCACATGTATAATTTAACGATGTGATGCTCTCGGTATACATTGAATTTGCGGCACTTGTACAGAAGCCTAAATACCTACATTGGCCACTAGTTTAACTAAGTGGAGTCTTATATTTGAAAGCTTAAGGTGGGCGATCAATGTAGTGTGTTATTATTTCAAGTAACATTTGAAAATGCTCTCACTTTGGGAAATAAAATTTTGTGGGTGAACTCATGCTTCTGTTTTATTTCAAACAAGCAAGCCGTCCCAGCTTCGCCCGGGTAGAAATTTGTTTCACGCGGCGGTTTCATCTTCAACACTTCAACCTGCCATATCTTTTGATGTACTCGTTGTAATTGTATGATGTGAAGGGCAATTTCGTTCTAAATTAAATACTGGGGATAAATAACGTATTAGGTTATATGAGGATCAATACCCAATTCATAAAAACACACTCCCAAATAGTGCATAATTTTGGAAAACATCTGATTACCATAAACAGGTAATAGCAAGTCAATCTTGAGAGATAGATATATGCTATCGCGGACTTTTTTGTAGAACTATTTGAGAGGTACATTTCCGTCATACAATAGCTAGGCACACACGAAAGGGAAATCTGTAAGATCTGATCGGCAGTCCAGATCTGTAACTGATCTGGACTGCGGATCGGATCGCTCCCGCTGATCTGGTCCGTCGCGGATCATCTATCTCATTGATCCTCGACAGACCAGATCGGCGGGAGCCATCCGATCCGCAGTCCAGATCTGTTACAGATCTGGACTGCCGATCAGATCTGACAGATTTCCCTTTCGTGTGTGCCTTGCTATTGTATCCACGTAAGTCTTACGGTTTTTGCAGCGCACGTGAAAATAACTGATTATGGCTGATTTTTTTGTAATTATTGAAGTTATAGTAGGTATCCTCATTTTTTTCGGGTAAAAAGTATAGCCTATGTCACTCAGCGATAATGTAGCTTTCTGTGGGTGAAAGAATTTCTGAAATCGGTCCAGTAGTTTTTGAGCCTATTCGTATCAAACAAACAAAAATACAAATCTTTCCTCTTTATAATATTAGTATAGATGAAAGACCCATGAAAATAGTTCAACTTCCGATTAAAAGTGAATCTACAGATATATAATTTCGTTCAGAAAATCAACTTGAAATACGGAATTGGCAGAGAATGGCCAAATTCGAATATATGGCGGGAAATAGTTCCTGCTTTACCTACATATTCACAAATTTCATAGTTCAGCGATTTTCGGATAGATAGAGCAATTGTACATTTCATTCATGAGGAGAGAGATATCCATAGAACTTATACGAGGATATATTGAAAAATTCTTAGCCTACTATGATGGAACCAAACAGAATGTCAATGTCAAAATATTTTATTACTCAACATATCCTCCTCCTAATTGAATACATTTATCACAGCGAACCTGCAACGTCTCTAGACCTTTCAAAAAAAAAAAGGTTCTTCTTGTTCTGAAAACCAGTCCTCCACAGCTTTTATTACCTCCTCGTTGGAAGGAAATTTACGACCTCATACATTTTTTTTCAGTTGAGGAAAGAGATGATATTTGGATGGAACCAAATCTGGTGAATAAGGGGGGTGTTCTAGTTATTCTTACCCTAAATCACGAATTTTTTGCATGGCAACATGCGATTTGTGTACTGGGGCGTTGTCCTGTGAAAACAAAATACCTCTGGATAGCTTTCCGCGTATTTTTTCTTGAATTTTTTCCCGTAGAGTGGTCAGTAATGTCGAATAGTAATCTCCAGTTATTGTTCTACCTTTATCCAAAAAATCAATCATGATTACTCCATGGCAATCCCAAAAAACTGAAGCAAGAACGTTTCCAGCAGATTTTTGGACAAGAAACTTCTTAGGTCTTGGAGAACCAGAGTGTCGCCATTCCATCGATTGTTGCTTCGTTTCTGGATCAGAAATGTACCCAAGTCTCATCCATAGTAACAATTCGGAATAAGAAGTCTACATCGTTTTCAAATCGAGCACAGATCGAACGCGATGCTCCTACCCTTGCACGCTTTTTTTCAACATTCAACCATTTGGGGATCCATTTTGCAGAAATTTTTCTCATTTCCAAATTGATCTGAACTATATGATGAACGCTTTCGTATGAAATCTTCAGTGCTTCAGATATCCGTTTTAGCCCTTGCACGCTTTTGGTCAGCATTCAAACATTTGGGGATCCATTTCACAGAAATTTTTCTCAAGACTAAATTGACGTGAACTATATGATGAATGCGTTCGTATGGAATCTTCAGTGCTTCAGATGTCCGTTTTAGCCCAATTCGACCCTCTGATAAAACCATGTCACGAACTTCATCGATATTTTCGGGGACTGACACAGAAACTGGCATTCCCGATCGGTCATCATCCTCAATGGAAAAATTACCTCTTTTGAAGTTTGCAGCCCAATTTTTCACGGTCGCATACGAAGGACATTGATCAACAAGGATATTAAGCATATCTTCGTAAATCTGCTCACCTCTTAACCCTTTTGAATGCAGGTACTTGATGATGGCTCGATACTCCAATTTTTCGATTTTTACAATCTTGGTGGACATCTTTTTTTTTATTTATTGCGTAACCCTCTGGTTTACTTTTTTGACTTCAAACTCTACATTGACACTTCTCATAACTTATTGTTCGTTGATATGGTATCGCAATATTTTGTACATGCATGGAACTGGTCTAGGCTAACTAGATATCAATACATCCTCGTACTAACACTATGAGTTCTGAAGATATTCCATGGAATGCATGGTGGCGCCTCTATCGGATTAGTTTTCCTACTCGTTATGATCGGTGACCTTAACCATAGACCCAAATTGAACCCCCATAAGTTTCCCCGCATGACCATAATTTGCAGATATGTGAACGCGACCTATCCAATACTTCACGTCCGTATGAAAATTGATGTTTCAAACTTTTACCCCGCGGAAATCTCTCCTGTGTACAAAACACGGGATGAATCTTCATTATTCTCCCCCATATTTATGTATTAAGATAAACGTCCGGCTGGGGACCATGAAGTTCCCTAAGACGGATTTGATGATCTAGTGTACGTCGGAGTATCTCCAAGTAACAACTCCAACCCTAAGTACCTAATATTCCCATCAGAGTGCTGTCATACCCAACTTTGTTATGATGGAGTTAGTTCTGTCCTTACGGAAGGATTATTTTTCGACTTCGATTTTATTAATGACTGGTGTCGGGTGGGGCATTACGGAAAATTAATGGGGTTATTAAATGGGCTAAACGGGAAATGGCCAAGGAAGGGAAATGTTGTTTCCATCAACGCCGCGCTGTAGCGTATTGAATAAGTTCATCGCTCAACTAGGCTGCAGAATATGAATACTTTATGGGAGAAAAGGTGCATTATGCGTTCTAACGAGAAATGTAAATTAACTTCCAGAAAAATTCATTCATGCTTTTCTTCCATTTCTCTTTCATTAACTTTAAATTCGGAGTCAACTTCGTCAATTTTTAACACATTTCACGTGAGAAACTCACTTCATTTCGCATTCAAAATGGTATCCTTGATTTTCTTCAAATGAAATCTTATTTTTTCAGTGATTGGAATCACTGATTTGAATTGCGATTGAAATCAAAATACCCTGATTCAAATCATAACTGTCGCAATATCTCTTGTGAATCTATATTGACGTCATTTCCTCTTTTGTGTAATTTTTATATGAAACTGGAAATAAAGGAGATTTATTATTATTATTATTATTATTATATATATATATAAAAGAAAGATGTTGGTTACACCATTTATAACTCGAGATCGGATGGACTGTTTGTTATGAAACTTCATATATGGATTCATCCACGGTCTTGTTATTATAAAATACAATAAAACTTCGAAAAAATCGATGAAAATTTTACTTATACAGGAAAAGCTTTTCCTCCTTTTGAGTAAGGCCACTAGATATCGCTACAGTTACAGTTACGCTACCGCTTATTCGTTTGTACTTCATTTGATGTTCTCCGCGTTAGATGGCGATATAAACAAATAGTGTGTACAGTGACTATATTCCCTCTATAGTCACTGTAATAGTGTGTTATTTGATGAAATAAAAAGAAATGCGATAAAGGGTGTTTCAATAAGAAGGCAAAATTTGATTACTCAATAAAAATGATTTTCTGAAGATTTGAGATATTTATTGATTCACAAAATTCACATTTGGGAATTATGCCTGAAACAAAATATAATATCTCTGAACCCTTTGGCGTCCACCATCATATCAGTATGGAAAAATACATCAAACAAAAGCTCACCGAAACTAGTCGAGCAGACAAGCTTTTGCTGTCAATAAAAATTAGATCCACCAAAAATAAGGCTTTTGTTTGATGTATTTTTCCAAACTGAAACAAAATATCTTCTGCCACGGCTTTGCTGGAATATGCGTACCTTTTTCACGAAATTTTCAATAACTTTATTGAAGGAGCGTGTAATTTTGGCTTTCAATACTTCTATGGCTGCAGGCTTATTGGCATAATCCTGTGACTTCAAATAACCCCACGTTAGAATGCAAGAGCGCAGAGGCCAATTGCATTTTAACAATAAAAGAGATTTCAAAATCTCTTTTATTGTTGTATTACTAAAGAAACTATTTTGTTGTTCTCGTTTCATATTAATTTGGTCAAGATTTCTGTTATCTTTTCCTTTTCAGACGCTCTGAAGCACTGATGGCGAATCTATGGTCGAATTCAATTCTGCCGTGAATGCGATGACTCTTTTTTACTATATTGAGTCTCCTGTGGACTTGTAATTTTTTCAGATGCAGTTTTTTCAGTTGAATGGTCAAGCATTGAAATTATTATCGAAATATAAAGATTCTTTCGGGAAAAAAGGCTATCGTCCAGTCATAAGTGAAACATTACCTTCCATACTTTCAGAAATGAGGATCATAACGTTTTCTAGTCGATTTAGAAGTTCGAAAAATTAAAACCTGATTGGAACATCTTGTGTTTGCGCCAATATGTCTTTTCAATATCTCTGAACCTATTCAAACATAACTTTTTTTTGAGAAAAACGTGAATAATTGTCTTATCTCAATGGATATTCATAAGATATATTAAAATCAAAGGATCAAGAGTGCCTTAAGGGTAATATCTGGGTCACCCCAATTCTGGGTCACCTCAATTCACCCTTTGGACATTTTCCATTGAAAAACTGAAAATATCTCACTTTTTCTCCTCTGGAATCCTTATAAACAATCCACTGATTCAGCGCAGGCCTCCAATATTCCACCAAAAAAGCCTCCGCGAACTCTTGACCCTGACCATTTCCGAATCTACCCTGTGTTTCAGTCCACGTTATCAAGTGGTTCCTGGTGAGATCTACTTCGAGATACTCCTTGATATCACTGCTTATCTGAGCCTTCGGACACCAGGCACCTCCATTTTTTTCCTGACGTATCCTGAAAAGAGAATCAATAATTAATTTATATTCTTGAATCACATAAACAGTATTTTTACACTGAATGAAGTTTTCTCAGAAAAAAACCATAGCCTATGTCACTTCCATAATTCATACTGATCTAATGACACCACATATCTTAATATTGATGAGGCTGTAGAGAGTTAAAAAGAAATAGACATACATACACATACAATCGAAAACCTTTAGCCTCTTTTTGCCACAGTAGGGTAAAAAATAAAAAAGAAAACCATAATTGACCGACATACTTTCGTTATTTAATAGGTACATTTCATGAGTTCATAAGGTATCAATATGTCAATACGAGCTTGGTCAATCAAAAATATGGAAAATCCTTGAATGAAAGTTCGCACGCCAGTGACTTCGTGAAAAAACTCAGGTTGGTTCGAAGGCATCCTAATAGCAACGGCATCAGCGGGAGCTTTCACGACGAACAACCTGATCCTCCTATAGTATTCGGCACATCTGTGGCTCGTCTTTGGGAAATATACTTTCATAATTTTGGCGCTGATATTTCACTTTAATGGGACTCTCCGCGAGAAGCAGCTGCCTAGATGTGAAGTGCTCCGGAGGATGTGACTTCGCCGGAATTCACTGTCTCATTATCTAATCAATTTCTCCCACATGATAATATTAGACTTTCTGGGAAGAAGAATATTTGGATAATCTTCCATATTATATTATTCGAAAAATGAGAGGATGAGGTGCATCAAGCAAAGGAATAATATATTTCCTAATACGTTCAGGAGGAAAGAACTGATTGAAACGCTTTAACTAGCTTCACCTGCATCTATGAACCTATGTAACGGAATCTTCCATCGAATACATTACTTCGTTCCAATAGGATCAGCAGAAAAAGGCAAATATAATGTTTTGAATACATGGATGTGCGAGCCGAATCCTCCGCCATTTTGCATTCATAGTCGGAATGAAATTCATATTGAAATAATAATATATTATTTTATAGGGAGGAGAAGCGTCACTTTTCATGACATGCTTGAGTTTACCGAACGTAGTGAGGTGGGTAATTGAGAGCGAGCCATGAAAAGTCACTTCTCCTTTGAATGAAATATGTTATTTTATTTTCACATTTTAAAATTTATGTAAAACTGAATATTCACTTTTGGATTGACATTTGCGTTAATTTAAATTGAGTGAAAACGAAACATTTGCTTAGTTACGGTTGTCGTGCAAAATTCATCCTATGCATAACAACACTTTTCCTGCCGCCGCGCCGGAGGAAAAAGTAAGGCATAGCAACTATTTCTCCGTCTAGGCGGAGAAAAAGAACTTCTCGATGATCCTGTCAGTCGAAGACTGACGTCGTTATCGTACGTTTGGAAATGAAATCATTTTGCGTACGATGCATGCAAGAAATTGCTTGAATTGATTTCATATTTCCCATTACGTCCTTCAAGAAGAAACAGTCCCAAAAAGTTCGATTTTCAACGCGATTTCATTCTTTTGAACGGTATCTATCTATCTAATCTTTGCATTCCCTAAGTTTTTCAAATTCTAGATGCTTTTTGAAACTTCGAGAATACAATGAAAACATTGTTTGAAGATGAATTTCTTGTGGAGGAATAGAATTTTTTCTTTTCCACAACCAAAATCAGAGAAATGAACCCGAAAACACTGAAGAATCAATTGAGAACTATACATTTACAATATAATATGTTCATATTGAAACATAGGGGAAATATCAAGACTATTACAAACTCGGGAAGAGGAACAAGAGAACTATATCAAAAATAGACAGGCCTCAGGTTCGAGAGCATATTTTTACATCTGAAGATGGTCAAGTTATCCATTGGAATGAAGCAGGAGAGAAAATTAAAGAAAAAAGCATTTATATTATAAGAGAAAGATTTTAACGGCATTCAGACAATTTTTTGAAATTCCGGAAAAAGTTGGAATTTTTCTCTGATTATTATTACAGACGTTAAACCTATTCATATATTCAAATTATTATCTGGTACATGTTCTAATAGGATGATTCTACAATAACTTCATCGAATTCAAACCATGCTTCATTTGTATGCCAGATTCTTATGGCATCTGTCACAAACTAAATTAGCTAAAAGTTTTAAATGTTGTTACTTCTAATAGTTTTGAAAACCGAGACGGATCTAAGACATATTTTCGCGTGACAATATTTTCAAACTATTTCCTTCGTTTTGAAATATTCGTGTTTTCGCGTCGAACTGGTGACGTTACGTACCAAATGGTTCGAAATAATTCGAAGCGGTTTGAAAACAAGTATTGGGGTAGATCGAATTGAGGTTTTAATTTTTAAACAGTTTCTGGAAACAGCTGATTGAAGAATTTTGGTTATGTTGGTTGGATTAATTTTATTTTTCGCATTTTTATTTTTTTTTAACGAATAGTATTTAAATTTGACAGCTTTGTTTTTAGTATGCCTGAAGGCGGTAAGTCATCTTGCCGAAATGCATTGTAAACTGTGAAGGTTGACATTTATTTGAGAGTTCTGAAAAATAATTTAGTTTGAAAATGTATGTTGAAATTCTGAAAATTGATATTACTGGCTCTTTCTCTTGATTTAACCAATAATATGTCATTTTTTTGCATTTATTCTTCAAATAACTTGTTAATTAGGCCGAGAACATTCGAATCATACGTAAACTGATTGGAATCCATATTGAACAAGCCAAATTCTAAAAAAACATTTTTGAAGACAAGCTTTAAATAACAACACTCATCCGCCATGTTGAAGTCGCCATCTTGAATTCCTCAATTTCGAAGAATCGTAATTTCCAACCCAGAAAACCCCCATATACCAATTTTGAATAGAATAGGATCATAATGTCAAAACTCGTCCGCCATATTGTGGTCGTCATCTTGAATTTCCAAATTTTAACAAAAGCATCATCATTTTCGAACCCAAATACCCTAGATACTAATTTTGAATGGAACCGGATCATAATTACAAAACTCATCCGCCATTTTGGAGCCGCCATTTTGTTTTTTTCTATAAAAAATATTTCATGATGAATTGTCACCAGAATTAGGTAAACCTGCAAAAGTTCAAATCAATCGGACGATTAGAAGTGTGTCATATTTAACTTGCAAAATTTGATTAGATAGAGACATACAGACAGACAGACAGACAGACAGAAACTAAATAAAAGCTTATAATAAAATTGGGGGTTATCCCACAGAAGAAAATTATTACAAAGAACACGCACCAGAATGTAAAATATTATTATAATTATGTTCGTGTTTATAAATTGAAACTGATTTTGTAAATCGAATTGACATTACTATGAAGACCTCACCATTTTGAAATGGTGGCATGTTTGTCATACACGAACTGGTTACGTTTCTTTCGCAATGATTCTGCACCGTGGTTTATGCGAAAAAATGGTTCTAGTTTCGGAAACATTGACTTGAGACGTATCAACATTATTGTTTTGTTTTATATTTTCATTTAATTGCTCGATAGGCGTACATTGAAATCGATCTGTCTTGTACAGATATGTTTGAGAGTTATAAAGTCACATGATTATGACGTGACACATCGAAAGTTGGCAGATCGGTGTTAGTAAACATGGATTTGATCGGACCGTTTTTCTTCGAAGGAGGCAATGCACTGAAGGGTCGGTATTATAAAAAGAGAACTGAATTTTTGCGCTCTTATTGAAACACCCTATAAAAAAGGTAGAAATAATAGTTAAAGATGGTTTTATTTAGATTGCTACGTTGAGTTGTTGCATGCACGTCTGAGAGATACCTCCACAAATAGCTCCACCCACGTTGCATTATGGCACAATACTGAGTGGCCCCATCTTACTAGAATGCCTTCGGACATCACCATCTACAAGGGAAAACCGTGCTCTTCCAAATCGAAATTGAAAATAACCCCCCTTCAGTCAAAAAGCAACCCAACTAGTTGAGCCCAACTCCGATGAATGGGAAATTACCTTTATAGAAATTCTTCATAAAGTGAGAGATTTTCCTTTCGAACTTTTTCTTCTTCCTCCTACGAACCAATCAATCATCCCAGCCTCCATATTTCGGGGCCTGCCAATCTTCATTGAGAAACTCATTTCGCAACATTCGAATGAAAAACGTTGCTGTCGCTTATCCGAATATTTTACTCGAAAGTAATTACCGACCATTCCGCCCTCTGGGAGATCAATGATATATTGCGGCAATTACACAGAAAGCAATATTTAATGAGTCGTAGCACGCTCAGCATCGATGTTTGATTGAATAACGTCGGGTAGCGGTCTCACGGGTAGGGATTGGGGAAGTTTTCGCTGCTGCGAGCGCGCCACCGCCACAATGCAACTATTTGTTACGGCAGATGCCAGATGGGCACTTGTTCTGGATTGATTTGATTGAAATTGTCAGATGACGAGTAGAGAGCGGTGTATTATGTTAATTCGAGTGATTACTAAACGTATGGGATCAAAAGTACTGGCTGATACTTGTCTGTCACAACAGATCCGTTCCTATCGCAATATACAATTGATATAATAAGAATTATGTTAAATTTCCCATAGAAGAATTACCATGAGAAGTCAATTCTATGATTTGGTTGAGGAATGTTCCAGAAATTTGATTGAGTAATGATAATCACATCAGAAATTGAGAGGTGACCATTAATATTAGAGGAAAGATTCGCGTATGTGCAATGTTGGTGGTACCTGTGAAGCAAGGTTTATTCAGTACCAGAAGGCTAGTCTCTAGTCCACTGCGTAGCAGAGAACCTGGTTAAGTCCTTAGACATAGCCTCCGCCTTCAGAAAGAAATTTTTCTTGGTACAAGAACTTTCCAGGCAGTAACAATCACTTGGTAAAACCCTGAAATTAGCATACCGTCGACGCTAACTCTTCTATCTTATAACCAAAAAGTTCGTCCATGAGAAGCCCAGCTCAGGAAACCTATGGCTTGATTTGAATGAAAAAATGAAGCGGGACACCAAGAAACTGGTAGTGTCGAGTTCTGTTGTGGATAAGACACATAATTCTATACCAATATTTTGATCCTTGAAATTAAAAGTGAAGCATCTAGAAGGCTCTGCCTAGGGTCAGTGAGACTATTGAGCATGTGCTATAGCGGAGAGTGGGAAAATAGGGACATCGTGGCAATCAGCTGATGCAGATGCAGTCTGTGTTTGTATTGAGCCACATATGGTATCAATGGTTACATAATTCACATGCCCCTTCTCTTCTCCCTAGGCATGCGTATAGCGATGACTGACCCTGGTTTTAAGGGGAACGATTGCCACACTTTTGTATACTTATTAGCCACGACCCTCAAATTCTATATTCATAATTCTATGGGATAAGATCAACTCAACTTGTGTTCAGTCTGTGACTTCAGAAAATTTTATGAACCCTGGAAACGTAACAAACAATAGTTTACTAATACCTACGAAATTCTTAGCCACGAAATTCGTCAAAAAATGGTCACCTGAACACAAAACAAAGTAAATTCATCTCAAGTATAAGTTTGTGGAAAAACACAACTTTTTTTATCGAATGTAGGTTTCCAATTCCTGAAGATTCTAATCAAACAAACTAAGTTTGCCTTCACATGTCAACAATTCACGTTTCCGAATGTAACCTTCTCTGATCAAACAAGCATTTATTATGTCCTTGGTTCCATTCGATTCGACTTTGTGTATCTAGATATAGTTAATTGTTTTATTTGGCGCTGACCAGGCAAATCGATCGAGCAAAATAAATTAACTGCTGACAGACATGAAAGCAATCCGTTGGACATGGATGTCAAATACGCTTGGGTGCATGAATGGCTTGCGGTCAATAAAGTACATGTATGGGTGGTAGATGTATAGAAACTGAAGAGCACATTCACTTTGAAGAGAACTTTGAAATCGTTAGCTGAGTGACAAATGAAATTATTGCGTATGACAACAAAAACTCTAAATCCTTTAGGATAAAATGAAACAAAGATTAAAGACAACCAATAATTTTCTAGTCGAGATGAGTTTGATGCTTTTGCGTTTTTCTAGGCTGTAATGAATCTTGTACACCGACAATTTGTTTTCTGACAATAAGGTTGGTGGACATTCAATGTAGTGTTTTTTTTCATTTCAAGTTGCATTTGGAGATGGTTTCACTTTGAGAACTGAAATTTTGTGGGTAAACTCAGAAAGAATTGGAGTTCTTAATGAAATAATTGAAATCGATTTGATTTCGAAAGTTCATTTTTTTCCTCTCAAAAATAGAAGAAAATAAGCCAACTCATGTAATGTGGACTGTATATTGATATTGATAATACGATCGGTTTTTGGATATGTATTTATTCTATGTATATGCAAGCTGGCGATGAATGTTCTTCTTTGGGTGTTTCAGCGAGGGTCTGCTTCTTCTGCGGCTGCTTCGGTGTAAGTGTGTTTCTTCTTCGGGGTCTTCGCTGAGAGTGGCTTGAATTTTTTTTTTATTATAGGAGAGGTGAATCTTACATCAGACACCCAGTCTTTCTGGGTAGTGTCGGATTCTTACCGAATAAACACCTCTCCCGTTGTTAGGTTCCGGGCATAAGCGTATAAACCAGGGTTGTCAAAAAACATGTTTAAAAAAAAACAAAACATTGTGTTTTTTTTATTTCAAACTGTTTCATTTGATTTAAATCATGTTTTTATTAAACATTCAAAAAACATGATTTAAAACATGTTTGAAACAAAAGTTTTGGCAACATTGCTATGAAAAAACTCTTCCAAAACAAGTATAATTGATTAAATTAGAATTAATAATATCTTTATTACGTGACAATAGATGTGATGAGAAACATTAAAGTGCAATTGAATTGAATATATTTTTCCTCTGCATTTTATTTCACGCCGAGGTGAATTTCAAAGCACAAATGGAAAAAAATAAGTTCTCTTGTCTAAGAACTGAAAAAAGTTTAAAACTACTAATTTCAAAATTAAGACACAATTTTAGATTCATTTACACAAAAAAAGCCAACATTTCGACAACTGGGCCAATATTTATTAATACTCATACTTTTGTTTCAACTGCAGTTCGTTCATTAAGACAAATTTCATTAAGAACATATTTCTAGGTAGCGCTACCTTCCAATGAATCGCCAATAAAAATTACTCTCCCTATTCCTGAACGAAGTTGATAATTCTTATTCCTTTTCTACGACATCACAATTCACTCTAAAGAGTATAAAGAAACGAATTTGCAAAATATGTTTTAAACACAAACAGAGGCTTGTGTTTAAAACATGTTTTAAAACACTGTTTTAAAACAAATGTTTCAAAACATGCCAACCCTGCTATAAACCTTCCATCATCTCATCTGTTATTTTCTCTTTCTCATTCTTTTATGCTGAGTGTTTGTGTTCATCCTTCAATTGGATATCTCTCACTAAGTGTGGAGTTTTATATCTTCATTTTCGCAATTGGTCTCTAGGTCTTTTGCGGTAAATTCTCGCTGTTTTTTCATCTTCATCGGGGTCATAGTCAACTCACCTTCTAAGGTCGTCATTTGGATGTTCACTAGCTCTTTCATAGGCCCTTGCAGCTTTTCGTTTGATGAATTTAGTAATGGATTCCCATTTTATAAAAAAACACGCTCGTTGTCCTTAACACATGCTTCTGTTTCATTTCAAACGAAAGACCCATGAAAATAGTTCAACTTCCGATCAAAAGTGAATCTACAAATAATTTCGTTCAGAGAAACAACTTGAAATACGGAATTGGCAGAGAATGGCCAAATTCAAATATATGACGGAAAATAGTTCCTGCTTTACCCACATATTCACTAATTTCATAGTTCAGCGGTTTTGGACAGAGAGCTCCATTATACCTTTCATTCAAAATTAGAGAGATATTCATAGAACTTACATTATCACTATAGTGATAATGTAAGTTCTATGGAGATATTCCATAAACGACACGGTGGCGCCTCTATCGGATTAGTTTTTCTACTGGCTCTGAAAGGCGACCTTAATGTTTTGTTTGTGAACCAATGAACAGCTCATCGCCTTACGGATTACCTATTACGCCACTGGTTTGATCAGTTTTCTTGCCGCATAAGTTAGTATGAGTGACGTTTCGTGATACCTACCTTTTTGATGTGCATGCTCATTTACAGAAGAGCATCTTTGGATGTCTACCCCAAAAGCGTCCGATGCACGAGAATTGTTTCATATCATTTTTAATGTTTCTCTAATTGCTTATTCAACAGAACTGCACACCAAACGAAGGTAATTTCTATAAACTTTCATAAAGTAACCCGGTTGGCCAAGATTTAGGTTTATCAAGTTTTTTTTCTTAAAAAGACACAGGTTGGTACTCGTGAAATGTCAAATATTTCTCAGAGACGTTGCCAATGCTAATTTCTATTTTCTCCATCCAAACTTTGTGAATGGAGTTTGTTTTTTCAAGGTTCAACTTTGATACAGGTTTCGCAGAAGGTATTACTACATTTTCCTACTGGAGTATTTCAAGTTATGCAAAAAAATATTTTGCTATCTCCTGTGGACTTATTTCTTGAGAATTTTGAAAAATTGGGAATTCCATAGGTTTGTCTGTTACTCTGTTCGTTCACAAGTTTTTGTCGCATTATTCGAGTGCATTTATTCTTTTTTCGAATGAACTATCACAAAGTAACGGACTATTCTGTCCATTATTTTTCAGTAAAATTTCGACACTCGATAACTGAATCTTCCACCATGTTTATATACGTGAAATATTTCCAGTATTAACAGAAAAAAAAGTTTCTTCAGCATTCGCCAGGTCTTTGGAGTTATTGAATTCACATTATATTTCCTCGAATTCATTATTTTCTAAAAGTAAATCAACAATTTGATGAATGCGAAATGACGACGACCTCTAGGTAGAACCGACAACGTTGCTCAGTTTTCTGACAGGAAAATGACTATAACCTAACAATTTCGAAATATACATGGTGAAATGTGTCAGAATCTCATGGCCCACTGGGATACATTATAAAAGTGAATGGAGTATATGCCTTTCAAATTCACCATACTTGATATGACAAGATTTCTTCGACAAAGAGAAAGAAAAGAATCGAAACTATTGAGACATTTCTGCTGCAGAGTATCATCTGTGCACGCCAATGGCCACATTCTTCCCCCTTATATCCTCTTTCGTTACGAACAGTTACTCATAATATTGATTCAATGTAACTTTTCTTCCGAGTCGAACTCTTGAAGTGTGTGGTTCGACTAGAGATTTAGAGAAAGGATGAGCGGAGTAACTTTCAAAAATTCTTTGAGTTCAGCGGAAATAGTTTACTTTGGGAAATTCGATCTCGGGAATTTCGTTAATCGCTGGTGAAACAGTTCTTCGACCTCGAAACGTAAAGAAGGACGGAAAAAGGTTGGGGAATGTTTCCTTTTCGTACACCTTCCATGTACGGGGAGGAAAAGTTGCAATTCTCTTTCAATTAATTGGGATAGTTAACAGGTTTATATTGATTTGGTTCAGTGAGTTATTGGGGAATTCTGTTTCCATTGAATACAGTTCTTTTTTTCGACCTTAGTGTTGAATAGTGGTTCGGTTTTTTTTACTTTCAACCCGCTTCGAAATACAGGTACAACCCCCAATTTTTCAAATAGGAGGTACGAGGATGTATTGATATTTAGTTAGCCTAGACCAGTTCCATGCATAAACAAAATATTGCGATACCATATCAACGAAAAATAACTTATTAGAAGTGTCAGTGTAGCATTCGACGTCAAAAAAGTGAACCAGAATTACGTAAAAAATTAAAAAAAAAAGTTGTCCACCGAAATTGTAGAAATCGAAAAATTAGATTATCGAGCCATCATCAAGTACCTGTATTTAAAAGGGTTGAGAGGTAAGCAGATTTACGATGATATGCTTAATACGCTTAGTGATCAATGTCCCTCGTATGCGACTGTGAAAAATTGGACTGGAAGCTTCAAAAGAGATAAATTTTCCATTGAAGATGATGACCGATCGGGAAGGCCAGTTTCGGTGTCAGTCCCAGAAATTATTGATGCAGTTCATGACATGATTTTTTATCAGACCGTCGAATTGGGCTAAAACGGATATCTGAAGCACTGAAGATCTCATACGAACGCGTTCATTATATAGTTCACGTCAATTTGGACATGAGAAAAACTTCTGCAAAATGGATCCCCAAATGTCTGATTGTTGACCAGAAGCGTGCAAGGTTAGAAGCATCGCGTTCGATCTGTGCTCGATTTGAAAACGATGTAGACTTCTAAAACCGAATTGCTACTATGGATGAGACTTGGGTACATTTCTACGATCCAGAAACAAAGCAACAATCGATGGAATGGCGATACTCTGGTTCCCCAAGACGTGTCCAAAAATCAGCTGGAAAAATTCTTGCTTTAGTTTTTTGGTATTGCCATGGAGTAATCATGCCTGATTTTTTGGATAAGGGTAGAACAATAACTGGAGATTACTATTCGACATTACTGATCACTCTACGGGAAAAAAATAAAGAGAAAAGACACGGAAAGCTATCCAAAGGTATTTTGTTTTCACAGGACAACGCCCCAGTACACAAATCTCATGTTGCCATGCAAAAAATTCGCGATTTAGGGTAAGAATTATTAGAACACCTCTCTTTTTCACCAGATTTGGCTCCGTCCGACTGTCATCTATTTCCTCAACTGAAAAAAAGTTTGAAAGGTCGTAAATTTTCTTCCAACGATGAGGTGCTTTGTATTTTGATGCACCATGATGAAAATAAAGTAGTTTTGGCGGCATTTTGAAAACTCATAAAGAATATCCAGCTGGATTGTTTTATGTGGGCCACCCTGTAAAAAGGAAAGATAAAAATGATTCAACATACGGCATACTGCTACAGTCTTTTTTTTTTAATTAAAGTTTATTGTGCTTCGATTTCGCAGATCATTAGCACTACGAGACGTTTACATCTCATTTACATTTGCAGTTCATAATTCAAAAATTTATATGAAACTAACTACAGAATTCAAGTTGTGTTGATTAAATTGATGAGTTGCAGAAATTTGATGGTATTTTACAGTTTTTCGGCTTCTTGTCCTAGGGCCTGTTGTGAGGAGTCCACCATACCAGTTCGTTATCTTTGAGGTCTGAAATTGGGGCAGTCAACAAGAATAGACCAGTCCGACGATCTGTCACGATCAGCTGTTTTAATGGCTGCTGGGAGCAAACTGAGGTTACGTCAGTGTCAGTTACGTCAGTTACGTGCTTCGCTGTTTCAGGGTAGTTTCTTTTGATTTCGGAATTTTCAATTTCAACCATGCCATCATCTTGCATCTTGCATCGGTCATAGTTCGATCACAAGTGCTGCATACTGGAGCATTTTCTCTGTTCAAGACATAGGGGTGCGTGAGCCTGGTATGGCCTAGTCGTAATCCAGATATTTTGACTTGGTGATTATTGGGAAGGGTCATCATTCTGAGCGGGTCAGGTTTGATTTGTTTTAGAAATGTACTTTTTTGTATCCAATCTGATTCCCACAGACATCCAACACTATATGTTGCAGTGATTTTTATATCTTTCCTCATATGGGCAAGAATTAATCTATCTAAATTCTTTGATGACCATTTAGCCGCTGAGTCTGCTTTTGTGTTTCCATCAATTCCAGTGTACGAGGGGGTATCAATAAATATAATATTTATCCACAATTATCAGATTCTCATCTCTGACGAAATCATAGAACTGTTCCAATAAATATCATCAGAAACTGTGGAACCACCCAAAAAACATTGACCAGCAGTCAAAAATATGTTTCAACTCCAGAAGTATGAACTTTGACTTGGATTAAAGTATAATGTGAAGAAGAATTGATGTTTACTTCTTCTACACGTCCATACATGGATCAATATTTTCTCAAAATTAGCAAGCTATTTCTCAAACCCGACGGTTCTATTTTCTACTGCAGAAACGTCTCGTCTGAATTACCTGTGGCTTCAGCGTGAACCGATAGACGTTGAATAGGAGATTGAGAGTCTTGGAACGGAAATGCATTAAGTCCCTCTGTGGACAAGAGGAATGCATCAAAAGAACCGAGTGCTTGGAAATAAACCTCCTGAAATCTGCCACTTGGAGCGACTAATGGGCTTTCAGAACCTTTTTCAGTGGATGTTACAAAGAGCCTCTTTATCGAATGCGGATTATGGAATCCTGCAACTGAATCCCCGAGTTTTAGACTGGATTGATTCATGATATTTTCATCATTAAAGAGCAAGGAGAGAATGCATTAAAAAATTTAGCATGCATAAAAATGGTTCATGAATACTGAAATGTTGCACCGGATGGTCGATACAATTTCAATAGAAACAGTCAAGGAACTAACTTTAACGTACGAGACTACATACAACCCTCAAGTCATTACCTTTTTTCTCTCAGAACAGGATACTACCCCATTAGTCATTTTATATTTATGAAATGTTTGTTAGCATCAAGGTGACCATTTATTTCACTTTTCTCGGTCCTTGGGGAGTAAATGGTGTAGGTTATTTGATCCAGGGAAGGCTTCAGCACATAAGATTCTGCCAGCATTATTGACGAAGGCACACGTACCTACTGGATAAATCTTTTGTAGAAAAAGCGATTGGTGAAATTGGAAAAGATTCCCAATTCGAAATTTTTGTTTTTTGCTTTGAATTGAAATTTTCATTCTCAAAATGGATTGATTTGTTTGCACCAACGACTTCATCAAGTTCTCATTTTGTGACAACAAGAAGTATTTTTGGTATTTTTGCCGCATCCTGTATTCATAAAAACAAAACTTAGGTTTTGCGTTTCTCTGAGGCAACAAAATGACATATCACACATGGTTTGTTAGCCCACAGAAAGAAGGTATAATGATTACATTTCCATTTGAACATTAATAGTATATTATTTCATTAGGAGGAGAAGTGTCACTTTTCGTGGCGAGCTTGAGTTTATCAGCCGAACGGAGTGAGGCGGATAATTGAAAGCGAGCCACGAAAAGTCACTTCTTCTCCGAATGAAATATGCTATTTTATTTCCAAACGTTTTCAAATTCATGAAAATTGTACATTTAATGCAACTTTATCGAATAAAAATGACGTTTGAATTGGAAGTTTTTGTATTCTATGCATCTTTGTTCATGGTAACCAAGTAATCTTTTTCGTAGCAACCACTTTTCCTGCCGCCGGAGGGAAAAGTAAATATTTCTCCGCCTAGGCGGAGAAATAGAACTTTTCGATGATCCTGTCAGTCGAGAACTGACGTTGTTATCGTACGTTTGGAAATAATAGTATATTATTTCATTAGGAGGAGAAGTGTCACTTTTCGTGGCGAGCTTGAGTTTATCAGCCGAACGGAGTGAGGCGGATAATTGAAAGCGAGCCACGAAAAGTCACTTCTTCTCCGAATGAAATATGCTATTTTATTTCCAAACGTTTTCAAATTCATGAAAATTGTACATTTAATGCAACTTTATCGAATAAAAATGACGTTTGAATTGGAAGTTTTTGTATTCTATGCATCTATGTTCATGGTAACCAATGAATCTTTTTCGTAGCAACCACTTTTCCTGCCGCCGCGCCGGAGGGAAAAGTAAATATTTCTCCGCCTAGGCGGAGAAATAGAACTTTTCGATGATTCTGTCAGTCGAGAACTGACGTTGTTATCGTACGTTTGGAAATAATGGTATATTATTTCATTAGGAGGAGAAGTGCAGTCACTTTTCGTGGCGAGCTTGAGTTTAACCGCCGAACAGAGTGAGGCGGATAATTGAAAGCGAGCCACGAGAAGTCACTTCTTCTCCGAATGAAATATGCTATTTTATTTCTAAACGTTTTCAAATTCATGAAAATTGTACATTTAATGCAACTTTATCAAATAAAAATGACGTTTGAATTGGAAGTTTTTGTATTCTATGCATCTATGTTCATGGTAACCAATTAATCTTTTTCGTAGCAACCACTTTTCCTGCCGCCGGAGGGAAAAGTAAATATTTCTCCGCCTAGGCGGAGAAATAGAACTTTCTATGATCCTAACAGTCGAGAACTGACGTTGTTATCGTACGTTTCGAAATAATAGTATATTCTAAAACAAGTTGCAGAATGGGCTCCCATTCCAATACGAATGCGAAATTCGAAAACGAGCGACGAAGGAGCGAGTTTTCGAACGCATGAGTATTGGAATTGCATTCTGCAACGAGTATTAGACGATATTTTCTATATTTCACTCAAATTTTGTGAAATTCAATGAAAAAATTCAAATTATAGGTCCTAGTGACTTTCATATTTTATCTTGGCAGTTGGTGTGAACGTTAGGAAATACGAAAATTGACGTTTCCAAATTGACGTCTGCTGAAATTTCAAAGGATCGGAATTCATTGCTGACAACCACAAAATGAAAAATGTAACTGAAAACGATGCTGTAATGAATTCATTACAGCACTGTTTTTAGAACTGTAATGAGCTCATTACGATACTGAAATAGAGAAATTATGTTATTTAACGAAACCTAATGCCGGGTTTCCACCAAGCGGACAGAACAAAAACAAAACACGGACTCGGTCCGTTTGTGACAGTCCGCGAACTGTTTGCAAACTGTTCTAGAACTTGTGGATTGTTTTCCGGACTCGAAAGTCCGCGAATTGCGTTTTTACGGACACAAACAGAGTCCCATCCAATGTCGGTAAACTTCAAAGGATTTACGAGTTCTAGGACTGTTTGTCAGCTTGGTGTAAACGCCCAGTTTGTTTTTATTTACGTTGTTGCGATCTAATGTGGTAGTTTGATTCGGTGCGTGAAGGGAAGAAGTCGTAATGTTTATTAAAACTTGATCGAAGTTTACCTCCTATACTCATATCATCTCCTCTGAGATCTTGTTACAGTTTAGACGTCACATTTCCCCTTTTTTGCTTTAAGGATGGCCTAATTCAAAACCGGCGTTTAGTTTTGTTCTTTTTAATAATGTAAAATGTAACTGCCAGCAAAAATGAATCCTCGTCGTCTTGTTCTCTCAAGTTTGCAGCGCACCACATTCTCACAACTACATGTCCGGTGTCTCTATGTAAACTGAATGAAACTTAAACAAAACACGAACAGTTTTCATTCATTTCTGTCCGCGACTGGTGTAAACAGAAAGTCCGTTGGGAACCCCAACAGTCTTCGAACATTTTCCAAACAAAATTGTTCGAAATTTCTGTCCGAACGGACAGTTCGTGTTTTGTTTTGACCTGTCCGCTTGGTGGAAACCCGGCATAACGATCAATTCACCGAATCAAAAGATAAAAAACTCTTCCACTATAAGCCCAGTGAAAAGGGAGCTTATAATCTCAAGTTTCTACCTCCAAATCTTTTATTAGAAAAGTACAAAGTACAGTGTTTCGACTTCCGATTTCAAAGACGAAGAAAGCTCCTTCAACGAAATTCGAGGTTCACAATCTTTGTCTCCATTTACTGAATAACAGTGAATTGGGGACTCCCACCCTGCCTACAGGAAATAATATCCCAAGAATAATACTTGTGTTGTCATAACAACAGCCTGCGAAGCCATATCCGTTTTAAGAATGATGCCCTGTCTGTTTGCGTGCAAAGTCTTATTTACTTTCCCCCGAGAGCCCTCCCAACCTACCGTGCTTTTTCAGGAGCGGCAGGAATTAAGGTGGACGAATGGTCAGCTAATTGTTGCCATTTGTTTCACCGCCACCGAAACTGAGGGGTCAGACTGGGGATGTTTCTTGTATTCGCCTTAATTTCTGTTTTCCTCTACGCTTTGATGTTGGCTCTAATATTTCTGGTGACAAGAAACCGAACAGAATTCTTGGCAAGGTATTAGTTATCAGACTAAACTGTTTGTTGTGTATACATTTTACACATTTGAAGGACTCCGGCAGCAACAAAACAACTGCCATAACCTCGATATTGTAGGACACTGGGTGATGGAGTTATTCCATTTCTTTATAGCGTTCAAGAAATCATTTTCAAAGATCTAGATGAAAGATATTCGAACGTGTGCCATTATCCCAGACTCATAAATTAAAACATTGACGGACGAAGCCGTTAACAATACTTATATACGCAGTTCAGAGGTAAGGCAAGCCAAGGGAAGCGTAGTCTACAGTTTTTTTTATGATTTACCAAATTTTACAGTTTCCTTAACCAATAGTTGAAATCCACGTCATCCCACACAAATTCCTTCTAGAACATTCCAAGAAGACAAGGAGGCAGGGAGGTATTTGCTTTAAATAGAGTAATTTTCGGGAAGAAAGGGAGTTCCGACAGTGTCCTCAAGTAAAGAAGCACATGAAAGGTTTCCTATGCTTCGCGGGCGTAGGAAGATGCCGTTGCGAAAAAGGGAAAATGCGGAAAGCGTAGGAAGTACCTGTGTTAATTGACGGTAGAGTTCTGTCGGTTCTCGCAAATGTTTATTTGATTTTGAAGCTAATCATTTCTTTAGGTTGGCTTAGACTGGGAGTTTGGTGAGAAAGTGGTTTGAGTTAACATTGGAATAAATCGATTAGTAATGGCGATACCTACTTGAATGAGAGTAACACAGTAAAATTTCGATAAGAATCAAATGGGTTTTCTTGTTTGTTGGGTAAGATACAGTTTTCTGCTTCTAATATTATTGCGAATTTTCATTTCCAAATGATTTGAGATGCACTCAATTTTCTATTTTTTTCTTTATAAACTGTTGTGTCGGTATTTGTGAGGAAGGAGGAAGAATCATTTTTTGTTTCATTTAATTACTGAAGAGAGAAGATTTTTCTTGAATTTAATGATAATAATAGGTGATTTTAAGGAAAATTTGCAAAACACCTAAATGACCCAAACACCCCATTTATTACAATATATCTAGTCTGCTTTGCTATCTTCGTTTGTTGAACTCAACAACTCATTTGTTGAAACATGAATTGGAAACTGCTTTCTTTTCAATTTCTGTGGAAAATGCTTGAATTATATTCAGTGAAAATTCTTCTGTTGTGAACCTCAAATGAAACAATCTTAATTGAATCTGTTCCAAAAAAATGAACCATAATTTAATGGAATAAACTTGGAATTGCCACTTTGTTCCAGAAATGCAATAACAAATTTCAGCGAGTACTGAGGTGGATACTTTTGCAATAAAAAGCCGAAGAGACTAAAGTTATCTGTTATCAGAATGAATATTGTTCCCTACAATTATGATGTTGCACAAACACTACATCAAAGAAATTCAACCATGCTCTAGAATGCACCCTTGAAATCTACGGAAGAAACGAATCATGAAGCTATGAAAATTTCAAAAGTACGATTCACAGGAATGGAATGGTAAAAATACAATTGGCACGTTATAATATTTCGCCGCTAGCAAAGGTTAGGTGTCAGACTGGGAATGTTTTTTGTATTTGCCTCAATTTCCCCTTTTTGTCCACTTTGATGTCGTCTGCAATATTACTGGAAAGCGTAAATAATTCGGATGACAAGATAGCGAGCAGAACTAGGGACAGGGAATTATTTATATTTCGTAGAGTTATAAACGAAATTTACTGGAGGAGAAATAAATATATTGAGAAAATGTGTACAGAGAAATGAGAGAAATTAAAGTTTCATTCTGAGCTTTCCGTTTAGACATATATATTCTTTACTCGATAAGATCAGAAAAATGGTCATAGCTATAATTACTGAAAGACAAGCTCTCTGAAGAAATCTTTCAGAAATTATATTAGATAGTTCTCAATGTAAACAATAAACGATTCGAGATGTCCTTGCGGATACCCTGTATGAATCTTGCATTGAAATCAATGTGAAGAACGCATACAACTAACAGGACTTCAATAACTGAAACTTTCATCCTTTCAACGTTGAAGAACGTGAAGCAAACGGAAGGAATGTGAAGCATCAGGCCTAACCAAGATTCAGTGAAACAATACCGCAGTTAATATAGTTTGAAACAAACGACGATTCATCCCTTAAGCCCTTTGTCATCAATCAGAATGTCGTCCTAACGATTATTTCCATATTTAGTCATAATCCGTAGAATATTAAAACATCACAGCATCCGTTTTCCCTCCAGCTTATAAACGTGCACAGGCCATTGTTCTTAGGGACTCGGCTTCGAACTCAGTGACGCAAATTAATGAACAAGATTTACCTAAATAATTTATTCTGCTGCAAAATTTGTGTCTTCGATATTCTGGTTGAAGTATTCAGATAAATACTTATTGTACATGAATACTTTTCCTGAACACTTAAAAAATGAAGCAATAAGGGAAATCATACCTTCCTTCGATAATATATTGATTAAAATATTGATATAACGAAAAACCAATATATAATCCAATACAAACACTACGACAAGTCTTAAACACCCCTGCCAAAATTGAACCACTTTCTCAATCTCGTATTTATAGAATACCTTGCATTCATGGAATAGTTTACATTGAGACTACTAAAAGGAGCATTTATATAAGGATCAAACGGATGGTGTTTCATAAATGGACAACAGTTCGATAAAACATATAAAATATCGGAATATTTAGTCGGAATTCAACAGTGGTACCATGCGTGAATTAAACAGGAGTCCAAGTACGAAACAGTAAATGATTTTGATTCCACGTTAAGTATGCTACATTTTATGATTTAACACGTGTCAACACTTACGATGAGAGAGTACAAATCAGAAACCGATTCTGATTCTAATTTCGAATGCTAATTCTGTTATTTATGGATCCCCAATAAATTAACCCATATTCAATAAATTATATATTGATTGGTTTATTGAAAGTCAATTAGAATGATAATCAAGTTAACTGCATTTAATTAAATGGAAAGCAGTTTGGGGATCTCATTGAAATTCATTCAGTACTTGAATATGTTTGGTTGGGTATTGATATCGCTAATAGCACTACAAATTGCTGGAACTTTAGCATTTTCAAGGCTAGGTATGTGTGCGATAATAGTATATTCTGAAACTAGTTGCAGAATGAGCTCCTATTCCAATACGAATGCGAAATTCGAAAACGAGCGACGAAGGAGCGAGTTTTCTAACGCATGAGTATTGGAATTGCATTCTGCAACGAGTATTAGACGATATTTTCTCTATTTCAGTCAAATTTTTGTGAAATTAAAAGAAAAAATTCAAATTATAGGTCCTAGTGACTTTCATATTTTATCTTGGCAGTTGGTGTGAATGTTAGGAAGTACGAAAATTGACATTTCCAAATTGACGTCTGCTGAAATTTAAAAGGATCGGAAGTCATTGCTGACAACCACAAAACGAAAAATGTGACTGAAAACGATGCTGTAATGAATTCATTACAGCACTGTTTTTAGTACTGTAATGAACACATTACGATACTGAAATAGAGAAAACTTATTACAGTGGTGAAGCAATGTATTTTTTTAATGGGAATTTGAGTGTGGACATGCTTTAAAACAGGTACATCGAAAAAACAATGAAAACCCAAAAAATTAATCAGTGCTTTTTAATAAAAATAGAGAGTAAACGGGAATAATGGTCAGGGTCCACTTTTGGTCGAAACTGAACTGTTAGTACCATTTGGTAAAGTTTTTCAAGAACTTTCGTTTGGTTGTTACCGATTTATGAAATTATACTCAGTGTCCAAGTTATAAACGTATAATCACTGGTTTACACAAAAACGATCATAGTCCACAAGAAACTTCACAAAAATGACCAGTAAAGGTGCAGACACATTGTTGTCACGTCACGTGAGATCACGCGAGGAAATGGGAAGAAGATAATATGGAATCAACGAACAGAGGAAGTGGGGGAATTCCATCAATTAATTCAAGAATTATTGAATGAGCACCCAGATCGGTTTCAATTGTATGTCAAAATGACTTTTCACAAAATATCAGACGTGGTATCACGTGCATTCAGAAAATGTAAAATTGCGGAATATAGATCTTGCGTGCTATCAGTGCTATAACGTGACAGCAGATACAATGTTGCAAAAATTTTTAGTACATTTTGATTCCGTAGTAGTACAATCACCCAGTTTAGTTCTGATGATTTGGCTTCACTATTTTTTATTGAAAGGTGTGTCTCTCTTCCTATGCTCAAGTTCCGTGCATTATCGTGGTTGCACATTTTGGGAAGATGACATGATGTGACGTGACGTGATAACAATGTGTCTGAACCTACCTAGTTTTTGCATAACAAATGTAAGTCAAATACATAACATATGAATGTATAAATTCACGCAACGGTATACGGTTCGTCTTTTTATAAGCTTTTATTTAGTTTCATCTGTCTCGGTGTCTGTCTGTCTGTCTATCTGTCTGTCTCTCTGTCTGTGTGTAATCAAATCTTGCAAGTCAAATATGACATACTTCTAATCGTCCGATTGATTTGAAATTTTGAAGGTGTACCTAATTCTGGTAACAATGCATCATGAAATATTTTTTATAGAAAAAAACAAAATGGCGGCTCCAAAATGTCGGATGAGTTTTGTAATTTTGATCCGATTCCATTCAAAATTAGTATCTGGGGGTATTTGGGTTCGAAAATGATGATACTTTATTCAAAATTGGGAAATTCAAGATGGCGGCCACAATATGGCGGACGAGTTTTGTAATTATGGTCCTATTTTATCCAAAATTGGTATATGGGGGTTTTCTGGGTTGGAAATTACGATTCTTCAAAATTGAGGAATTCAAAATGGCGGCTTCAAAATGGCGGATGAGTGTTGTTATGAAAGCTTGTCTTCAAAAGGTTTTTTGATAATTAGGCTTGTTTTCATATAGTTTATGAAATTAATTGCTCTATCAAAATACATCATTCTTCATTCTCAGATTGCCACAGCAAACCGATTGAGGAAAATAGAATAAAAGTGTGTGGACCAGCCAGATGGCGCTGGAGGTGGGACAAAATGCAGAGAAGTTGTGTGACTTCTTGCGATGGTGGACCTTATTCATTCGACTCATGGGCAGCGTGTATGGCGACTGCCAAGCCGATATGCTCTCAGCCCTGGGGTGCAACTGTAGATCAATTATACTATAGAGGTACAATATAATGTCACCTGAATGTGAAAATAAATCAACCTTAATTCCTAAAATGGTTCTTGATAGTTTGGCACAAATTGTATGTACCAATAATTTAAAAAATAAACAATTGTGTATTCGATTCTTTTTCAGATACTAGGAGGAAGGAATGAACTGCATATCAGGATTTTAGATTTGTTATTGTCGCATAGTGTTTTTTCAAATTACATGTGAGTTCTCAGCATATGCACTTTTCGCAAGCTCGTCAGCTTTTTCATTTTCTTCAACAGCACAATGCCCTTCACAATGGGTGCCAGGGCATTGTGGTGGTAACTCCTAATGCTGAATAAGTCTCATCTTGCAATTGGCACAGATCCTCAACGAGCAAGAACTCCTATTCAACAAAATCACTAATATGTTGAAACCTCAGACCTTAGACCATAGAAAGAGGAGACGCACCTTTCAATAATACATAGTGAAGCCAATTTCGAAAATCATCAGAACTAAACTGGGCAACTGCACTACTACGGACTCAAAATGAAGTAGACATTTTTGCATCGTTGTGACGTTCTTTGAATTTTCAAATAAATAAACTCTCAATCAAAATGATGAGTACTTGAGATTGAAATTCATTCACTCATTTGTGCGCGAATTTCAGAAATGAATATTTGTTTCTCAAATATTACATATACTGAAGTAGTGGAATGTTCGCGAAACGGCCCGGTCGTTTTTGCCTCAAATAATGGATGGGCACGTTATGACAGCATCGTTTTTTGAATCTGTGGTCAGTTTATTCGATAATTTCGTACCGCTATTTCAATCTCGTGTTACTAATGAAGTTTTGAACAGTGTTGTCATCACGATATGGCGTATGAAAGTGCGTTTCTTCTCCGAATATAATCAGCAAAATACGTTGAAAAAAAAGGGTTCGTATGTGTTTTGTTTGTTGCAAATTGGGCTATTTGAATCATGATTCGAGTTCACACAGGTATGTTTCACTATTATCATTCTGAGTAGCAGTGGCGTAGATTATTGGATTTTTAGAATATCACTTTTCCAATTCTCGTCTGATATTGAGAGAAGGAACATCTGGTTATCAATTCTGAATTTAGCTGACTCTGTTTACTTACCTCGGAATCTGTTCCAATGTTCGATCATTGTATGAATTCGTCAAAGTGAATTGATTCACTTCACTTGTAGTTCTATTCCCATTCTGGACACACTAGACCTTTCAAAGTAAGATTCTGCAATGTTGCCACGGCATTATGAAATGATATTGCTAACCTTTATGCTATCTTCGTTCCAATATTTAAAAATTCAAAAAGTGACTAAGTTTTTGCTTCACCAATTCTCGAATTTATGAATTAGATCATTGAGTTTAAATATACATAGAGACACAACCCAGTTCATTGATTTGATGCACAAATTTTTGGCAGTTTACTTGCCAATTTGCCAACTTAAGTGGCGGCACATAGTAGCTACTAAAGGAACTATATTCGTCCGATCCATTTTGTCACTACTCATTTATCGAAATCTGTAGGAGATTTATTTTCCTCTAGTTCTATGAATCGTAGGCAGGGTCGGTTTCGTCCAAATTCGTTACAAACGGTGTGATTCAATAATGATGAACTATTAGCCATGAATTTCTCCAAAGGTGTGTTCTCTGGTAAGAAATGAGGGGTGAAAAAGTTTTTAGGAGGGACATAAAAGAAACGTGCTCAATCGATGAAAAGAATTTGTCTTTCTCGTACTCTCTTGAAGATAACATTTGATGAGGAAAGCGCTGTTGGTTGTAAAGAAAATTATGGTCACAAAATCAGAAAAGGTATGACTTCAAAGGTATATTTTAGGAAAATTAAACTCTCCGTCAACTCCAGAATTTGAAAAGCACAGGATTCATTTGTTGAGACAACTGATTAGAGTGAAGCTGTACATGGTACAGAAAAAAAACCAAAGGAATCTCGACACAGAAGCATCCCGCTGTTTATAAAAAATCAAATATTTTTAAAAATTCATAAAAAATCTATTTATAAATACTTGTGAATGAAGAAAAAATTGCATGCATTTATTTTTTCATACATCAGTATTTTATATTCATGAAAGATCAAAAATAATTGTCGTTTTATTGCATCAAAAAAATCAGGTGATGAAATACTGAAATACATTTCCATATGCCGGTCCTGATCGTCATCGCATTCGGCTTCGGAAATAGTGCCTTATAGTTCAGCTACTTACCGCCAGATGCGGGAGTAAAAATTTTCGCTTCTCTGAAACACACTTATCCATCTATGAACCGGTGAAGGAACTACACAAAATTTAGCTTCAAATCGTTGAACTGGGTCTCTATGTATACAGGGTTGGGATAAAGTTTGGCACCAAATTAATATATTTAAAACGGAACGGACGGTAATTTTGAAATTTGGCAGCTGAGTGAATGGCAAGCACTTCGAACATTTAAGATTTTGTCCACGACTTCCCTATAATCCTTACATTTCGAATGATCTTTGAGAAACTTAATGATAGTCATCATTCACCGGTGAATAATGGCAGTGAATAATGATTCATTAATCACTGCTGAATTGCACTTCTGAAAATTTTTAATTCGTCAGGATTCGAACCCGAGACGGAAAAATGACTGCCAACCACCAAGCCATCAGCGCAATGACAATTAAGAGAAAAAAATAACCACTTTATGTTTTCTTCTATGATTCCAATTCAGTTTGACAAGCTGAAAAATATTCAAACCGTCTGTTTTCATTGAGCCTCCCATAAATTGTAATTCTTCTCGAAGATACCTGCATTACAGAGTCATGAAGAAATGTTGTGTACTCCACCAGAAATAAGACAGGCTGCAAGAAATACTGCATTACATCTATTGCCGGAAAAATCAAGGAATCTCAGCCTAAAAGCGTTTAATAATTTCATGGACTGAGAGCAGCTAATAAAATCCACTCATTTTCGGAGTCAGTTTTACTGGCTTATTTTTCGAAAATATCAGCTACCTATATAAACAAACAACCCTATGGGGCCATTATTCCATGCTCAAGAATACTCTCAACATAAATGAAGGCAACGATATCGGAAATTATGAAAAACTGCGTTCACTTTTGAAAAGAAAATCAGAAGGAAGAAAGCTAGAGTTTTATTCCTGAAGCATGCGATCAAAAATATCTTGTGATGAAGGTGAAACACTAGCTTGCATACATTTGTATTTCATTTTCATCAGAGCGAAAGTATGGAAATGAATCGATGTCAACTGAACTTTTTGACGTTTATCGAGATTTTGCATTATTCAGTGCGAACACAGAAAATGTTATGTCAGCGCTTTTGATAACTATTTTCGTTGTTGAAAATGCAGATTAAATCGAATTTTACCGAGGAAGTCGTGGACAAAGTATAGTATTCTATTCGCACATGATTATGTGCTCATCGAATAATAAACTATTTTTTTTAATTATTTTCAATGAATTTTTTCTACTAGTAAAAGCCCTGTACTTCTTCCCTTTATAGATGTTCATAAAAAATACGTCATGAGAAGCATGGAACCCGATATGGACAGATCCGAAACAAGGTGCACTTTCAGAATCTGCAGAAATATACAGGGTGTCCCATTTAAATAATTTTTTTTTTTCATTTCCGGTTAAACCGGAAGTATCTCCTAATTGAAAATATGCTCGTCAGATGCATTGTGGTCCATTACACTCAGATGTCAAATTTCAAAAATATCGCCCGTTTCGTTTTAAAGATATTAATTTGGTGCCAAACTTTATCTCAACCCTGTATTTAAACTCAATGATGAGATGCTGTGTCTCAGTATGGTTCATGACGTTTTGGATATGTCAAAATCGACCAGCCCTTTTTGCTGGAGCCATCTATTGACATACAGCGGGAACTCAGTTGCGCACTTGATATAAAAATGGACTCTGTCGAAGTGACCCAGAAGAGATATTTTTTTACAAGAGTTATCTGCGAGCATTTCCTAAATTAATTTGCTCAGTTGTCAAGATATCTGAGCCTTTTTCAATAGTGCCCACTGTGTGAAACCCTGTCTTTCAGTTTTCCGTAATTCAGGTTTTAAGTGACTCCTGGAAACATCTATGTCTGAAGAAGTCTTCTATTCGGCCAACTTGTTATCATGTAGTATAGATATTTGTTGGAATGTTTTTCAGTTTCCCCACTATCTTCCTACGGTTCAATTTCTGCGCCATCGACTGCATGGGCAGAATACAAATGACCTCTCAAACATATACATGTTTGCGTTCATGTTCCTATTCCGGCCGACTCGATTTATGGCCACTGTCGGAAAAATGGGAAATTGTGAACATTTCTCACTGGCGTAGCTCTTGATTATTTTTAATCGAAAAATATCGACAGTAGCTTGTCAGTTGATACCCGTGAGGGTTTTAATAAATCCCGAGACAATATGGAATTATCGCCGGATCTACATGCGCCGCCGTTTTTGGTCGCAAATAATCGAACAAAGTGGAAAGTTACGTTTTGAGGGGTGAAACAAAACAGCGTTTGTATCGATATTAATTTCTTTCTATGAATATTTCATGCACTATCGTTGGTGGTGGCCATGGATCCACTCTATTTTCACTGAAAATCGGTATTTAAATTTACATGTATGTGCAACGCAGATTATGCATCAATTACTCACAATGTAGGTACTCGTGTTTCCCAACATTCAATATTATACAAAAAGTATTTCTGTAGTTAAATGTTTCAATTATTAATTGACATGAAATATTTCCAGGTCGACGCTACACTGAGTTCATGATTTCCATTCACTATCTGGTCAATGTTGTGGTGACAACTACAGGCTGTCCTATTGGACGTTTCTGGAGAACTATATTTGAAATCTGCAAATTGAGATTACGGTATTGTTCGAAATTCTCTACTGAGTTGAAATATTTTTGGAGCCTGAGCACCTCCGGTTATACAGGAAGAGAAAATAAATTTTTTCAAACCTTTTTTGTTCAATTTTTTCGTTTCTGAATACATTCCCGTTAAAAACATTTTTTTCATTCAAATAGTTTTCAATATATTGAAAACAAACGGAAAAAAGTCAAATATTCATAGTCAGTATTATGTTGATTTGTCTTTTTCTCAACATCCTGAGTGTATTTATAAACATATTCTTATGAAAGGGAACCATACAGATTTGTTTCCAATCAAAACATTATGGCATGTGTCATGAAAAGCAACAAGGAACAGATCATTCAAACAAACAGATTGATCCATTTCTAGCTCCTTATCTTAGTATTAGCAGAGGAATGTTAAACGGGGCACCATACAGTTCTGCGTATGATGCAAGAGCACAGATAAAAATCTCAGCAAAAACTCTGTCTCCCCGTGTAAGTTGTAGGGATATTGGATTTGTGTAAACGGTTCTCATAAGGTAAAAATAGAAGAATGTGGAAAGGTCATGCATCCCTTGAATATCATGAATATCATCACAGGGTGTTTCAAATTTTGTGTCGATAACTGCGATTGAAAATTTGCTCTTCAGTTTTTCAAATCAGAACCCTAATTTTCTATGATTGCGTTAGATTCGGCGAAAAAAAAAATAATGATAGCACCATATATCTAATAAAATAAATATAGATTATACTCCTGCATTTCATAGTCACGAAGTGAAGCCAAATCTTTGGTAAAGATTGAGTTCTACGCTTGCGTCACTTGGAAATTAAAAAATGGCTAGAAAAGTAGAGAATATGTTTATTCTGAAAGACAACAAGAAAATGGATATCGAGAATGAAAATATGTCACTTAAATAATTTCAGTTCAATTTTAAAATATGAGTAGGAGTTAACAACGATATTCAGATCTTGAAGAAAACGGAATAAAGCGATTGAAACATTTAGTGTGAAATTGTGAGGTTATGACATACGTTTCACGACATAATACGATGTGTCTGAGAGACAGAATTAAAAAATTATTTTTATTCTCAATATTGCCGCACAAGCGCGGATCTGGATTGTTACCAAAGCCCAGCTCCAGTTTTGATTGGCTCCTTCCGCATATTGGAATTATTAGATATATGAATAGCACTCTGAGATGTTCACATATATACATATATACATATATACATATATACTCCATTCACTTCTATAAAGTATCTCGGTTGGCCATGGTTTAGGTTTATTGAGTTCTTTCACTTAAAACTGACGCAGGTTGGCACTCGTGAAAATCAAGCGACACTGCCAAGGCTTCTTTTAATAAGCTTTTATTTAGTTTCACCTGTCCCGGTGTCTGTCTGTCTGTCTCTCTGTAATCAAATTTTGCAAGTTGAATATGACACACTTCTAATCGTCCGATTGATTTGAAATTTTGCAGGTGTACCTAATCCTGGTGACAATGCATCATGAAATATTTTTTATAGAAAAAACAAAATGGCGGATGAGTTTTGTAATTATGATCCGATTCCATTCAGAATTGGTATATGAGGTTTTTCTGGGTCGGAAATTACGATTCTTCAAAATTGAGGAATTCAAGATGGCGGCTTCAAAACGGCGGTTGAGTGTTGTTATAAAAGCTTGTCTTCAAAAAGGTTTTTTGATAATTAGGCTTGTTATTCACTCTTTTTTAACTTTGTAAATGGAGTTAATTCTTCTAGGGTTTTACCACAGACCGTTGTTTTACTATGTCACAGGATTTGTAGTACTACTACATTTTCATAGTTGTGCAAGAAGGTATTTAAACGTCTTCTTTAGGGAAATTTCTTGACAATTTTGAAAAGTGAGGAATTCCATAGGTCCGTCTGTTCTGTTCGTTTTTTTGGGTTATTCCAGTACTCTTATTCTTTTTCTGAATGAACTAACACAAAGTGAAGGACTATTATGTCCATTAGTCCATTATTTGTCAGTAAAATTACAACACTCGTTTCTTGATTTCCGTAAAAATAGCATAACTGGATCTTCCAACTATTTTTTATACACGAAATATTTCCAGTATTAACAGAGAAAAAGTTTCTTCAAAATTCACCAGGTCTTTGGAATTATTACATACACATAATATTTTCTCAAATTCATTATTTTCCGAAAGTAAATGAACATTTTGATAAATACGCAATTACTACGATTTATGTGTAGAAACGACAACGTTGCGGGCGTATTCGTCCGGGAATGACCATAACCAACATTTTCAAAATATACCCGGTGAAATGTGTCAGAATTTCATGGCCTTCCGGGATACTTTATGAAAGTGAATACTGAATGGAGTATAGAGTGAAATTCATCGAATCTTAACAGATTCGATGAATATTTTCGTGAAACCATTGTAACAACTAATGATTAGGATTGCCAGTTGTGAATTATTAAAGGGGATCATTCATCTATGGTCACAGAATACTCTCATGCAACGGAATAGTTGAATTCGATTCTACGTACGAATGAAACTCCCAAATAACTTGGAAATTACTGAATTTAGGAACAAGAGCATCTTGAAATGCTGTCATTATTTTTCTTCGCAGAATAGGATTCTTAATTGAAAAACGAAAGTTCTGGCCAATTTTCGATTACAGTTTTCGACACAAAATTTGAAACATCCAATGTTGATATTTATGAAATTCAAAAGATACATGACCTTTCTACATTCTTCTACTTTCACGTCATAAGACCGGCTCACACTAGGTATGTTCAGAATAAGAAAAATAGATATAATACTGACCATGAATATTTGACTTCTTTTCGATATTTTGAAAAATATTTGAATGAATAGAACAGAAATGTATTCATCATTGAATACTAAATCATATCAGAAACGAAAAAAGTTACAAAAGTTTTATTACCAAATTTATTTTCACTTCCTGTATAAATGGAAGTGCTCAGGCTCCAAAAATATTTTAGCTCAGTAGAGAATTTTGAACAATATCATCATCCCAGATTTCAAATATGTTCTGTTCTCCAGAAACGTCTAATAGGCACTCGAACTTGGGACACCCTTATATTGGTCTAAAATTCGTACAAAAACTTATAGGACATACGTTCTTGATTCTATACAGCCTCTATACGTGGAAGAAATATGTACAGTTCCTCGTGACTCACACTGTAGTCCTCTTCCATTTAAAGGTCTTTCTAAGTCCGATACTTATTCATCTTACTTATACACTACGTCACCAAAAGCATAATTTGTTTTGTAATCATATGTACCTATTTGTATGTATGAGCATAAAACTAAAACCAATTATAATGGTTTTCATGAAGCTCTACACGAAATCGTTCATTAATGTTCATGTTCATGTCAGAATGATTAACAATACATGTCAGAAATGTGTTCATTCTACCAAGATTCGACAGGTTCCCGTGAAGTCATTACCTGAGCCCGATGAGTATCAGAAAATTAATAGATTCTTTCCGACCCACACTTAATGAATTTGTTTCGTCTTGATCGTTCCTGGAGCTCGGAAGGGTGGGGAAGAATGGGGAAAAAATAAGAATAAATTTCCCATTTGTAACAGAAAAACCTTAATGATCACAAAAGAACGTCCCATCTTTCCGAAGTTGTTTTATTCAGCGAAAACCCAGAAAAACTTGGACCTTTAGTTGCATTGTTCCTGGAGAAAGTTCATTTATGAGGAAGGATGGCGATTTTTCTTATCTGTCTTATAATCAATCCTCAAATTTTCTTTAAGTTACTGAAAGATATTATTAAACTTTCATTTCATATAACTGTGGTTGAGCGGTCGATACCATAGAATTTGTCCATGTATTACCACAGAAAAGAGATCCACAATACGCCAAAAATGAAGCAGAATTTACAACGGCACGTGGTTCGTAGATTAGAGCATCTAACTATGCCATATGATGGATTATGCGTTTGCCGTTCGTGCATATTATAAACCACTCAATCCTCATGGATTCCCATTGTGGTCCCAACGTCCCGAAATATGTAAATGTGTCGGAATGCTTTCTAGACGACGCATCCTCTGGTGCGTTCGATATAATTTCCTGTTATTTATCTGGCTCTTTTTGTTCTAGGAAATTGTGTTGAGAGGGGAGATTCGTTCAGGAAACTTCAAGATTCGATGGAATGAGAGAGGGAAGACGGAAAGAGGTAGTCGAATGCTTACCTATATTTGAGGAAATTTTTATTTCCACGATATGAGGAAATAGAACGGAAATTAATATCGTGATATGATCCTTAGGGAAAACCTAATATCTGCGCTCAAGTATGAATTTCAATAGAGACGTGTAATAAAATAAGAATTTTGGTATGGTATGAAAGTTTGTTCGAAACTTTCGTGTCGATCAGATATTTGGGAAAGAGTCATACTTTTCATTTCTCAGTTGGACAAGATTGCAGTTCGTTTCCATATGTATTTATATCAATTATTGTCAAAAATATGGATATGATCAGAAGTATATTCTCGAATAGTTGTTTTATACCTAACGTTCAGAAAAAATCGAGGTCTAATAGACACGATACACTAGATCCATAGTCAAGACAATCCCTCTCCATTTCAATGAATTTCACTGAATCCAATCCAATCCAATGCAGTAGATTGTCTACTGAATCTTGAATTTTTTGAACGCTCGGCACAAAGGTCCATTAGTTTTCATTTTATTTCGGTAAAATCCCCAAAAATGGGCCGCTGGCACTGACGTTAAGCCAGGGGTATTTTGGCGCTTGTTCATCCAGTCAAAATATTTTTTGAAATTTTTAATCTTACAGATATAATATTTCATCTACTCCCATAGATACAACCTTTATTCAACAGATTTTGAGCTGTAATAGTATCTATAAACCAACAACGTGAGATATAATAATAACTCATGCCTATAACTCACTTTAATACAAATAGGAAAACTGAAGCTTACAAAATGAATAAAAAGTCGGACCGATCGGGAACTCCATTTCAGACAGGTAACGTTCTCGCCATCCATTTCTACATTTTTCTGGTCTGAATATCCAAAAATTGCATTTGGAAAATGTGAATTTGTGATGGTACAGCTTTCCATTAATCTCTACAAGAGGGCTCTTGTACAATTAACAGCTCATGACGTCTATTTGTATTGATTCAAAGTCCTCAGGCTGCAATCCAAGTCTTGTCGAAGTAGCTCCGTTGAGGCTTAGTAAGGCAGAAACCATGAACATCATGCACTCGCTTTGAACTTTATGTGGTCTTCTTGAACGGTGGCATTTTTCGATCTTTACATCAATGAATGCGATGTAACTGATTATCGCAAATATTCGTTATTTCTGCCAAAGGCATTTTTAATCTTTTAAGATTCCATCACATAGATACAATAGACATATACCTATCAAGCGATATGAAGCATTATTTGAGTATTAACATAGTTACAGAATGGCGGAGGATCCAGTTACTACTAAAATAATCAACAATTTATCCCAGTGAAATCTGGTCCAAACATTCGACCAAAGTACAAAATTCAGGATTTTGCCATGGGTGCCAATTTTTCAAGTCCTTCGGACCTATTGAAGTTGGTTAAACTATGTTAGAAGATTCCGTTACATACATAGTGTTCCTAAATAAGTGTATCAACGGTTAACTGTATATTTCTCATGAAAATTTTCGTGTTTTTTCCAACGGGTTTTCATTTTCGTGATACAATTTTTGACACCCTGTATTTAGGAAACGAAGACCCGGAGGAAAAAATTGAAGAGAAAAAAATTGGCAATTCGCTGGCGTAGGTTTTCCAGAGAGGCATATTCTGTATGGCATCAATGTACTATTTTAAGTGGTCCACAAAAATGACTTCCGGAATCACCCAGGATATCGATTCATGGAAGTTGGCGTTGCTCAATTTGGGCATTGGTTGGATCAAATCATTCAAGACACTCGTTTCGTTTTTGTGAACGATTTTTTCCTCCTGCATAGTCTCTTTTAAATCGGTAATAATTTTATGTTCTAGGTATAAAGGGAAGGGTGATAGTTCATTTTCGAAGTCGACTATAGCGTGAATGAATGATGAAATCAAAAGAAAATATGGGTTGCCGCACGAAGAGATGAAATGATATCACTCGTTTTTATGTGGAAATATATCCTTCTTGAGGGCAAAATTGATGGATCCAATCTATTTCACAAAATATTAATTTTTTCATATGTAATACCACTAGAGATGGAATTTTGCCGGCAAAGTTTTAAAATGACTTGAATATTACAAGAGAGAAATTTTACCTGCTTAAATTTCTTCTTGAGTGGTATTCGACATGACTATTTTACGAGAAAATATGTCTTACAGAAAGTAATATAGTCACATTTGACACGGATTCCGCTATTTGGCAAATAAGAATTGATCATAGATTAACCAAACGTTGTTTGTTTTCTCCATGATATTCATTTCCGAAGCTATCTACGAATTTGAGAAACGTCAAAAATCTCATCGCTGGAAAACCAACTTGTTAGTTTTGTCGGCTTGAAAGTTTCATCGAGATGAAACGATCGTTGCTACGGAAACTTCGTCAATAAAAATGGAATGAGTGAAATAGTCACTAGAAAAGACTGTCCCCTTTTCAATGTCACACCATGTATGAATGATATCCCTTCATTTGAGTACAACAATTTTCAAACTGTAGGCCTATCCAATTCATAGTTCAGAAATGATTTAATACAGGATGATACCTGATAATACACAGATCCACATCAGAATGTGAGAAAAAAATACAATTTCAAAGTTTTTAAAGTCATATGCGTTGAAAACATATTAAATAATTTCCTAGGTTATAAAGAGCGATCAAATAAATTCGTGGTCTATAGTGCTGTTTTATTATTGAGTAAAGTTTTGTGTTCAAAAGCTCTGCGATTTAAGGACATCGAATTCAGTCAAAAGCATCAGAAGTAGTTTTCATTGATTAGCCAAACAATTAAATTCGAATTGAAAGGATCCCGCACTTTCCTTATGGGAAATGGCGTTTCGTCGAATGTTCTAAAATTTTGGTAAAATGTAGTACTCGACCTACTGATCAAAAGTGTCCATGGCCCCAACTCAACCCTATAACTAGTTTTCGAGATATTGAAGAATTACCCACATTTACTACGCTCGTATCTCGGAACACAATCGAATGAACTTAAATTTTTCTCAAGAAGCATTTCATTCCATCCCCAGGGAGAGCAACCATATACAGGGTGAGTCTTTGACTTGTACATATATTTTAACTGAAGGTTCTTGAGGTCAAAAGAAACCTTTTTTTCATTTTCCATTTTTCCGAATTCGGCTCTGTTAAAAAGATATAGCCATTTGAAAAAAAACATTGTGCTAATTACGTCCCTGGAATGATACTGTGGAATTGATTCAAAGTTCATATTTCTCGATAGAAATTGAGTTTATACATTTAGGTCCAATTTAGGGAATACTCAAGTAGTCAAGTACTAACCTTATTGGAATAAAAATGTTGCAAACACGATAATTTCAACAAAAACAGTTAGTTTCATCGGATTATATCTGAAACTAAAAAGCCATATTTCTCACACCAAAATAAGTTCCTCCTTCGATTTTTCTGCAGATTAGTTTGTAAACACTAATAACTTGTTCATATTTTCCTCGAAATTTCCAAACAATATCATGAAGAAAGACTTTCATTCAGATTTATTATTAAACAACCTAACTCAATCTAGTTTGTATCGAATCTGTGAATTTTTGGACAGAAATGTCAAGAACATGTTGTCAGCTTGCTGATATTTTCATTGAGGTTAAGGATTTTTTACGAAACATAGTATAAATCACGATAAATTTGTGTACCGTGGTATGAATATCTATGAATTCTTCCGTTTCCATCATAAATCGACTTTGCCGCCAAATTTTACCACGCATGCGTAGTTCGAAAACTGAAATATTGGTAATCTAGACTGGAACCAACTAAAACAATAACAATGCAGGCTCTGAACAGTCTCAACAAACTGTAAACATTATTTGAAGTTCAGAATACATTCATTACATTCAGTGGATTAATTGTTCTAATGTGATTATTACGTGTAGTGAATTAATATAATTTCAACCGTGTCGAGTTTATAAAATTCCAAGATGAGTTGTTTAGATAGAGAAACATCGCCACAGATTATCAGGTATCGTTTCATTAACTTCAATTTAATAGGTAGTTTGTGTTGAGATTCATCATTCATATCCGAATTTTGTATTTCATCGACATTTAACTTCAATATGGACCGGTAACTATGAATTTTTAATAGAAACTGTGCGTGTTAAATCCTCCCTGGTGTTCAATTTTATCTCCCACATCTGGGGGATTTTATTATTAAAAAATATCTCGACAAAGTTGATAAATATTGTGACAACATTGTAAACTCGTCTAAAGACCAGAGATCGAACAATTTTCGATGATATTTAATTCAGCGACGCATTCAGGTTATTCTTGAAATTAATGATTTTTTCGTCAAATTTCTGCGGGTAAAATTGGAAATAACTCGAAAACGACGCGTTTTATTAAAAAAAAATAAGAATACTTTTAGTTTCTTAAATGATTGATTCTTTCGAAAATATGAACCGTTCATCTTTTTAAAGTGGTTTTATGGTGTTTTAGCGTGTATTGATGAGTCGACTACCCTGTAACTTTTATACTAGTGAAGATATTGAATATGTTTCGATTGAGGAATATGCACCATGAATAGAGTAAAAACTCAATCAAAATTCAGTTCATTCGAAATAACGGTTCCGAAGATATAAACAGAAAAGTGTTTTTTTCATGGATTTTCGACACCCTGTATCTCCCAAACCAAACCGAATTTTGAAAAATGGAATAGCAAAAAGGTGTTTCGTTTGATGAGAGGAATCTACAGTTAAAATATATGTACAAGTCAAAGACTCACCCTGTATAGAGGAATATGACCGAAAGTCGTTACGAACACAGTGTTATCCATAATTGAATGCATTCCCGATTTTGAAAGTAGAGCGAGAACGTTCGCAAAATGAACTATGTCACTAGATATGTTGTTGTTACATTGAAAAAACCGGAAATACCCAAAAACCACCTTTTTTTTTCATCACTTTCTATTTCAAGATTAACTCCGATGAAGTGGGAGTTTTCTTTCACCACTGTACTTGATATAAAAATATCAATACGGCTGATAGTTTTCATCCACTTCCTATGACCAAATTTTTTTTAAGTCCCTAATATAAAAATTATTTATTTATGTTATTCTATTCTTATTTCAGCATAAAAAAATCTGGTCATAGGAAGTGGATGAAATTTGTCAACCGTATTGATATTTTTATATCAAGTACAACAGTGGTGAAAGAAAACTCCCACCTCAACGGAGTTAATCTTGGAATAGAGGGTGATGAAAAAAAGGTGGTTTTTAAGTATTTTCGTGAGGTTCACAGCTTATTTCATGACTGAATCACCCTGTATTCTTTGTATTACATGTTGATATGTTCTGAACAAAACAAACAAACATCTTAAATATCAATCCAAAAATACAGGGTGTCCACTTAACCTTCCTTGTGAATAGTGTCTATAATAATGGATCACCCAGTAAGAATTCTGGGTATTTCCGGTTTTTTCAATGTAACAACATATCTAGTGAAATAGTTCATTTTACGAACGTTCTCGCTCTGGAACTGACATATTTTATACTTTCAAAATCGGGTATGCATTCAATTATGGATAACCCCGTATTCGTAACGATTTTCGGTCATATTCCTCTATATGGTTGCTCCCTGAGGATGGAATGAAATGTTTCTTGAGAAAAATTGAAGTTCATTCGATTCTGTTCCGAAATACGAGCGTAGTAAAAGTGGGTAATTCTCAACTTCAAACTCGAAAACTAGTCATAGGATTGAGTTGGGGCCATGGACACTTTCGATCAGTAGGTCGGGTACTACATTATACCAAAATTTTAGAACATTTGACGGAACGCCATTTGCCATAAGGAAAGTTTTTTCGAACAAATTGAAAGACCTCTTCGGGAACGGTAATCAAGGATACAACTGTGAGGAAAAGCTCAAATAGCGATTATATCTGAAGACACATCCCACATTTTCATGATTAGGCAAAAATTTAACTTTCACAAGCCAATTTTACCATGACAACGGATGAAATATGCCAAATATTAGCCTAGGACCTAGGAAGCAGCTGGAGGGGCTGAAGCATCCATGTTTACTGAGACAACACGAAGAGCCATACACATAGTTTCGTATCTCTTCCCTTGCTAATCAGCCAAATATACAAATTCGAATAATCAGGACATCACCGGAAGGGGAAATATCTCACAAATTCCCTCCCATTTAAATTCGAAATCCTAAGAGATAGATGTCATGCCACAGCGATATGTCACGGTGCTGCTTAGCGAGCGATGTGTGAGACACGCTACTTGATGTCGCACAGTGTCAGGACATCTGCCGGTTAGAGCCTTATCTTCGCCACGTCGCGTTGTCCTTGTTGCGGTCGGCCAGTTAATCTTGAGAGCTTATGCAAAACAATGGAAGGAGACAGGAGGAACCCTGTTTTCGGATAATGGGAAGGGGTTGCGGAAATTCAAAGAAATTCGCTCCTGAATAACCGGACCGGAAGTTTGAATAAATTATAGCGAATAAATTACGAGTATCACGTTATGTTTGGAAAGCTGCAGGGGATTGTTTGAATTTTGATTAGCTGATATTTTAAATTAATCGAGTAGCTAGATAATGGGTGAATATTGATGATGTGTTTATTAATGATGCTGTAGGCTGGAATTATTTAGGGGAATTATTTCAGGAATCCTGGAAATCTGAAGAGTGAAATCGATACGAATCATGCCGTGCATAATTATCTCTGCAATTTTGTTGTTAAAACAAATCGATATTAGGCGGGGTGAAACAGACACTCGATTCACGTGGGAGTATTTATAAATAATATGAAAAAACAACGTTACTTTCAATATATTGGGTTCAGTTCATACGACACCCAATTTCCTAGCTTTCAGATCATTTCCATAACTTTCAAACAACGCGAAATGGTTGATTGAGTGGCTCCAAGTTCCGGTTGAGTTTGCCACGGATCCTCATCGAGCCTCGAATGAATTTGTTTCGTCTTCCAAATTCGAATAATGATTACTGTTCATAATTTTGTTTTCGATCGAGATGAACTTTTGCATTCAGATGGAGAATGGCGTATTCAAGTACATGCAAAATTACATCCATACTCCATTCACTTTCATAAAGTATACCGGTTGGCCATGATCTTCTGAAACATTTCACCGTGTATATTTACAAAATGTAAGGAAATAGTCACTTTCCTATCAGACAACTTCGTAACGTTGTCCTTTGTACATAGAGGTCGTCGTAATTACGTATTTATTAAAATGTTTGAGAAAATAATGAATTTGAAAAAATATTATGTGAATTCAATAATTCCAAAGACCTAGCAAATGTTTAAGAAAATTTGGTCTCCTTCGATACTGAAAATATTTCACGTATGAAGACATAGTTTGAAGATTCAGTTAGGCCAGTTTCTTGTACGGAAATAAAAAATCGAGTGTTGAAATTTCAATGAAAAATAATGGCAGAACAATCCGTCACTTTGTGATAGTTCATTCGAAAAAAGAATAAAAGTACTCGAAAAACCCAACAGAAAAACTTCTAAACCAATATGGACCCATGGAATTCCTCACTCCTCAAAATTCTCAGGAGAAAAGCCTACGAAAGACATTTAAGAGTAAATATCTTTTTGCATAACTTGAAATTGAAATTATCAGTTGGTCCTCAAGCCACAAACTCAGGTACGAGCCGAAGCCAAATTATTGGGGGGGAATAGCTTCGAAAATTTTCCAACTGTGCATTAAAGGATTAGAAAACCAATGGTAGAAGGAGGGGTGGTATTTTGGATTGCGAATCAATGTTTTTCACCGAGAGCATTAAAAATAATTAGAAAATTTTGTAGTGTAGTTTTTTAATTCTGCATTGCCAGATTAACACACTCCACACTTTACACTCTACAGGATTACACAGCATCTGTTATGATTTGTATGTTTCGATTTTTGAGTTCAAATCCGAAAAAAAATAAATGATTTATTGAAGTGTGATGAAAAAAATTCATAGGCGAAAAAAAAATGTAATCAGTCATATAGGATGTATCACAATAAGGCAAATAACGAATAATGTTGTGAGGCTAGTTCACAGATCACAGCATCTGTTGTATGTTTTGATTTTCTAAGCACAATTTCAAAGATACTTATAATTAATCAGGTGCAATTAAAATTTTTGTTTAGGTCTTCAAAACGATGCACTTCAACTTCTACTATCCAAAAAAAAAGGTACTTAGGTAAAATATTTCATATCTATACCTACATAAAGGGTTTGTATAACATCTTCCACATTTGTGGAAGCTTCTATTTCTATATCATTCAGGCATTTGATATACGGAAAAATTCCTCAATAGATCATTGCCGATAAATTTCGAAATTAAAAACATCCTACCTACTCCGAATTTCGAAAAAATCATAACCAAGTCACAACAAATGTTTTCGAAAACGGAGCATGAACTTTCTAAAAATAAAATTGGATATTGCGAGCTAGCCTTAGGAAATAAAGAAATGCTGCAACGTACTTTTTTAGATGTTTTGTACTGATTAAACATTGTAGGACATTGATATCAATTTCACCGAACTTTTTGCCCAGTGCAAGCGATAAACTGGTTTAATTTTCGACTCGAATCACATAAATATTATTTTCAAGTTGAAAAAAATTTCTTCAAAAATTAAAAATAGTCTCACTTTCACAATTCATAGGTATCTTATAACACCTTATCTCTACTCATGTGTTAAAATCCATCAAGCAATTTGAGCTGTAGCGTATGCCAAAGAAACAGACGTACATACACTCGAAAAATATTACCCCCTTTCTGTGATGAAAACATACAATTGTATTGAGCGATCTATAAAAATACGCTTGCTGATGTTTTTACGAAAGATTTAGGGGAATTCATATTGAAAGAAATACAAAACAGATAACACAAATAAAGGCGACATCTGTGAGTTCCAATTTCGATTGATAGTTAATTCGAAATTTAGTCAGTCTTGGCCCACATCAGAAGGCTATTTTTAAAACCAACACATTTTGAGTAATTTCGATACAAAAGCTCATTCTGCTACAAGGAAAACCGCACCACCCCGATTATTTCAGGCATCATTGCCCCCATAGTTTCGCTTCAAAAACTCCCCGCAAAAAGCAGACCTACGAAAACTCCCAAAGTACCAATTTGATGCAACACTTTTCCAGGTCGAAGGGGAATTTCTCCAGCAATTCCGTTGAACATCTCAATATTCCAAAGGCTATTACTGCATTTCAGCTCAAACCACTCCCGCACACGGCCCTCCTTTCCAATAAAAACTGAAGAACCCGTACGTTTTCAACAATACCGAATGCAATTTGGGTTTTATTTCAGGGGCCGAAATTCATTGCGCTACAATCTTCCTAACGTGAATTTGACCGTAAAATTGCGAAATCATTCCGGTGAAGTTTTATCGCAAGTGGCCATGAAATTGAAAAATGACCAATGGAGAACTCGGGCAGCTTCCATCAACTGTTAAGAACAAGCAATAAAAGAAGGAAATTCGGGTAAGATTGGGACGGCCGTGACATTCTTTTGTGTGTTGTGAAAGCATTATATTGTACTCCGGATTCTGTCTACGTTTGGCTGGTAGCTGCAATATGCTCTGACTCCTCCAATCGTCGATAGGTTCGGTAGGAATTTTCGATATATTCAATATAGTTTCATTGGAATGTCGGCAAAAAAAGGAAACTTCATGTTTTGTGTACGAATATCCAGGTGTTGTTGCAAGTATCGGGTGTTTTTCAGAGTGATCGAACTCTAAATTGAAATACAACACATTTAAATCAAGATTGAAGCCAACATTTATTTTTTCAAAATAATTTCCGGCTTAGGTATGTCCACCACGACATGCTCTGAGGAACCTCATTCAACCAGACTAATTTTGGATAACTTTTTCGAGTAATTCAGGCCTTATTTCAGTAATAACACGCGTTGTCTGGACTTTCAAAGCATACATTTTTTCTGGTTCATCATCCTAAACCAATGAATTAACATAACTCAAAGAAAATAATTCATTGGAGTCATGTCACATGATGATCTTGGAGGCCAATTAATTGGACCATTTCTCGAAATAATGTTATCTCCGAATCTTTCTTTCAATATATCAATTGTTACGGTAGCATCATTAGGTGCAGCACCATATTGTTGAATCCAAAATACTTCTGAGTCGATACCATTCACATTTTGAAAAAAATAATCATTAATCATCGATCTGTTACGAACACCATTCACTATAATATTAGCCCCATCATCGTTTTACAAGAAATATGGACCGATGATGCCTCCAGCCTGTAAAGCATACCATACAGTACATATTTCAGGATGCAATGGAACCTGCAGAACTTCTTGAGGATTGTCTTCACTCCATATATGGCAATTTTGCTTGTTTATGGAACCATTCAACCAGAAATGAGCTTCATCACTAAACACAATTTTTCGATAAAAAAGTGGATCAACTTCAAAGTGTTCTAGGGCCCAATTAGCAAATAAACGACGCTTATAATGGTCAAGTGGCTCCGGTTGAACCAGTTGGATCTTGTATGGATGTGAACCAAGATCTTGGGATACGAATATCCAGGTGTTGTTGCAAGTTCAAACTGTTCAAAGGTTGGAGATCAAGTATGGAAACATGTGAATATCTTTGAAACGAAAAGGGCGAAACTTTTCAAGCAATAACAAATAACAATTGCATTATTTTCCGTTCTTCAATTCATTCAGTTACTTGAGTCTCCTGTGAAATGACCAATCTCTTGGAAATGCATCATCCTCCCCAGACGATACAAACTACCCCTACGATGTTTATTCTCCAAATTAACTCGGCGACATTCGCTTATTTCTCTGTCAAACTTCTCTACACTCAGCATACTTCGGAGTTTCCCTTTGAATAGCTTTGAAGCCATAAATTCCAAGACTCCTATGTGCATTTAATTATTGGTAAAGCAAACGTCTAACTTGGCCGCATAAACCTTTTGGAAGCTGAGAACGTCTTGCGAAGTTTCTCTTTGGTTTTCTCCCTGCAGCCAGTGTTTCTCATTTTCCATAAACTTCCCCGAAAGGAAGCACTTGTAGCGCGTGCTCAGCTTACTCTATCGATCCACGGCTCACCTGCATACGCGCGACTAACACGCATCTCACTCTCCGTCGATTCTGTATGCGTCCAAACGCTTACTGCATGCTTTATACGTCAACCGACGGGAAAGTGCAGTCGGGATGCACTTTTCTTTGTGGAGGAGCATACTATGTGTGAACGAAATGAAAGCGATATCTTTGGAATCCCTTAAATGGAAAACACCTGGAGAAGAGGTGTGTATATTAAAAAATTCAATTAACAGTTAATTCCAGCGTAATAAAAATTGCGCTCGAATATTGGTGGAATTATTATTATATGACGGCGTACCGATTGGCTGCAGAAGAACCTTTAACAACTGCGATCAGATTGATCTTTTGATACCCTGAGGAGATCATCTACCATCCGCATAAATCGTGTGATCTCCCTAGGAGCTTTCACAATCACATCGTGAAGTTCAATAGTCGGCTTGCCTAGGTGTAAATTCCTGAAGCAGGCAAGATTCGAGCACTTGCACACCTCTCAGCAGTCACAACTGGTGATGGTTTCTTTGTCGAGGATGACGAAGACTGTAGAAATCTTACCGCTTGTTTCAGTCCAGGACATCTTGTCCAGAGGAGTGGCATGTTTTGCATCTCTCATGTTTTCGATGCTGCCTCAAAGTGGTCCTTTCCAAGGCCACAGAGGAGCTCAGGCCCAACATGCACTTGTAGTGCATCAGCCTACTCATTACCCACAATTTCCTGTCTCCCGTACGAGATAAACTTTGTTGCCTCTTGGCAGTTGCTATATGTTATTGCAGCATGCCCAGATGAGCACTGAGCACTGGCAGTTAGATTTCAGAGCGATGGAAGGATAATTAGATCAAGATTTGTATGCCCATAATGCTTCGACATAACTGAAATTGATGTATTGGGTCTAGCACAGAAGATATTGCTTAGTCCTCTCTCTAGAGAATATCATTGATTTCAAACACACCTTTATGTCACTTTTCTAAGATTTTAAGTAATGTATGTTTAATCGAAGCTATGTTCCCCCAATGAAAGAAGTAAGAGTAGGAATTAATAAATGAACTTTTTCAGAAAAATGAATAATTCAATCCTTCAACACTAACCTAAAGATCTTCGAGAAAAAAGACAAAAATGATATACAGGGTGCATTTAAAGCTAAGGCTTTTTTTGACAGTTGGAATAACTCATCAAAATAAGTCATTTTACCAAAAAATGTTTGATATGAATCGAGACCCTGTTTCGAGAAAATGAAACTAGAATAATTTCTGGTTTCTAGGTGAATCTGAAAACTCCTCAGTCCGAATCTGCTCACTCGGCTGCTTCTCCGCATATATCAACATCTCTTGTTTTTTGCCTCCTTTCATACATGACTCACAATATCGATTGTGATCAGTAATCGATCGAGTTACGGCGAGGGTACGATGTAGACTGTTTACGTTTATTCAAATGATGAACACGTTGATATGCTTTTAATTTATGGTGAATCAAAACAAAATGCAATTTCAGCGTATAAGTTGTAAAGAACAAGATTTCCGCTAAGAAATCACCCAACTTCACGGATGTTCACAACCTGGAACAGAGAGATGCAGGCCAGAGTAGTATTAAGGTATTGATGCCCAAAACATTTTATAATTTTTTCCAATTGAAGATTTCATATAAGAAACTTTCGGTGAAATGACTTATTTTCATGGGTTCTGCCACCTGTCAAAAGAGAAAGCCTGTATACAACATTCACTTTTATTAAGTATAACAGTTGGCCATGACATTCTAACGCATTTCACCGTGTATATCTTGAAAATGTTAGGTTATAGACGTTTTCCTCTCGGGAAAACTCCGTAACGTTGTCCTTTCTACAAAGAGGTCGTAGTAATTACGTATTCATAAAAATGTTTATTCACTTTGGGAAAATAATGAATTTGAGAAAATATTATGCGATTTCATTAATTCCAAAGACCTGTCGAATGTTGAAGAAACTTTTTTCTCTCTTAATACTAGAAATATTTCACGTTTATAAACATGGTTGGAAGATTCAGTTATTCTATTTTTATGCACTGAAATCAAGAATCGATTGTTGAAATTTTACTGAAAAATAATGGACCGAATAGTCCGTTACTTTGTGATAGTTCATACGAAAAAAGGATAAAAGTACGCAACAGAAAAACTTCTAAATGAACAGACAAACCTATGGAATTCCCCACTCTTCAAAATTCTCAGGAAATAAGACTACAGAAGACATTTAAATACCTTTTTTTACAACTTTACTACATTTTCATTCTGGAGTATGTAGCTCCAGAATGAAAATGTAGTAGTACCTACCACGAAACCTGTGTTACAGTTGAGCCTCAAAAGATTTAACTCCATTCACAAAGTTAGAAATAGTTAATAGAAATCAGCATTCGCAATGTCTCTGAGAATTATTTGACATTTCACGAGCGCCAACTTGCGTCAGTTTCAATTAAAAGAACTTGATAAACCTAAATCTTGGCCAACCGGGATACTTTATAAAAGTGAATGGATAATAATGTCTGTAGTTTGGACATTGTGAATTTAGTGGTTGCTTTTTCGGAGAAGGTGTTATTATTGATCTTTTGAGATCTTTAGGAAATATCCCTCGATTGAAAAAATCGTTCAAGATCTTGCTGAGAAGTTCTTGTTTTTTTTTATACGCATCTCTCGGGAAAAGACTGAGCTTATAACGCCTTTTCAAGCGTCCCGAGATGTAAATCTGGTTCTTTGACTGCTCAATTTTTCCTTCTGATACCGGATGCAGAGCTGAGGATTTTGAATATTGATTTTTTTTGTTTTGCAGAATAGTGAGTGATGGCTATGGACTATCTTCATCTTGTAACCTTTTACTATCAATAAGTAGTACTCTTTTGAGTCATTTGGTATCAAGACTGCTCCCCTGGCCACGTTTTTGAACGAATGCCCAAAATTTTCCAACTTCAGGATATTGCTTTCCTCATCTTAATCTATTGAGTACATTGCTGTTATTCTTTCATCAATTTCCTCCTACACGATCTTGAAATACGTTCCATGTTAATCGATTCCTCCTCCAGAAATTACCGCAATGCCTGGAGTGAACACGCATTGTTCGTATGTGAGAATGGAAAGGGCGTTGCAGACTATAACCATCTTTGCCGGAAGTTGCAAGTATTTTGGTTAGGATAACGAACTAACGTATGCGAATCACGTAGCCGGGATTGCAGACGGATCATGTCCCTCTCACTTTCGCGGATGTTCCCAGTAGAGTGCACCCGGGATGGGTTGCGAATGCGAAGATTCGGGGGGCGCTCATTGAAAATGTGGCAGGGATTAAGAGGAAAGTTGCCTTCGTATTGTTTCCTCAATCATGACGGTATCCCTTGCTTTCATTAGGAATCGCCCCTGTTTGCCTACTTTTTTGCAGACGATCCAGAAGGGGGAAATTACGATTGACTTCTTTTATTTGTCCTTTCAATTCCTCACGCCATCGAATTGTTATGCTTCTTCTTGAGAAGGACCCTAACTACGTGATCTTTGCGGCTTCAGATCAGCTGATATGCAGCTGAGGATGGAAGACGTAATCAAGACAACCACAACTTCACAAATATAATTTCACATTACTGCACCTTGTGGCTGTTACCTGAGAATTTATCTAAAACTAGATGCACGGCAAGAGCAGACAACCTAGAAGTCGTGAACACGTCGTTTGAGAAAATACTGGATCTATTGAATGAAATATCCAATAGTTATTCAAATTTCGAAAGAGTAACTCGAGGAAAAGCGTTAGTTCTCTACAAAAGTATGTTAAACCTCGATTTTATTTGTTGTCTTTTTTTTGTGAAGTCAAACTGAGAATATTTACTAACACTAGAAAATCCTGATCTCAAAATAGTAGATACAATGCGAAAATAAATGGGACTAAGGAAATATTGAATAAAATTCGATATGGCAATGAAATTAATGACTTGATTGAAAGCGCACAGAGGTTAAAATGATTTGAATCCTCATGTTGAGTGTTCAATACATCATCGTCTCAGAGTTCTTCCGAAAAGGTATGACTCTAACAATCAAAATCCGACAATTTTGACAAATAAATGCTCATAAGTCCGAAATTTGACTAGTTAGGAATAGGCATGATGTACATGGAATGAAAGAAAATTTCATTAGCTTTCTGAATTTTTAATAATATACAGGGCGTTCCATTTAAAATAAACAACTTTCAGTCACTTTTTCAAGCAAACGAAAAAGACTGTAATTTTTACCACCCTGTATTGAACTAACGTGGATCAGGCTAATGTGTTGGAAGCATTCATGTATCATCTCCAACTCCAAACCAAATTTTAATGCCATTGTGTCCCTCAACCCGAAGTTATCAGCATTTTTATAGGTCATGATTTTCGATGAAAAAAATCGAAATTAATTTATTTTTCGAAAACGGCAACAGATAGGTATAGGAAAATGTTCAAAAAAGTTGTCGAGAAGTGGCTGGAGATTCCAAAAATAATATAATATACTAGGTGTTCCATTCGAAAAAGCAAAGTTGCTACTACTTTCTGATGGAAGTGGCAGCACCGCATTGACGAAAATATTTTAGTTGGGTAGAGAAGGTCCGATAATGCACTCATGCAAATTTTCAAACCGATCTGATATCTGGTTCACCAGAAACGTCTAATGTGCCATCCACCGTGAATCACCCTGTATATGTTATATAGTCTAGCCTACCCTCATCTAGCGCATAATATCTTCAATGGATTAGTTCATCAGACCTTGAAAAGATTTTAAAATGTCAGAAAAGAATAATCAGAATGGTTTTGAAAATACAGCCACGATCTTTCTGCCGATCTCAATTTATCTCCAATAAAATCATGCCTGTTACATGTTTATATAATTAGGTGTGTCCTACATGTTAAGGCCAATGAAAACTCTTAGATGAAATAATCAAGTTGTCATCAATATTCCACAAGGAAAAGTAAAGTTCTGGCTATGCCCACACACACACACAGAACATCTTAATTTGAACGTTCATCCAACTATCAGGATAAACGTCTTTCCAATCATTTGCATTTTTCATTAAAACGCTCAATCAAATAAAATTTAAAACAACCCATCAAAGCCACTCAGGAATATTTGAATGAATAATACAACACAATCTATTTGAATGAATGTTTGTTAACTTTCGAATCAGATTATCAATAATATTGTTGAAATTGATCTTAATAAAGATTCATTCTTATTATTGTTAACAAATGAATTTCTGAAGTATGTTGAAAATAGCTAATTTTCAAGTAAATGTACTTCTCGATAATGCTGAAATCTTCAAAGGTTCTGTGGATACTGCATAAATACTGGTCATTTTAATGGATAATTCGAAATATCGTTACAAAATGGCGGAGGATCCAGTTCCTAAACAATGCAATGATCGCTTATGATCCTGTTGATCCCTAATATCCGGATATCAGGTCTAATGAATAAAATTATAATATTTTCACCCCTGTTTCGATAAATTCACCGCTTGTAGATCCATCTTGTAAAGGGATTCGCATTCAGGAATCCAACATGAAAATATTTTAACAGCTGTAAAAAAATTGGCAGCAGATGTCAAATCAATTGATCCTCGAACGCATTGTTATTACAAAATTTTTGTGCTATTTTTCCTATACAATTTTACAAGATTCTGGTGAAGTGATCCGGACAAGTGTGAGTTACTTCAATCTGTCATTCTCCGCCTGAATGCAAAATTTCATCCCGATCAAAATTCTTGTCGACTCAAAGTTTTTCCAGATCCCTTATCAACGCTACTCTATGTATACTCCATTCACTTTTATAAAGTATCCCGGTTGGCCAAGATTTAGGTACATATACTCCATTCACAGTTATAAAATCACAACTGTGGCCTTGGAAATTTGACACATTCCACTCTGTATCGAAGTTATGACGTTTTTCAAAATATTTTTATGTTCCAAGTCAACCCTATGTTGCCCTTTATACATTCTTAGCGTATTTCTCAGAATGTGAATTTATTGGAAAAGATGTGATGGAGGAAAATAATTAACTTTTATATGAATTGATAGAAAGGATTCCTTTTCTAGTTATTTGCATGAAAAGTACAAGAGATCACTATTGAAATATATAATTTTTCGCCATGGAAGAAAATTGCATTGCTTTCACATAATTTTCATATGCATACTTGTGAAGATTTAATGTTTATTATCATCTTGAACTGACAGTTCAAGACTTGACGACATCAATTGTTGATTGTTATCAAGAATTCATTAAAAAAAATCAACCCAAAGATATGAGATGAATTGATGGGTAATTACAAGAATCAAGAATAATGTCAATTTTTTTTTGTTGGTAACTTTCTTAAAATCAATGTTGGGATAGAAAACTCGGCTGCGTTTGTTCAAACAACATCTAAAGAATACATTTTTCACCATTTCGACCTTTGAAAGGCGTTTCTTATAGGGGAATTAGGAATTAGGTCTAAGTTCCACCTCATTAGTGAGGTACCTAACTTTTGCAAATCGGCGCAGATATCGCCAAATTTCTTGGAAAACCTGAAAAATATCATCCTAATCGACCTCTCGAGGCTCCATCCGACCCATCTTCTGCGATATCTGTCCGAATAACAGCTTTTTCAACGAAATTCCAGTGTACCCCTTCAACCTCGAAATGTAAACATTCGTCCTGGTCTTGAAAATCGTCCTCACGCTCCAAACTGGTGCTAAAAAAAAACCATAAACACACGTTAATCTTGGATATTCGACGAAAAACTCACCTGCAAATATCGATTAAATACCAAAAATCTGCGAACAATTTGTAAACCTAACAAAATGTGGAATATCTTTGATACTTTTACTTTGATGTAAACTAAGAAACTGGCAACGTCGTTTTGTCATTAACGATGTTTTCTGTGCGCGCACTGACTTTTCATCATATGTTCTGTGCTTTTCATCAGGGGCACCAACTCCTGAAAACGAAACCATGACCTCCTATGTGATTAAATAAAAGTGAATGGAGTATATATCAAATTTTTACTTGAAACTGACGCACGTTAGCACTTGTGAAATATCGGCAATGTCGAAATAATTCTCAGACACGTTGGCAATGTTATTTTTGTCTCTCAATAGATTCTTGATTTCAGTACAAAACAAAGCATAATTGAATCTTCCAACCATGTTTATATGCGTGAAATATTTCCAGTATTTACAGAGAGAAAAGTTCCTTCAGCATTCTTCACATAATATTTTCTCAGATTCATTGTTTTCCCAAAGTAAATGAACATTTCGATAAATACATAAATACTACGACATCTATGTAGAGAGGACAACGTTGCGTAGTTATCTGACACGAAAATAACTACAACCTAACATTTTCAAAATATAAACGGTGAAATGTGTCAGAATGTCATGGCCAACCGGGATACTTTATAAAAGTGTATGGAGTATAGATATATGGATAAATGGATATATGTATGCAGCTCAAGCTAACAGAAACGTTTTGCTGAAAAAATTCCTACGGCTTCTTGTTGTTGCGATTTTTAAGGCACTGTATCCATCTCTACCGCTCAGTTGAATTTTCTCGATTTTGATTACACAAGGGGAATATCGTCACCTTTTTCCTGCTGAATACGCCCTTTCGCTAAACAAAAACAGAGGGGATAATCGCTTTATCGAAAAATTAACTATGGTGTCTTGTTCACGCACCTCTTGAGAGTGCTTATCCAGGAGGAAAGGATAGTCCAACAATTCCAGAGGGTCTTTTGTGACAGCGTTCACTGACGAACTCTAAAAATCAATAGTTCAAACGAAACCTAGACTTGTGACGAGGGGGCTTAATGAATAGTATAAAATTACCCAACCGGCAATCTTCCAGTGACAGTCTACTCAATTTGCTTCGAGCACCTTCGACTACAATGCGAAAGTTTCCATCACTTTGACACCGGATCAACTTCAGTTCACGCCCGCCATATTGTTCTCCGCTATGAATCCGCATAATTGAAATCCTCCAGAACTCGACTTGACAAATATATAAGTTGTGTAGTTGAAACCGGGGCAGATTCGGAATATCATGACACCTCGGCATTTCCGCCCTCTCTCGACATTTCTAAATGAAATGGTTTCTATATGTTTGAAAACGTTTTACCGTTATGTCAGATCGCGGGGATTTATGCGCATTTCCTTTGTCAGATGTATTCCTTGCGGGTTCTAAAATAATAAAGACCCGTTTTCGACGTCGTTGTGCCTCTGTTCATGGAGAAAATCGATGGAAAGGTGGAATTATATTTTCCCGAATGTGGAGAATGAAGATGTGTTCGAAGTTTACTTCTGTGTGGGCTCTGTCGAGTGCAATCATTTTCTGAGTATGCCCGCCTATGATATCATTCTCTCTGCTTTGCTTTGTTATGTTTGTCACGCTTCAAATGTCATTCTTAATCCCCTTTCGTTATTTATTTCATCAAAGCAGATTTAATAATTTCAATGGAACTAAGGCTCTTCTTCTTGTCTTTGTAAATTTATTTGTTAAGAATTCTCTACATTCAATTATTTCAATTGATGTTTACCTACTGAATATCTGCAATATCTACTTCACCTCTAGATCTAATGGTATTACGAGTCTCAATCGATATGACAATACCTACGCCAGATTACCCTTTTTTAGTGCTCTGCATTTTGTTTGTATATTCAAACATAGGTACAAAGGTTGTCCAGATCTTGTAACCAGAATCTCACACAGAGTGAATCTTTGGCTTGTTCATATATTTTAATTGCTGATTCTTGAGTGCAAAAAACCTTTTTTCATTTTCGATTCTTTCGAATTGGGCTCTGTTGAGAAGATATAGCTACTATATAGTACTATAGTACTACTAACCTTATTGAAATAGGAATGCTTGAAACACGATATTTCTCATCGAAAACCTAGTTTTTAACAATTATCTTTGCCGTATTTCTTTCACAAAAATAAGTCCTTCTTAAGATATACGAGGATGTATTGATATCTAGTTAGCCTAGACCAGTTCCATCCATAAACAAAATATTGCGATACCATAGAAACGAACAATAACTTATTAGAAGTGTCAGTGTAGAGTTCGACGCCAAAAAAGTAAACCAGAGTTACGCAATAAATTCAAAAGTAGTAGAGTATCGATCCATCATCAAGTACCTGGATTTAAAAGGGTTAAGAGGTAAGCAGATCTACGAAGATATGCTAAATACCCTTGGTGATCCATGTCCTACGTATGCGATCGTGAAAAATTGAACTGCAAGCTTCAAAAGAGGTCCCCAAAAATATCGATGCAGTTCATGACATGATTTTATCAGACCGTCGAATTGGGCTAAAACGGATACCTGAAGCACTGAAGATTTCAAACGAACGCGTTTATCATATAGTTCAGGCCAATTTGGAAAGGAGAAAAATTTCTGCAAAATGGATCCCCAAATGTTTGAATGTTGACCAAAAGCGTGCAAGGGTAGAAGCATCGCGTTCGATCTGTGCTCGATTTGAAAACGATGTAGACTTCATAAACCGAATTGTTACTATGGATGTGACTTGGGTATATTTCTAAGATCCAGAAACAAAGCAACAATCGATGGAATGGCGACACTCTGGTTCTCTAATGGCCGGTTTCTGAGGTTTCGCTTTAACCTTCCAATAGTAAACGGTTCGATAACTTTAACCAATCGATATACTCTCGTTAAAGCTACCTGAGTTTCTGACGTCTTTTTCTGCCCTCCGTTAACTATCGGTTCGATAACTCCTGACTATCGATCTCTTTATAAGTTTCCTTCAAGTACAACAGATGGCGCCACACGCAAATTGATATTTTAATGATAAATTTTGCAAACTTCAATTGAAACTGCACTCCTGAAATTTAAATTGAGGAGGTTTGCAATAGAAAATAAAAATAAAATTCTGAGTTGTGGTGAGTGTGTCATATTTGTATTATAAATTAAAAAAGTGCATTATGGAAACTTCCAAAAATTTCACGGAGCGTGAGAAAATTTTGCTCTTGGATATTGCGAAAGAATTCACGGATATAATATAAATGATTATTTTTTCTCAATTGTTTAACAGGAAAAAAGTAATAATGCAAACAGTACAACGTTCATGTAAAATTTTTACTGTTCGTCCACGATGTTGATAAATAAAATGAATTGAAAATTAGAAATGAAATTTATTTCTTTCTGACTCATGTCGGTTAATGGAACCTGGAACCACCGCGTATTTTATTTTTTTAAATTTATTCTTGCACAAATTTGATTATTTTTTTCTCAATTGTTATTCAGGAAAAAAGTAATAATGCAAAGAGTACAACGTTCATGTAAAATTTTTACTGTTCTTCCACGATGTTGATAAATGAAATGAATAGAAAATCAGAAACGAAATTTTTATTTTATTTCACAATTCATTGCTAATACTATGAATCTAACAATTATTTTTAAACCACACACGAGGAAGGAAACGAAACTAATAGCACAGTAGAACACAAAAAATGTATATCTTCACTAATATTGTACGTATTTAACGAAAAGAATCCCCAAACTAATTGATTTTCACTTAAAAGATAATTTATGCATACAACCGTAATTCATTTCACTGAGTAATAAAAGACAGGTTACCCTAAATGAGGCTATCTCTGTTTCAGCTGCCCCTGCCTCACTTTACGTTCAAAAGTTTACGGTCGGATCCGATCCAGGTACATAGTATGGAGTTCAGTGCTATTTGCTCATGCGTCAGATAGTTAACGAACACATATCCGGCCATTTCTTCCCAGTTAAAATAAACGGACTTTATTGATAGGTTATCTTTACGAGAGGTCCTCAGAAACCGAAATCTCCAGTTAACCTCCCGTCAAATTTATCGGATAGATATACTACCATTAAATGGACCTCAGAAACCGGCCATTAGACCTAAGAAGTTTCGTGTCCAAAAATCTGCTGGAAAAGTTTTTGCATCAGTATTTTGGGATTGCCATGGAGTTCTCATGATTGATTTTTTGAATAAGGGTAGAACAATAACTGGAGATTACTATTCGACGTTAATGACCACTCTACGGAAAAAAATTGAAGAGAAACACTCGGAAAGCTATCCAAAGGTATTTTGTTTTCACAGGACAATGCTCCAGTACACGAATCTTATGTTGCCATGCAAAAAATTCGTGATTTAGGGTCAGAATCACTAGAACACCCCCGTTATTCACCAGATTTGGCTCCGTCCGACTATGATCTCTTTCCTCAACTGAAAAAAAATTTGAAAGGTCGTAAATTTCCTTCCAACGAGAAGGTAATAAAAGCTGTAAGCTGTGGAGGACTGGTTTGTAGAGCAAGAAGAAACATTCTTTTTGAAAGGTCAAGAGACGTTGCAGGTTCGCTGTAATAAATATATTCAATTGAGAGGAGAATATGTTGAGTAATGAAATATTTTGACATTGAAATTTTGTTTGGTGCTATAGTAGCCTAAGAATTTCTCAATATACCCTATATATATATATAGAAAACGAAATCGATACATTTCTTGATATCCACGATGATCACTTTTTTCTGGGTAGCACATTTAATCTATTTTATTGATTCACAAGGGAAGTTTCAGCCCGATTTTGCTGTTAGTTCCAGACATATTACAATCCTTTGCATTATAAGTTCTCCAAGAAATGATTTTTAGAAAGCTTATTACCAAATTATAACTTGGGTAGCTTTTGAAATATTGGAAAATAACATTTCAATTCCACCATTTTGCACTGAAAATGTAGTCTATAGAAGAAAAAGTAGTTTTCATCTTAGACCATAGAAATAAGATACACAGCATCTCATTCATAAATTCGAGAATTGGTGAAGCCAAAATTTAGTCGGTATTGAATGAGTATAACGAAACTAGCATAAAGGATAACAATGTCAGCTAAATTCAGAATTGTCCTCTTTTCAATATCAGAGGGGAATCTGGGAAGTGAAATTCAAAAAATCGAAGAATCTGCGCCATTGTTACATGGAAATGATAAAAGTAGAATATATCTGTGTTAATCCATATCAGGATTCAAATAGTCCAATTTACCACAAACAATACACATACGAACCATTCTCAACGTATTTTGCTAATAATATTATAAATAAATCAAAATTTCACTTTTCCTACGCGATATCTTGATAAAAACACTGCTCAAAACGACATTAGCTACCCGAAATTAAAAAAGCGGAATGAAATTAATGAATGAACTGTCCACAGATTTAGAAAACGGTGCTACCATATGGAGCCAAATCATTTCCTGAAGCAAAAACGGCCGAGCTGTTTGGCGAACATTCCGATACTTTAGTATAATGTGATGTGTGGAATGCAAAATATTTGAAGAAACGAATACTCATTTTTCTATTCACGCATAAATGAGTAAATGAATTTCAGTTTAAAGAACCTTCTATTTTGATTGAGAGATTATCATTAGAAAGTTCAACGAACGTCACAACGTAGCAAAAATTTCTATTACATTTTGATTCCGTAGTAGTACAGTAACCCGGTTCTGATGATATTGAAAATTGGCTTCACAATTTATTATTGAATATAGTCTCATTTTTTCATCATACCATTAGAAAATTGGGTTATTATTTCTGTCTGGACGCCAAGCAGCTTTGGGCGGATTCACTACCCGAATCCGTGACCACACTAGCTTCGAATTCAAACGATCTCATAAAATCTCTCAACCTTATGTTATTGTTTTTATTTTGTGAAAATTTCTAATGAACTATCCGAACCATTTAGCCACAAAGTAAAGCAAACTTGAACCTATCTGAAAATTGCACTTCCACAGTTATGTTTTCGTCCATACATTGTGTTCTCTATGGAATACTTTAGAGTCCATAAAATGAAATTTCATCAGTAAAATCTCAGCAGAGGAGTTATGATGCTATGAGAATTTCTCATAACCCCATTCCACACTGCAATATTCAGATTCGCGTATCTAGAGTTTAATATCATGAAACGATGGGTAATTCGCTTTTGACTATGAAAAACTACATTTTCTCGAGGAGATTTCTATTCTTACCTACTCTCAACATACACTGCTCGTAAAAAATACTTTTAACGGGAGATTTTTAAATATTTTCCTTCTGACACCACTGATTTTGACAGCTCACGGAGGTTTCGTGTTTTTTGTCACTCTCAAACATCATCAGTTCAGTTCACGTTTGGGACCGGTTAATCGGCCGCCTAGATCGAGCGTTTTAACGCCTTCATACTACTTTTTGTGGGACTATGTTAAGGCTGATGTCTATACTGACCAGCCCGCTTCGATTAATGTAATGAAAAATCTACATTGAAGCAATCAGTCGTGAGATACCGGAATGTTGGAAAGAGTTTGCCAAAATTTTACTAATCAGATGGACCATTTGAGACGCAGAGTCTTCAATTGCATGAAATAATCTTCAAACATTGAATACCTAATATGGACCGTACTATCGATTCAAATGAAGAGCTCATGAATTTTTCCGAACTTGATGTGTTTTATTATAGCTCTTAAAAAAATCAGCGAATACTATAAGTACCACAAATTAAGAATGAGATTAACTACACTTCAGGAAATTTTCATATGAAGATGTGCAAAATTCCGTCTTGTCTTTTTCAAGAATGGTGGACATTATGTACCAAATTATGTGCATCACTTTTTCATTAAAGATCCGAAAATCATTTCGCAGATTCCAGTAAACTTCAAGGAATTTCATATAGAATATCTGTCAATTTTGTGATTTGGAATCATCAGGTTCAACTCTAAGCACACCGAGATGTTCAATAATGAACAGAGGTAATGTTTGCTCTCGGTGGAATAGGAACCTGGTCGACAGAAATTTTGTTTTCCCAGAGATTTATGAAACGAAAAGTGCGACGAATGTCGACAAGAAAGCTACTGTTCGGTAAATATCCATCAGCAAACTTAATATCCGGCTGCGACAGCTAATCAGATGTTGGAGGTTTATTTCTTATGAAGAATTCGTCCAAGTTTCATTCGGATCTTTCAGACTTTCACAGACTGTATAGGTAGCTAGTAGATATTCTGTTCACCTTCAAATTGAAAGGAAATGAATATGGAAAAATCTCATAGCAGGAATGCAACAAGCAGATCCATATATTTGATCGAGAACCAAATCAGCAACGGCATCTATATGCAATGCATAGGGCATTTTTTAAGAGTGGTAGAACATTAAATTGAAATAAAACACATGTAAATTTAGGTCCAGACTAATTTTGGACCACTTTTTCGAGTGATTCAGGCCTTATTTCAGCAATGACACGAGTTTTGTACGTTTCCAAAGCTTCACCATTAAACACAAATTTTCGATCGAATTGGATCAACTTCAAGCTAGGGCCCAATCAGCAAACAAAAGACGCTTATTATGGTCATGTGGGTTCAGTTCTTGAACCAGTTGGATCTTTTATGGGTGTAGACCAAGATCTTTACGCAAAATTTGGCATCTGGTGGATGCATAGATCCAACTTGTTGACGAATATACAAATCTGATCTGGATTAACACTATCACTTACAACGGCGATATTTTTTTTAAACAACAATACTTCCACCTTCTTTCAAATCACAGTTATCCCTATCGAAATTTCTATCACTTTCAAAAAACATCCGATACATTGAACTTGACGAGTTGTAATGCAATTACCGTTGATTGAAGGATTACATGTGAATGTTTAATGAGCAGTACAAATTTGCCTTGGAATCATCAAAGCAATCAGAATAAATACCTCCAAGTCAATAGAAAATAGGTGAATTCTGGTAAAAAGTTTTGGGTACATCTACTTGACCCAATAAGGCTTTTCTATAGGTACCCTTTTAGATGCATTTCATAATTCCAATTATTCAGATTCTCTTCTAAAATCACGAGTTTTGGTCAACTCAAGGGACTGTTGTTCTCATTCCAGAAGAAGTATTGTCATCAGTGAGTATTCTCGTTGTTTTCATAACAAGTTTCTTATAAACGAAACTACTTTCCTTCATACAATCCACAAGGGAGTACTAAGTTCTGTGGGGAAGTGAAGTTTAGTTAGATTCATTCAATATTCATCGTGAGCTTCGAACAAATAAAACTCTCATTCAACTCCGGTGAACCTTTTCAGGCAGCTTTATTGGAAAAATCCCAGTTGTTGGCTCATACATAATTATCAATTGATGGGATGAGGTACAGAATAATAAGACCGCCATTTTTGCGAGAGAAAAAGGGGTGAAACAAGTAAACATTCAGATATTCACCAACAGTTTATTTCTCAACGAATGCAAATTGTTTTTTCAATCGAATTTTCTGATCGATATCAAATGGTTCCTTTATTGAAAATATAGCTCAATAAAAACAAAACACGCAGATTTAATACAAAAAAAACTCAGAATGGAACCCCTCTCAAGAATCTTGAATTTGAATTTATAAATAAATATGCTGAAAAATGTGTGCCAAGCGTCTTATGAACCAGCATGTGGACATAATGAGCCAAGAAAGAATGCCAAAGATCACCAGGGATAATAAACCCCTTGGAAGAAGACCCATCGCGGAAGACATACAATGGTAAAAACAGGCGGAACGCCTTCGCAAGAAGAAGAAGATGACCTCAGCATAGCTAGCTTTAACAACCTTATTTTTCACATCTTTGTTAATATAGGAGTAAATGTAACCTTCATGATTTCTAACGGAATAATATTCAAAGCATCACTGAATTACTTTTTGATTAAAAATAAACAATATTTTCAAGAAAAATGAATTACAGAGACGGTGCTCAAAGTTGTGCACGCACATTGATGAATAACCAGCAGATAATTACATGGACGTATTAGCTAATCTAATTAAGTGATATCAATCATGAAAAGACTCCCACCGCTTTGTAAAGTTTGTACAGAGTAGACCCGATATACTCGAGATAATGAACCTAAATATACGATAGTAGCTCTGTCGTTTGAGGCATACATAAAGACATTCATAAACCAAATTAGATGACGATGATCAATCACCGAACAAAGGCATTGTTCGTTGAAACAGACGTCTGTACAAGAGCAAAAAGGGGATCTGTACAGAAGGTGTATTTCAACTTTTGTCATTTGGGCCTTTATCAGGAATTCTGTCGACATCTTCCGTAGAACGCGGCCTTATCAACAGGAAGCCATCCCTAGAAAGGCGGTAGCTCATTAATCATGTTAAACTGGTGGAAAGTTATCGAGAACAGTGGAATATAGGTGCTCGAAACTTTTCCTGAATAGGGGAGGGGTGTAGCTGAATAATTGTGAAGAGAACTATGCTCAGATTTCCTGATAGGAAGTTGCAAAAATGTAATTCGTCAATACTGGAACGATCTCATTAAATTCTACTATCAGACAGCTTTCATTATGAGTGCTCGAAATTACGATGTCGAATGTTTGGAATTGTTGAAACTGAATTTATGACACCATGAAGTCGAAACAAAAATGCTGTGGGAGCTAGTATGCTCAGAAAAATCAGAGAATAACATTTTTGCAAATATCGGCTTTCAGGAAAAGTCGTAGTGCCCCTACCTCGTTATCTTAATCATACTTTTCGCGAAATATTAGGAAATCAAAACCGCGCCATTATTTCACCAGTGTATCTGATTGCATGGTATAATGACAACGTTATGTAACCATAGAACTTATAGTAACATGGAATGCTATTACCAGAACAGAAAGTGGGCAAACATCTCAATTTGGTAGAAAAGCGAAATTTTTAGGTTTCCACGGATATGAGCTGTTACACAGAACAGAAACACAGAAGTTTCTTATCGAAATATCAAATAAATCGGAATTAAACTATCAGTTTCCATCGTGGTTTCAAATTATAACCCTCTCAATTAATTTTTGATTTTTTTTATCAAATTTATGTGTCTCGACTGCGTAGGCCATTGACACGGTTACACTTGAGAAAATTCATTAGATTGTCGAAGTTTGAAGAGATGTTAAGAATTGCTTTCAGAGTCTGATTTATTTTGTTGAAATGTTTTTGAATTGCTGTTTGTGTAATGAATATACTTGCGGAAATTATTGAAGCCAGAATTTTCCATATTTGGCGATTAACATAGTATATCTGTGTTTTTGTTCTGTGTGTCAGCTCATATCCATGGAAACATGAAAATCTGGCTGTCCCACCGACTGAGATGTTCACTCATTATTTCAAGCTGAGAAGCAAGGCTAATATTGTTCTATTATAATGTGAGTTTTATGTGTATTATAAACTCAATTTTGATGACATAGGGAAGCTCATTATGGTACCTAGTCCCATAATTAATTCATTTTGGTACCAAGAACCGTAATGAAATTCTATATATGAAACATTTGATGGTGAGATCAAAAAATTTAATTCAAAATGCATAACATATTGCATTCATCTTTGAAGTAACCCGGTAGGCCATGATATTCTGATCCATTTCGACGTGCATATTTTGAAAATGTTAGGTTATAGTCATTTTCCTATCAGATAACTACGCAACGTTCTCCTCCATTCATACAGGTAGTAGTATTTTCGTATTCATCGAAATGTTTATTTACTTTGGGAAAATAATGAATTTGAGAAAATATTATGTGAATTCAATAATTCCAGAGACCTGGCGAATGTTGAAAAAACTTTTTTCTCTGTTAATACTGGAAATATATCACGTACTTACATAAACACCGTTGGGAGATTTAGTTATGCTGTTTTCTTGTACAGAAATCAAGAATTGAGTGTTGAAATTTTACTGAAAAATTACTTTGTGATAGTTCATTCGAAAAAACAATAAAAGTACTCGAATAACCCAACAGAAAAACTTCTGAACGAGAAGACGGACCTATGGAATTCTCCACTTTTCAAAATTCTCAAGAAATATGCCTACACAAATCATTTAAATACCTTTTTGCACAAGTTCTTGAATACATGGTGATGAATGATTGATTCCAAATTATCAGGGTCACTATCAGAATAAGCAAATTTCAATTCTTCATTTCAATTCCTGATGCTTTGTATCTGCTTCTTCAAAACAATCTTCGGCATTTTTAGTTTCCCATGTTATGATTATATTGAGATTGAGACTACTGAAAGAAGAAATTAGCACTGGCAAACTCTCTGAGAATTATTTCGATATTGCCGATATTTCGGGAGTGCCAATCTGCGTCAGTTTCAATTGAATGAACCTAAATCTTGGCCAACAGGGATACTGTATAAAGTTGAATGGAGTATATGTATGAAACTATTTATCGAAAATGGTGAAAGAGTATAATTACTAAAATTTGTAATATTAATTTCGATGGATTCTGGAGCTTTCAGATCAGTAGTTGTTGCTTTTTGATTAACTGGTTGTTGGCACCAAAAGTTGCTTCTGATATTTTTTCCCTTTGTTCTTTCGAATTCTCGATGTAACCTTCGTTAACAGTATTGCGTTTAATTCCGATATGTTTCGCAGTACACAGATCACTTCCAGAATCCACCAAAATCGATTGCCCGAAAACAATGTTCTGGTATATATGAGGTATCGTCCAAAAAATGACAACAACTTTTTCAAAGGAGAAAGAGAAAGGGTTGTTTCGTGCATTTCTTATTTTCTTAAGTGACAAAATAACGTCATATGAAAACGTTCACATATTGTCTGACAAGTTCTACCATATTCAATTCTGGGATATTCCCCTATGTAACAGAAAAATCTATAGCATTGCATTTGTTATTCGGTGAAGTAATTTCAAAAATGGATCCTCCATCTATTAAATTTTCATATTTGTCAGTTTCCCTTTTATGCATGCTTCACTTAGTCCAAAGTCATAGCTACTTAATAATAATAATAATAATTCTAGATATTTCCACGTCCTTACAAAATTTGAAACTGGATATTAACAGGGACTAGGACAACCAATAAGACAACACTCTCAATCAACCGACGTTTCGCATATATATTTATGCTTCTTCAAGGCTAGAAAATACAAAATGAGATCATGATTATTAATAACATCCGGACAAGACAACAGAACTTACCGCTAATTGAACTGTTGTTGGTTTAGAATATTTTGCGAAAAATTACATTGAAAGCAATCGAGCACTAAAAAATATACATCAAACAGCATTAAATTTTTCCAATAAAAGTACATCACTCACTCGAATAAAATAAACAAAGAAACGGACATAGGTCAACTGTCAAAAAGGTAAACAAACGTGAAAGGTGAAATGCACACTCGCAACAAACATCGCACCGAGCCAGCGCAACCGCCAAAACTGAGCTCACATTAAATATTATAAAGAATAATAATAATACTTAATAAATATGTATCATATGTGTCTCTCGTTAAAAAGTTTTCATGAGTGATATTTTATTTTAACGACTTGCAAATCCGACTTCAACACCCATTTTCATATTCCTGGGAGTGAGATTGACTGAAAATATCCGAAAAATGTCCCCCACAAAACAAAGAAACGGACATAGGTCAACTGTCAAAAAAGTAAACAAACGTGAAAGGTGAAATGCACACTCGCAACAAACATCGCACCGAGCCAGCGCAACCGCCAAAACTGAGCTCACATTAAATATTATAAAGAATAATAATAATACTTAATAAATATGTATCATATGTGTCTCTCGTTAAAGAGTTTTCATGAGTGATATTTTATTTTAACGACTTGCAAATCCGACTTCAACACCCATTTTCATATTCCTGGGAGTGAGATTGACTGAAAATATCCGAAAAATGTCCCCCACAAAACAATTTTTCAAGAAAATAAACGTTTTTAATATTCACAATTGTTTGACCACCAGCACTAACCTCAAAAAATATTTGAGAGGTCGTTGGATTGCCTGATATTTTCTTGTTAATGAGACCTCAAGAAATAAGTGGTGTTCGGAATGATTGGGATAATGATGATAATAATTATGAATAAGTACACCTAACTCTATGTCCTGAAGGAATCGAACCCAGTATCCGGTCTCATAATAGGAGGGTATCATGTCACGAAGTTCTAATGTTTCCCCACAACATCATCGTCTCATTGTAGAACATCCTAGAGAATCTTCTCCAACAAGACGGTATTAACTTGTATCGATTCCCTGTCTGATGGCATGCTTAACCATCAACAACTAATTATCGAGTATTAAAGGTTAATATGATACCGCGAATTCCTACAATATGACAGAGGAATGTTTAACGCTATCGAGTGGCAATAATACACCAGATCAAGGGACATCCGATCTTCAACAAAGGCTCCATACTCGACGAGTCATTCAAGAAGTCGGGTTCGACGAAGAATTTGGTTGGTGAAAACGTAGGGGGAAGTATAGGATTTCAAGCACCTATTTTCGCTGGTGTGCTTCTTCGTGAATTAATATGCAGAATCGAAGGGAGTTAAGAGCATTCGAAATACCGCGTAAAGAGGATTGGAAGAGGTCTTTTGAACATGTGGTTGGGGTTCAAGATTTTCGATTGGGATAGGTTTTTTTCGTATTGCCATTTGCGATTCTTAGAAAGGAAATTTTAGTAATGCCAAAGGATGTGTAGAAATCTTCAAAAAAAATGAACATTTCACATCACAGAATTATACGGTGTGGAAAAGCCAAATGGAATAATAGTACTCGTATATTCTAAAACTAGTTGCAGAATGGGCTCCTATTCCAATACGAATGCGAAATTCGAAAACGAGCTACGAAGGAGCGAGTTTTTGAACGCATGAGTATTGGAATTGCATTCTGCAAAGAGTATTAGACGATATTTTCTCTTTTTCACTCAAATTTTGTGAAATTCAACGAAAACATTCAAATTATAGGTCCTAGTGACTTTCATATTGTATCTTGGCAGTTAGTGTGAATGTTAGGAAATACGAAAATTGACGTTTCAAAATTGACGTCTGCCTAAATTTAAAAGGATCGGAAGTAATTGCTGACAACCACAAAACGAAAAATGTTACTGAAAACGATGCTGTAATGAATTCATTACAGCACTGTTTTTAGTACTGTAATGAACTCATTACGATACTGAAATAGAGAAATTAATTATCTCGGTTACTGAGAATATTATACAGGGTGTCCCAAGTTCGAGTGCCTATTGGACGTTTCTGGAGAACTGGACATATTTGAAATCTGAAAATTAGTATTATGATATTGTTCGAACTTCTATACAGACCTAGAATATTTTTGGAGCCTAAGCACCTCCGTGAAACTTCACTTGAGTGAAAAAAAATTGGTAAAAAAATTTTTTTTTTCAATTTTTTCGTTTGTGATATGAGTGAGTATTCAGAGCTGAATACATTTTTGTCTAAACCATTGTAGTCATTCAAATTGTTTCTGAAATATCGAAAAAAAAAACTGAAAAAAAGTCAAATAAGTATTATGGTATTTTTTCTTATTCTGAACATCCCGAGTGCAAACCGTGGTAACAGCGTGGAAGTAGAAGATTGTGGAAAGGTAATGAATCTTTTGAATTTCACAAATATCATCACAGGATGTCTCAAATTTTGTGTCGAAAACTGTGATCGAAAATTGGCCATAACTTCTGTTTTTCAAATTAGAACCCAATTTTTGTATGATTGCGTTGGATTCTGCGGAGAAAAATAGTGATAGCACTCTGAGATGCTCTTGCTCCTGAATTCAGTAGTTTCAGAGTTATTTGAGAGTTTCTGGATTTATGTTGTACGTTAAGTCAAATTCACCTTATCTTTAGCTTGAGAATATTCTGTGACCATAGAAGATGAATTATCTCATTAATAATTCACAAGTGACAGGTCTAATTATTAGTTGTTACTTTGGTTTCGAAAGAATATTCATCGAATCTGTTTAGATTCGATGAATTTGGCTCTACGTACAATATCAATCCAGAAAAGCACAAATAACTCGGGAATGACTGAATTTAGGAGCAAGAGCATCTGAGAGTGCTATCATTATTTTGCTCATGAAAAAATAGGGTTCTTATTTAAAAAACAGAAGTTATGGCCAATTGTCGACCACAGTTTTTGACACAAAATTTGCGACACCCTGTGATGATATTTGTGAAATTCAAAAGATTCTAGACCTTTCAAGATTCTTATACTTTCACGCTGTTACAACGGTTTACACTAGGGATGTTCAGAATAAAAAAAAATTAACATAATACTGAATATGAATATTTACCTTTTTTTCATTTTTTTCGTTATTTCGAACACTATTTGAACGAATACAAAGGTTTTAACAGAAATGTTTTCAGCATTGAATACTAAAACATATCAGAAACTGAAAATTCGAGATAAAATTTTTTGAACAGAATTATTATACCTCCCTGTACCTACAACCGGAAGTCTTCAGGCTCCAAGAATATTTTAGGCCTATAGAGAACTTTGATCAATATCATAATCCCAATTTTCAGATTTCAAATATGTCCAGTTCTCCAGAAACGTATTATAGGCACTTGAACTTGGAACACCCTGTAAACAGGATGTTTCACCATAAACTGAACAATCATATACATATAACCATGTTAACGACACCGAAAAAGTCATTTTTGCCTTATGACATACATCCCGTTCACGAAGCTTAAGCGAGATACAGGTTGTTTTGTCCACTGTGGTGTTATTTATGCGTGACATTTGAAACAAAGATTTCTGGTAACATCTTAGTATTTTTCAGTGCTCAATTCGATTGTGGTGTAGAATTCTGAAAAAAAAATTCAAAAACATGGCAAGTTGGAATTTTTTTCTTGGTTGCCAATTTTTGTTTCTGCCATAATATGAATCGTTGTGGAAATATGAGGTGGTTTATGATCAGAATTGTTTTCTTGAAAATCTTCTACACACAAACTAATGCGCAAATTTGAAAAAGTGATAGTAATAATGAAAAATAAATGAAGAAGAAAGAATATCACAAGAAAAAGTTGTCTGAAATTACCCACAATCTAAAATTCACAGTAATGTACCAATGTATCGGTGGTAATGATTATCTCAAAATTCATCATGCTGTGTTAACTCATGTGTGCGGTTGGAAAAAATTTCAGACAAGAAACCAGTTTTTCTTTTTCGAAACGTGGGGGCTAACAAACCATGAGAGGTATTGCATTTCATTCTTTCGGCATTGAAAAAACATATTCGAAGCTCATTGTGGAACACTCCCATTTAGTCGAGTTATGATTTCAGTCAGAAATCACCCCCAAAAATCCCCACAACTCCCTCCCTGAGGCTTAATAGTCTCCAAATGAAAGGGGATTCAATTTCTCATCGACCCATCAAGCCCACATCGAAATCTGAATGCGATACGATCTTATTTGAGTGAGTTATGTATTTTGTTTTCATGAGCCATTGTTTGTCTTTGAGTGTATGTGTGGATGTGGGCAACTTCACACCGATATATATTCAAATGATTCTAAAGGAAATATCTTTGAAGGAACGAGTTTTTTTTAGAGTGATAGAATTTTCGATAGGGATAACATAGATGCATATAGAATACCTGGTGTTGGCACTGATTAGATTTTGTTTAAGACTTTCTTGTCGATCGAAAATCCGAGAATTTGTCCTGCTTTCCATTTCTCCCGAAAGGGGTCGCACTATTTGTCGTTGCCGCAGTAGCGCCACGACCGATAAATATTGCGGATTTATTCCGGAACTAGACCAAAATCTGAAATCTAGAATGCCGTTTTGATCTACAAATTTTGGTCACGATTTTTAGTAAGGAGTCGATACACCAGGTATTCTATGCATCTATGGGATAACGGTGATTTGACAAGAGGTAGAAGCCATGTTGATTTGATATTTCTGTTCAGTGAGCATTGAAAAATTATCATGGAGAGACACACGCCACAACAACGTTTACAAATTGTTGAAATTCATTTTCAAAATCAGTGTTCTATTCGCCAAACTTATTGAGCACTTCGTGAAATTTTTGGTTTACATAATCGTCCATCAGAGCAGCTTATTCATCGAATAAGATTTCGGACATTTTCTCTACGCGAAGCAATCATAACAACAAGACAAAGAAGTGTAGGTACGTACAGAAGGAAATATCGCTGCTGTAAGTGATAGTGTCAATGAAGAATCAGATTTGTCTATTCCTCGACATTCACAACAAGGAATCTGTGCATCCACCTCATGGAAAATTTTGCGGAAAGATGTTGGTCTACAGTCTACACCCATAAAGATCCAACTGGTTGAAGAACCGAAGCCAATTGACATGTCGTTTGTTTGATGATTGGGCCCTAGAATAGCTTAAAATTGACCTAATGTTTTTTATCGAAAAATTGTGTTTAGTGATGAAGCTCATTTCTGGTTGAACAGCTACGTAAACAAGCAAAATTGCCGTATATGGAGTGCAAATAATCCTCAAGAAGTTCTGCAGTTTCCATTGCATCCTGAAAAATGTATGGTGTGCATTACACGCTGAAGGCATCATCGGTCCATATTTCTTCAAAAACGATGCTGGAGCCAACGTAACAGTGAATGGTGCTCGTTGAATCTCAATGATCACTGATTATTTGTTTCAAAATGTAAATGGTATCGACCGAGAAGTGTTTTGGTTCCAACAGGATGGTGCTTCACCTCATTCGGCTACCGTACCAATTAATTTATCGAAAGATTATTCTCTTCGAGGTTTTTTCAAGTCATTAGTTTATGCTGATAAACCAGAAACAATAGACGCTTTGGAAGCCAACATAACTCATGTTATTGCTGAAATAAGGCCTGAATTACCCAAAAATGGTCCAAAATCGATCTGATCGAATGCGGTTCCTCAGAGCTAATCGTGGGGGACATATGTCGGAAATTATTTTCAAAATAAAAATGTCATGAAATTATCTTTCAAATAAAGAAAAATGGCTTCAATCCTAATTTAAATGTATTTTATTTCAATTTAAAGTTCTATCAACATAAAAAAGCACCATGACCATCATGAGCATGAAACACTTCATATCTCCAAATAAATTCTTTTTTCGGAGAAATGAAAGAGATATAATGTTTTAGTTCATCAAGAAGATCAATGTTCTGCAACGAAAAAAGTAAATCCTATATGAAAAAATCTACTTAACCTTGAAGTGACCTTGAAATCAAACTCCAAAGTCAGATTAAGTGTCGGCATTCGATGTTCCCCTGAAAACTAAAAAACTTTCTCTTGAAACATTTTTCGATTCAGGCTCTTCCCAGAAAGTTATTCCAGTGGATCTTTCATAATGGGCCACCCTGTGTAAACCCTCCTATCCCTGATGGTTCTAGACATTTTCAGGATAAGCAAGATTGAATTCCTCATTTGAGTAGTGTAAGTTGAACCGAAATTTCGCACAACTTCATGATCATCCAAGCTTCCCTAATCAAATTTTTCAGGGTATGGACACAGGTTGATTTCCGCCGCCGGTCCTGCTTAATTTCTGAGCGCGTTTAGCTCGAGGACCTTCAGTGAGTGCCCCACAGACCGAAACATTTCGAATACAAGCGCTATTATGTGATGAAAACATGCTTTCTCCATCAAGGGCTGCGGAACGACCACAGATGTGGATTTGTTAGAGAAGTTCGCATAATGAAATTTATATTTGTATGGCGTATAACATTGTTGAACGAAACCTGTATAAACAAACGGTTAATGTTTCTCCATCGGTAGCCTGTATTGACCTGCACGTTATGAAAAGAATTGATTAATATTCTATTCCCGAGTTTTGTGGAAATAGCACATTGTATGAATAGTTCGCTGAAAGGCCAAATGAAGTTGATAACGGGGATATATTGAGAAATTCTTAGCCTACTATAGAACCGAACAGAATTTCAATGTCAAAATATTTTATTACTCAACATATCCTCCTCTCAATCAAATACATTTATAACTGCGAACCTGCAACGTCTCTAGGCCTTTCAAAAAAAATGTTTCTTCTTGCTCTGCGAATCACCACAGCTTTCTTTACCTCCTCGTTGGAAGAGAATTTACGACGTTTTGAACTTTTTTTCAGTTGGGCAAAGAGATGATAGTCGGACGGAGCTAAATCTGGTGAATGAGTGTTTTAGTCATTCTTACCGTAAATCACGAATTTTTTGCATGGCAACCTGAGATTTGTGTACTGGGGCGTTGTTCTGTGAAAACAAAATACCTTTGGATAGCTTTCCGCGTCGTTTCTCTTTAATTTTTTCCCGTAGAGTGGTCAGTAATGTCGAATAGTAATCTCCAGTTATTGTTCTACCCTTATTCAAAAAATCAATCATGATAACTCCATGGCAATCCCGAAATACTGATGGAAGAATTTTTCCAGCAAATTTTTGGACACGAAACTTCTTAGGTCTTAGAGAACCAGAGTGTCGCCATTCCATCGATTGTTGCTTTATTTCTGGATCGTAGAAATGTACCCAAGTCTCATCCATAGTAACAATTCGGTTTAAGAAGTCTACATCGTTTTCAAATCGAGCACAGACCGAACGCGATGCTTCTACCGTTGCACGCTTTTGGTCAACATTCAAACATTTGGGGATCCATTTTGCAGAAATTTTTCGCATGTTCACGTCAATACGTGAACCATATGATAAACGCGTTCGTATGAAATCTTCAGTGCTTCAGATATCCGTTTTAGCCCAGATCGACGGTCTGATAAAATCATGTCATGAACTGCATCGATATTTTCGGGGACTGACACAGAAACTGGCCTTTCCGATCGGTCATCATCTTCAATGGAAAAGGACCCCACACTTTTTCTATGGCAAATGGCGTTCCGTCAAGTTTTCTAAAATTTTGGTATAATGTAGTACTCGACCTACTGATCAAAAGTGTCCATGGCCCCAACTCAATCCTACTTTTACTACGCCCGTATCTCGGAACAGAATCGAATGAACTTAAATTTTTCTCAAGAAACATTTCATTACATCCCCAGGGAGCAACCATATAGAGGAATATGACCGAAAATCGTTACGAATACAGGGTAATCCATAATTGAATGCATGCCCGATTTTGAAAGTATAAAATATGTCAGTTTCAGAGCGAGAACGTTCACAAAATGAACTATTACACTAGATATATCGTTGTTACTTCAAAAACGTCTGAAATACCCATAATTTATACTGGGTGATCCATTATTATAAACACTATTCTCAAGGAGGGTTAAATGGACACCCTGTATTTATGGGTTGATTCAAGGTGTTTGTTTGATTTTTTTGGAACATATCATCATGGACTTCAAAGAATACAGGGTGATTCAGTCATGAAATGAACTTTGAACCTCTCGAAAATACCCAAAAACCACCATTTTTTTTCATCACCCTGTATTTCAAGATTAACTCCGATGAGGTGGGAATTTTCTTTCACCATTGTACTTGATATAAAAACATCAATACGGCCGAGAGTTTTTATCCACTTTCTATGAACAGATTTTATTTTTATGTAATATGATAATTATTTATTTATTTTATTCTATTCATATTCCAGCATAAAAAATCTGGTCATAGGAAGTTGATAAAAACTTTTATATCAAGTACAGTGGTGAAAGAAAACTCCCACCTCGTCGGAGATAATCTTGAAATACAGGGTGATGAAAAAAAGGTGGTTTTTGGGTATTTTCGTGGGATTCAAAGTTCATTTCATGACTGAATCACCCTGTATTCTTTGAAGTCCATGATGATATGTTCTAAAAATTTCAAACAAACACCTTGAATCAACCCATAAATACAGGGTGTCCATTTTACCCTCCTTGAGAATAGTTTCTATGATAATGGATCACCCAGTATGAATTCTGGGTATTTCAGACTTTTTCGATGTAACAACAACATATCTAGTGTAATAGTTCATTTTGTGAACGGTCTCGCTCTGAAACTGACATATTTTATACTTTCAAAATTCGGGCATACATTCAATTATGGATGACCCTGTATTCGTAACGATTTTCGGTCATATTCCTCTATATGGTTGCTCCTTGGGGGTGTAATGAAATGTTTCTTGAGAAAAATTCAGTTCATTCGATTCTGTTCCCAGATACGGACGTAGTAAAAGTGGGTAATTCTCCACTTCAACGCCCTGTATCTCAAAAACTAGTCATAGGATCGAGTTGGGGCAATGGACACTTTTGATCAGTAGGTCGAGTACTACATTATACCGAAATTTTAGAAAATTTGACGGAACGCCATTTGCCATAGAAAAAGTGCGGGGTCCTTTACCTGTTTTGAAGCTTGCAGTCCAATTTTTCACGGTCGCATACGAAGGACATTGATCACCAAGGGTATTAAGCATATCTTCGTAAATCTGCTCACCTATTAACCCTTTTAAATACAGGTACTTGATGATGGCTCGATACTACAATTTTTCGATTTTTACAATTTCGGTGGACATCTTTTTTTCAAATTTATTGCGTAACTCTGGTTTACTTTTTTGACGTCGAACTCTACACCCACACTTCTAATAAGTTATTGTTATGGTATCGCAATATTTTGTTGATGCATGGAACTAACTGGTAAAGGCTATAATTAGATATCAATACATCATCGTAAAAACGATGGGTATTATATAATATGCTTATGATATTGCGTAGATTGATGCACAAAGTATTTCTTGATCAATTTACAATTAATATTGACAACATACTCAGTAGCCTCCGCACGGAACACTCTTAAATGTTTGATTATTTCAATTTTGGCACGCACTCGGTAACGATATTGAAATTTGAGATTTAATTGAAGCAAGCCTTTGATAATCATTCTCATCGCTTTGGCTGGCTGTGTTTCATCAGGAAAATCAAATTTCCTGGGATAACTCGAGTTTCCTCTTCAATCAAACGTAAGTCATCCATTACATCAAGACATAATTCAAATATACATAACCCTCTTGCCTTCACGTACGAATGTTCTTCTCCGTTTTTCCTCCTCGTATTTCTTGGCTATTCTCGGAAAATATTCGAATTTGCTTTTCCGGAAGGTTCATTAAAATAATTAAATCAGAATTCGTCTGGCATCTAATCTACAGTAACTTCCAGCTTTATTTTGACGAGCGAGAAATCATGTCGGGGAGAGAGGCGCAAGAGAGACGGGAGAAAGCAATATAGGCGCCATTATTTGGCAACTTCTATTTGCAATCCATTAACTTAATGGAAGGATTTGATCAATGTGGAAATAGAAACCGAAGTTCGATAATTACTTCCACCTGTGGTTATTTTTCGGTCCAACTTGCGTTCCGACAATTTGAATTCTGGGGATTGGTGGCAGGCGGAATCTGCATAATTTCAGCTCGGCAATTTAGGCCATAGATGCCAAAAGAATATTCTTGTCAGTATCTGATTTTGAAACCAACGTTTCCCGCAGAGTTTTCAGGGCGTTTCAAGAGTATAATATACCGTACGTCTGCTTTATTATTTTTGACAAGTGAGAGATTTCTTCAATAAAATAATTCCTGTTGCTGGATAGGTAGAAGAGAAAGAACAGAATAATGGTTACCAAGATCACCAAATATTACACCACACGAATTGTACCTGCTCGGAAACATTTTAGATATGAGGTCTACGAAACTTTGGTGGATGATACAACAGAAATTAAGAGGAGAATATCTGGAGTTAGTAGTCAAATAATGGTCGATACTGTAGGAAAAATTTGTAAGGAGAACGATCATTTGGGCAGAGATGTCTAGGTTCTCTGATTCCTGATTCTGTCCCCAACTGTCATACTTATACCGTCCACATCGCCCTGAATTCGTAAGGAGTAATTGACATTTCACAAAGTACATTTAATAGTATCTTATTCAACGAGCGGTAATCTAGGTCGTAACACACGTAGATGAATTTTGCACCACGAACCGCCAGGCGAGTGGTGTTATTCATCAAGTGTGTTTATGACCATTACCGCGAATTGAATACTTTACTTTATCCTCGACTTCTTCAGTAAAATCAATCTGCATTTTCAAAATTGACAACAGTTGTCAAAAGCCATCTCTGTGGTCGAGAATCGAATCTCGTAGAAAACGTCAGAAATTCACGTTTTCCAATTGAAATTTTTGGATACTCAGACCGAAGAAAATGTAGAAATGGATGGCGAGAACGTTACCATGATGTCTGAAATAGAGTTCCCAATCGATCCGACTTTTTTTTGTTCATAACGTAACAAATTTCATTTTTCGTATTTGTATTTGAGTGAGTTTATAGGTGTTTAATAGACCGATACTATTACAGATAAAAATCAGTTGAATAAGATATATTATATTATTTTTTGTACAACTGCCGTTAAAAGTGACACTTTTAATGACAACAAACAATGTTAAAATTGATTGTTTACGTGGAAGCGTGTTAGAAATAGTTTTAACATTAGTGTTAAAAATATTTTTAGACCTCCATTTTCTCATGATGAAATCAGATGAAAAAATTCAGCAATTGCAAATTTTTATTATCAATATTTAACAATCATTACTTATGAACATTAATATTTATCGTAAAACTAGAACAATTACTAACATTAATGCCCTGTGACGTTAGGGAGCGTCGCAAAACATTATTAGAATCCTCAGCACCATCAGTACCTACTGGTAGAAACCGGAAGTACAATATTGGATGATGATGATCCAAAATCTGTTGAGATTGGGAGAATTTTTTCAGCAATGAAATTTCTATATGCAATGGAATGATCAACATAGCCCTCGGCTACCGCCGTAGACTTCCATCCACCATATTTTTTTATATCCGTAATATTTGCTCCTGATTCTGCTAGCAATGAAGCGGGCGATCTTCGAAAACAGTGTCCTATATATTGCTTTGGTTCTGGCAGTTTGGGGAATTCGGCAACAATCGATGGAATTTTTCCGAATGTTTTGATACCAACTGGCTTGGCAGTGCATTTATCATTCATGAATTTCAGGAAAAAACGACGATGTTTGATGACAGAAGGGCGCAGTGCAAAGTACTTATGAAAATAGCCAACATACTTCCCAATAATATTGAAAGAACGACTGACTTTCGTTTTTGTGTTTGGAAGTGGTATAACCAATGATTTATTTGTTATTTCGATGTCTTCCACTGATAAACTATACAATTCTTCACGCCAAAAGGATCCAAATAATCCGAAAATAGTTGCAACCTTAACCATTAAGTATTTCTCATCTGGTGCCTCTTTTTTGGGACGATATCCTTCACTTTTCCGATTTAAATATGCTATTAACTTAAAATATTTACTAACATCCACACCATTTTTAATAAGGGCGCTTGACTTTATCATTGAAAATTTGCTCCACAAAGTTGATGAACTACATATTTTTGATTTTTCTTCTAAGTATGCCAGGAAAACAGGTTCACTGAAGTTCCCTTCTACATTTTTCAATTCACACCAGGCCAGGAAATTGGTATATGCAATATCGTACTGCTGAACAGATTTTTTAGGTAGGAGTTCCAGATTTGCCCTTCTTGCAGACTCTTCAATATCCACAGGAAGAACCAAATCGTCACTTTCATTAATAATTGGACTCACAAACTTATTAAGCAGTTAAAAACCCAAGACGAAAATTGTACAGGAACAAAATTCAAATGACAGAGTCTTTTATCATTTTTTAGTAATCATAACGTTGGCAACGTTTGCCATTCACAACAACCTTTTGATTATTTGAATTTTAAAATGCATTTTGAAGTTTATTGTCATTGCAAATTCGCCCATTTCATTATCAAAATAGGAGAGTTGTACAAAAAACTATGTATGGCATTTGTGTTAAAAGTGATTTTATTTTGTTCGTGAAATTGTTCAATTCGCTCCGCTCATTTCACAAACCTTTCACTCACAAAATAAAACGTCACTTTTAACACTCATATCATAAATAACTATTATGGGGAGTAGATTATTATCGAATTCTAGGAATTAGGAAAACTGCTGAATCTGATGTTGCACCAATCGCACGCTGTTGAAATGAACCATGTATGGAGCTTTCGTCGTTTTCTGAAGGCAAAATGAAACATCTCATAATACTGGAAATGATAGAGAAACATAGCAACAATGTGAATTTGATCGGAATGAAAATCCTACGTGTACCTATTGGTTTTAATAACACTCTTCAGGTCCTTATTGCCGACAAAGAACAAGGAGGACAACCAAAATGATATCTTGAGTAAATACTGATGTCAAGAAAGAGAACCCGCCCAAAGTGGAACATGAATAACCGCTGGACACAACTCCCCATGAGCAAGTATATAATAACGATAAAATAAAGCATCCACTCGAAGAAAACAGCTCCTGCACTCCTTCCCTACGGGAGAGTTCCCAATAAAAGGCCAATACTCGTTTTAACTCGCGAACGGTAATCTTTCAGGTCTCCGAAATCTCATTTTGTCGTAATAACAGAGAGTGGCACATGTTTCTAGCGGCAGGAGTGCCCATATTTCAGCGTTTGAGCCTTAATGTGCGCTAGCATGGTTCGAATAAGTGCTGATAGCGGGGTGGAGGGTCGAATAGATTGAGTGGATCTGAGTTTTGGTCAGTTACGTAATTGGGACGTTTGGGCATTCATTTATGGCAGATTGGAAATCATATTTCGATTAAAATGAGGTGGAATTATTTAGAGTACATTCAATGATCGTCGTTTCGAAAATGATTTTCTGACAGTGTGTTCGTAAACTGAAGGTTCAAACGAAGAGGGATTCTTTGCATAATTTTGGGAAAAAATGTCCCATGAACATGGGACCGAAAACGTTTGGCTACACGGTATACAAGGTTCAGATGTATTTGGAAGAAAATTATGAAAACAGTTCGATTGGACGAGATGGACAAGAGACATAGCTTGCCAGATCCCCAGGTTTTCTAGTTTTCTTTTTATCCTTAAATTTTCAAGCCAATTTGAAAATTTTCAGAGTAACATCCTTCAGAATTTTTTCTCAAAATCGGTAGCAGAAACGCCAAAATCACAAATAATTATTCGAATCAATTGTCCAAGAAACCGGTACTATTTTATTGTGAGGTAGCACAGGTGAACAGGGTATTTCAGGTGGATGTTTTTGTTTACCGAAAAAACATTTTAATGGTGGAAAAATTACCTGTTTTCAATTATCACCTAATTTCTGAAATGAGCAGAATACTCTTTTACATACAAGGTGATGAACTTCAGGATTATCTACTATACTTACAAATACAACTAGATGAAATCACTCTGATTTTCCAGTCTCCGAAACTCACCTGAAATGAAAAGAAAGGATTGAATACTTCATACAAAACAAATTTAAGAATGTGAAGATAATCAATGAAGAACCGAAAAAAAAATGGATACAGAAACATTTATGGTTTCAACTACCCATTAAATATCGAGAGGATAAGCTGCTTTTGAGCTGTGAGGAAACGTGAAACATTAGAGTTTAGTTTAAATAATTTTTTTATCTATGTCGAAAAAGAATTACTGTAAGTTTCAAACTCAATCACGTTGATTTCCATAATTCAATGCGTTAGATAGTATGAATTGAATGTGCGCTAGAATATTTTCATCCTCTATACAAAGTTCCTCTATTTGATGTTAAATAATTAATTAAAGTCTACATCAACTCAAATTATTTCAAAATTGAAGTCAAAGATTCTTCCTGCTCTATTCTGGAACGACCATCTTGTATAGTTTCTTTTATGTAGTTTGTCCTTGCATGTAATATGAAATTAACTGTTCTATACACTTTTTTAATGACTATACTAGACACCCCATGTAAAATGTTGATGGGTAAAAACTTTTTCACATTATTGTAATATACAGGGTGTTTGGAGGGTGAGTAGCCATAGGTAAATGGTGGATAGGTGATTCTCTTGGCTACTTGTTGCGCCTAATAAAATATCATTTTGCCCAAAGTTCAAGGTGTTATAATTTTTTTACCATTTTTATAGAAATTTCCCATTTTTCTCATTAAAACCTTGAATTTTTTCGAATTTAATGCTCGAGGTGCCTATAAAATGATTTATTTCCTTAGTCTAGTCTTGTCTTATTCAGATCGAATCATAATTTCATACAAACGTATTCAAAAAACCTGACAGCGTCGTATCAAACATCAAAATGAAAAAAAAATAATGTTGTATCCACTTTACAAAGTGAAATAAAAAAAAATTTACATGGTGTTGGGTTTTAAAATGGCTTTAAAAACTTCTCTAGTTAATACTCTTTGCAATGGTATGTAACATGTACCATTAATAATCAGATAACTCAACAAAAAACCGTTTTGTCTTCAAGGATGCCTTGAGAGGATGACGACAAAACTATCCCATTGAGCAGGCAAAATCTTTTCTCTCATTCTACCACAGCTAAAAATAGCGTGCCCTCTCTATCATCGGCTAACAATACTCCCAAGGGCGTCGCCAGGGAGGGGGCAGCTGCCCCCCGTGCCCCCCCCCCAATCAGAATAGAAAAAATGAACTGATTTTCGTATAGGTATTATGCTATTATTTCAAAAGTTTTTAAGGGATTTTTGAGCTCTAGGGGGGGGCAGCTGCCCCCCGTGTCCTCCCCCCTAGCTCAAAATATGCTACAGAATATGTTGACGAACCACCGAAATGTTGAGTGAACTCAAAACTGCATTACTGCACCTTTACTGCAGGCCTATGAAATGACTTGCAAATGTAGTAATTACCCCCCAGCTTTTGAGCTGGGGGGGGGGGGCACGGGGGGCAGCTCCCCCCCCTAGAGCTCAAAAATCCCTTAAAAACTTATGAAATAATAGCACAATATAGGTACGAAAATCAGTTCATTTTTTATATTCTGATTGGGAAGGGGGGCACGGGGGCAGCTGCCCCCTCCCTGGCGACGCCCTTGGGAGTATTGTTAGCCGATGATAGAGAGGGCACGCTATTTCCAGCTGAGGTAGAATGAGAGAAAAGATTTTGCCTGCTCAATGGAATAGTTTTGTCGTCATCCTTTCAAGGCATCCTTGAAGACAAAACGGTTTTTTGTTGAGTTATCTGATTATTAATGGTACATGTTACATACCATTGCAAAGAGTATTAACTAGAGAAGTTTTTAAAGCCATTTTAAAACCCAACACCATGTAAATTTTTTTTTATTTCACTTTGTAAAGTGGACACAACATTATTTTTTTTTTCATTTCAATGTTTGATACGACGCTGTCAGGTTTTTTGAAGACGTTTGTATGAAATTATGATTCGATCTGAATAAGACAAGACTAGACTAAGGAAATAAATCATTTTATAGGCACCTCGAGCATTAAATTTGAAAAAATTCAAGGTTTTAATGAGAACAATGGGAAATTTCTAGAAAAATGGTAAAAAAATTATAACACCTTGAACTTTGGGCAAAATGATATTTTATTAGGCGCAACAAGTAGCCAAGAGCATCACCTATCCACCATTTACCTATGGCTACTCCCCCTCCAAACACCCTGTATAATTTTGAATGTGAATAAAGGCATTTGCTTTGATTTGATTTTCGATTGGATTATTTTGATTGATAGAGTAATTTGAAAATATTTCATGAAAGTCTTATTTGATTTTAATTTCATTATTTCGCTGTCCCAAACCACCTGCAATTATTTGTCTGAACGTGCTACATTGGGGGATTCTACGTATTCCTCAACCGAACAATGGTTAAACGTTGTTTTTTAAACGGTGTTTTTCAGTAGGAAAAAGAGAAGGACGTCAAATTGATTGTTTCCGCGGAGGGAGTGTTGTTTATCAGCATCTCGGCATCCATAGTTCCTTTCTTCGAAGCTTGAAGGATACTGATGTTGTTGGTTTCACAATTTTTCCAGTATTGCTGAAGAATTATTCTCGTTCGATAATAGACAATCAACACAAACTTCTATCGATGAATGATGCAAGGATAGTGTCGATATTTATCAGGATTCGAACGATATATCTCAGAGCCTCCTGAGAGATCCACGAATGTATTTAGGGACCAGCGCATTCGCCATTTAGTCATTATTTCCCACACTCATGATCAAATTGCAACATAGTGAAATTGAACTCTCGGCGAAATGTTCTAATTGGCGTTTCCTATTTGGCATGGTTTTTTGATGATTGGCATTTGTGAAAATCACAGAACCGCAGATTCACATCATATAGAAATTTCTATACCTTTTTCAACCAATTAATCCAAATACAGTGTACATATTTCTATCGATCAATTGAGAAAATCACATTCTGCATTATAAGTAAAACACAGGCTGCCTCTTTAATTTTTCTCTTCCCATTATCAGGTTTTATCATCAGAATCTTCTGCCTTATTTCAATCCATCAAGTGACTACCGTTCGTTGAACATACATGATCTGCTTGTTGAGAACCATTTATATGTTTAATCTGAGGACATTTTGTTACAGAAAAGATCCACCTTGATTCCGTATGAGCAATCACTTCCCGAATTTTTTCGCATACATTGAGAAACACCCTGTAAACAGATTTTGAATTACCTCAGTATTCCAACCAAGAATCCTTTATAAAGGGTATTGAAAAGAATAGAATCTTTGCAAGTAGAAAATCAGGTTATTAGAGAATCGCAAGTACCCGTCGATTTTATATCCACTGCGTGTCAAGATCAATCCCTTAAATTTGAATAGGGAAGATGATGACCGACTGTTGAAATTCTGAGAATTCTCGAGTGGAAGAATACAGTGCGATGGCCCATTTAATAATCATCAACATTTGCTTCTTGATGGATGTTATTTTCGTCTGAATGGTACAGTAAACCGTCCTAACTGAAGCTACTGACAGATGAAAATCCTCATATTTTGTGTGGAACTCAAAAACCACAAAAAGTAGATGTCTGTTTTTCCAGCAAGATGGAGCTACGCCTCATCGTGCCGCTGCTGTCAGAAAATTTTCAAATTTTTCCCAACCAATAGGTTGGTCGATGGGGTTCTACTCAATGGCCAGCCAGATCCCCAGGTCTTTCCCTTATAGACTCCTTTTCTTGAGGCCAATCAAAAAAGTCAATCTATACTACAGAATGAGCCCTCCTGGAGGAATAACGACAGCAAATGGTCAACTTATGTGCAAAATTACTCGCCGAAATACTCCAGGATTTGAGGCGAAAGTTGACCAAAAGTTGTAACAAATTGTATGGCAGTTGGCGGGGCTCAGTGAGATTTTATTGGATTGAATTATTAAGAACATTTGCCTTGTTTTTTTGATCCAATTTTCAACTCCTTAATTTCCCCTTCCAAATCTACCGATGCATTGAATGATATTTCAAATACACATATACATGTGATTCAAGGTTAGACTTTTCTGGTGAACCAGACATCGAATCGGTTCGAAAATTTAAAGGAGTGCATTATCGGATATTCTCAACACAACTAAAATATTTTCGTTAATGCGGTGTTGCCCCTTCTATTAGGAAGTAGTAGCAACTATGCTTTTTCAAATGGAACACATGGTATATTATATTATTTGTGGAATTCCCAACAACTTTCCGACAACTATTCCCAACATTTCTATATACCTATCTGTTGCTGTTTTCGAAATATAAATTAATTTAAATTTTTGTCACCGAAAATCATGTCCTCTAAAATTGCTGATAACTTTGGATTGAGAAACAATATGGCATTGAAATTTGGTTTGGAGTTAGGTGATACATGAATGCTTCCAACATATCAGCCTCATCTACGTTACTTCAATACAGGGTGGTAAAAAATACTGTCTTTTCGGTTGCTTGAAAACGTGAGTGAAAGTTGTTTATTTCAAATGGAACGCCCTGTACATTATTAGAAATTCAGAAAGCTGATGAAATTTGCTTCCATTGTATGTGTCATGTCATACCTAACTAGTCAAATTTCGGACTTATGAGCATTCATTTGTCAAAATGTCCCTTCAGAATGGTATTCTCATTCGGTATTTGGTAGGCAGGCCATGATTACTATTCCACAGTACCTTGTGACATTCTCCCAATAATAAAGGCACCAAGAAACTTGAATTTCGACATTTTCGAAATATCAGAAGTTGCAAATACCCTCGATTCTCGAAGAATATCGTTGGTGCCAAATAGACGGAGCTCCTGCACATTGTACAGAAGAAGTGAGTGCAGAACTGATGGAGAGACCATGAATTGGCCAGCAAGATCACCCGATCTTAGTCCATTAGATTTTTATCTGTGGGAAATGTTGAAAAAGTTTACAAAACACCCGTGCGTTCGAGAGATGAATTGTTGGAAAGGGTTACCCAAGCATTTGAAGATTTGGATCCCAATGAAATCCGATCTGCCACGACGGAAGCAGTCATCACTCAAATATTGAAGTGCTTGGAAGTAAACGGCCAGTGATTGGAACATATTTTGAAATATTAGATTGTTTTACTTTTTTATAATTTTTCATGTAAATATTTTGACTTTCTAGTTTCTTGGTGTCCCAAGGTACTGTCAAATAGTAATCATGGCCTGCCTATCAAATACGGAATGGGAATACCATTCTGAAGGGACATTTTGACCAATAAATGCTCATGAGTCCGAAACTTGACTAGTCAGGTATATGCATTATATGCATAGAATGAAAGCAAATTCCATCAGCTTACTGAATTTACAATAATAAATAAGGCGTTCCATTCGAAATAAACAACTTCCAGTTACTTTTTCAAGCAAACGAAAAATCTGTCTTTTTTCCACTGTGTATTGAAGTAATGTAGATCAGGCTGATGTGTTAAAAGCACTTATATATCACCTGACTCCAAACCGAATTTCAAAGCCAGATTATTTCTCAATCCGAAGTTATCAGCATTTTGAGAGGTCATGATTTCCGGTGAAAAAAATTGAAATTAATCAATATTTCGAAAACGGCAACAGATAGGTATGGAGAAATGTTATAAAAGTTGTCGTCAAGTGGTTGGAGATTCCAAAAATAATATAATATACCAGGTGTTCCATTTGAAAAAGCAAAGTTGCTACTTCTTTCTAATAGAAGTGGCAATACCGCATTGACGAATTTATCAAAGTTGGGTAGAGAATGTCCGATAATGCACTCCATTAAATTTTCAAGCTATGTCTGTTTCACCATAAACGTCTAATGTGCCATTCACCGTGAATCACCCTGTATATCACGTAAGCGAAAATTCAAATCTCAAAACAATTCTTATTCGTAAGGACTATTCAGACAGCAAATACTTTTTCAACAACATACCACACGGCCCATTTTTTATATTCGAAATTAAGGGGTTATATGTAATACAATGTTCCCCTCAAGAACAAAATTGGGGAGTCCTAGCGATTTTCCATAATCTTGATTTCACTTCTAGAAAAGTCTACTAGTTGTATCACCTCTTATAACTATGGTTTATTCGTCCAATATTTCCAATAAAATTTGTTTTTCTGTTTTGGGTACAAAAAATTGCCATGTCTCCACGTAACTCGTCAGAAATTGTTATCCCTCGCAGATCCCCATATAATAGAAAAACAATAATGCGGCATTCGCATCGGTTGGCAGAACATCCCGAGAACGTGAGAAAATATAAACCATACAGATCGACTCCACCGAATCTGTCCTACAACCGTAACCTAAAGCTGCGAAATCTAAATCCCATATTTTCCGCCCAAGGAATAAGATAAATCACGGCGAATGCTCACTGTCAAAACTAGATGGAAATTAAATATTTCAGGATATACATACGCCGTCTCAACTCCCCGGTGTAATATTACCCGAAATAAGAATCGCAGTACCGAGCGAGGAATTTAAAGTGCATATTTTCCAACAGATATACCTTCGAAAATAAGATCTCGGGGGCGCTGGGAGAGTAGCTTTTCCGCAATATGTTGAATTCCACGTAAATAGGGATATACGAGGCTATTTAGGCGGGCGATGGAAATGAACGAAAGGGAATGACGCATTTTCAAGAAAGCCTAATGTACAGAACTGATCGGAAGTAAGTGATTTCTTTATTGTATGATTGATATTTGAAATTTTCGTCGAAGAGATTCTCCTGTTCGTAACTCGTGGAGAAAAACACACATGTTGAATCGGATGAAAAATTACTGAATTTCTGTTGATTCACGAAAATGTGCTACAAATGTCGATAAACACATTGAATAAGAATTAAATTACTACATTGAAGCCTACAAATTATATCCAAGCACAAAGATAAATATAGTAAAAAAAAATATGATGAAAAACAAGAAAAAGTTATTCAGAACTGAAATAGTTATGAAGACTAGAATAAATCACAGTTAATCCGATTCAAAAGAACCACTGAAATAACTCCTTTGGAAGACCTTGTGTGAAACATGTTTAAGATGAAAGTTTCTTAGTTTTCAGGGGGACATCGAATGCAGACACTCAATTTGACCTTGGAGTTGCATATCAAGGTCAAGTAGATTTTTTGAATAGGGAAAATGCATTTTGCGTTGCAGAATAATAATTTTCGTGAAAAACTAAATTCATTCTTTCTTTTCATGTTTTTGCTACAATATGAATCCTTGTGGAAATATGAAGTGTTTTATGCTCAGAATGGTTTTATGACGAAAATCATCCACACACAAATAACAGAGCAATTTGAAAAGAAGTCAGAAAGCAACCCAGTTTTTTTTCATATGTTCAATGTCCCCCTAAAAACTAAGAATCTTTCATTTGAAACATTTTTTGATTAAGGTTTTGGGTCACCCTGTTTTTGTTTCAAAGTTTTTTCAAAGTTGTCTCAGAAGTAATATTGGATTATGATAAACAAATGACTACCCATAAAAATAGACCCAATTCTGTGATGTCCGGAAAAACTTATACATATGGAAATATCCAGCCGAACTGTTTCGTATGAGCCCATGTTGAAAAGAGAAACATAAAAACATACATACACTCAAAAAACATGACCCTCTTTCTGACGCAGTCAGGAAAAAATACTTGAAAACGAATGAAAAATTCATATTTTCGGATTATTTTGGAAATAAGTATTCCCAAGTTTTTCGTGTTATCATTGAGTTTAAATATACATAGAGACACAACCCAGTTCATTGAATTGATGCACAAATTTTTGGCAGTTTACTTGCCAATTTGCCAACTTAAGTGGCGGCACATAGTAGCTACTAAAGGAACTATATTCGTCCGATCCATTTTGTCACTACTCATTTATAGAAATCTGTAGGAGATTTATTTTCCTCTAGTTCTATGAATCGTAGGCAGGGTCGGATTCGGCCAAATTCGTTACAAACGTTGTGATTCAATAATGACGAACTATTGGCCATGAATTTCTCCAAAGGAGTGTTCTCAGGTAGGAAATGAGGGGTGGAAATGTTTATTGGAGGGACATAAAAGAAACGTACTTAATCGATGAAAAGAATTTGTCTTTCTCGTACTCTCTTGAAGATAACTGAAAACCAATAACACATAAATCCAAACGCCTTTCAGAAAATGAAGTTTGAATTGGCCACGCAGATTTTCATCAGAACTTTATATTCAGCTATGAGAACAGTCATTGCAACTGGTGAGCTGAGGTCGAGAAGAGCCAATTCAACTGCTCAGTTCATTCTGAAAATAAATGATCTTTTCGACTGCCTCAATTCGAATGGAAAATTTGAGGGAAATTATCAGCCATCAGCAATACAAACTCTGACGGAATCAATTGAATTCATTAAGTCTTGGACAGTTGGGAAAAATATTCCCAATTGTTTCAACGGTTTGATACAAACCATCAGTAGCATACTTCAATTGTGGGAGGAGACGAAGGAAACATTTCCATATTTGATAAAAAGTCGGCTCAACCAGGACCCAATCGAGAATTCATTCTCCAAAATAAGACAGCGTAGGGGTTATGATCCAAACCCCTCAGCTCGATGCTTCAGATTTGGATTGCAGTCGGTCATGACTGGTTGTCTTGAAAAATGTTCCGATAATTCTAACTGCCAAGACGACAATGATTTCGACCTATGTTCAATGGGAGAATCTGAAAGTAGGCCCATTGATGTGGTTGATTGGACAGATTCGACCATTTCTTCTGTGGTTTCGGGCAACGGTGAGCCTAGTGAGGGTATATAAGGGATAAAGAGTTAATTGAACTCCTAAATACCCTAGAATCCAACTCAATCACAAGTTTCTCGGGGTATTTGATGAGGAACATTGCCAAAAAAAAAACAAATGCGGTAAGTGCGAAAAAGCACTCCTAATTGATGATTTGAATAAGCTTGGTAATGATTGGATATATATTGCAAATCGAAATCGGATACATTTGAGCATTCCCTCAACCGATTTCAAACATTTGATGAGGAAAACGGTGTTGGTCATAAAGAAAATTATCGTCACAAAATCAGAAAAGATATGACTTCAAAGGTATATTTTAGGAAAATTAAAAAAAATGAATTTATAGAAGATTGGAACTCTCCGTTAGCTCCAGAATTTGAAAACGACATCAGGATTCATTTGTTGAGATAACTGATTAGAGTGAAGCTGTACAGGGGACAGAAAAAAAAACCAAAGGAATCTCGACACAGAAGCATCCCGCTGTTTATAAAATATTAAATATCTTTAAAAATTCCTAGAAAATCTATTTATAAATACTTATGAATGAAGAAAAAAATGCATGCATTTATTTTTTCATACATAAATATTTTATATTCATGAAAGATCAAAAATAATTGTCGTTTTATTGCATAAAAAAAATCAGGTGATGAAATACTGAACATACCACATTTCCATATGCCGGTCCCGATCGTTATCGCATTCGGCTTCGGAAATAGTGCCTTATAGTTCAGCAACTTACCGCCAGATGCGGGAGTAAAAATTTTCGCTTCTCTGAAACACACTTATCCATCTATGAACCGGTGAAGGAACTACACAAAATTTAGCTTCAAATCGTTGAACTGGGCTGTGTCTCTATGTATATTTAAACTCAATGGTGTTATTGAAAAAAATAATTAATTATTAATCTTTCTAAACCAAGCTTGAGGAAAACAGAAGAAGATATAAATTCAATTAGAGTATATCTTCAAATATATTTTATCAGTTTCGATCCAAAAAAAACCAAAGAAGAAATCAGAAACTGACTCGTTTCAACAGTGCCGAATTTGGAGAAATTAAAAAATAAAAAAGGTGTATTTTGACTTCAAGAAGCTCCATTTGAAAAAAATAGAAGTCAGAGGGTCGAAAAGAGTTAACACCAGACACGATAATTTAAATGAAAAAAAAAGAGTTGACATCAGATCGATCTAAAATAAAAATGTGCGTTCGAAAAAATATCAAGGCGAATTTTCTTTGGAGCGATGCTTTTCTGTAAATAAAAGTAGCGCTCAGCTAATAGGTACCTCATGGTTACCAGAATTTAATTAGTACCTAAAAATATTCAAGTAGGCTCAACATCTAGGGTAATTTTCAAGATTATCGTTGCATCAGTTTTTCTGAAAAAATTGACAGAATTGTGTGCAGATAAGACATATTGAGACTTCGAATGCGTTATCTCGCTTATTATTATGCAATGTCTGAATCCATATGCCATAATTTTCCTGGATGAAACAACTGCAATAGGACGTGACATCTTAGTAAATGTAGGAAGTCAGAATTTATATCACAATTTCGAATAACGCCTGCATTTTATGCTGGTTGTAAAACCAGCTATAAGAATTTGTTAGGTTTTCAAGAAATAAAAAAAAACGATGGGAGAGGAAGAATGCTAATAAAATTCAAGAGGAGAATTGAGGGTGTAACAGTCAAATGGCTACATTGTCGAAATTATGCGGAATCTTTTGTATTGTATTTGGAATTTATTCAAAATCAGGTAGCTTCGTATATTTCCAAAATCCTATAAATTTCATTGAGAGGTACCCGCATGAAAAAATTATTCTCCATCAAAAAAATTCCACTCAGAAATTTAAAGCTCTCCAAATATGGCTGAATCAAAATCAGGCAACTTCTTATATTTTCAGAAGGATATTCAAGACAGAAAGATGAACTATGATTCAAAGCTTTATCTTCATCCAATTGAATCATTAATATATGACATTACAGCGGCTTATAGGCTGGGTGGAGTAATTTTCAATACATCATAGATTGGCGTACATGCATTATAATAGTTACCGATAAGGGTGTACTCTAGTGTAGATCTACATAATTTAATATCTGTAATTTACAACGTAACTTGGTAAATAAGGAAGCAGTTTAGTTCCCCTTTGTGGTCTCTAGAGGAAATATATCTTGAGTGTGTTAATTTTAGTAATCTATTCACTGTGAATGATGTCTGAAATTTACAAATTGCTGCATAAACATTTGAAGATGTACATTCTCTAATAGAAAAATGAAAATTGTGATAAATTTATTCTTTTGAGACATGTATTCACTCAATACAGGGTGCGTCAGCAAGGCGTACGTCTAAGATAGCTCCTAAACTATACGGTGTCGAAAAAAAAATATATTGCATGGTTATAAGGTTGACGAAAATCTACAAACTCAAAATAATTTTAAATATACAGGGTGCGTCAAAAAAAAATTTACGGGAAAATATGTAGTTTTTTTTTAAATGGAACACCCTGTATTTCATGGCATAATTCTTTCGAAGACAATAAGAGCTTCACACCTTCACCTCATTTTTCAAATTTCATCACGACGTTGCCACATCATTCGTATTTTTAAGGCATTTTTAGTGTTTGGAAGGGTTAATCAAAATTCTTATGGCAACCGCTGTGTTCAATCTAGATAAACGAAATTTTTACAGAGGTTAGCTTAAGGTATCAGCTTCAACATTCGGTGAACATCTGAAGTTTTTTTATACAGAGTGTCTGAGATAAATTTACCAATTTACTCAAATTGAATATACGATAACTCGATTTTTTTTCAATTGAAACACCCTGTATGTTTCTGTTTACATGAAAATTGTTTTTCGAATGTCTAAATTTTTCACAAAGTAATCGTTTTTCTAAACAATGTGAAATATCTCAAAAAAAGAGAGGTATAAATATGAGACATATTTTGTAAAAAATTAAGACATTTGATAAACAAATTTCATGAAAGATTTTTTCTTTCATACAGTGTTTTCCATTTAAAAAAATCGAGTTATCCCATATTTAATTTGAGTAAATTGGCAAATTTATATTATACTGAACTTGTAATATTATTCGTTTAGAAAATATTTTTTTTCATATGTAATACCACTAGAGATGGAATTTTGCCGGCAAAATTTCTCGATTGTAATATGAAAGTTTGTTGCTCGGAAATTGCGCGAATGACATTTGTATCAGAATCACGAGCCGTCAGGCGAGTGATTTCGGAAAAAATGTCATGAGCGAAATTTCCGAAAAGCAACAAACATGAATACGACAAGAGAGAAATTTTACCTGCTTAAATTTCATCTCGAGTGGAATTCGGCATGACTATTCCACGAGAAAATACGGTAATATGTTCACATTTGACGCGTATTGCGCTATTTGGCAAATTAGAATTCATCAGATTAACTAAACCACTAAACGTTGTTTGTTTTCTCTACGATATTTATTTCCGAAGCTGTCTATGAATTCGAGAAACGTCAAAAATTTTGTCGCTGAAAAACCAACATGTTGGTTTTGCCGGCTTGAAAATTTTTTCGGGATGAAACGATCGTTGCTACGGAAACTTCCTCACTAAAAATGAAGAGAGTGGAATAGTCATTGTGAAATATGAATATGAACAAAAGTTTCTTGTGAAACAATGTTTAGGGATGGGGTTGTCTACCTTTGGAAACATAGAGGAACAGCACCAAAAATTGTTTTACAGGGCCTAGCTCGTATGAAATGTCTGCCAAATTCTGTTCTTGTCAGTTTTTGGTTATTGGGGAAAAATTTTAAAACTGTTTTTCGCCCTACATATTCAAGGTGCTCTAACTAATCAGGGAGGGCGCAAAAAAAAATTCGTATAAAAGGAACCTTATAGTTTACATGAATCACCTCCTGAATTTTATCAGTGAATTTTTGCGTCCTTGCATAGTTTGCATAGAAATCTCCTCGCAGAGAATCGGCTTCTTTACTTTCTCATAATGGTACAGACTACCAAGAAACTAAATATAATAAATGTAGTGAAAGAGCACTTTCCACTATTATTTTCAGCAACTACAACCGAACATCTATAAACTTCTCGCTATTATTTTTCAGTGAGTGTTTACTCGCAAGAAGATGAACTTTGATTGTTATTTCTGCCCTCAGTTGAGCACATCCAATCATCGAGACTATTCGCCTAATGGCCTAACTTGGTTGGAAATCTCCAGTGACCTCCTCTTTTGAGCCAGTCCCTTCAAGCTTTGCCTCCACTTTTACGAGGCACTAATCTCCAACAACTCCTCGCAACCCAATTTTATTTTATGTCCTTCTTCCGCATCCATAACCATGTGTGAGATGTTCGCTTTTGCCACTTGACCGTTCGGGAGTTCGATAGCAATTATATTGCATCGTTCGCTTGCGACGCATTCAAAACGGTGCATTTTCGTCGTCGAACGAAATATTTCTTGGCAAAAATGAGATCGTGATGTGGAATATGAGTCTCAAAATTTGAACTTATATAAAGCCAGGTTTTGGTGTACCTACTCGTTCATTCACCTTGTAGTAGTATATAGATTTGCATTTGCCAGTTCAAGAAATCGACACAGAAAAAGCTTTGACAACTGTCGAACAACATATGCCATACAAAATGAATTTCAACCCTGTCAGATCTATTATTACAGACAAATTATTTTTTCGATAATACGTCTGAATACGTCATTCGAGAGTTACTTTTTCATGGACGAACAGAATTGAATTTGATTCGTGATCAGTGAGTCAAACCTTATTGTTTGAAACCATTTTCGGCTCAAATTACAAAAAATACAGACCACTTGACGAAATGATATAACCCTTGTAGAATATTGGCGAATCCAAAGATCAAAGCGCCCTCTTTCGGCAAAAATTCCAAACTACGAAACCAGTAATGCTTTGAAATCTTCTATGTTTCGGGTGCTTTTGAGCTATAATATTTTGTTTCATATCCAGGTATTCTTGAGTAATATTTCGAAGTTTTTATAGTTTTTATATGGATAAATTAGTATTTAAATAAGAATTGTTGAGAAGGTATTCATATCAGTGTTATTCATTTGAAATATTATTCAGAAAGTTATCATGTTTTAGGTTACAAGGCGTCTTGTTTGAGTCTAATTTTCTGGTGCAGTTTTAACTGCTGAGGAAGGTTTATACCAAAATTATCAACAAGATGATTATGAAATTGATCATCGTTATTCAAGGTACTGAGTTGTGCCTTCAACTTTCTGTAAGACAGACATTAAATAAGGTGAAATATCTGAGCGAAGGGATTCATGTTTTAATGCTAATGTTATATATAATTTTAGGCCAGTGGATTGATTATAGAACACTGTAAGCTAGTTCTAGTACTAAAAGAAATTGTAGGTATTCAATTGTAACTGCAGTGATTTCCATTGCTCTTCAAGGACAAACAAAAACTGTTCTGTACATTTTGATGAAGTTCGTAAGAAAGAGGCCTTAACACTATGTATCACTAATGCCTTCGTTATATTGGAAAAATTGGACTAAAGAAAAGCATGGATAAACTATAGATGGAGAAAACTTGCTCAAAAGATTTTCGTTAAGTGTTTCTCGAACAACTGCGAACAATAATCATCATGTTTGTCAAGTCGAATCAGAACTTATTCACATTCTGATCATAGTTTAGGCAGATGTAAATCTTTTTGTGTTGCTATTTTGTAGTATATTTCCATGAAAATAAAGAACATTCAAAACAATAATTTATTAACACAATTTCCATCGAATACCTCGTGAAGTGTCGATCCATTAGAAGGGAAAAAAGCCATTTTGTATAAAAAAAAAATTATAAACTCGACATAAATACATTAATTAACTGGAATTATCCACAAAATCATCACGAGAACTAAGAAAATCACTTGAAATAATCTGTTTCACATATCAAAACAACGTAGCTTCAAAAAGAGGTTACTGGAATTCCACCATGTTTGTTTACAGTCAGCAGCAACCTCATCGGTGGTTGGAATCGCCAAAACACACATGGTGTTTCTAAATTGAGGGTACATAAAGAAGAGATTCAGCGCATAACTTTAAGAAAAAAAGTTCGATAAAAAGGGAACCGCAAATGTGAAAGTTCGAATTTTTTCAAAATTTGTATCCGCATTTCACAATCCAACTAAAATTTGTCATGGATATTACAATTTAGAGTTTAAACCATGAATATGGTGGCCATCGAAATCTATAAGCCAATAAACAACATGAACAGGAAAAAGAAGACTTCCATTGTTCTTAGTGCGTGGTTGCCAGCGATAGGCAATGCTAAAACTGAACCTGTCCGAAGCGGAGGGGATGAACCAACCGGTCACGTCGGCGGTGGCGCTGTCGCTATTAATACAGGTTGAGTCTTCGACTTGTGCATATATTTGAACTGTACATTTCTCTCATCAAATTTAATCTTTCTTCCTATACCATTTCTCAAAAATCGGTTCCGTTTGAAATGATACAGGGTGTCGAAAATCCGCGGAAAAACACTTTTCTGTTCATATCTTGCGAACCGTTATTACAAATCTTCTGAATTTTGGTTCATAGTTTACTCTATACATATTCCTGTACTCCTATGCATATTCCTCAATCAAAACTTATTCAATATTTCTCTTGGAATGAAAGCGTAGCCGACCCATAAATTCACGCAAAAATACCATAAAACCACTCGAAAACCCGTCGTTTCCGAGTTTAGATTGAACACCAAGGGTCATGAAATTGTACATTCGATAAATGTCAATGAAATACAAAATTCAGATATATGAATAATGAATTCCCGTATTGAATTGAAATTAATGAAAAATAAAATGATACTCAGCACTAAATAATCTGTGGCGACAAGAATAATAATAATGATATTTATTCGTCCTTTGCGGTCAGAAAATGACATAAGACAAGTCAAAAGAGAAACCAATGTTTATCATAAAAACATTAACAAAAATTGCGATGTCTCTATCTGAACAATATTCTTTCGGAATTTTATACTAGACACTACACGGTTGATAAAACATTCTTTCACTGAAAGTCTTCACATAAGCATCCCGAATCTGAGAAAAACACATAAAATAATTATATTCCCTTTTTATAGAAACATAGCTCTATATTTTTGTTTACGCCATTAACGGGTCGTGCCGGTTATCGCCATACGCATGCGTCGTTAACAGAAACTGGCGTTTAAACACAGAACAACAATAAAAGGTTTGGGATTGGTCGATTCATAGATCTTACGGTTTGTCTTGCGCCCTGGCTACCTCGCATGACACACCGTTATGTCATTGTTAAAGAGAACATCAACAATCTGGAATCGTCTTGTCAAAAGCTCTGTGAAATATTTATAGAAGATGAGTTGGGTTAGGTCATTGACCTAGAATCCTATGAGTTATAGGTTGATTAATCATGAATAGAATGAAAAAACAATTCTTTATGACATATTTTTGAGATATCGAGGAAAATATGAACAAGTTATATGTGTTTACAAACTTACCTTCAGAAGAATCGAGGAATTTATTTCGCTGAGAGAAATATGGCTTTATAATTGCAGAAATAATCGGACAGAAAACTGAGTGTTTTTGTTGAGATATAGGTATCGTATTTTTAACATTCTTATTCAAATAAGGTTAGTACTTGAGTATTCCTTAAATGAATCAACTCAATTTGAATCGAGAAATTTCAACTTCGAGGTATTTGCAGAGAATCGTAACAGGCACGTATTTGGCCTAATTTTTTTTAATGGCTCTACCTTCTAAACACAGGTGAATTCGGAAAAATGGAAAATGAAAGATGTTTATTCTGGCCTCAATAATCTACAGTTCAAAATACATGTACAAGTCAAAGACACACCCGGTATAGCGGTAGATCCAGTAACATAACCTATTCGGAGAGGTCAATCTTCAGGTTGCAAGCTCTGGAGATGCCTACCCCATATGTAAGCAAAACAATGGGTGGAATTCTTATTGGAATATGGCAAGAAATCCCGGAATACTTTGAATTTGAAATTGAAATATATATATATATATATATATATCAATTTTCATTCAATCATTCTAAAACAACAGAAGAATCACCAATTTTGCTTATCAGGGATGTCCCGATCAATAATTGCCCATCTGCAAAGTTTCATGCAATTCTTGATTTTCCATATAACGATCGATGAACTTTTCGGTCGACATAGAAACGGGCATATGACTCTGCAGAAATGATAAATTGTTAGCACAATTCTTAGCCAGTAAATAAGTCTGGAAAATGCTAAATAGGTTCCCTGTGCCATTTTAAGTAACTTCAGCATTCAAACTATTGAAACGAGTCGTTAAATACGTTCTTAGAATCCAATCTTCACATCTTCTCGAGAATGTGGCATTTCTTGATAGCACCTTTCCTCATTACGTATGTCGTCGCATTACCCCTTCGTATGAAGTAATTTCAAGAGCAAACAACGAGCTAAGAGTGACTTCCAGGTCATTTTCAAATGATCGCAGTCGCAGCCACCTACCATTCAGACATGCACGTTGAAATCACACTTACTCTTCTGAACAGAAATGAGAGGGAGGAAATGAGCCTCGAATATGCGAAGCGGAAACCTTATACAAATTTAGTTCATTATTTCTGGAGAACACATTTCTAGCAAGACCGAATGTGATGCACTGCGCTAACCACTTCAAAGTGCACTCCGGGGACACTCTCCTCCAGGTGGATATGGCGGTGAAAACTCGGTCTCTATGCGAATAAAATGAGGTGAAAAAGAGCAGAGACGGGGCTTGCTAGGCTGGAAATTCCGGAGAATCAACACACAAAGTCGAAGCGTAGTTCTTTGATGACAGAGTTGAGTTCGTATCGCGAATTATTTTTTTTTAGGATTTCTAAAAGTTTTCAGTTATCAAAAGGACTGGGGCATAATTATGGAAATAAAAATAAGAAGTTGAAAACAATATTTCTGTGACACGGATTCGGAGAAGTTTTGGTTCATTCAAGCAGGAATTATACAGTGCGCTACAAAATTATGGAACGAATTCATTTTCTCAGAAGAAAAATATTTGGCAACAAAATCCTGAAACAGGTCAGTTTTTTTTTCACTTCTACCAAATTTAGATGCATTTTTGAAGGATTTTTGTTGCACCACGGCCATCCCCATCGACCCTCTAAATTTTTTTTTATAGAGAAAATTGGGTCATGTGGTACTTTCAGGCAAGGTCTTTGTATCTTCTTTAAAGGCGTGCAGAAATTTTAGAAATTTTTTTTTTTGAAAAATTACGAGGATATATTGAAAAATTCTCAGCCTGCTATAGAACCAAACAAAATTTCAATATCAAAATATTTTATTACCCAACATATTCTCCTCTTAATTGAATACATTTATTACAGCGAACCTGCAACGTCTCTAGACCTTTCAAAAAAATGTTTCTTCTTGCTCTGCAAACTAGTCCTCCACAGCTTCTATTACCTCCTCGTTAGAAGAAAAATTTACGACCTTTTGAACTTTTTTTCAGTTGAGGAAAGAGATGATAGTCGGACGGAGCCAAATCTGGTGAATAAGGGGGGTGTTCTAGTAATGCTAACTATAAATCACGAATTTTTTGCATAGCAACATTAGATTTGTGCACTGGGGCGTTGTCATGTAAAACCAAAATACCTTTGGATAGCTTTCCGCGTCTTTTCTCTTTAATTTATTCCCGTAGAGTGGTCAGTAATGTCGAATAGTAATCTTCAGTTATTGTTCTACCCTTATCCAAAAAATCAATCATGATTACTCCATAGCAATCCCAAAAAACTGAAGCAAAAACTTTTCCAGCAGATTTTTGGACACGAAACTTCTTAGGTCTTGGAGAACCAAAGTGTCGCCATTCTATCGATTGTTGCTTGTTTGCTTCCCTGATTTGATCTGTATGTAGTTAAAAAATAAGATAGATAATTCCTGTATTCTGGTTTTTCAATAGACTTTGTGAGTCCAGAGCCCCCGATAAACGTTGAAGGTTAAGCTATAAAAACAATCATTTGGGTTTAGCACAGTTGTTGTCTATGCAATAAAAGCAAATGCATAATGTTATGACCGAGGTATGAATATTTGATAGCAGATTTGAAAGGTCAATGACATCCTCACTGAACTACACAGACTGTCCCAGAATTAGTGGGCGATATTCACTTTTATGAAGTATCCCGGTTGGCCATGACATTCTGACATATTTCACCGTGTATATTTTGAAAATATAGGGGTTAAAGTCATTTTCCTGTAAAATGAATACTCAACGTTGTCCTCTCTCTACATAGAGGTAGTAGTACTTAATTACGTAAGTATCAAATGTTTATTCATTTTGAGAAAATAATGAATTCGAGAAAATATTATTATATTCAATACTTTCATAGACCTGGCGAATGTTGAAGAAACTTTGTTTACTTTTAATATTGGAAATATTTCACGTATACAAATAAATATAGTTGAAAGATTCAGTTATGCTTTTTTCTTGCACGGAAATCAAGAATCGAGTGTTCCAATTTTACTGAAAAATAATGTACACAATAGTTCGTTACTTTGTGATAGTTCATTTGAAAAAAAAATGAAAGTACCTACTCGAATAACCCGACAGAAAAAAATTTAAACGTCTGTTGAAAATGATGGGATTCCTCACTTTTCAAAATTCTCAAGAAATAAGCCATTTAAATACCTTTTTGCACAACTTGAAATACTCCAATATGAAAATGTACTTGTACTACGAAACCTGTGTCACAATTAAGAACCTTAAAAGAAGTAACTCCATTTACAAAGTTGGAAAAGAGTAAATAGAAATTTGCATTGGCAACGTCTGTGGGAATCATTTGACGTTTCACGAGTGTCAACCTGCGTCATTTTTAAGTAAAAAACCCGATGAACCTAAATCTTGGCCAACCGGGATACAAGACGCTCCAAAGCCCGTGACGTCACGTCAGCGCTTTTTTCTATTTTCAAAAACAATCAATACGGTACGATTTAAGAAATGGCTACAACTTAGCAGATATTCTTTGGCAACACCTTGTTCGACCACTTCATCATTCATCACCAGTTATCATTATTATTATTAAAATATAATAGAAGATATCGTCTCTAGAACATTGCATAATAAATGAGGAAAATGGTTGCTACCGCAGTAAGGGTTATGTGGCGCTGATGAAGGCTTACAAGTCAGCAACCGGTTTGTCATCATCCTGCTATGATGGTGCCACCAGTGGTGTACTTCGGAAATTAGATCTCTATTAGTTCATTTTCTTCAATTATTATTATTTGAACTGGGGTCGTTATAGCTCAGTTTGCTTTCCGGGAACTGCGATCACATGGAACTTTAATTCTCTACCCTACTCATTCATTGAAACTCAACTGGTTCGTCACCAGTTACTTTGAAATCCTCTTATATTATGACAGTCTTTGATAAATTTTCTCAAGGCTATCAAGATCTCAAGATGAGCTACGAAAAATGATTCGACCAAAGATACCCGTTTCAAAACCGTTTGAACTACAATTTCCATTGAAGGTTCGATTTTTTGGTTCTTCCGCATTTTGTCATACTTTTGGTACGTTTTCTTATCATAAATTAATGTTCGAATCAGAGTTTCAAAAAAATAAACGTGCGCTCTACTGAGGAAACGATGCGTTTCGGCAAGGAAGTTTGCCATCTTGAGGCATTGATAGAAATGAACCTCAAGAACCACAATGGTGAAATTAATTTTATTCTTGTCTTTTGATTATTGTGATTGTTCATTTCCACGAATGCCCGAAGATGACATTTTCCTGAAAGGGATCGAATAATCTCAGACTTTTTTCAAAACGTAGGCATAATATATTTGATTTCGTATGCAAATCACAAAGATCATAAAAGTTCCTACTCGAAGAAATATAGGTGAGAGGAAATCCAGAAGTGAAATGTTCTGGACGACAATATCAGATGTCTGCAGCAATCATTTTCCCATTGAATAATGCGGTCTACATCTATGTTCCAAAGCTCAACTTTGACCAGCCATTGTTTTCGTTTCTCTCGAAGAATGCCGTCCCTGCTTAGGGATTCTCTTTACGATGCTCGAGAGATAAGAGAGGTGAATGCATAGAGGAAAATATGTTAAGGAGTGTGAGATTGTGTTCCTGTCTCTTACAACGTTGAAGAGGGTAATTCATTATACGCGACGTAGGTCAAACACTTACTTGTCGTTATCAACTCCTTTACGATGTCGGCTGAGTGCCAATTTTCAGACCGTTGTCAAGGTTACAACGAATGGAAATTATTCCGAGAAAAACACTGTTTGAGTCGTGATGTCAAGAATTTATTCGATCATTTTCAGCTTTATGAGTTCACTCTCTTTCATCAATTTGAGGATGAAAAGGCAGACCAAACACATCACACCTCGGGTTCCCAATTTTTGCGTCGAATATATTTTCCCTTTATTCATTTCTCTTTGAAAATTTGAACGACGTAAACAGAGATTTCTAATTTTGCCGCCCTCTCTGGAACTTCCGACTAGATCTACACTTTGATTAGACATGCCTTTACCACATACAGGGTGCAGCAACTAGATCTTCCACATTTGAAAGAATACTTGATGAGATCATGAAAAAAATTCTTTTTTATTTTGAAAGCCTAAATGATCATATGATCAAGTTTTTTCTCGTTTACTTATGTCTTGAAAATAATATCATCCAAATGACAGCCTCGGCGAGCGATGCACATGTGAAGTCTTTCGCGGAAGTTTTCCATTACTCTCTTCAGCATAGCAGTATGAATTTGGATGATTTCCTTCTTAATTGCCTTCTTCAAGCTATCAGAATTGCAGAATTAGATATTGGGAATTTCACCTCTAGCACAACACTATGGTGACTAGAGAGATTTGAGATACTAGGTTCAAGCAAATTGATAAGCTCAAATCTCCAACAGCTCTTACTGGTGGGAGTGGCGATCACATTTACGCATATCAGCCTTTCCATGGAATTTCCAGGCCAAAATTGAAAAAATTCCTACTGAAAAATCGCGTGGTAAAAATTCCCTCTGCACTTCCTGATCATTTCCAATAACAGAAGGGGCGAAAGCTCCCGAAATAAATTGCATCCGCCTGGAAGTTACGGTCAGTTATTAACAACGTTTTAACTCTTTCCGGAATGCCATATTCTAGAACATATTTCCGGTTTCAGACTGAATAACCAATATGTAGTTAGTAAACAAAATAACGATGACATGGTAACGCTCTCTTTCTAACGCTAGTCCATTATTATTTCGAAAGTTGAGCGTGAAATGGGGAACCGTCCGCTTTGTTATGTAAAGTTGGAACATTTCCAAGCGGCAACTTTTCCATTAGTCCAACTTCTGGAATTCTTCTCCAAAACCACCGTATTAAGCTCGTTCAATCAATCATACCGAGATACGATCAAACGGCTCAGAAAAAAACCGCCAAACAAGTATAATTGCCGAAGTGGATAGGATTCCTAATTCCGAAAGACCGTTCAATATTATCTTAGAGATTTTTGGTTCAACTAATCGCTGAACAGGGTTGAATTAATTTTGAAGCAGAAATCCTCGAAAATTTCAATTGATTCGAAAAAACCGTGCAAAAGTTATTACGGATGGAAAGACGAGATGGTACTTTTGAATGGTCGTTCGATATTCAAACAGGACAGCGTAAAGTCATTTGCTTCGAGCAAAAGTTTAGATTTGCTTCAGACTCATGGCTTCAGAATGTTCAGTTATCTGGATCATACGACTTGGAGTAAACCATGCAGGGTTAGTTTTCAACTTGTTCATATATTTCAAATGTACATTCGTCTTTAAGAAACACCTTTTTCTCATACCATTTTTCAAATTTCGGTTTCGTTTGAAGGAAAGAGGTTGTCGAATATGAAAAGAACACTTTTCTGTTCATATCTCCGGAACCGTTATTTCAAATGAACTGAATTTTGGTTGATTGTTAACTCATTCATGATGCATATTCCTCAATAAAAACTTATTCAATATTTCTTCTGGTATGAAAGTAACAGCTTTGCCGGCTCCTGAATACACGCAAAAATACCATTAAAAAACTAAACAACTTTTAATGAAACGCGTCGTTTTCGAGTTATTCCTAATTTTATCTGATGAAATTTGAGAAAATAATCACAAATCTCGAGAATAATCTGAATGCTTTCCTGGATTTTAAATAGCACCGAATCGCTAAAAATTCACCGCACAACAAGTTTACAATGTTGTCAGAATGTTTATCAACTTTTTCGGGACTAAAATTTTAATGATGGAAAAACGTTGAATGTAGAGATGTGAAATAATAAGATCCCACAAATGTGTGAGATAAAATTGAATACAACGAAGCATGAAATTAAACAAGTAATACGCACAGTTTCCATTAAAAATTTATTGTTACCGCCGTTACCGGACCATTTTGCAGACAAATGTCAATGAAATACAAAATTCAGGTATATGAATGATGAATGTCGATACAAACCACATATCGAATTGAAATTGATGAGAAATAAAATGATATTTAGCATTAAACAATCTGTGACGATCTAACCAATATCCTCTTAGAATTTCATAAGCTCGACACTACACGGTTAATATTACATTTTTGTAATTATAGTCTCCCACATAATCAGCACGAGATTGAAGGAAAACACTCAAAATAATCAATTTCTCCGTTTAAATCAACATAGCTCTAGAACATATGTCCTTGTTTACACATGCGTGAGACACAGAACAACAATATAAGGTTTGAGGTGGGTCGATTCATAGATCTTGGTGTCTCTCGCGCGCCTACTACCTCGCACCATTGTTTTAAAAAAAAATCAACAATCTGGCTCTGTGATAGCTTCGTCATGGAAGATTTTTGTTATGTACCTTTGTACGGAAAATGGGTTAGGTCAGGCTGATTGATCATAAATCTTTTTCACAAGATATTTTTGGTATACCCAAGAGGATTTAGACAAGTTATTAGTGTTTACAAACGAATCTCTAGGAAAATCGAACAAGGGACTTATTTTGATGGTAGAAATATGGGTTTTCAATTGTAAATAAAATCGGAAGAAACTGAGTGGTTGTGTTAAGAAATACCGTGTTTTTAACATTTTTATTCGAATGAGGTTAGTACTTGAGTATTCCCCAAATGTATTAACTCAATTTCAAGTGAGAAATATAAACTTTGAGGTCTTTGCAGTAAAATCGTATAAGGTACGTATTTGGCTAATTTCTTCTTCAAATGGCTATATCTATATAACAGAGGCAGAGGAAAAATGGAAAATGAAAAAAGGGTTAGTACTTGAGTATTCCCTGAATGTACGAGTATTAACTCATTCTTAATCAAGAAATATGAAATTTTCATAAATTCCAGAGAATCTTATCAGGTACGTATTTGGCCATTTTTTTTTCAAATAGCTATATATTTTTAACTGGGCCGAATTCGGGAAAATGGAACATGACATTGAAGGTTCCCTTTTGGCCTCAATAATCCACAGGAAAAATATATGTACGAGTAAAAGACTCACCTTGTATATTAACATATTCAGTGAAGGATGGAAGAACGGACTAACCACCCACGCACAAAAAATGCCGACTGAAGTGTACTAACATATCGCGGCAAATATATCAAGGGAAAAGAAAAACAAGTTTCCACATTTCAAGAGTCGAAATCATACGGCAGGCATGAGTTAGGAAGCAATTAGACGGAATTATGCTCATGACCGTCAAGGAGAATGGGAGACCGGCAAAAACGTTAATTTGCTTGAGAATAGCCGGTTAAAATTCATCCCTGTTTGAAGAGTGTTAGTGCTGAATAACAATTAGGCTGCTTCAGCAAACAAAAACACACATTCTGGGCACCTATACGAATGGAACCGGGTAGAGGGTGTGGAAAAACAACCGCAGTTTAATTAGAATTTTCGTTTGGATAACGCACTATATTTCGGATAATTAGGGACATTTCGTACCTGTCAAGGTAAATATTATGCTCTTGAGTTCCACCACTCGGCGGTATAGGCCTTGTTTTTTCAGGTGGGTTTAATAAGATCAAAATGTCCGAAAAAACTGCTGAATTCGGAGGCTAACGATTCAGTACATCATTAGGATATGGACTTGATATCGTAATCAGAGTATTTGAACTGACGAAACCCATCACTTCACTTAGAGCAGCATCTTCGTAAACTTTTTAGAGCTTCCATTCGCTTCAGCAGCCATTTTCTTTGAATGAAAGAAAAAATCAACACTTCCCGCTAATGACTATTATTTGGCACATTTCGATCTCGCTTTCAAATTTTCCATAAATATCCCCTTTCTAATGTAATAAATACTTTGGTGTGCTCTAAGATACCAAAGAAAACTTATATTTCAATTCTTGTGATACATAAAAGCTTTTTCCTCCGAACCGTTTTCCATTGTACAGGTGGGTGATGAAACAGAACTGTGATAATAATACAAAGCATAAAGCAACAACATGAGCTCAATTTCCCAAGTGAAACCACCGTCTGCTCTGAAAGGAAAGTTCAGACAGTCCGCCTATTTCCTAGACAGAATAGGGGAATATGGGACTATATGCCGAAAAACCTACTACATTAATGTCATAAGCGATGAACATTCGCATATAACACGCATTAAAATCAGTCTAGCGTGACCTAGGATAGCTGAATTCGAGGGTTCGGCATCCCCTATATTAAGCATTAATATCTTTGTCATTGTTATGGCTTAAGGGTTGATGTGTAAGTTATGGCCAGAAATGGGTTCATTATGTTTCAGGTGTCAGTGTGAATGGGATCGGAATATCGATAATAGAGGTATTGCTATGAATACTTAGGCTCTTGAGGTGAGCCACCCTGAATTTTACTATCAGGATTTTATCTGAAATGGCGCGAACTGTGAATTTTATATATATTCATGTGCTCTGGAGAAATCACATTCTTCCAAAATTTTCTATATTATGTCTGAATGAACTAACAATCACACAATTATTAGGAATCGACCTTTCTGAAAATTGATAAGAAATATCAATCGAATTTTGACCATCTTTACAAAATGGCGAAGGATTCGGGTGAACCTACGAGACCAAACTGATGATAATAATATATTATATTCTGCCCTTGTTGCGTGTACAATTTTCCCAGTTATTCAGGCCTCTTGGAGTTGAATTATCCCGTAGATCCTTGAAGCCAAAAGTAAACCTTTTTTATTTTTCCATTTTCCCGATTTCGGCCCAGTCGAAAATAGCAATTTGAAAAAAAAATTGGCCAAATATGTGCCTGATACCATTTACTGGAATTCATGAAAAGTTTATATCTCTCAATTGAAAATGAGTTAATACACTTAGTATTGTCCGACTACTTCTGCAATTTATAAGCCCATAATTCTTCCTTCGAAATACCTTCTTTTTCTATTTTCCTGAAGATAAGTTTGTTGAACGCTCATAATTTATTCATATTTTTCTCGATATCCCAAAAACACCTTATAATGAAAAGTATATCATTCAATTTCTGATTAATCAAGCTATATCAATCTATTTTGTAATCAAAACAATAATCTCCTATGAATATTTCACAGAATTTTTGAGAATAAGTCGCCAGCTTGTTGATTTGTGGGATAACACGGTATAAATATCTATGATTTTCACTATAGATCACCTCGTTAGTATCTGATCTGTGAAAGCTACAACAGACACTGGATTTTTTCGATTTCCATTACCGTTGGAGGATAACTGGGGATGGATATTATTAAGGGTATTTTTCTTCGATCTCGTTATGATTATGTGAAGTCTTTCAGTGAATGAATTTAATATTAACCATGTTCCATCCAGTTTATGAAAAAAACATATTTTTCCGGTAGAAGTTCAATTGTTTCAATTAGGATGTTCGTAAATTATCACAGAGGACATTGTTCAGATTAAAACATCGCCACAAATCATTGAGTGTAATTAATTTTTTCACATATCTCAATTTTTCATTTTCAATAGAAATTGTGCTATAAAATGTATAATTTCATTCTTCTTAGAATTTTATCCATTTGTGAGAATTTATTATTATATATCTCTACAACAAATGTTTTTTAATTATAGAGATTCTCGTCTCTACTTCTTACAACATTGTTTACTTTTAGTGCGATCAGAGAATTCATCTTTTTTCTGCGATTCGGCGATATTTAAAATCAAGGGAAGCATCCAAATTATTCTTGAATGATGAATGATATTTTCGTCGAATGTTGCGGATGAAATATGAATAACTCGAAAAATACGCGTTCAATTGAAAAAAGATTAATTCATTTCTCAAAATGAAGGATTCTTTCGAAAATTTGAACTGTTCATCTTTTTCGAGTAGTTTTATACTATTTTCGCGTGGATTTATGAGTATGCTACGCTGTAACTTTCATACCAGGAGAAATATTGAATGGGTTTCGATTGGGGAATATGCACAATGAATATAGTAAAAAATCAACCAAAATTCAGTTCATTCGAAATGATAGTTCCGAAGATATGACAAAAAAGAAAAATTTTCCATGGATTTTCGACAACCTTCATCTTTCAAACGATACCGAATTATGAAAAATGGTATAAACAAAGTGTTTCGGTCGATTGCTACGCTATAATATTCTTTATTAGCGCTAAGGACTAAAAATCTCGCTCGTATGCTGGATGGTCCCAAAGCTCAGTTGAAGATGGGAGTGAGTTATACAAAAACGATATTGTAAAGGGGCGCCAAGTGATTTAATAGTCACATCCAGCACGCTTGCTCCGGTTGCCGAAAAATCACTAAACAAATCTAGATAAAAATGATCTATAACAATAATTCTAAAGGGGGAGTAATTACCTCGAGGTCCTTATGAAGCGCCATGTGTGGCTCACACTGTATATAAAAATAGATCATACAACGATAGCAATTCATGTGTGGAATAATGTACGGAAACCTTATGAGTTTGCCATCAAAATAACTTAAACAGGTCTCATACGTTAACCTGATAGTGATGAGACTAAATAATGATGCTATTATCTTTCTTAAGCTTAATGACACAGTTCGATATTAGCGCTGATAAATTCCAAAAATTGATGATACGACCTTTATAAAGTTCCTCGATCCAAATGGAAAAGGTAGTGACGATTTAGAACCTCCACGATGTTGAAATCACCAAAAGGTAACTGACGGCAGCAGGACTGATTTTCTTGGGCTTATTTGACCCGGTGACTCATCAATCGACAATAGATGTTGCAGGTATTCCAGCGAGACCACTGAAATGTCCCAGAACAAGGACCCTATGAACACAAATTCAAAGAAATCAAAATGGCGAACTCGACAGTCAGCAATACCTACCTCTTTCAGAGGGTTCTCTCAGTACCAAATTAAGTACCTACAGTTTCTTCACTGATTATAAATGAGAATACTTCACCGAAATAGAGTTCCAGTAGAATATTGATCCTGGTTCTAAAATAGAGGACACAAATTGCACGAGGCAGAATTGAAGGAATGGTGAATCTCACCTCTCAATATGGTAAATCCCTTTTCAGACACAGTAAGATTTGACAAAATCCTCCAAATAAGCTCTGAAGCTAAACGAAATAATCCAACTGTATATGTAATGTCTTCGAAATTCAAATCCCAAAATCAGGTAAGTATCAAAACTCCTCGACTTTCGAAAACCACCATTAAATTGAAGAATGCGCAGAAAACAACCATTCCACTAGTCTCCACGTGAATCAAATTCACCTATCACCGTACTTCAGTTCCGAAATTTTCAACTAAAAATCCCTAACCAACATATCCTCATCCTTGTCCCACAAATCGAAATTTCCAAAATTCCATCTCGTTCCCACACCGCAGGCGATACAACAGGTTTCCCGACAAGAAAACATTTTTTCCACCAACTTTGTCGTAATACAGTGGCGGGACCACGATCAGGGATCGGAAAATCAGCATTTGCCAATTCCGGACATAACAACAAACTAACTAACTGAGTACAATTATTTCAATAGACGGAAAAAAGAAGAACGTGTGTTTCGATAAATTATGCAGATTGTAGTAAGAGCACATTTTTACTAAGCAATAACACGATATCTGCATAGACAGATTTCACTGAATAAGCATTCAGACATATTTTTATCGCCCGATGAATATTCCCTTTACAGACTCGAATTCATTCTTTTGATACTTCGTCTCTTTCACGGCAGATACTAAATATTTTATAAACTTATTCTTCAAAGGACCTCCGTCTCACATTCATGCTGCCGAAAAATGAATTCTTTATTCCAGAGACATGTTTTTCAGTGAAGGAATTTCCACCCTTCATTGGGCTCGCTTTGAAATATATATCGTCCATTAAATATTTAAATGGGCGGTCTATTTATTTCCTTCGTGAATCTCATTAGGAAAATATCAGATGAAAAAGGAGCATTCAGGTAAATTCTGAGTTATGTGAATTCAAGACGATTGGGATTCAATTGAGAAAATAAAATTTTCTCATATCACGAATTGATATTTTGGAATTATAGATTCTCTGACGTATTGGTTCTCATACAGAGTCAATTAAAATGAAAAAATATGGTACTTGAGGAGGTGAGACATTGTGCCGGAAGGGAAATACAAAATAAATCCCTTTGCGATAGTTATTAACAACAAATTTGCTGAAATCTACTTCATTACTCGAAATTATATTTCTTGTGTTTTTCGATGTCTAAAAGTTTTGACATTGTTAATTCCTGTGTCATTCGACTTGCTTAATGTTGGTTTTTAAGATTCAACAAAAGATTTTCCTGATGATATATAGCGAGATTATAATGTTATTATTTTTGTTTTCATTAATATTGAAGTCTCACCTTATTTAGCCCCGAAGAAGGATAAGTGATTCTCCAAAAGCTTGGCTGAGACGATAAAGAGCTGAATTTTCAAGATTTGACACATACCCGATCAACCTTTTCCGTATAAATAATTCATTGTGGAGAAACAACTACTTAATCACAATTATTTTATTTAACTACTTACCAGTAAAAAGTAGTCAACTGAATATTAACCTTCGGTAATATTTTTCTAGGGAACATGGTTGCATCTAAGATGTCTAAAATAATGGTGTAAGCTTTGATTAGATTTGGTTTCGCCACACTTGAGAATCTTGATATGGAATGATCGAAAAATCGGTGGTTGAAAACAGTGTTGCTACAAAAATGACGGTTTGTGAATTTTTTCATCTATGCATGCAGCCTCTATGAGGATGAAAAAATGCTGAATACAAAAACGTAAGACAATGGAGAAACGTTCTCAGTTGAGTTCCCCATTCCTAACAAAATATGTTCAGTACTTCAAGAATGAATATCTCGCTAAACTCCACATTTCGGAACACTTAGACCCGCACAACTTACTTTTATGACTATTCGAAATGTTCCAAAGTCGTAGTTTCCGCTCTCAGTCATCCTCGGTGAAATACAAAGCTTTATCAAGACAGAGAATTTCGCTATTCGAACGAGCTATTCGCAGGTTAACAATAGGAATTTTCCGCCATTAAGACCTGCCGTTTGTGCATTTGTTCTATTTGCCTCGACATCCATGTCTGCAAACCCAATTAATTTTAGGACCGCCGTGCCAAATGATTCTTGGCAGTCCGGAAATTCGACAAGTTATTGACAAATACTGATAATGGATATTTCGGCATTGATTTTTTGGTTCCGATGAATAGGAGTTATTTGAGTTTGGATGAGGAAGTAGTTTAGTGCAGATTAGTTAGTTGAGTATGCAGGAGGGAGTAGTTTGGTAAAGATGGAGTTTGCGGTGTTCTGATATCATTTACTTCAGAACAGCTGTTTGAGGAGGAATTCGTCTAAACATTCCATCGCGAAAACTTACGTTTACTCCATTCACTTCTATCAAGTATCCCGGTTGGCGAAGATTTAGGTTTATCAAGTTTTTTTTACTTGAAACTGACGAAGGTTGACACTCATGAAATATCGGCAATGTCAATATAATTGTCAGAGACATTGCCTATGCTAATTTCTACTTAGCTGGAGATACATTCGAATTGACTCCAAAGTATGTACATAAAACCTACTTGCATATCTTGCTTTTGACTCGAATACTGCATGATATGTAGATAGTTTTCATGGAGAATTTATCCAGATATCTTATCTTTACACCCAAAGATAACAGACTGGAGCTAAGCTGAATCCTAGTTTAGAAGATGAAGATGTTCTTTCCAAATGGGGTAAGTTCAAATGTGACACAGGTTTCGTAGTATACTCCATTCACTTCTATGAAGTAGCCCGGTTGGCCCTGGAATTCTGACACATTTCACAGCGTATATTTTGAAAATGTTGATCGATTAATCAGATACACCGCGTTCATCGATATAAATATCAACAACCGTCATGAATCTGACTCGAACTTGCCACAAATCATCATACAGGGAACCAACGAAAGTTCCAACCTCATCGAAGCGGGTAGAAGTCGACCTAGGTTTCGATCCCGTTCTGATCATCCTCATGACAAAATAACCCTACTACGACGAAAATTGGAGTGGAACGGAGGTCCTCTTAAACAAAACTAGACAAAGTCTTGAGGTACAGTATACATCAAGGCGACATCAAGGCGACATCTAGTTAAGAGATCGAAACCTAGGTCGACTTCTACTCGCTTCGATGAGGTTGGAACTTTCGTTGGCTCCCTGTATGATGATTTGTGGCAAGTTCGAGTCAGATCTCAGATTCATGACGGTTGTTTTGATATTTACATCAATGAACTCGGTGTATCTGATAATTCGATTTTCTATTAATTTGTGTCCTTATGGAAGAAACTTTTTGAAAATGTTAGGTTATACTCATTCTTCTGTCAGATATGAACGCAACGTTGCCGTTTCTACATATAAATCGTAGAAATTACGTATTTATCAAAATGTTTATTCACTTTGGGAAAACAATAAATTTGAGGAAATATTATGTGAATTCAATAATTCCAAAGATCTCACGAATATTGAAGAAACTTTTTTCTCTGTTAATACTGGAAATATTTCACGTGTACGAGTATATACATGATTGGAAGATTCAGTTATGCTATTTTCTTGTACGGAAATCAAGAACCGAGTGTTAAAATTTTACTGAAAAATAATGGATAGAATAGTCCGTTACTTTGTGATAGTTCATTGACCCGACAGAAAAACTTTTAGACGAACAGAAAAGACGGACGTATGGAAATCCCCACTTTTCAAGATTCTCAAGAAATAAGGCTACAGAGGACAATTAAATACCTCTTTGCGCATCTTGAAATACTCCAGTAGGAAAATGTAGGGGTATTACGAATCTTTTGTCACAGTTAAACCTCAAAAAAACTAACTCCATTCACAAAGTTAAAAAAGAGTAATTAGAAAGTAGACTTGGCAATGTCGCTCGATTTTCACGATTGCCAACCTGCGTCCGTTTTAAGTAAGAGAACTTGATAAACCTAAACCATAGCCCACCAAGATACTTTATAAAAGTGAATGGGGTACCTATATAATTCTACATTTTCATACTGGAGTATTTCAAGTTGTGCAAAAAGGTACATATTCAAATGTCTTCTGTAGGCTTATTTCTTGATCATTTTGAAGAGTGGGGAATTCCATAGGTCCGTCTGTTCGTTCAGAAGTTTTTCTATCGGGTTATTCTAATACTTTTATTCGTTTTACGAATAAACTATCACAAAATAACGGACTATTCTGTCCATTATTTTTCAGTAAAATTTCAACACTCGATTCTTGAGTTCCTTAATGAAAATAGCATAACTGAATCTTTCAACCATGTTTCTATACCCATGAAATATTTTCAGCATTAACAGAGAAAAAAATTTCTTCAACATTCGCCATATCTTTGGAATTATTGAATTCACATAAAACTTTCTCAAATTCATTATTTATTTAAATAAACCTTTTGATGAATACGTAATAACTACGACCTCTATATAAAAAGGACAACGTTGCGTAGTTGTCTGACAGGAAAATGACAATAACCTAACATTTGCGAAATATACACAGTGAAATGTGTCAGAATGTCATGGCCTACAATGGAGTATACGAAGATGTCCAAATATTCAGCGTAGCAGGATCCTTCTTTATTTCTTCGACTGTCCATCATTAATTAATATTGATTATACTGATGTGTCTTCACGCCACATTAGGCACAGCGCTGTTAATTTCGACCCAACAGTGAAATGGTGGCCCACTTCCAAGACTAGAAAATTTCTTTTCTAGACTGAACTCGGACTTGCCGGGTCCTAATTCAACACCTTATTCACTGGGCTAGGGACACTCATAGAAACATATTTCATACAAAAACATTTTGGCTTCTGCTGCTCCATGTTGTGGAAACTTTCTATCTTATTCATGGATTCCATCCAATGGTGCGCTCTGATCATTTAAAAATCGTTGAGGAAGAGTAACATTGGAACTATCACGTCATATTCCAGATAAAATATTATATCAATATCTGAAACAGAAAAATAACGTTTCATCGAGAAAAGGTAACGAAATTTTTGCGTGTCGTTGCTTGAGAGATACAACCTTTTTCACGTTTGCAGATTTATGATGTATCACTTTCTCACTAGGCTGAATCCTAAATAACCGTTCACGTTCAGCCTAAAGCTTGTGGCAAATTTATTTACGCGATTTCTTAGTTTTTCAGCTTTCGGAATCATTTAATTATTATTTATTTGCAAAAACAAAATTTTTCATTACGATCTATTATAGGCTTTGCTAGTTTTAACTATTATATACTTGTATCTCATCACTATTATTATCGCTCCAGAAAAGAAACTGAGACCTAAGATTAAAACATAACTCTTCTGCTTTTTAAGATTGGTGGATGTCTCGACTTCGTTGGATATTTTGGTAATCGATATCGGGAAAGAAGTCAAATTACTGGGTCTGAAGCCGGCCATAGACATCGTTATTTTTCATCCGTTTATAACGCCGCGATAAGAACAGTCTCGGCAAAAGCGCCAAAAACCGATGTGTGTGGCGAAGAACCGTCAGTACGCATCGTCGGTAGAAATATCTGCCGATGATTGATTTTTGTCACGACGGTTCATCGGTTGTCGTGCCATACCGACTGTGTGTGGGGGATTTCGTCGAGAATCGGCGGTCATTTTCCATTAGCGTAGTACAAATCCCATATTGACCGTTTCTTTATTTCTTTTCTATTCAGCACCGAAACCGCGGCCGCCACTGCTAAGAGATGTTTCCTCTTCATGACGTGCTAATTCGCGATCGACTGCAAAATAACCGGTAGAATTTACCGAAGTGTGTGGGCAAAACAGTTCTGCGATATGACTCGGCGGTTCGAATCGTGGCGAGGAAAACGGATGACAAATAACGATGTCTATGGCCGGCTTTATTGGGAATTCTTTATTGATTATCCTAGCTTTCGTTCAGTTTCTGAACTTCCTCAGGGACTATAATAAATAAAACGTATACTCGAATGTGCTGTTAATTATATGGTTGCAATGATACTCACTTTCAATTCGAAATTTATATAGGACGGTACCATTTTAAGAATGTTACTGACCATAATACTATGGCGTGTCACTCGTGTCAGTGTCACCTCTAAACATGATTTTATGTATATCTGGCAAACGATAATCAGTTCAAACCGAAGAACTGGTAAACAAAATATAACTGAGTACATCGAACCAACTGGCTGAGGATTGATAAGATCATAGAACCCATGAGATGTACATAGAAGTCTGGTGAGTCGGCGCTGTTGAGTTCCCTAACCTCACTGAATAACAAAGTTAATTGATATTGATCTACGATCATTTTTAACCTTCATGAAAAGTATTTTGAATTAAATTATTCTATATGTTTGTGAATGTTTTGTTTGTAACTAAGTTGATTCACAAAGAGGGAGAAAAATTTTTTTGAGAATTATCTGAAAATTGTGACTGGTTATCGTTTGCCAGAAATACATAAAATCATGTTTAGAGGTGACACTGACACGAGTGACACGCCATAGTATTATGGTCAGTAACATTCTTAAAATGGTACCGTCCTATATAAATTTCGAATTGAAAGTGAGTATCATTGCAACCATGTAATTAACAGCACATTCGAGTATACGTTTTATTTATTATAGTCCCTGAGGAAGTTCAGAAACTGAACGAAAGGATAATTAATAAAGAATTCTCAATAAGACCCAGTAACTTGACTTTATCCCGTTATCGATTACCTGAACTCTTCTGCTCCTGTACAACAGCTCAAAAATACATATATCAAAATTTCGTGAAAGATAGTAGACACTTTAAAAACCTAATGTAACTGGCGCCCGAATAGGTCGAAGTAAACAGGTAACCACTTAAAGCTTACACTATCCGAAATGAGAATACAACATCATATTTAGAGAATAAATAAATAAATAAATAAATAAATAAATAAATCTGTTTAACACTCTTCATAGAATCAATGTTGCGATGGTCATTCTTTAATGTTCATAACCTTTACAAATTCGTCGTAGAATCCATTTGGTGCAACTCATATTGATCTCTAGAATCTCAATGAGGAATGCCTCAACCCCTGTCCAATTTCGTTGGTCCAGGCTGTATACGTCTTATTCGCATTAATTCTGACAACCATATATATTATCACCTCCCATTGTCAGGCACTTGCTCTCAGCCCCTCCTGCTGATTGTCATCAGACACGTGAGAGGGCGCATTCATCCATCATCTATAAAGCATATCATTTTCACCCTTCCATTAGTATCCACCTCCCGAAATCAACAACGGTTATGAATATTAAAACAAGATACTATAGGGTTGAGCATCCTACTGAACGGTGCCCATGGGATGAAAATTTTGATTCGCTTCAATAATTTAAGTATCCCGGACGAAAGCCAATCTGCATTTATGAATAACGAAGAAGGTATAAACGAGTCGTAGTGCAGCAATAATGAATCAGATCAGCGGGGTGCAAATGAGGTTTATTTTGGGCAAAGGGTTTGTTCGATTTACGGTAATTTCATCAATATCAACAACTGGATTGGATTCGCGAGAAAACCAAAACACAAGTGAATAATTATCCTTCATTATACCATACTGCTTGTACCTACTTAAAGTAGAAGAGATAGTGGAGACATTTACAATATACAGGGTGAGTCTTTGACTTGTACATTTATTTTAACTGAAGATTCTTGAGGCCAAAAGAAACCATTTTTTCATTTTCCATTTTTCCGAATTCGGCTCTGTTGAACAGATATAGCCATTTGAAAAAAACATTGGGCTAAATACGTCCCTGAAATGATACTGTGGAATTGATTCAAAGTTCATATTTCTCGATAGAAATTGAGTTTAAACATTTAGGCCCAATTTAGGGAATACTCAAGTAGTCAAGTACTAACCTTATTGGAATAAAAATGTTGCAAACACGATAATTTCAACAAAAACAGTTAGTTTCATCGGATTATATCTGCAACTAAAAAGCCATATTTCTCACACCAAAATAAGTTCCATCTTCGATTTTTCTGCGGATTAGTTTGTAAACACTAATAACTTGTTCATATTTTCCTCGAAATTTCCAAACAATATCATGAAGAAAGACTTTCATTCAGATTTATTATTAAACAACCTAACCTAATCTAATTTGTATCGATTTTGTGAATTTTTGCACAGAAATATCAAGAACATGTTGTCAGCTTGCTGATATTTTCATTGAGGTTAAGGATTTTTACGAAAAATAGTATAAATCACGATACATTTGTGTACCGTGGTATGAATATCTATGAATTCTGCCGTTTCCATCATAAATCGACTTTGCCGCCAAATTTTACCACACATGCGTAGGGCGAAAACCGGAATATTGGTTCTCTGGTCTGGAGCCAACTAAAACAATAACAAAGTAGTCTCTGAACAGTCTGAACAAACTGTAAAAATTATGTGAAGTTCTGAACACATTCATTACATTCAGTGGATTATTGTTCTGATGTGATTATTACGTGAAGTGAATTAATATAATTTCAACCGTGTCGTGTTTATAAAATTCCAAGAGGACGTTGTTTAGATAGAAACATCGCCACAGATTATCAGGTATCGTTTCATTAATTTCAATTCAATAAGAAGTTTGTGTTGAGATTCATCATTCATATCCGAATTTTGTATTTCATCGACATTTAACTGCAATATGGACCGGTAACTATGAATTTTCAATAGAAACTGTGCGTGTTAAATCCTCCTTGGTGTTCAATTTTATCTCCCACATTTGGGGGATTTTATTATTAAAAAATATCTCGACAAAGTTGATAAATATTGTGACAGCATTGTAAACTCGTTTAAAGACCAGAGAAGGAATAATTTTCGATGATATTTAATTCAGAGACGCATTTATTGTTGAAATTAATGATTTTTTAGTCAAATTTCTGCGGGTAAAATTGGAAATAACTCGAAAACGACGCGTTTTATTGAAAAAAAATAGGAATTCTTTTAGTTTCTAAAATTATTGATTCTTTCGAAAATATGAACCGTTTATCTTTTTAAAGTGGTTTTATGGTGTTTTAGCGTGTATTGATGAGTCGACTACCCTGTAACTTTTATACTAGTGAAGATATTGAATATGTTTCGATTGAGGAATATGCACCATGAATAAAAAAAATAAAATTAATTTCCACAAATTTGTATATCACGACAAACGATTCGCCAAAAAAGTAGCTTCATCAGGTAAATTCTACATTTCAACTGAAACCAGTCAGAGCCTGTAGAGTGTGGACAAAATAATTTATATACAAAAATGACTGAAAGGAACCTAATAAAATCTATTTATATTGAAATTTTGCCGCCTGGGATTCCCAAAATATCGGAAGATATTCAACAATGGGGATGAGTTTGCTTTTTATTATTCATTCAAAAGAACATTTTGGGAATTATACCTATTCAAATATTCATACCTGCACAGTTTACGAGTATACTGTTATCCGTTACATGCATAAAGTTAAAAACTATTTCGGTTGGGAGTACTCTACTACCAAAGAAATTGTGATGTTCTAACAATGAGATTAGTTTCTTAGACCAACAATAAATTAATAAATGTAGTGGCACTCAACATGGAATGGACCCATTCGTCATATTCAGGTAAATAATATAGATCTAAATATAAGTTCTCTGGATATTTGTTCTGAATTTTGAAGCAGTCGTTGTGTCGAATCCAATTACAATGTCGAAGAAATGTAATGTTTGAAAATATTTTCTGAAAAATGATGATGGTCTAGTTCAGTATGAATTGTGCCTCTACAATACAAAATTCAAAGGTCCTACAAGCAATCTATGCACCCATTTCAAGAAGGTCAGATGTGAACATAATGTGAATATCAATGAATTTGTTCGTAGTAAATCACAAAAAGTTGTTTTAATTATTCCTGAATAGACAGGTGAATGATCATTCGAACCATTATTCGTAACATCACGAATGATTACTCAGCTCAGTCCTCAATAAATAAATTCATAAAAATTCATTTGTGGAGTATTCTGTGATTAGCTGATTATTCATTGAATAGTCGAGTATTCACTGAATATTTGACTATTCACTGAATACTCAACTATTCAATGAATATTCAAGTGTTCTCTGAATATTCAAGTATTGACTGAACATTCAACTATTCAATGAGTATTCACTTTCACTGAATATTCAACTATTCACTGAATATTCATGAATATTCGAATAATGCAAAACTAAATTATTCGAATCAATATTCAATGAATATTCGAATATTCAAATCATTCATTCATGATTCCCAGCCCTACTTTGGATATGATCTTAATCAGAAATCACCAGTGACAGTTGTCACATATACTAACTGACAAAGAAACTGCAACAATACCCAGAAGGAGCATTTTAAATTTAACATGATCAAGAAAGGTTTTTTCATGTAATTATTTTTTGTTACCCAAATATTGTAGAAGTTTCCTGCAAATTTTTTAAATTTCACAACCAACCAGTCGTTCGAGAAAATCCAAAGTTGAAGTTAAGGTCGAATTATTGGTCCACGGGAGGCGGGGTTGTCATTTCGAGAAATGACAGAACAGAAACAGAAATCTAAATACTGTTAGCAGATGTTGTCAAGCGAGGTTTGATGATGCCCAAAATCGAAGATGGGTAGGCACAGGACGTCGAAGGGGCACAAATGGAGTTCAAGATCGACGTCCAAGACTTACGGCCGTTATAGATCGATTTGCGATAACTCGATCTTTGGCTACTAAGTGGCTAGAAGAACAAAGCCACCCAGTAAAGGTCCGAACGGTTTACTGCCGGATAAGATCTTTTGGACTTCAGCATTATCGACCACATGTTGTGTTACCTCTGACGGTTGAGCATCACCGGCCACAAATATAGTGGTGCAGAGAATGTCAACATTTGAATGTGGAATGGTGTCAGGTCTTTTTTTCTGATGTATCTCGATTCTCCTTGGGTTCACATGATGGCCGAAGAAGGGTTAGTGGACGTCGGGGAGAAAGACGTGAACCTCAGTTTGATGTTAAGCGTCATGTACACCAGACAGTGGGCGTTATGGTGTGAGGTGCTATTGCACAGGCAAGTTTAGTCTTTAGTCGAGGTAAATTGAAAGCGCTGAGTTACCTTCAAGAAATATCGGAGCCATATGTTCTCCCTTACCTTAACCGCTTCGAGAATCCAATATTTCGGGAAGATAACGACTTACGAGTAAGTTAAAACTTTTTTGAAGCGACCCATGTGAATCTTTTGCCATGGCCGCCTAGATCTTCCGATCTTTCGCCCATACAGCATGTTTGGGATATCATGAGTAGAAATTTACCCCAGCCCTTACGGACTGTGGCGGCTCTGAGACAAGAAGTACATTTAGCTTGGGATAGTCTCAAAGGAGAAATAGACCATCTTATTGCAAGACGTGTTGGGGAGTGTATAGATGATGGCGGTGAACAAACACATTTTATACAAATTTATTAAAAAATATTGTAACCTTTCGTTTTTTCTGCACATTTTAATCATCAACTCGTCGCTATACTATCTATGTTTTACTGAAAAAATTGAATTTAAACGGCTCCTTCTGGGTGTTGCAGTTTCTTTGTCAGTTAGTACCTATATTTTCCAACTCTACTGTTTTGTTTGCAACAAGTATTGTTACTCCGTACTTGTGACCATTGTCAATGAGTACTAGGTCCAGTCTATCGTATTTTACGTTTCTATCTGTTGTCTCGACTGGAGCATATCAATATTTCAATAAAGTGCAGTTTTTCTCAGTTTCCAATTAAAATTCATATCAAAAATTGTCATTGTCGTTATAAAAATACACTTCCAGGAGGAGCCTTCACACCTAATGAAATTTAATGTAAATTATGATAGACAGATATATGGAGAAACCGTTGATATTGTTTAGTGATGTAGACCCAAAAATTCTATGGGCAAAGGATAGAAAATTCTTCGATTGATCTTTCATTTTTTCAACCAACTGAATCAATTCTCTATGAGATCATCTACCATCATCGACACTCACAAAAAATGTTTACATGAATTAAAATTTAAACAGCTCCTTCTGGGTGTTGCAGTTTCTTTGTCAGTTAGTATATGATATTAATAACAAAGCAATAAAATGAAAATAATGTCCTGATATGACATAAAAAAGTCTAAATATTTTTTTGTCAGATTCTGCCTGTATTATCCAGTCTCCAGAACAATAATTCATTCGAAAGAAGCAGGTATATGAAAAATGATTCGAGATAAGAGCAACATGAACAGGGATGGACATCAATATTTAATTCACCAGATCCAACAGCCAGCCAACAATATGCCAGTGTCATCAAGAACCATGACAGAACCACAAAATATCCCAAAAATGAACTGGCAGCGGACCCGGAGCGATCCTTGAATAATTCCACACCTACCCCATGAAATTTAAATGACGACCATTTCCAAATTCATAGATCTTAGCCTGAGGTATCCAAGTCTTCCTCTACATCACGTAGGGTAAACATTACAGAACCCGTATTACATTTCAAAATATCACACGTAGGCAACCCTTCCCGGAAGCTACGCCTGTTCTAACCGTTAATCTACCGGTCTCATCTAATATTTTCTGGGTCGCATCAATATTTCAGAGGGAATATGCTTGCAGCGTGACTGCGCGACCTTACCCCTTTCGCAGACGAACGGCCCACGTGGGACGAGGGCCTCGGTCTCCGAACTCCCGCGGTCTAGATCCGAGCCGATTTGCATTTATGAATAGAAGGCGGGGGAGATAAAAATAGATGATGGGATTAATTCGATGCAATGCACTTCTCCTGTTTCGCGAACCGAGAGTTGGGGGAAAATTGACACCTACACGGTTGTTCGAGGAGCCAGCTGACTGGGGGGCCTGAACTCGATGCACGGATTCGCAGAAATAGTTTGATGTCGACGGCCGGATTCGAGGAAGATCTTTTCGTGACTGCAGTCTTGAGGTTGTTTCCCGTCGATTGACTGGATGATCTGTCTCGAGTTACGGGAATTACATAGTGTAGACTGTAGAGAACCTGACACCTTTATGGTTTCATACAACGGAAACTATTTCGATAATGGAAACGGCCGTAGGTATACAGATTGTTCATACTGAATGAATGTCTTCATAACATCAGCCAAACGAAAAAGAAAAAAAGAAAAACATGAGAAGAAGAAAACATATGTTTACCGATGTATACTCACAATATAGGGAAGACCGGGGTCAAATGTTACATTTTGACTTTGAACATAAGCAGTTTTTTGGGTAATACACTCAGGAGAAAACTGATCTCGAACAATTAACTAGTCACTCAATTGATTACAAACTGGATGTGTTCAAATTTATCAGAGCTGCCCAGAAAAGCCTTATGTCGAGCAATGTTACAACCGTCCCCCCAGGGTCAGTTGTAACAGGGTCATGAGTTAGACAACATTGTTTCATCAAAATGGGTGTTTCTTGAACTCTCTTAAAATAAGAATTATACCTACTTGAGCAAAGATGGTCAAGAAAAATGCATCTAATTAAAATTGTAGAAAATTGTAAGAGAAAGACATATACAGGGTGAGTCTTTGACTTGGTACATATATTTTAACTTCCTTTCCTCTCATCGAACGAAACACTTTTTTTTCATACCATTCTTCAAAATTCGATTTCATTCGGCAGATACAAGGTGTCGACACTCCATGAAATCAACACTTTTCTTTCCATATCTCCAGAACCGTTATTTCAAATGAACTGCATTTTGAATGAGTATGTACTTTATTCATAGTGCATATACCTCAATCAGAACGTATTCAATATTTCTCCTGGTATAAAAGTTACAGCGCAGCCGGCTCATAAATCCACGCAAAAATACTATGAAACCACTTGAAAAAAATAAACGGTTCATATTTTCGACAGAATCAATCATTTCAAAAAATAGAAGTATTCTTATGTTTTTCAATGGAACGCCTCGTTTTCGAGTTATTCCCAATTTCACCTGATAAAATTTTACGAAAAAAATTAAAATCATAATAATCTTGATGCTCTCCTCGATTTTGCATATCAAAGAATGAACAAGTTATTATTGTTCAAAAACTAATCTTCAGGATAATTGAAGAAGGAACTTATTCTGGTTGGAGCTATATGGCTTTGCAAGATATAATCGGACAAAAGTGTTTTTGTTTGAAAAACATCGTGTTTGTGACATTCTTATTCAAATAAGGTTAGTACTCGAGTATTTCCTGAATATATCAATTCAATCCCAATTGAGGAATATGAACTTTGCATCAATTCCAGAGTTCGGCCGATTTTTTTTTTCCAATGGCTTCATCTTTTAAACAGAGCCGAAATCGGAAAAATAAAAAAAAGGTTTCTTTTTGCCCCAAGAATCTACAAAAATATATGTACAAGCCAAAGACTCACCCCGTAGGTATACGGGTTGAATCTCCGGCTATTCTAAACATCCTCGATTCAGATTATTTCAAATGTAACATGACTATTTCAACCATAAAAATTCATTCAAATTCACAATTTTGACAGACATGTTGTTTTTGGTCTATCAATAAATATGGCTCGAATGACAGCAAATCAGTCATACTAACACGTCATTCAAGGATCATGTCGAATTTAGAAACACCCTGTATAGTTCAAGCCGATTCATTGTATGGGAAAGGGGGGCAAAACCGGGTAGCTAAGAAAAAACTGCAATAATTTTTATTAATTCATGTTTATTGATTGATATTTGACTTGTTTATGACGTAGCATATGAGCCTAACAGTGAAATGAGTTAAACTTATTAAAAACCAGTAGGTACAAGATGAAAAAACCAACAAAAAGAATCATATTCTATTTTACGGTTCTGCCCCGAGGGTTGGGGCAAAACCGGGTACTGTGTATTATTCACAGTTAGCCCTTTCCAAAGACATTCCATTCATTCTTTTTTCAATCCCATCTCCAAGAGTTGATTGAGAAACATTATAATTATTAAATAAATAATAATAAACTGCTAATTTCCACAAAATTTATTGATGTTAAAAGACGACAATTGTTTCACTACACTGTAGCTTTTTCAAGTCGGATGCTGAACTGAGTATTCCCAAATTATAACATTCGTTTAAATAGGTATTGATAACATAGTTGAGCAGAAAATTTGTTTTAAATGAGGTAATAAAATTATATTGGAGGGTGCCGCTGGTTATTCCAGGATTGTATAAAGATGTTCAGTAACGGTGATCTATTCACATCTGTTTGTTCGTTCAATAGGACCTTCTTAGAATTATACCTGTTTATTTCTAGAGATTCTAAGAGTGTGAGTCTAGAACTCTTGTTTTCTGTATGGAGAATCTGATAGTTGTTGTTGAACTCATGTCCGCATTCTTTCAAGTGGTTGGCGTATGTAGAATGGGTGGTGTTAGATGTGAAGCTCTTCTGATGTTCATGGATTCTCTTTTTGAAAGATCTTCCGGTTTGGCCTATATAAACCATGTGACAATCCCCACATTTTAACTTGTAGACTCCAGATTTGTTATCTTTGTTTGTTTTATCTTTATTATTTCTGACGAAAGTTCCCAAATTATTGTCTGTCTTGAAGGATACTTTGAGATTGAATTTATCTTTGAAATATTTAGCAATACGCTCGGAAGTATATATCTTTAACCTACGTTAATCGAACTTCCGAGCGTATTGCTAAATATTTCAAAGATAAATTCAATCTCAAAGTATCCTTCAAGACAGACAATAATTTGGGAACTTTCGTCAGAAATAATAAAGATAAAACAAACAAAGATAACAAATCTGGAGTCTACAAGTTAAAATGTGGGGATTGTCACATGGTTTATATAGGCCAAACCGGAAGATCTTTCAAAAAGAGAATCCATGAACATCAGAAGAGCTTCACATCTAACACCACCCATTCTACATACGCCAACCACTTGAAAGAATGCGGACATGAGTTCAACAACAACTATCAGATTCTCCATACAGAAAACAAGAGTTCTAGACTCACACTCTTAGAATCTCTAGAAATAAACAGGTATAATTCTAAGAAGGTCCTATTGAACGAACAAACAGATGTGAATAGATCACCGTTACTGAACATCTTTATACAATCCTGGAATAACCAGCGGCACCCTCCAATATAATTTTATTACCTCATTTAAAACAAATTTTCTGCTCAACTATGTTATCAATACCTATTTAAACGAATGTTATAATTTGGGAATACTCAGTTCAGCATCCGACTTGAAAAAGCTACAGTGTAGTGAAACAATTGTCGTCTTTTAACATCAATAAATTTTGTGGAAATTAGCAGTTTATTATTATTTATTTAAAATGAATTTCCATCAAGTGAAGACCGAATCAATCAAATATTATAATTATTGTCTACTTTTTTCTAGTCCATCGTTTTAGAAACAACTTCCATAATTGCTTTTTCCATGTCATCCGTAGAGTGTTGACCAATGTTGACGACTAGTCTTCCGATTATAGGTGCGCACCATATAACTGTGAAACTGTTATAAAGAAACACTCTAACAAATTTCCAAAAATTTGATGCATTGGTCAATATCCATCTGGGGCATAAATGGGTACCGCCTGGTTGTGCCCCATGTGGGTTTTCCGTTTTGCCCCAGAGCTAATATTTTAATCAATGTTGAATAATAAAAAACACTTCAGAAAAATTAGGCTTATCTACAGAGTTTCATTCAGCCAAACAACCTACATATCACATTATGTATTGTCCAGTATCGTAGAATATAGTTAGATCATTCTGTAGGTAGGGATAAATTTAGGTAAAATAAGATTACATACCAAAGATTCACGTGGTTCTACACAACACCGATAAATAAACACACGCACCTGTCAGAACTTGTGGAAATACTTGCGTAGATAAGAGTTGTCAACGTATGCTACTAGAACAAAATTCAGCCAACGCAAAGGGGGTGGATTGGGAGTACCCGATTATGCCCCTTTACCCGGTTTTGCCCCCCTTTCCCCTATACTCCATTCACTTTTATAAAGTATCCCGGTTCGCCAAGATTTAGTTTTATCAAGTTTTCTTACTTAAAACTGACCCATGTTGGCACTCGTGAAATATCGGCAAGGTCAAAATAATTCCCAGAGATGTTGCCAATGCTGATTTCTACTCTCAATAGTGGGAACTCCATAGATTCGTCTGTTCGTTTAGAAGATTTTCTGTCGGGTTATTCGAGTAGTTTTATTCGTTTTTGGAATTAACTATCACAAAGTAACGGACTATTCCATTATTTTATGGTAAAATTTCAACACTGGATTCTTGATTTCCGTACTTAGAAAAAAGCATAAATGAATGTTCCAACCATGTTTATATACGTGAAATATTTTCAGTATTAACAGGAAAAAGAGTTCCTTCAACATTCGCCAGGTCTTTGGAATTATTGAATTCACATAATATTTTCTCAAATTAATTCTTTTCCCAAAGTAAATCAACATTTGATAAATACGTAATAACCACGACCTCTATGTAGAGCGGACAACGTTGCGAAGTTATCTACCAGCAAAATGTCTAAAACCTAACATTTTCAAAATAAACACGGTGGAATGTGTCAGAATGTCATGACCAACCGGGATACTTCTTGAAAGTGAATGGAGTATAAGTTCCGGCCTACACTTAATTAATTTCAACGCATCGACGTATACCGAACCAAGAGTGCGAAAGATTCTCCAGAGAGAGGGATTCCGATCACACAAGGATTAACACCCTTTCCATATTCGTGATTAATACAGAACTTTATCATTAATTAAAGGGAACCGGACTCGGAACACAGACAAGAGATAACTCAGGACCAGTATCTCATTTGTACGTGATTTCTAATTCAGAACCTCATCAAATGAAACCGAATGGGCGAAAGATCCAGTTGCAAAGCTCCAGTCGAGGTGGCATCGAAGCTTTGATCAAGGAGATGGAAGGGCTGTTCTGTCTGTTTATAGACTCACACGCCATGTATCTACTTGATCCATACTCGCGTTTCCAACAGATAATGATCGACGTATTCTGTCGCGAAATTTTCTCGGCTAGACTGTAGAAAATGCCGGCATTTCAGGTGTATGAGGAGATGTAACGATGTTGTTGAGGAAATGTAAGGGATATTTTATTCCGCGTGAATAACTGACATAATAAAGAGCTCGTTTAATAATACATGGTGAATCTTTGACTTGTACATATATTTAAACTTTAGGTTCTTGAGGCCAAAAGAAACCTTTTTTTTTAATTTTCCATTTTCGCAAATTTGGCTCTGTAAAAGAGATATAGCCATTTGAAAAAAAACTGGACCAAATACGTGCCTGATTGATTCGCTGCAAACACCTCAAAGTTCATTTTTTCCGATTCGAATTAGGTTCATACATTTACGAAATACTCAAGTACGAACCTTATTTGAATAAGAAGGTTGAAAGCACAATATTTCTAAACAAAAACACTTAGTTTTGTTCTATTATATCAGCCATTAAAAAGCCATATTTCTCCCATAAAAATAAGTTCCTTCTGCGATTTTTCTGAAGATTAGTTTGTTAACACTGATATTTTTCTCGATATGCCAAAAATATAATATCTCATAAAGAATGTATTTCACTCAATTTATCAGAATTTATTATTAATCAAGTAAACCTTACCATTTTGTGTCCGTTCAGTGAATACTTCACAGAAATTCTTGACAGCTTAACCAATATTCCTGAAACTACGTGATATCGACCACAGCCTCCTATAGAGGGGGTTGTGAATCGACCCATCCGTAGCCTAAGTAATCAAGATTAAAGATATGATCTCTGTACGTAATATAACCAAAACATCTATGAACGACATTTGTGTATAGCGATCTCCAAACAAACATGAACGAAATCTCATTCTTGTTGTTATAAAGGGAGAAAGTGATTATTTTAGGTGTTTTTCTTCTCGTGATGAATGTAATATTAACCGTGTAGTGTCAGGTTTATAAAATTCCAGGAGGATATGGTTTAGATAGAAACATCGCCACAGATTATTTAGTGCTAAATATCATTTTATTTTTCAATAATTTCAACTAAATACGTGATTTGTATCATGCGATTCAGCTCATATATCTGGAGTTTGTATTTCGTTGACATATATTTTCAATGTGGACCGATACCAATAAATTTTTGATAGAAACTGTGCCTATTAAATAATTTCATGATCCTTGGTGTTCAATTTTATCTCCCACATTTGTGGGATTTTATTGTTACATATCTCTACATCAAGAGTTTTTCCATCACTCTGATTTTAGTCTCGACAAAGTTGATAAACATTCTGACAACATTGTTAACTTTTTTAGAGATTAGAAAAGTAATAATATTCGATGATATTCAATCCAAGGAAGCATCCAGATTATTCTTGAAATTCATTATTTCTCTTCGAATTTTATCGTATTCACTTAGGAATAACTCGAAAACGAGTCGTTTAAAAAAACATGAAAATACTTTTATTTTCTAAAATGTTTGATCCTTTCGAAAATACGAATCGTTCATCTGTTTCAAGTGGTTTTGTGTTTTTTTTTAGTGGATTTATGAGTCGGTAACGCTGTAACTTGTATACCAGATGAGTTATTGAATGAGTTTTGATCGGAAATATGCAACGTGAATAGAGTAAACAATCAACCAAAATTCTGTTCATTTGACATAACGGTTGCGAAAATAAGAACAGAAAAGTGTTTTTTCACGGATTTTCGACACCCTGTATCTTTCAAACAAAACGGAATTTTGAAAAATGGCATGAAAACAAAATGTTTAGATTGATGAGAGGAATCTTCTGTTAGAATATATGTACACTTAAGTCAAAGACTCACCCTGTATACCATCACTCAATTCCATCTTGGAGTTCTCATTCAAAGAAAAAAACTGTAATAATGCAATACAACATAAATTCATTACATGAATAGAACAACATCAGTTTTCGTTGAATTCATAGTATCAAGTTTATATACTTGACTCCCAAGTTCAGAAAGATAAACACACTGTACGTTCCTTTCGGGTTTGATACGATGGAGGGAAACATAGGCACCCTAGGGAAATGAATACAAATACAGCTCAGAGATTTTGTTAACTGAGAAATGTTATTATTGTTCAGCTGAGGAAGGTAGAAATGAATTAGATTGCTGGGAGTAAACATTAGTTGTGTTTGTGTGTTTATCCTACGATGTAGGTGTTCAGAAAGTTTTGATTTGTGAAGTGGAGTTGCACAACAGAGTTATAAGGTTGAAGATGTATTAATTTTTAGGCCCTCATACAGAGTCATCTTTGTTTATAGAAACCATTGATTTTTGCGTACAGTAAACATTACTGCTATTCTTATCTGAGGATTTTATTAGTGGTACAGTTTCCCCAAGCCTAAATGGATGTTTGAATTGTCTGTAACTGTTGTGGCTGTTAGCCAACTTCAAATATCCTTTCTCTTTGGGGGAAATTTCTTCGAGGTTGTGTTGGCTTTGACTTTGTAACCTGTAGATTACCTTTGTTTATCACGAATATTCTTGATTTTCAATATCTATATCAAGCCTAAAGAATCAAACTGGTTCGTCGGTTGAAGGACTAATGTTAATAATATGAAGTCCTTCCGTACCTGGTACAGTGTTGTTTCCAAGTCTTCTGCATTTTCACAATGAATTCTTTTACATAACTCATATATCCCAATAATTTAGATTTATGTTATTGGTTATTATTATTCTATGAAAAAAGTAAGACGAAAAAAATTAAAAAAAGTCATTTAAAGCACTGACGTGGGGTCAGGAGCTTTTGAGCGCTCGTTCAACCAAAGAACGCAACGAAAAAATTATCAAAGCAGTCAGTTATGATCCTGAATACATTGTTACAGAAACAAAATCCCAAAATTCACTAACATTTCATATGGTTTTTCTTGAGCAATCTGGACGAAAGCTTGCACCTAGTTTGGAATTTGAAGATGGATTTGTGATCTGTTATTCCAATCAAAGAATTATGAATATAGAATTTGAAGATAGTGGCAAATAAGTAAGTATACAAAAGTGTAGGCCTCGTTCCTCCTAAATCTAGCGCCAGTTGCCGCTATACGCCTTCGTCGTGAACTTGAACATGAAGAGACTCTCATGGTTCATAGTGCATGGTTGCCTATCATCTGCAATGCTAGAACTAAACCTAATTTCTATTGGAACTCGGCTAGTAAGCTTATAATTCTTCAACTTTGTAATCTATATATACAGGGTGGACCAAAAGTGCGTTTACTTTTTAAACAATTATAAAAACAAAACTAGATAAATGCTGCAAAATCTGTTTATTTATTATTAAAAAAGACAAGTAGGGATTTTATTTTTTGAATATTACATCATCTAAATGTGACCCTTGTCCCTCACGACACTGTTGCAACCTGGAGCGAAAATTTTCTATCACGGCCTTGCAAGTGTTTTCTGAAATGTTTTGGATTTCTTCGCTGATGCGTTCCTTTAATTCTTCAAGAGACGATGGATTGGTGTCAAAAACTTTATTTTTAAGGGATCCCCAAAGAAAAAAATCCAAAAACATTTCAGAAAACACCTGCAAGGCCGTGATAGAAAATTTTCGCTCCAGGTTGCAACAGTGTCGTGAGGGACAAGGGTCACATTTAGATGATGTAATATTCAAAAAATAAAATCCCTACTTGTCTTTTTTAATAATAAATAAACAGATTTTGCAGCATTTATCTAGTTTTGTTTTTATCATTGTTTAAAAAGTAAACGGACTTTTGGTCCACTCTGTATAAAAGAAAGATGTTGGTTACACCATTTATAACTCGAGATCGGATGGACTGTTTGTTATGAAACTTCATTTATGGATTCTTCTAAGGTCTGGTTATTATAAAATGCAATAAAAATCAGAAAAAATCGATGAAAATTTTACTTATGCAGGAAATGCTCCTTCTTTTGAATAAGGCCAATAGGTGTCACTACTATGTGATTTGCGTAGAACCTTTAGTAACATGGAAGGCTATTACCAGATCAAATAGCGAGTAAACATCTCAAGTTGGTGGAGCAACAATATTAAGTAAATCGGATTTTGACGATCAATGTAATTGACATATTATTTTTTTTGTTTCTGTTTGCACAGAGACAGTATTGTAAGCGTCAATAATTTTGAAACGTTTGCTCATCGGGCTACCATTAATGATATAAAATAATGTTTTATGGGTTGCCTAATCTAGACATTTGACCATCAATAACTTTGAATGTCGGTTCAACACAACCGGCAGTGTTGATAATTTTTTTTTCTTTCATTATCACTCTGTGTCGATCGTGCTATCGATTTCATTTGAACATCTCGATTTGACTTCTAACGAGCTTGATATCGTCAACTAAATCGAACAAATTGAAGAGAGACTGAACCCAAAAGTTTTTTATTATTTGCCGTATTGTTCGACGATATGGAATTCATCTAATTTAGTCAAGCTCTTAGGTAAGCATTGTATGTGATCATGGTATGTTTAAAAATACAAGTTTTCAACCTTTTGGATTTTTTCTATGAAATAAAATAACATCTACCGGAATTTTCCATTTACTCTTATTGGTGAACCCCGTCCCAGCCTCCCAGCACACGTTCTGTGTGACAGCTCATATCCATGGAAACATGACAATCTTGCTGCTCCACCAACCCATATGTTTTGAGCTTAGCAGAATAGCAATAAATATGTCTAAAATATTGGTGTGAGCACTGATTAGATTTTGATAAGCCAAAATTGAGAATATTAGAAAAGTTTCGTTTTTCCACTTCAGGTAGCGCATTTCACGAATGACTGATTTTTATTGGTTATTCAAATATGTATTATTTTATTCTGATCAACGGGCTGTGTTAATAGTCGATAGTTCTTTCAAGCAATAATTTTTGTTCATATTCTTGACATTTCGATTCATATTATTCACCTGCTGTCTGCTATTCACAGTCACATAGCGAAGCCAAATTTTTGGTAGTTAAGGATTGAGTCAAATGGAAATTGGAAAATTGCGAGAGATGTGGAGGTTATGTATGTTCCGAAAGACACCAAAAAAATAGATATCTGGATGAAAATATGTCACTTAAATATTTCCAGTTCAATTCTGAAATATGAATAGCAGTCGAAAATTATATTCAGGGATTGAATTAAACGAAAGAAAGCGATTGAAACATTTTACATTAAATTGTGAAGTTACGATCGGAAGTATTCACATGAAGTATGAATGGCATACGATTCACGACATATTACGTTATTTAATTTACAATATTATTGGAATTTTTTTATTTTGAACTTTAATTTCGCCTTATTTATCTCCTGCTCGAAAATTAGCAATGGTAAGTTTATACAGCTTAAACGGTAGGTTTCACAAAGGGTAATCATCGGTGATCGCAGCTTGATCTAGGATCAACTCGATTTCACAGTTCAAAAATTAAAAAATCAAGCCGTTAAACTCCGATCACCGGTGAAGACGATTTGTGAAATCCACCGTAAGTATAATTTAGGCCTTAGACTATACAGGGTGTTTGGTAATTCGACGTGAACCTTGGAAAGGGATACACTAGACGTCATTTGCAGTGAATTGCGTCGAGTAAAGCATGGTCCGAAAATGTATGGTTACGAAGATATGGCGATTTTTCAACTTTTTCGAATTTTTTTGCTTCGTTATCGAAAATAATTAATTTTGTGAAAACTACTCTACCCTAAAAATTCAATGAATATTTTTTTCAAAGCTGAGGAAGATGGTCCTTATTTCTTGCGAAAAAGTATTCACTAAAAATTCAGATAACCCGAGATATACAGGATCATAAATGGCTGCACCTGTTTTCCTCATGAAATCCTGATAAAACAATTGAGAATTACTCGAAAAAAGTATTATGAATTTGGTGTACAAATGTAAGGAAAAACTTCCATGTTTCATCAGCTTTCCAAAAAGGTACATATGTCAATAATTCCTTCATGCAATCTTAAAATATGGCCGGAAAACCCAGCAGACAACAGACTTTTTCGAGTCATTTAGTGATCGAACTATGGCCCGCTTATGGCTTACGAATCACGTCGAGTGAAATAAAGGATAATAGGATATCTGAATGACTCGAAAAAGTCTGTTGTCTGCTTGGTTTTCCGGCCATATTTTTAGATTGCATGAAGGAGTTATTGACATATGAAGCTTTTTGGAAAGCTGATGAAACAGGGAAGTTTTTCCTTACGTTTGTACACCAAGTTTATAATACTTTTTTCGAGTATTTCCCAATTGTTTTATCAAGATTTTATGGGGAAAACAGGTGCAGCCATTTATGATCCTGTATATCTCGGGTTATCTGAATTTTTAGTCGATACTCGATACTCGAATTGAAACACCAGAAATAAGTGATTACTATACGCTAGGAAAAACAGAAAATAGCCCGATAAAAATAGAACTTGTGTCATATCAAACAAAAAAGGATATTTTTGCACAGGTGAGGAAACTGAAGGGTACTACAGTATCCATTGCAAATGACCTTACTCTGCAACAGCGTCAAGAGAGTAAGAGGCTCAGGTCTTTTCTTAATAAAGCCCGGATAAGTTCTGCAGAGAGATCCTACATTAAAGGAAATAAATTGGTGGTCGGAGAGAGTATTTACGATCTGGAGGAGCTGGAGAGATCTGAAGAAGAAAATAGACCGCATAGCGCTCCAGGTACTCCTGTTGCTGAAAATAAAGACAAAGCGCTCGTCAGGGATCATTATCCTGGACCGACTGATTTGCCAGCGGGAATATCGACTACTGACGAGGGAAATAGTGTGGAGGTATTGCCGACACCACAATTGACAACACATACCCGGCCAATAGCTCAGAATACTGATACAAGTACTAGTGCTGCTGGAATTGATGGAAAGCAGGATCTGGGAACTCCTGGAGTGGGGGATGTATCTACGCTGAGTAATTTGGCTCCGGGACCGTCGACCACAGGAGAGAGGAATCGAGTGGGGAAATTGCTCACACCACATTTGGCTACTCATTCGAAAAAATTCTTGCAGAAAACGAAATCATCTCAAAAGGATAACGTGGGTGGTATGAAACTTCGAAATAAATCAGGAGCAGCAAACTAGGTATCTGTTATTGCAAAAAAAGAAGGGGAAAAAAAAAGAAGAAAAAAGGAAAAAAAAGAAGGGAAAAAAAGGAAAAAAAAAAGGGAAAAAAAGGAAAAAAAAGGAAAAAAAAAAGAAGGAAAAAAATAGGGGGAAAAAATAAATAAATAAAAAAAAAAATTGCATTTCGTCCTACTAAAATGAATAATTTCATAAAAGAGTATGTAAATGAAGATTACAATACAGTAATCATAGATGACATGAGGAAACTCGATTCTATGAGAAATGCAAAATTCAAGATGGTTATGATGAACATTCGTAGTATTCAAAAAAATTTCAATGAATTCGAGTTATTCTTGGAAACGTTGCCTGCAAATTTTGACATCATTATACTGACCGAAACTTTTAGAGTGGAGGAGCCGGATCTGTTCAATATGAGAGGATATCAACAAGTATATAATGAGGGCAAATACAATAAAAATGACGGAATAATAGCGTACATAACAAATGAAATTGATTTTGACTATTCAAGGGTTAAATTGGGGACGATTACAGCACTAGAGTTAAACTTCCGCAGCGGGGGAAAGAGACTTAAACTCACTTCTATATATAGGTCGCCACATAATTCCGTCGTAGAATTCAATAGTAAATTATTGCTTTACTTAGAGAGGGAAAAGGGTTGTGCTGACCATATTCTTACCGGTGACATGAATATAAATTTGTTTTCTCGCGAATTCCAAGTAGAAGAATATAAGAATATACTGAGTGCTTATGGATTTACATCTTTTATCAACAATATTACTCGCCCCGATAGCGGCACATGTTTAGACCATTTCTTCGTGAAGGGAATGCTTTCTGAGGATTTGAAGATTAGCGGAATCATATTACGTAATCTTATCACAGATCACTACCCTATAATACTGTACACCAACAAAATCATTGACAGAAACAATGTTAAACGAGATCATACAAGAAAATATATTGATTACAGCAAGCTTAAAAATTTACTTACTGCTGAAAACTGGAGAGAAGTGTACAGTTATATTGATGCCTCTAAAATAACAAAAAATTTCATTGATATCTTGAAGAAATACATAGATCAGAGTACAACCACGGTTCACCTCAAGAAAAATAAAAGAGGTAGAAAGGAATGGATTACACCAATAATAATAGGCGAAATAAATAAGAAACAAAATATGTACAACAAGATTAAAAAAGAACCTACTAATATTCAACTGAAAAGTGATTATTCTAAAATTAAAAATAGATTACACAGACTCATAAAAGAAGCAAAAATAAATTATCACGAAAAACACATAAACACGAATCAGAAGGATTCCAAAGCCTTATGGGAAAGTGTTAAATCAATAACAAATAAGAAAAAACAATATGAAGGTGTAAAGTATATTAAAAGTGAGGATGATGAGAGGATTGAGGACGATCAAGAAATATGCAATTGTTTCAATGATCATTTCAGTGAAATTGGAAGAAATTATGCAGGAAAAATAACCCCACCTAGTAATTTCACAGAGAAAAGCAAGCCTCTGGACAAGTCGTTTTTCCTACATCCAACTGATCCTAAAGAAGTAGAGAAAACTATAATGAGCCTGAGATCCAAAAAATCTGCTGGACATGACGGAATACGCGCAGAAACGCTTAAAGAAATACAGGAGTTGATTTCTGAACCACTTACTCATATAGTGAATATAAGTTTTGAAAGTGCCTGTTTTCCTGAAGTTCTTAAGCTAGGTATAGTAAAACCATTGTACAAGAGCGGAGATCGAAGTCGTATGACGAATTATAGACCGATTACTATAACATCAAATCTGGGCAAGATCTTCGAAAAACTGATAAAAGTACGCATGGAGGCATTCATAAATAAACAAAATATTATATCAAACAATCAATTTGGATTTCGAAAAGGCATGTCTACCGAAGATGCAATTAAGAAGGTAACTGATTTTATATACAAAAATGTTGACAAAAAAATTCCAACCTTGGCGATAGTGATAGACCTCGCAAAAGCGTTTGACACCGTCAGTCATGGTATACTTTTGGAAAAACTGGCAGATTGCGGATTTCGTGGTAAAATGCTGAACCTTCTTCAGAGCTATATATCGAACAGAACTCAGATTGTAACTCTCAATGGAAAATGTAGCAAAAACAAACAACTTACTTTCGGAGTACCACAGGGTACAGTTCTTGGACCTCTCCTGTTCAATCTGTATTTGAATGGCCTCTTTGAAAGGAATAGCAAAGGAGAAATTATAGGTTTTGCGGATGACACTATAGTTTTGTTTCAGGATGACACATGGGAAAATTTAAAAAATCAAGCAATCGTGGAATTTGGGTCTTTGGTGAAGTGGTTTCAGGTTAACAAATTAACGATGAATCCTGAGAAAACGAAATATCTAACATTCGCCTCAAACAAGAAGGGAATTCCAAATTTAGGAGATCTGAAAATTGATGCACAACTAAGGATCACCAAAACAGCTTCAACAAAATATCTTGGCATCATCATAGATGAGAATTTAAGATGGCATGAGCATACATTTTACCTTTCGAGAAAGTTGCGAGGCATCCTCTATAGATTTAAATATATTACGCAAAGCATAAGATCTGTCAAACACCTACAGATTCTTTATGATGCGTTAGTACAACCGCAGCTTTCGTATGGTATAATAGGATGGGGAGGAGTTTTGGACTGTCACAGGAGGAGCATAGATGTTCTGCAAAAATGTATTCTTAAGGTTATGCACCGTAAAAAGATAACATTCTCATCCGACAGTATATACAGGGTATCTAAAATGCCAGACTTAAGACAAATTTACGCGCTAAGGATTATCATGTGTATCCATCAAGGGAAAATCTCTGTTATAACCAGACAACATAACTACTCAACAAGGGCTGGTGTTAGTAACTATGAAAGACCGAGAGCGGACAAAAGGATAGGACAAAGGTACAGCGAATATATTGCTTCAAGATTGTATACAATTATACCGAAACAAATCAAACAGATAAAAAATAAATATGCATTCAATAAGGAAATAAAAAAATGGATTATCGAAGAAGATCGGACGTTAGTACACGGTATAATAAATTCCACGTAAATAATAAAATACTAAGAAGACAATGGACGATGATGGTAAGAACTCGATGAAGACAAACACGAATGGGATAGATTTACACCGATTAAGAGACTTTTATTTCACACCGATCAAGAGATGTTCACCGACTGCGACAAGGGTCAAATTAAGGCTTCCATGGAAAAACATTTTTCACTGATTTGTGGCTAGATTCTCCACCGAGATCAAGATAGGGTTAAGATTGATTTTGAGGGGTAACTTGTGAAAAGTTAAATAAATTATCTTTTGTTTATTGCCTTCAATTAGGGTTAAGAATTGTGATTTTGTTAAGACTGTACACAGATATCACCCCAGGGTGCATAACTCACAGTTATTTTTTAAGAGTTTATCCATGTAGAATTACTATCAATAAACTCTATTCTATTCTATATTTTTTCGCACGAAATGAGAACTATCTCCTCAGCTTTGAAAAAAATATTCATTGAATATTTAGAGTCGAGTAGTTTTCACAAAATTAATTATTTTCGATAACGAAGCAGAAAATTTCAAAAAAGTTGAAAAATCGCGATATCTTCGTAACCATAGATTTTCGGACCATGCATCACTCGAAGCAATTCACTGCAAATGACGTCTAATATATCCCTTTTCAAGGTTCACGTCGAATTACCAAACACCCTGTATAGATGGTATAGGCAAGGATTTAGGCGAAACAAAGTTCGCCGGGACAGCTAGTTTGAAATAAATTCACAACTCAAAAACTGTGCGAAACGGTATATGTAAGGTCAATGGAAGTTTTTCGGACAGTTCATCGGGAGCTCTATCTTTTGACTTCGGCTTATCGGTACTCTAGTACTAAAGTATCCTTGAGAACTGATAATACATGGTTTAGTTAGCGCCTGCCTCAAAACAAAGCGTTTCAAACGTTAGGTCTGAGATGAAGCAATGAGACGAAAGGACCAATGCTGCGAAATGTTGTCGAGGTTCATCATTCGCGTATAGAGTTCATCAACTCCTTATATCTTTATGAATTCCGCAGAAATGAAATGTGTAGTTCGATACCAAAACTCCACGTTTACAACCCGTCACAAAAATGATCCGTCGCATCTGGAATAAAAATAGCGAAATGACGACTCCGTTCGGCAGTAGATCATCGCGTTCGTACAGTCACATAAATACCTCTACTCCGGGCCGTAAAATCGCAGCGCGCCCGGAATATTGTGTCGGGGCTGTCGGAATCGATACGTTATATCCATAAATACCTAAGATTGTTTTCCGTGGCCAGAATGTCTCTCGAAAATACAATTACCGCCGGAATTACCGCAATAATGATCTACAACATACTCGAGCTTGATGCAGTAAACTTTACGCTGCTATCCGCGAATACGTCGTAGATAATCCGGAATACTCCGGGATTATTCGGCAACTGCGATATATTGCACGGTTTATTGTCTTCGGCTGCTACTTTCGGTGGCATTATCACTAAGATATGTCGGGGTTTATCTCTTTGCTATATCGCTGAGTGTCCTTCCTATATTCTTCATACGTGACGACTGGATTTTAAGGCGAAGATTATGAGAGCAGGTGAAGGATGTACAGCAAATTGAATTGTTCGAGACTCTCGTGAGATTAGTGGAGTAATTTTGCAGAGAAGCCCCCATTTTCGATGATGGCTACGGCTTACTGAATGTTTTTTGTTTTGTTTGATTAAATCTATTATACGGATGAAGAATAAATTGAGCTATTTCAATTTTTCAAATTTGGCTTCCTACGAATCAAGGTGCATAGAATAGTCTATACCAAGAATATAATTGATCCATGGTTCAATTTCGTGTTTTTATTCCAGAAATAATTATTTGTTTTTTTCTGAATTACTCTGTTTTTCAAGTTCTCCAATCATCTCAAAAAACATAAAAGTGAAGATATTCAATTTCATTGCTGGCTCAATGTTGAGAACCACGTTGAGGAATTCCATAAAATAGGTGGATACCATTCAAGCGCATGAAAATGAGTGAATACTCGAATCCTCAGGGATTTTTTTCTTGCGAACGATTCTGAACATCGTTACAAATTGGCGGAGGATCCGGTGTACGAAGATACGATTGATCTAGTTAGCCTAGACCAGTTTCATGCATAAACAAAATATTGCGATACCATATCAACGAACAATAACTTATTTGTCAGTGTAGAGTTCGACGTCCAAAAAGTAAACCAGAGTTACGCAATAAATTAAAAAAAAGATATCCACTTAAATTGTGATAATCGAAAAATTGGAGTATCGAGCCATCATCAAGTACCTGTATGTAAAAGGGTTAAGGGGTGAGCAGATTCACGAAGATATGCTTAATACCCTTAGTGATCAATGTCCTTCGTATGCTAGCGTGAAAAATTGGACTGCAAGCTTCAAAAGGAGAAAATTTTCTATTGAAGATGTTGACCGATCGGGAAGGCCAGTTTCTGTGTCAGTCCCCGAAAATATCGATGCAGTTCATGACATGATTTTATCAGAACGTCGAATTCGCCTAAAGCGGATATTTGAAGCACTGAAGATTTCATACGAACGCGTTCATCATATATAGTTCACGTCAATTTGGACGTGAGAAAAATTTCTGCAAAATGGATCTGCAAAATGGATCCTCAAATGTTTGAATGTTGACCAAAAGCGTGCAACGGTAGAAGCATCGCGTTGAATCTGTGCTCGATTTGAAAATGATGTAGACTTCTTAAACCAAATTGTTACTATGGATGAGACTACTACATTTCTACGATCCAGAAACAAAGCAACAATCGATGGAATGGCGACACTCTGGTTCTCCAAGACCTAAGAAGTTTCGTGTCCAAAAATCTGCTGGAAAAGTTCTGGCTTCAGTTTTTTGGGATTGCCATGCAGTAATCATGATTGATTTTTTGGATAAGAGTAAAACAATAACTGGATTACTGTTCGATATTAGTGACCACTCTACGGGAAAAAACTAAAGATGAAAGACGCGGAAAGCTATCCAAAGGTATTTTGTTTTTACAGGACAACGCCCCAGTACACAAATCTCATGTTGCCATGCAAAAAATCCGTGATTTAGGGTAAGAAGTACTAGAACACCCCCCTTATTCACCAGATTTGGCTCCGTCCGACTATCATCTCTTTCCTCAACTGAAAAAAAGTTTAAAAGGTCGTGAATTTTCTTCGAACGAGGAGGTAAAACAAGCTGTGGAGGACTGGTTTGCAGAGCTAGAAGAAACATTTTTTTTAAAGGTCTAGAGACGTTGCAGGTTCGCTGTGATAAATGTATTCAATTAAGAGGAGAATATGTTGAGTAATAAAATATTTTGACATTGAAATTTTGTTTGGGTTCTATAGTAGGCTAAGAATTTTTCAGTATGTATATCCTCGTATATTGAAACAATCCTCTGCTGACCCGACTGTGCCAGAAGGATGGTCTCTTTCTTTTGCACGCTCGACAACCCTGAGGGATTGACGGGTTTTGACATATGAGATGTCATTAGAATCGTATTGACTGTGGGAGTGAATCAGTCTGTGTTTTTTCCTGGAGAAACTTTATTCAGTGTGAAAATATTGATAATGTAACTCGAGTCGGAAAATTTTTCGCTTTATCGGCGTGCGCTGTGAAAAGAGTTCCTTATAATCGATAATGATTCACGACAATTCCGAATGTCTACAAAAGATCTGAAAAAAGTGTTTGAAAGCATATCTTTATCTTACAAACTCCAAATTTTCATTTTGGAAAGTTTATTGATAGAATGTTCCATTTTTGGACTACAAATCAATAGTTTTGATCGAAATTATTATAATAGTGACCTTAGGCATCCAATTCAGATCAAAATAAGTAGTCTTCTTCCGTGATAGGTTCAATATAAAGAAATCCAACTGTTTGAACACGTAGCCTCGAAGTCTACGGAATCTAAACTGCTGATTTGAATAAGTTTGAAGTTACAGCAAAAATTTGATGAAATGAAAGTTTGGCAAAAAGGACTCAAGATCTAGTTTAACTATTCCTTATTATCCGAAACTCCCATTTCGTTGAAATCCCATAATTACCACCACTGATCAACTCGCTCATAATTGAACGTTAGGAGACTGAAATAATTAAAACATTGTCGAAAATACAAAAAAACCCGACCGCAAAAACATTTTTCTGAAAAGAAAAAAAAAACAAAATAAGTTGATGAATATAAATATTATAATTTTGTGTTTGTAATGTACCTATAGCTGCATTGAGCAATTTTTTTAAACCTTCTCGAGCAGTTTAATGTAATAATTCGATATCAATATGTCGTGAATTCTATAATGTTTTGCAGGCGGGGACCAAGGAAAATTACGAAAGATTGCCTGCAATACAGTATAATATACTAATATAGCATTCAAGATTGATATCGAAGAATATAATATACTAACTGACAATAAAACTGCAACACCCAGAAGGAGCTGTTTAAATTCTATTTTTTTTTGTTGGTGAAACACTATCTCTAGCAAGGAATAAATTTAAATTTGGAGCAAAAAATCAGTGAAGGTTTTTTTCATGTAAACATTTTTTGTTACTTGAATATTGCAGTAGTTTTTCGCAAATTTTTTAAATTTCTCAACAAATCAGCTGTTCGGGGAGATCCAAAGTCGATGTTCAGTTGTTGTTAAAATGCCTACAGCACGTGTACGCGGAATTTATCGCCAGCTAGGTGAATTTGAAAGAGGTCGAATTATTGGTCTACGGGAGGCGGGGTTGTCATTTCGAGAAATCGCTAACCGTACGAACAGAAATCCAACTACTGCTAAGATATGTTGTCAATCGTGGTTTGATAATGCCAAAATCGACGAAGAGTAGGCACCGGTCGTCGAAGTTGCACAAATGAAGTTCAAAATCGACGTCTAAGACTTATGACCATTTGAAACCGATTTGCGATAACTCGATCTTTGGCTGATGAGTAGTTAGGCGAACAAGGCCATCCTGTAACTATCCGAACGATTTACCGCCGGATTAGGTCTTTTGGACTGCAACATTATCGACCCCATATGGTGTTACCTCTGACGGTTGAGCATCGTCGGCAACGATTACAGTCTTTTCTGATTAATCTCGATTCTCCTTGAGTGCACATGATGGCCGAAAAAGGATGGGACGACGTCGGGGAGAAAGATGTGAACCTCAGTTTAATGTTGAGCGTCATATATACAGGACAGTAGGCGTTATGGTATAGGGTGCTCTTGCACATGCAAGTAGGCCACCTTAAGTCTTCATTCGAGGTAACATGACAGCGTTGCGTTACCTTCAAGAAATAGTGGAGCCATATGTTGTCCCTCACCCCAACCGGCTCGAGAATCCTATATTTCAGCAAGTTAATGCTCGACCTTATGAAATATGGTGGAATTGGGAATTTTATGTTCATCATGAGGCTTATCGGACTGAATCACTGACAACCTGTGTAAATACAGGTCATCAAGCTTATGCAGACGTGATAAAATTGTTTGCAAGTCCAAGACTTTCCCAGTAGATCTGAAATACCTACACTTTCCTAAATTCAGTGCGGATCATTTTCATCAATTTAAACCAGCTTTTTGATGACTGATGGCTGGTAGGCTCATCAAGCCGTCGGCGCTTTCATGTCGAATATCAAAGTAGTGGGCTTAAATCTCTGCCCTAATTCCAGAAACCCCAAGTCTCACACTCGAGCGATTCTTGTTGGTGCGATCCTCGCTGGTCAAACAGACTACTCTGATGACGGCTACGGGTTTGAGTTAAATCGGACCGTCGTGTAATTGAATACCCTCTATTCCAGCTTTATTTATCAACTAATTAAGTGAAACCTAACAGTCTGAAACGATTCGAGCTACTCGAGCAGTTTCCGCAGTACACAAACTGATAACCCTTATGTATTAACTGCCAGACGTCGATATAAGTCTCTTGCAGAAAATACAATTTGTGCCTGTAGTCCATTCACTTCTATAAGTATCCCGGTTGGGCATGACATTCTGACGCATTTCACCGTGTATATTTTGGAAATGTTAGGTTATGATCTACAAAGAGGTCGTAGTTATTACCTATTCATCAAAATGTTTATTTACTTTGGGAAAATAATGAATTTGAGAAAATATTATGTGAATTCAATGATTCCAGAGACCATATCACTTCGTTTATGCATTGAATCAATATTCCCCTGTGTCGAGACTTGATGAAAATAAAATGGTTTCACATCGGTGTACACAAAATGAAATTTCCTTCAAAGACTAAACTTCCATTCCTCCAAAATTCCAATCCAATTCCCAGTCAATTCCGACCATAACAGGCGGCGATCAAAATTTTATTTTAGGAAGTTTTATGCACTCATCGATGACAATTTCGAATTTCCGTCACCTTCCCAGAGACGAGGGAGCTGATTGATCCATTCCGAATTATATTTCATGGCAATGAAAAGCTTTTATATCCCAGGGGCTCGGAGGCATTCCCGATATTGATGTACTGTAACCGGGACATTTATATGAAAAGTCGATAGGGTGTTCAATGCGTCCTGAGGATACGAGAGATATTCCGGATATGGAATATACATCATAAAGTAGAGAGAATTCGAATATGGTGGAATTCTATTATGTATAAATTCCTAGACTGCACTTCAGTGACACAATAGAGTGCTTTTCGCATATGAAATTTGGTCTTCACTTGCGGAAACTTGGTCGTTGCTGGTTCAATGGCACAGTTGCTTCTGGGAAGAAATTTGCACGGGGCTTTATAATGAAAACCAATGAGGTGTGAACCATCTGTATGATGGAACTCATACTATATGGCCAGACATGGACCAGTCAGATATCTATAGAAAGACAATAATAACGTAAAAATTTTCGCCATAATTTTCCTGGTAACTATGGGTGGATCTTTATATATACTATATTTTCTTTGAATCTTAGGCTTCTTCAATATACTCTGAAATATGCACTCTAAAAATGCAAGAAAAATGTCCCATCACGAATCAAGCTTTCATTAAATGAACCACATATTTCAAATTTCTCTGAAAACTTGTTTAATTAGAATATGCGGTTATTCAACATTCAATTATTGTGATCAATATCATGACACGTCTGACTTGTACATATATTTTAACGGCAGATTCCTCCCATCAAACGGAACACTTTTTTCGCGTGCCATTTTTCGAAATTCGATTTCGTTTGATAGATACAGGGTGTCGAAAATCCATGAAAAAAAAACACTTCATTCTCTTTCCATATCTTCGGAACTGTTATGTCAAATGAACTGAATTCTGGTTGAGTGTTTACTATATTCATGGTGCATATTCCTCAGTCAAAACTTTTTTAAATTTACAGCGTATCCGACTCATGAATCCACACAAAAATACCATAAAAGCACCTGAAAAAAATAAACGGATCATATTTTCGCAAAAATCAATGATTTTATACCATAAAAGTATTCCTCTGTATTTTCAATGAAACGCGTCGTTTTTGAGTTTTTCTCAATTTTATCGGATAAAATTTGACGAAATAATCACGAATCTCGAGAATAATCTGGATGCTTCCCTGAATTTTGAATAGCACCGAATCGTTGTAAAATTCATCGCACTACAAGTTACCAATGTTGTCAAAATAATTATCAACTTTGTCGGGACTGAAATTTGAATGATGGAAAAACGTTTGATGTAGAGATATGTAATAATAAAATCCCACAAAATTGAACATCAAGGAGCATGAAATTTTACATTCAATATGAACAGTTTCTGGTGATTATTCCACTCTTTCCATTTTTAGTGAGGAAGTTTCCGTAGCAACAATCGTTTCATCCCGAAAAAATTTTCAAGTCGGCAAAACCAACATGTTGGTTTTTCAGCGACAAAATTTTTGACGTTTCTCGAATTCATAGATAGCTTCGGAAATGAATATCATAGAGAGAACAAACAACGTTTAGTGGTTTAGTTAATCTATGATGAATTCTAATTTGCCAAATAGCTCAATACACGTCAATTGTGAACATATTACCCTATTTTCTCGTGGAATATTCAAGCCGAATTCCACTCAAGATGAAATTTAAGCAGGTAAAATTTCTCTCTTGTAAAATTCAAGTTTGTTGCTTTTCGGGAATTTCGCTCATGACATTTTTTCCAAAATCACGAGCCGTCAGGCGATGTCATTCGCGAAATATCCGAGCAACAAACTTTCATATCAATCGAGAAATTTTGCCGGCAAAATTCCATCTCTAGTGGTATTACGTATGGAAATTTATCGTTAACGGTCGATATAAATGATAAACTAATCTCAATGGAATACAAAATTCAGATATATGAACAATGAATGTCGATACAAACTACGTATTAAATTGAAATTATTGAGAAATAAAATAATACTCAAAATAATCTGTGGCAATGTTTCTATCTAAACAATATCCTATGGGAATTTTATAAACTCGACACTACACGGATAATATTACTTCATCCATTCACTGAAAGTCTTCCCCAAAATCATTTCGAGGTCGAGGGAAAACACCTGAAATAACCAATTTCTCCGTTTATAACAGCATAGCTCTAGAACAAATCTCCTCCATATTTATTCACACTTGCCAATCTTGCCGGTTGTCGCTATACGCATGCATCGTCCACTGACGATGAGGTTTGAGACACAGAACAACAATATAAGGTTTGAGATGGGTCGATTCGTAGATCTTACGGTATGTTTTGCGTGCCCGCTACCTCGCACCATTGTTTAAAGAGAAAATCAACAATCTGGCAACGTCTTCTCTGTGATAGATCTATCATGGAAGAATCTTGTTTGCTTCCTTTGTACACAAAATGGGTTTGGTTAGGTTGGTTAATCATAAATTGGATGGAAAAGCTTTTTTGACAAGATAATTTTGGGATATCGAGGAGGATAAGGACCAGTTATTAGTTTTTACAAACCAACCTTTAGCAAAATCGAAGAAGGATCAAATTTTGCTGCGAGAAATATGGCTTTTTAATTGCAGATATAATCATAGGAAACAAAGTGTTTTGGTTAAGAACTATCGTGTTTTTAACATTCCTATTCATATGAGGTTAGTACTTGAGCATTCCTTGAATGTAATATCTCAATTTCAATCGAGAAATATGAAGTTGGCAGTTTTTGCAGAAAATTGCATCAGGAACGTATTTGGCCCAATTTTTTTCAAATGGCTGTAACTCTTCAACAGAGGCGAATTCAGAAAAATGGAAAATGAAAAAAAGGTTTCTTTTGGCCTCAAGAATCTACAGAAAATATTGAATATATGTACAAGTCAGAGACTTGCTAGTCCAATTTCCACAAGTCAGAGACTCACACTTTCGACGTCGACAAAAAACCCTCAATGGTTGTTCAAACGATTTCGAAATTCGAATACATATTTGAAATTCAGACGAATCATTCGAATAATTATTTTTTCATTCTCTGTATACCACTGAACTGGAATGAAATCCCCCCTTCATTGATTAGGCATAATGATAATAAAAATATCAATAAAAATTAGCTGGCATCGGGAGGCTGGAATTTTCATGGTGAATTGAACCATATCTATGTTCGAGTTATAGGGTGCATTCTAGAAGAGTGGCCTTAACTTTCTCCCTGTCGAACCTAGAGCACTTTTTCCACGTAAAATTCAATGGAGCCAGTAGTTTTTCCAAAAACCATGCATATAATTAGATATTCATAAAAACATATTTTGCTGACAGGCAAGTGTCGAAAGGGGTTGAAGTGAGTTGAATGACATCATTTATACTGAAAACACATACCTCCTTTCTCAATTCGAATGGAACATCCTTGATATTTCAGTGGAGCTTGAAATTCGAATTTATAATATGCCATACTTGGTATTATACTAAATCTTGTAACCTCAAGCCTTACTGGAATACACAGAAATCTCTTGTGTCAGAATACCATTCGAAATGAAATCTTGTTCTAGAAATAAATATTGAAAAGCACTTTCTGAGGAAAATATAACGGACACATAAAATAGAAATGATTTCACACAAAAAAAAATTCACAAGAAAAAAGTTACATCCACTTTTCAAAGTTCAACCCCGAAAACCACCTCCTTAAGCCAATTTTCGCGTGACAATATTTTGAAACTATTTCGTCTGTTTTGAAATATTCGTGTTTGCGCGTCGAACTGGTGACGTCACGCACCAAATGGTTCAAAATAATTTGAAGCGGTTTGAAAGCAGGTAGCGGAATAGTTCGAACTGCAGTTTGAAGTTTGGAATCAGCTGATTAAAGAATATAGGTTATGTTTGTTGAATTTATTTTGTTTTCACCGTTTTTATTTTGAATAAATAATAATAATAACAGTTCTTCATTTCATTGAATATTATTTGAATATGACAGCTTTGTTTTAAGAATGCATTGTAACCTGTGACTGTGAAGTAATAAATCACTTCGAGTAGAGCACACCTTTATTTTAGAATTCTGAAATATTATTTAGTTTTGAAAATGTATGTATAAATTTTTGAAATTGATTTTACGGCTTCTTCCTCTTGATTCAATCAATATGAATAGTGCGTATATTTTTTTCAACAAGTCGTTAATCAGGACGAGAACATTCAAATTCATCATAAAATGATTGGAGTCCAATTTGAAAATACAAGATTTAATAATAATATACAAATAAACACACCTAAAATTATAAATATTTTTATTATTATGTGCATTTATCATGTTTATAACTTTTAAATTCATAAATTGAATTGACATTTCTATGATGACGTCACCGTTTTGAAATTGTGGCATTTTAGCGATGCATGAACTGGTGACGTTTACTTCGAAATGTTTCTGAAATAGTTTTGAACCGTGATTCACGCGAAAAAATGGCTCTAGACTAGAACGATGAGAGGCCAACATCAGTTTTGTTTATCTAGTTCATAACTAGAACTTTACATTAAAATGTGTCCAATTCAGCTCATTATTTTCTCTTGCCCCCTCCTGAAAAACTCCCTAGATCCGCTAGTGAAGAGGAGTCTTATGGCTAATGATGGTGAATCAGGATCACGTATACCAAAGTCGTTAATGGACACCTTCAATAATCAAGTGAACCAATTATTTTTATATCTTCATATTTGTATGGAGAACTTGATCAACAAGATTCATCAGCAACTCGCAAACACTGTCGAAGACGATGAGAACAAATTTCCAAATCATTTCAACGAACCCCGCTCCCAAAGAAAATTACCCCGATCGTCTCCTAATCGATGCCGAGAATTAACGCGCACGATTCCATTCAGTCGATCGTACTCGGTGCGAAAAGCGAATCGGCAGCGAAACTCCGGAAGACACGTTTCCCGAAACGCAAAACTGAAAGGAAAAAGAAGGTGGGCAGCAATCAGGTCGTTTCGGACCATCAATCACCACCAGATCAGTCCGATTCGCGCCTCGTACCCGGTAGAAACGGCATTAATCTGTTCGACATCGATTCCGAGCCGAGATTAATTAATTATATCAGCCGACTAGATCGAAAATATCCGACGAGCGTCAGGTCAGATTAATGATTTTGTTCCGACGGGCCCTCTGAGAAATATTATTGCAATTAGGAGTATTAATCTTGTCTGGATGATGGTTATTATTGCTGGAATACTCGGGATTTATTGTTTTAAGGAATCGTTCTTTGGAAGAATTGCTGATGGATTCATCTTCATTGGAGTCTCTTGAGATAAGGGGCGGTTAAGTGTCATCTCTAGTACGTGCCATTTTATGTTCATGGAGGAGTAATAAAACTTGTCTAAATATAAAACAAGACCCCATAAAGGGTATGAGCGACCTTATATACATTGAATTAAGAACTTTTCTGAAGAAAAAGTGATAACAGGAAACACAAACCCCTCCGCGAGAACACTTTGAGGATAAAAAACGGCCTTCATGCGAACTCCTATTTTGAGGTTCCAGAGATCGCTTTGTACTGATACTGAGTGAAATTTCCAAATAATTAGAGAAAGAGTTAATGGCAAGCAGATAATTTTTTGACATTCCAGAAAAAGCTACTCACCGAGCAGGAATCGCTTCTTTCGGACTGGTTACTCTACCTCTAAGCAGTCTAAGCTACCGATGTGTATGATACTTCTCCCGGAATTTCAAAACAATTGTGTACATGCCGTTAATATTTTTCTAATTATTATCACAGATGTTGAAATTTTCAATTTTAGCCAGTTCCTTAAGTTCTGTCTGATATAAATAAAATTCAAAACTCTCATTGTTTCGTGCTGAAGATTTTCTGATCTTTTTCTTTTTGTGGGCTCTCAAAGATGACTTCAATGAAAACAGTAAGAGAAATTTCCATTGCGATCTCCAAATGATATCCTGAATGCTACCAGAATAAGAAATCCACATTGCAAGTTCCCAATGATATCTTGAATATAATCAGCATTTATAAATTCGAATTGAGAGATCCTAATGATGTCTTGAATATAACGAGAACAAGAAAGCGTTTTGTCAGTTGGATATCGTCAATATTTCGATGGAAATAATTTAGACGCGGTCATTTGAGGGTACATATAGAGCACCCAACAACCTCTAAAAGAAGTCACAAAATGCTCCTCAATTTTCTAAAAAGAAGTCGCAAAGCTATCCTTGGGATCTCTTATCTTATTGTTAACTATAGGATATCCAATGGTAACACTACAGAGTGTAACAGCCAAATGGAATAAATTCGATAACGAATAAATGAGGGCATGTTGGGAAAAACTCGGACACGTCGATTTGTAATTTTAAATGCACATATTTTTCAAGAAAATAATATTATATAGGGTGTTCCATGTGACCGTGGCCAATACCAACTTTCTTATTTCAAATGCAACCCCCTGTATATTATTTATTTTTTGGATTCTTCAGAGAATTCTAGACACAATTCATGGACAATGTCCTATACCTATCTTTAACTATTTCGGAAGTATTGAGTGTTTTCAGATTTATTGCAAAAATCAACGTTTTAAATAAAAATTATTTTATTTCACAAATTCGGTACATTACACTTAAAACCTAATAAGTAATCCTGATTATTTCTTAATTATTAAAAACAAAACAAAAAACAGCAATGTCAATGTAGGAAATGTTCAAAATGCTCGCCGCGAACGTCTTGGCAACATGCTACAGACAACGTGTTACTAAGGCTATGAGAATAAACAAATCTGTTTTTGTTTTTTTTTTATTTCTTCTCAGTAATGGTTTTTGCTTACTTTCTTCATATCAAGAGGTAAATGGGAAATAAGTATTGAGTGTAATGTATCGAATTTGTGAAATAAAATAATTTTCATTCAAAATGTTAATTTTTGTAAAAAATCTGAAAACACTTAATATTTACGAAAAAGTTGAAGATAGGTATAGGACATTGTACATGAATTATGTCTAGAATTTTCTGAAGAATCCAAAAAATAAATAATATACAGGGGGTTGCATTCGAAATAAGAAAGTTGGTATTGGCCACGGTCGCATGGAACACCCTATATAATTTTATTTTCTTGAAAAATATGCGCATTTAAAATTACATATCGACGTGTCCGAGCGTTTTTCCTAACACCCCCTCATTTATTCGTTATCGAATTTATTCCATTTGGCTGTTACACTCTGTATATTTTAGAGCGATAGGCATCTGAAAATAAGCGCTACGCCACCTGGTCACAATCAGGGTCCCTAAATATCTTGACATAGTTCGTGCATTGGGCTTTGTGTTGATGTAAATGTCTACAAATATTTATATTTTAAAATTATTCTAATATTTATGAGTCGTTCGAATCAAATTTGTATAACGAAAATACACACTCAGAACTAACACAACACAACAATCTAATGTCAATAACTGTAGTTCCACTACTGCCCACCTTGGCGCTGCATTCTTATTTTCAGATGCCTATAGAACTTTGAATTGAACTAAAACACATTTAAATTAAGATTGAAGCCAATTTTTTCTTTATTTGAAAGACAATTTTATGTTTTAAAAATTATTTCCGGTATGTGTCCACCACGATTAGCTCTGAGTCGCATGATCTTGGAGGCCAATTAATCGGACCATTTCTCGAAATAATGTTATCGCCAAATCTTTCTTTCAAAAAATCAATTGTTACGCCGGTGGTATCTTGAGGTGTAGCACCATATTGTTGGAACACTTTTGGGTAGATGCCATTCAAATTTTGACGAAAATCTCTAGAAATGCAGTAATCTCTGCTGGGAATATGGACTTGATGGTTGAATTATAAGTATAATCTGATTAGATGCACCTGATTTAACTGACCAGTTTCAGCCAAGAGGACCTGTTACATACAAATACACTTCTGTGAGTTGTTCAGTGCTAGCTTATTTAGACTTGAAATTGCTAATCTAGTACCACTGTACTTGACAGAAAATAAAAAGTTTAAAAAAAAATCTAAAAATTTTAAGTGTACCCCTGAAAGCTCCTAACACTCATTGGTGTTTGGAAATTTCGAAAAGAATGCAGTGCAGCTGTAGGTGATCTTCGCTCGGTGCAGGAGCTTTGGTATAACTCCCCAGGTTTTTCACAAATGCTTTGACACATGCGGAGTGAATGTCTAGATCTGTGTATCAGTTTATCAATAGGTAAGAGCGTTCCGAAAACTCTTTCTATCCAGGGTGATTCCAAATTTCCACCTGAAATTCAATGTTTTCCCTGTATAGGACATCCTAGTAAAAGACACTTTAGACTTTCAAGGTCTTGCGAGGGTTCACTAATTTGTTTCCCTCCACACCTAGCTCGGTCTGGTGGATAGCTTCTCCTGCTTGGACAGCAATATGAGTTTATGATCACTGCCTCTCAGTAAGATATCTATATTGTCAGCATAAGTTAGAATGCTCACCCCAAGAGCAACGACTATGAAGAGTATATGTCATCTAATAGGAGGCAGAATAATACATGAGAGAACTCACCAAGAGTCGACTCGAAGACATAGCCAGATCCTTTCAAAACAGAGTACCCATTTCACTCTCAGAAAAAAATATTCCAAAGATTACCCGCTATGAAAATTCACAGATTCTTTTCATAATATGAGTATGGATATATCAAATTGAATGAGTAAATAATCTTATCTTTATCCAAGGAATTGTGGGAACTATATGGCGGCCAGAACGAAGCCTAGGCACTTACACAGAACAGCACTATAAACCTCTCGCCTTCTAACAGCTGAACTGAAAATGAAATTCAGGACTCTGATTCTTGTCGACAGAATGGCCTGAAAATGGGTAGATTCCGAGTCGAAAGTGTTGATATTTCAGTCGCTTTATACGGAGGGATCTTGAAATAGCTCAATTTCTCCATTCGTACCATTGCTGACGAATTAGAGCGCCCCCCTAATTGGAGATCTACCCCGAAGTCACATTTCCTACCAATTATAATGGTAGGAAAATGGGTAAATAGAGAAGGAGCATTTAGGCGTCAGTCTCTAATTGCCCAAAAATCTCATAATGGCCTGTGTGCTCGAAGATTCCGACTGAATGGCTTCGGCTGTTTGGTAACGCTTAATTAGTTGATAAATAAGACTGGATGCCGGAATCGAGGGTATTCAATTACAGTGGCAAGTAAATCTAATGGGAACCCCTTTCGTGCGCCCTAAGTGAATTGAATTAGGGGAATAGTCTTCCGGTAACTTTAGTTAACCCATTTTTACCGATTCCTACATTGAAAGGGTTAATCGAACCACTCAGTCACACCCAAAAGTGAAAAAGGCTTCCTGAAACGAGAACTGACTTGCCTTTTGACTGGTAAGGTCAAACATATACTAACTGACAAAGAAACTGCAACACATAGAAGGAGCTATTCAAATTTTAAATTTTCATTGGTGAAACATAGATCGTATACAGGGTGATTCACGGTGGATGGCACATTAGACGTTTCTGGTGAACCAGATATAGGATCGGTTTGAAAATTTGCATGAGTACATTATCGGACATTCTCTAGAATCTCTACCCAACTAAAATATTTTCGTTTCCATTAGAAAGTAGAAGCAACTTTGCTTTTTCGAATGGAACACCTGGAATATTATATTATTTTTGGAATCTCCCACAGCTTCCCTACAACTTTTCCTTACATTTCCCCATACCTATCTGTTGCCTTTTTCGAAATATAAATTAATTTCAATTTTTTTCGCCGAAAATCATGACCTCTAAAAATGCTGATAGCTTCGGGTTGAGAGACACTATGGCATTGAAATTTAGTTTGAAGTTAGGTGATACATAAATGCTTCCAACACATCAGCCTGATCTACGTTACTTCAATACAGGGTGGTACAAAAAAACAGTATTTTCGGTTGCTCGAAAAAGGGACTGAAAGTTGTTTATTTCAAATGAAACGCCCTGTAAATTATTAGAAATTCAGAAAGCTGATAAAATTTGCTTTCATTCTATGTATATCATGCCTACACCTATACTCCATTCACAATTATAAAATCACAGCTCTGGCATTGGAAATTTGACACATTCCACTCTGTATCAAAGTTATGACGTTTTTCAAAATATTTTTATGTTCCAAGTCAACACTATGTTGCCCTTTCTACATTCTTAGCGTATTTCTCAGAATGTGAATGAATTGGAAAAGATGTGATGGACGAAAATAATTAACGTTTATATGAATTGATAGAAAGGATTCCTTTTCTAGTTATTTGCATGAAAAGTACAAGAGATCACTGTTGAAATATATTAAGTATTTTTCGCAATGGAAAAAAATTGCATTGCTTTCACATAATTTTCATATGCATGCTTGTGAAGATTCAATGTTTATTATCCTCTTGAACTGAAAGTTCAAGATTGACGACATTTCATTTATTTGATCTTATGAACAAGGAGTAAAATATTCTGATTGTATAGTAATTTATTGGATTAAAAAATATTCATACATTACTACCAAGTAGGTTTGTACAAATAAAATGGAATAGGTCAAACATATGCTTCACATTTATCATTCACCTGTTCTAAAATAAGACACAAACTCCTGGAATATGGAAAAAACCGATGTATTCTGGTTCAATATAGCCTTTTTCTACTTTCGGCAAAGGAATGAAAGCTCCAGTGACACATTTCAATTCTACCTGAACCATATTTTCCGGTCGCTTCCGTTAGAAGATCGTATAAGGAAGCCTTTCTTGTCCATTCACACATTCCAAATAAATTTTGAGCACCAAAATCGATACCGAAACTAACCAAACTTCTGGGGGACCGGAATTTCGTTTGAAATCTTTCAAAACGGCCAGATACCTAAAAAAACTTCGTTATCAAGTGTAAAAAGGTCAATTAGTACTTACTTTCGCTTTATTTATGCTTATAAATCGATTTTTGGTCCAATTCAAATTTGCCGTTCGTACTCACGCCAAAACTCGTGAAAGGAAAAAATGACACTTGCACGAAACTTCTTCTGGACGCCGAAGAACGGAAAAATAGGCGATTTCCTATCGATTTTTCTCCCCAAAATCACCGATCGATACGAACTAACAAAATGGGGAAAATCTTTGATACTTTTACTTTGATGTAAACAGAAAAACTGGCATCGTCGTATTGTCATTAACCATATTCTATGTACGAGCACAGATTTTTCATCAGGTGCGCCAATTCCTGAAAACGAAACCATGGCCAGAGTTGTGATTTTATAATTGTGAATGGAGTATAACTAGTCAAATTTCGGACTTATGAGCATTATTTGTCAAAATGTCCCTTCAGAATGGTATTCCCATTCGGTATTTGGTAGGCAGGCCATGATTACTATTCCACAGTACCTTGTGGCATTCTCCTAAAAATAAAGGCACGCAGAATATTTGGTGAATGGGCTCTCGAAAAGTTGGCGGAAGATCCACCTTTTCATCGAAAAATTGTGTCCACACTGACCAGCCCGTTTGGATTGACGCATTGGAAGACAACATTGAATCATTTATTCGTGAGATACGGGCCGAAATGTTGAAAAGAGTATGTCAAAATTAGACTAAGCGGATGGACTGTTTGAGGCGTAGCCGCAAAATGTTGACCATTTGTATGAAATAATGTTCAGACATTAAATTGTATGGACCGTACTATCGATTCAATCATTTCAAAATTGTATGTGTTTTTTATTTCCTTTAGCTCTTAAAATATCACCCCTCAGTTCACGATCTGAAACGCATACAGAAAACACCACAAGACTTCTGTCCCACAGCAAAGCCCACCACCCTGAATCATAACTCAGAACAAGAGACTTATCCACCCGAATTTCGAAAGGATCATACGCATATCAGTCATAGTAAACGCACTCCCACATGGTGCATATGATGACTGTTCTTATTTAAGGTCGTGGTAGGTCCACCGAAATTGAACTGGGGGAAGTGTGCCCCTCGTGTGGATACACATCATTTATAAAATAATATGCCACTGCCGTTCCTACACACGCCGACAATTTTGCGGTGTTTGCACGGATGAGAAATGTTTTTTTCTGAAACGGAATGGCAGACAAGAAAAACAACCCTAATCTGTTCGAGAGAATTGGTATTGGAAAAATGATGTTTCCGTTATGCTTGATAGGAAGTTAAGCTCACCTTGCGTTTTGAGGTCCCACGCTTTTAGTCTCGTATGATGAACTGGCACTGATTGCATGATCTGGTATTTTCCCTTCTTCCATACCCAGGGCTGTTCGACATTGACCTGTAATTAATGAAAGAGAAGATTTAGAGGACTGCATCGTATCAAACTGAAAATGTTTTTTCTTTCAGAGGTATTGAACTTCAAATAGGCAACACCATTTTGACTGGCTGCCATTTTGTCAGCTGTCATGTGAATTATTTTTAGTTTAGTTCGGCATTCCAACATGAATAGTTTGACACCTGAACAAAGCTTCGAAATGGTGCAAATTCATATTGAAAAAAATGGTTCTGTTCGAAATACGTATACGTTCAAGTACGCCAAGTAAGAGAGCCGGAGTTTTTACCGAGCGACTCCGGCACATTTTTTCGTTATAGGCGACACTCAAAATTTCTGAAAACCGTATTTTCGTATTTGCTATGCTGCTATGAGTCACTTAAGTCAGATTTTTGACTTTTTTGAAAATACACTCAGGTCAAACGCTACGCACAAAATGTCTGAAAACACAAATTTTAGTCATGAAATAACTAAATCTATGTACATTGTCAATATCAGACGGGCTGTTACACGACAGTCAACAATTTTTTTTACACAGCAGAAATGTCCCCCAGCGAAGATGCTACACTTCTGAGTATTATACTACTTACCAGTCGGCTCTAGGGTCATATAACCTATCGATTTTACACGGTTTTAGCCAGGCGGCTGTGAAATATGGTTTTGGTCGTCATCTCTCGTACTATAGGCTCTACTAGTATTCAAATTATAATGTCAGAAGATTATCTTTCGAATTGAGTAAATTTCATGTCAATTAATGAAAAAAATCATCTTAGTCTTATTAGATTCCAATGCTACATACCTAAAAAACAGCTTTTGTTAATTGGATATCCACTATCCAGTTTTTGAAGCGAAGTCTGCAAATCTCTCATGATCATGATAATTGAATCATCCTCACAGCATACAAGTTCAAAACACCCCAAAGCTTCAAAGTTACTGTCGAATAAGCATCTTTCCAGTCGAACAGTTTGAATCTAATCGATAAGGAACAACACACTTGGTCAAGTATCGATCGAAACCATCAATGCGGGCAATAAATAGCCAGAATATGATTAAGTGGTTTCGGAGTCACCCAAATTGAACATATGTGTAGCTAGAGGAAGGACAAAAGCGCACAAAGGGGGAAACGTTATTGCTGCCAAGTCCAGGTCGGTCATTGTTCTGGAATCACTTAGAAGCTTGATTGCACACGTGTCCACTTACCGGAATACAAGGGTAGGTGCATTCTGGCAATTTCTGGCAGAACATCAGAGCTCAGGGTTGTATTACGGATGGCAACTTGTGAAGAGAATTATGCAAATTTGGAAGGGGTGAAACTAATGAAACTTTCGATAATATAAAGGGCGCGAATCACGCCAAGAATTCTTGCCCTGATGTTGGCCCAGGCTTCGCGTGAAAATGTCTCCCCCCCTTCAAACATATATTCGCACCTCGGTCCGCGCTGTCTGCAAAGTACACGAACGTGACACCAAGAAACCATCCACGCTCACGTTCGGGGCCTTCGTCAATAGAGAAAAGAAGCTATATTTTCATCGATTATATAATCGGTGTGAAGTTGGCCACATCCACACATACACTCAAAGACAAACAATGGCTCATGAAAACAAAATTCATAACTCACTCAAATGAGATCGTATCGCATTCAGATTTCGATGTGGGCTTGATGGGTCGATGAGAAATTGAGTCCTCTTTCATTTGGAGACTTTTAAGCCTCAGGGTGGGAGTTGTGGGGGTTTTTGGGGGTGATTTCTGACTAAAATCATAACTCGACGAAATGGAAGTGTTTCACAATGAGCTTTGAATATATGTTTCTTCAATGCCGAAAGAATGAAATGCAATACCCCTCATGGTTTGTTAGCCCCCACGTTTGGAGATTTGGGGGGTTGTTTATGCGAAATGATGAAAAAAATTCATATCTCGAAAAACTAAGAGTGTTCCAAGATCAGCTTTCAATATGTGTTTCTCGAATGCCGAAAGAATAAAATAGTGAAAACCCCATAGTTTGTTAGCCCCCAGGTTTGGAGATTTGGGGGGTTGTTTATGCAAAATGACGAAAAAAATTCATATCTCGAAAAACTAAGAGTGTTCCACGATCAGCTTTGAATATGTGTTTCTGGAATGCCGAAAGAATAAAATAGTGAAAACCCCATAGTTTGTTAGCCCCCAGGTTTGGAGATTTGGGGGGTTGTTTATGCAAAATGATGAAAAACATTCATATCTCGGAAAACTGAGAGTGTTCCACGATCAGATTCGAATATGTGTTTCTTGAATGCCGAAAGAATAAAATACTGAAAACCCCATAGTTTGTTAGCCCCCACGTTGGGAGATTTGGGGGGTTATTTATGCAAAATGATGAAAAAAATTCATATCTTGGGGAAATCAGAGTGTTCCACGATCAGCTTTGAATATGTGTTTCTTGAATGCCGAAAGAATAAAATAGTGAAAACCCCATAGTTTGTTAGCCCCCAGGTTTGGAGATTTGGGGGGTTGTTTATGCAAAATGATGAAAAAAATTCATATCTCGAAAAACTAAGAGTGTTTCACGATCAGATTCAAATATGTGTTTCTTGAATACCGAAAGAATAAAATACTGCTAACAAACTATGGGGTTTTCACTATTTTATTCTTTCGGCATTCCAGAAACACATATTCAAAGCTGATCGTGGAACACTCTTAGTTTTTCGAGATATGAATTTTTTTCATCATTTTTCATAAACAACCCCCCAAATCTCCAAATCTTGGGGCTAACAAACTATGGGGTTTTCACTATTTTATTCTTTCGGCATTCGAGAAACACATATTGAAAGCTGATCGTGGAACACTCTTAGTTTTCCGAGATATGAATTTTTTTCATCATTTCGCATAAACAACCCCCCCAAATCTCCAAACGTGGGGGCTAACAAACCATGAGGGGTATTGCATTTCATTCTTTCGGCATTGAAGAAACATATATTCAAAGCTCATTGTGGAACACTCCCATTTCGTCGAGTTATGATTTTAGTCAGAAATCACCCCCAAAAACCAACACAACTCCCTCCCTGAGGCTTAAAAGTCTCCAAATGAAAGAGGATTCAATTTCTCATCGACCCATCAAGCCCACATCGAAATCTGAATGCGATACGATCTCATTTGAGTGAGTTATGAATTTTGTTTTCATGAGCCATTGTTTGTCTTTGAGTGTATGTGTGGATGTGGCCAACTTCACACCGATTATATTTTCGACATGAATCACACACTGAAAACTTTCGCACTTATTTCGGAACACTCAGTATGTCTCATCTGCCGTA